>JAJHSJ010000004.1:37329773-37526572 GCA_021015155.1 Magnolia officinalis | reverse complement strand
TATGTCTTTCAGAAATTTGACATTGGAGTCAAACATCTTTTTCAATCACGGCAACAACTCAGAGGATGATGACGATATCCACGACATTAACATGATTGACTCTTTAGTGGAAGATACGACACCTCTGACCTTATCCTCCGACCTTCTAGAGACGTGCCTGGCCCACTCCCATGAGTTTGATGATGATATGATTAGGGAGACGTGTGCCTTGCTGGATATTGCACCGGTACTTGAAGTTAACCGGTGGAGGCCACAATTTGAAGAATTACCACAAACTGATGTAGTGCCTCTACCGTCTAACCTCAAGGCACCGAAGCTTGACCTAAAACCTTTGCCCTCTGATTTGAAATATGTCCTATTTAGGTCAAGATGAGACATACCCGGTGGTGATCTCTGCCCACCTGGAGAAAGAACAGGAGAGTATGCTCATAGCTACTCTCATTCAGCATAAGGGAGCCCTTGGATGGACGATCGCGGACCTCAAGGGAATCGACCCCTCGATTTGTACTCACCACATATATCTTGAGGATAATGCGAAGACCGCTCGGCAACCACAACGTAGACTAAATCCAAACATGAAGGAAGTGGTTAAGGCCGAGGTTCTCAAACTATTGGATGTGGGTATCATATACCCTATATCTGATAGTCAATGGGTGAGTCCAACTCAGGTGGTTCCTAAGAAGTCCGGAATCACCATCGTAGCCAATGCTAATAATGAACTCGTGCCGACTAGAGTCACTACTGGTTGGAGAATGTGCATTGAAATTAAATACCGTCACGAGGAAAGACCACTTTCCTCTACCATTCATTGATCAGATCCTGGAAAGGTTAGCCGGTCATTCCTATTACAGTTTCCTTGACGGGTATTCGGGCTAACCAAATTGAAATCGCCCCTGAAGACCAGGAAAAGACCACATTACTTGCCCCTATGGCACCTTTGCTTACAGAAGGATGCCATTCGGGTTATGTAATGCCCCTGCCACCTTTCAGCGATGTATGCTGAGTATCTTTTCTGACATGGTGGGGAAATATCTAGAGGTCTTTATGGACGATTTCTCTGTTTTCGGTTCATCTTTCAGCGAGTGCTTAGAGAATCTCAAATGTGTGCTGAAAAGATGTGAAGAAAAGAATCTGGTACTTAATTGGGAGAAGTGCCATTTCATGGTTCATAAGGGGATTGTCCTTGGACATATCATCTCATCCAAGGAAATTGAGGTAGATAAGGCAAAAATCGATCTTATCTCTAACCTACCTCCACCCAAGAACATCAGGGACGTGCGATCCTTCTTAGGACACGCAGGATTTTACAGGCGATTCATAAAGGACTTTAGTCTCCTCTCTCATCCTTTATGTAATCTTCTTCAAAGGATGCTCCATACGAGTGGACTGAGCAGTGCCAGGAGGCTTTCACTAAGCTTAAAGGCACGTTAACCACCGCACCCATCATGCGGCCACCTGACTGGAGCCTTCCTTTTGAGCTTATGTGCGACGCTTCTGATTATGCTCTTGGAGCGGTTCTAGGCCAGAGAAAAGATAAGAGGCCCTACGTCATCCATTATGCGAGTAGGACTTTAAATCCTGCCCAAGTGAACTACTCGACTACGGAAAAAGAACTTTTAGCCGTAGTGTTCGCCTTGGACAAATTTAGGTCCTACCTGATCGGATCCAAGATCATTATCTATACAGATCATGCGGCACTGAAGTATCTTCTTTCTAAGAATGATTCTAAGCCCCGCCTGATACGATGGATCCTTCTACTCCAAGAATTTGATTTGGAAATAAAAGATAAAAAGGGAGTAGAGAACGTAGTGGCCGATCACCTTTCTCGTCTTAATACCTCTGATTTCCTTGAGGCGACCCATATCAACGACATGTTCCCTGATGAACAACTGTTTAGAGTCTCCCACTCACCTTGGTTCGCTGATATTGCTAATTATCTTGCTACAGGTTCCATACCGACACAGTGGACTGCGCAAGATAAGAAGAAATTCTTCACTGAGGTGCGCAACTTTTTCTGGGATGATCCTTATTTGTTTAAATATTGCCCAGACCAGATCTTAAGGAGATGTGTGCCAGATGATGAGCATCAGAGTGTCATCTCCTTTTGTCACTCACAGGCCTGTGGTGGTCACTTTTCTGCTAAAAAGACCACGGCCAAAATTCTGCAGTGTGGCTTCTATTGGCCCACTATGTTCAGGGACACTCATGAGTTTGCAAAGCTTGTGAGCGTTGTCAAAAATTGGGAGCATTGTCCCATCGAAATATGATGCCCTTAAATCCCATCCTTATCATAGAAGCATTTGATTGCTGGGGCATTGATTTCATGAGACCTTCCCCCAATCCTTTGGAAATCTGTATTTTTGCTTCGCCGTAGATTATGTAACTAAATGGGTCGAAGCAATCCCGTGCCGCAACAATGACCATCGCACAGTCATTAAATTTCTAAAAGAGAACATCCTGTCGCGGTTCGGAACGCCTCGAGCCATCATTAGTGATGGGGGCTCACACTTTTGTAATAGGCCATTCGAGAGTTTAATGAAGAAATATGGTATCTCTCATAAGGTAAGCACCCCATACCACCCACAGACAAGTGGGCAAGCTGAGATTTCTAATAGGGAGATCAAACATATTTTGGAGAAAACGGTTAACCCTGATCGTAAGGATTGGTCAATCAGATTGACCGATGCTTTGTGGGCTTACCGTACTGCTTTTAAAACCCCTATTGGAATGTCTCCCTTTAGACTCGTCTATGGGAAGGCTTGCCACTTGCCTGTGGAGTGGAACATAGAGCCTACTGGGCGATCAAAAAATTGAATTTCAATCTAAACAACGCTGGCTCGCTACGCAAACTTCAATTAAATGAACTTGAAGAAATCCGGAACGACGCATATGAGAACTCGAGAATTTACAAGGACAGGATGAAGACGTTTCATGACCAACATATTCTACAAAAATCATTCACGCCAGGTCAGAAATCCTTTTGTATAATTCTCGATTACATCTCTTTCGGGTAAGCTTCGATCTCGTTGGACCGGCCCTTACATTGTTGTTACTGCATATCCTCATGGGGCCGTCGAGATAAGAGATCCCGACAATGGCAAGGAATTTAAAGTAAATGGACATCGCTTAAAGCCATTTGTCGAGAAATTTGATTCAGAAGACATGTCCATGCCTCTGACTGATCCTGTTTACCAGGAATGATCTTAGTCTGATGGAGGTATAGGTAGGTTTATCGCTTTCATAGGACTAGGGTAGTTTATTGTATTTGTCTGGCTGAAGACGGTAAACTTAGCGCTCTTGGGAGGCAGCCCAGCTTTTCATTCCATTTTCCTAGTCTAATGTTTGTGGGTAACATTACTGCAAACCCTCACGAGACTACAACTCGTCCACTAGGGGCAACCTAAGGGTTTAAAGGCTTGTTGCATACGCTAAATGCAATCGAGAGCACCTGCGAAAGTGGTATAGGTAGGATTTTTATTTTGTTTTACTTTCGATTGGTTTTACTCTTGTGCTGACCCGCTCTCATGTTGAGATCTCTATAGAAAAGTCTCTCTCGACTCGTTACCCAGGTACTATCTTCCCATCACTTCTCATGTACTTTCGTTGTCCCACGTGCATTGCATATTTACATCTTTTACATTGAGGACAATGTAGATTTTAGGTTGGGGGTGGGAGATTAGGTAACCTAATCAGTGTTTTTCTTAGTCTTGAGCAAAAATTGTGAAAATTTTTAAAATTTTTTCTGGAAAATTTGTGACTTCGAAGTGATTTTTTACGGTCATGTAGAGCACTATAGAATTTCAAGATATGTGATGTTGGTAAATTATGACTCTTGGATTCAGTATCTGTTAGATTTCACAGTTAAGATTGAATTGTTAATCCATTGTTAGAAGTTTTAAACATTGATTGAGTCATGATTTCACATGTCACATCTCGCTTACACATTAAGGTTTCAACTCGATATTGAAAGATTAACTTGGTAATCAACAACTAGAGAAATTGAAAGGATTGGGCGAATGATCTTCCCCATAGGTCTGCTCCCTATAGGTATGGATTTAATTCCCCATGGATGATATATGAAAAAGGATTAAGTGTACGGTCTTCCCCATAGGTTTGCTCCCTATAGATGAGGATTGGACTCCCTTTTCTTAGCGTTACCTTTAATGAGTAAAAAAAAAAAAAAAAAATCAAAAGATGAAAGAATGGAAGAATGACTCGTGAGGCAAGTCTTGGGTTAGGTTTTGGTTGTCACGGATAACCTCGTTGGTTACCAATGATATCATGAAAGAAAAATGGAAACTGAATGTGATAAGCTGAGATTTCACTCTGCACTCATGGATCTTAATGTTCAAAATTTGTCTGATTGATGGATTAATACTTTGAACTTGGTTATGAAGTTTACCGTATGTTTGAGTCTAGGAGAGAGTAAGGCCCAACATTCATGAAT
The DNA here is from genome assembly GCA_021015155.1 of Magnolia officinalis. Classification (NCBI taxonomy): domain Eukaryota; kingdom Viridiplantae; phylum Streptophyta; class Magnoliopsida; order Magnoliales; family Magnoliaceae; genus Magnolia; species Magnolia officinalis. Next base: position 37,522,125 of record JAJHSJ010000004.1, on the reverse strand, counting down.
TGTTGAATTCTAAATATCTGGATTGTTTTCCAAAATCACTCGAGTTCATAGAAATTCTCCTGTAATTCTCAACTTAATTTTCGCATACTTTGCTCGGGACTAGCAAAATACTGGTTGGGGGTTGTGTTGAGGGTCAAATATTGCATATCAGACCCCAGTTACTGCCTGGATTTACGAGCATGATACTGTGTAACGCCCTGCTTTAATCATGTTTTTTGATACAAGGTGTATTTAGGAGCTTCAACTACAAAAGAGTGCTAAAAGCAAGGATCTAACGCTCAGAATTCACCAGAGCAAGGGACGGACTTCAGGGGGGCCAAGATCGACGAAATTACACGCCAGTGATCCGCAAAAATTGAGAAATTGAAGCTCAAGTGGCTCGAAAACCATCCAGAATGCAAGATCACGAAGTTCTAACCATCTGCTCGGCTCGAAACTTCATACATGGTCTGAAGACCATAAATTAACCGTACACGTCGAATGTCATCCGTTTGATCCCTATGGAAGTGGCTAAACTGACTGATCAGCCCATAAAATCCTTACGTGGGACCCATCAGAAATCTGGATATACTTTAATTTTGGAATCAACCATTTAGATTAGCTTGGGAAGTGGACGAGCGGAACGGATTTCCAAGATCCATCACAGTGGACCCCATCTTACAGTGCACGCGCACATCTCCAGAGCATACACGCGATGCAACAAATCCGGTCAAACCGGTCAGCGTCCATTATCCCGCAGAATCCCGCTCGGATTCAAATTCTGCTGCGAATTTGAAACAGGGGGTCGAGACCGATATCTAGTGGGCCACCACCTTTGATCAACTGATCAATCCAGACCGTCCATTCGTTCCAGAAGATTGAACCGACCGTACAAAAGGAATTTCTCCAAACCCATGTACACACACTCAGAAGAATCAAGATCAAATGCAGTTTGGACGGCGAGTTGAATCAGTCCGTGGGCCACACCGAAAGAAACTCAAAATCAGCCATTCCCGACCGGTTTTATGAGGAGAATTCAATGAACGACCCTGATTCTTCTAACACCAAGGCATGTGGGCCCCACCGATCATCACAGTGTCATGTGCGTTCGCACTGACAGTTGCGGGTGATCTAAGTGGGCCACCATCCGGTCTCAACGGTCCAATCCTAACTGTCCATCATATCCCCATGGAGATCCTTATCACTGCCTAGGCGGCAGAATTGCAAAAGATCACGAGGATCGCAATCCAACCGTTCAAACGGAAGATTGACGACAGAACAGAAATCAGGTGGACCGCATCAAAAGCAATTTGAAAGCAACCATTTCTGACCGAAATTCCGAGAAGCATCCAATGGATGGATTGGATTTCTCATCAATTCCCGAAAATGGGCCCCACTTTCAGTGCAAAGTAAGATGCGCAGCCCTGTTACGCATGCCCGGAGAGACCCGGATGATCCGGGTCGTTATGGAAGCTTGGCCAGGATCGGACCGTCGATCCTAGCCATCCGAAACCTTCATATGGGGTGACCAACCATCGACAAGAAGCCTGAACGGCTCAGATCTTGCACGTGAACCGTCCACCGTTCGAAAACTGAACCCACACGCAAGACGTTTTACCGTGAGCACGCTGCTGGCTACGTAAAGGAGTCTCGACTGACTGTTTCCTGCCTATAAGTGTGAAGAAAGAGAGAGAAGGAGGCGGCAGCAGCAGAGCATCTGGAATTGGAGCATCTGAGCTTGGAAGAAAGATCTTCGGCTTGGACGTGGATCAGCCGAAAGAGAGAGGAACAATTAAGGTTTTTATTTTTTATTTTTTTCTACTTGTTTTTATTTTTATTTAATTTTTTGAGATGTATAGCCTATCCATGCTAGGCTAAACCTCTTAGCTAGGGCTAAGAGGTGAAGCTTGTAGTGGGATGGGAGATTTAATTTTATGTTTTTAACTTGGTTTTAATTATGAATTTGAATTTGATATTTGTTTTATTAAGGGAATATTTTTAGTCTTTAATGGTCTGTTGTGACTGAAATTACAATGGATCTGCAATGGCTTTGAGTATTTCCTTTCCCTTTTAATGTTTATGACGTCAGGAAGCCCTGTTGTTTACCATCGTCTCCTGGGCATGGTTGGATGACGGTACCCTTCCTAATCTTCATAAATATGTTGACTGGTTGGTAATTAGTTTAATTCTGTTGTTTGCTTTGTCTCCTGGGCATGGTTTGGTGATGGAATCCATTCTAATTCATATACCTCTCATCTCTTGAAAACTATATCAACATCAGTTCATTTAATTTTCATGATTTGTGATACAGGCATAAGATCTCCCTGATCTCTACAAGTGGATCCTCTGAATCCCTAATCTCCCTTCCTCTGAATTTCTTAAAGTTTTACATTACTATTTCACCATTATTCCTCAAATCATACTTGGTTTAAAATTCATCTTATTCTAATTCTAGTCCTAGTTAGTTTCAGATAACGTACAGGTTTCAGTCCCTGTGGATTCGACCTCGGTCTCACCGAGATTATTACTACATCACAAACCCTATACTTGGGGAGTGAACACTCTGTCACCACTATATACTCAGCTTCAGTCGTGGAAAGAGTCATCATGGACTGAAGTTTCAACATCCAACTAATCGTTCCACCTGCAAGCACAAATGAGTAACCGAAAGTTGACCTTCTAGTATCCACACTGCCCGTATAATTAAAATCCACATATCCTACTAACTTGGCCCCTAATTTCTTAAAAGATAAGACGTAGTCTCATGTACTTCGAATGTATCAAAATAGCCATTTTACTGCTTCCTGGTATTTCTTTTCGGGGTTAGACATGTATTTGCTAGCAACACCCACCGTATGTGAAATATCTGGTCTCATACAGACTATGACATACATCAAGCTACCAACCGCGCTCGAATAAGGCACACGAGACATCTGCTTTTCCTCATCAGTTTTAGGATATTATTTATAAGAAATCTTAAAATGAGCCGCGTGTGGAACACTGACCGACTTTGCCCTATTCATCCTGTACTTCATCAATACATTCTCAAGGTATTCCTTGTGAGATAACCAAAGCCCGCTCCTCTTCTTGCCGTGTATATCAATGCCGAGAACCCTCTTTATAGCCCCAAATCCTACATCTCGAATGTCCCTGATTACTGAGTCTTCAATAAATCGATCTCAGGCATGTTATGACTGGTGAACAACATGTCATCAACATACAAAACTAAGATACTGAATTTTCCATCACTTAGGCCCTGTTTGGACAATCGGATTAGAAGGGATTAGGTGGGATTGGATTCATCTGGTTCCGTGCCAATTCCACTCCATGTTTGGCAAAGCTTGGAATTAGATCGGATGGAATTGCATTGGGTCCCGTGCCAATTTCACTCACTGCTGTCAAGTTGTGTAGGTCCCACCCTGATGTGTGGGCTATATCCACACCGTCCACCCGTTTTTTGAGATTATTTTAGAGCATGGGCCAAAAATCAGGTAATTCTAAAGCTCAAGTGGACCCACCACTGAAAGCAACGTGGATTGAATACTTACCGTTGAAAATTTCTTTGGAGCCACATAAGTTTTGGATCTTCCTCATTTTTCGGCCCATAGCATAAAATGAGGTTACAAAACAAATGAACGGTTTAGATACAATACATGTGTGTTATTCTAGTAATTTCAAATGATGGTGGGTATATCCATTCAATGTACAACCGTATTACCAACAAAGGAGAGCATTAATCTAATCCCATGGAATCAGGGGACAATCCCTGCCATGGGTAATAATGATGTTTTTTTGAATACAATCCCACCTAATCCCTTCTAATCCTGTTGCCCAAACAGGGCCTTAGTGTCTTGTGATAGACACAATGATCATATTTACTACTGGTAAACTTTTGACTAGCCATGAAAGAATCAAACTTTTATATCCCTGCCTAGGCGTTTGTTTCATGTTGTACAACAACCTCTTTAACCTGCAAACCTCGTTCTCTGTCCTTTTTATTTCGAAACCTTCTACTTGTTTCATGTAGATCTGTTCTTCCAATTCCCCATGCAGGAAGACAGTCTTCACATCCATCTGCTACAGCTTGAGATCGTATTGGGCAATCAGCTCCAACATGAATTTAATGTTGCGCAGCACGCCAACAACGCAGTGAGCCTAGATCCAATCTAAGGCCTCACCCACAAACGATAGACAGGAAGAAATATAAACTCTCTCTTGGAAGTACAGAGAAAATCCCTTGGCCACACCTTAGAATAATTTCCTAAAATTCACCTTAACCTAAAATAGCCCTAGGGACCCCAATTTATAGTTTCAGCAACTTCCCTTTCCGCATCCCAGTTGCGAAAAGACTTGCGACACGAAATTCGCGAAACTCTTTTCGCATCCCAGTTGCGAAAGGACTTGTGACACGAAATCTGCACAACCTCGACTGATCGTGGGCGGCCCCAGATGTGGCTCCACTTCTCAACAATCTCCCACTTGGAGACACATCTCCATAAACCTTTGTCTTCTTCATCCGGAGTGCACCACCTCCCCGTCTTCAAGCCTGAAGACCAATCAAAGCTGAACAGAGCTTCAGCTTCTCCCTTGTGACCGCCTTGGTCAGCATATCCGCAGGATTCTCACTTGTATGAATCTTCTCCAGAGCAATCGATCCATCTTCCAGTAACGAACGTATGAAGTGATATCTGATGGAAATATGCTTGGTCCTTGAATGAAAGACTGAATTCTTAGCCAAGTGTATTGCACTCTGACTGTCACTGTACAGCTTGCAATCTGCTTGCTTCTTACCCAATTCTTCCATAAAACCTTGCATCCACACCATCTCCTTGCATGCTTCTGTAGCCACAACATATTCTGCTTCTGTCGTACTGATAGATACTATCCTTGTAATCTTCGTTTCTCTTCATAGTTGAATTTTGCATCCATGGTTTTTTACCCTAGTTTGAGGTTTTTCCACGTATATCTTGTCTTGTGGATTGTTTTGGATTGCTTTGATCTATTTCTAGTTTATATTTCTTCCTGTCTATCGTTTGTGGGTGAGGCCTTAGATTGGATCTGGGCTCACTGCGTTGTTGGCGTGCTGCGCAACATTTAATAGAATTTTACTTCACAAATGGTGTGAATATCTCAGTGAAATTGATACATTCTCTCTGAGCGTATTCCTTCGCTACCAACCTTGCCTTATACGTATCATGTTTCTTCTTGAAGATCCACTTGTACCCGATTGCTTTTCGACCGATGGGAAGCTCCACCAACTCCCACCTCTTGTTTTTATGCAAAGAGTTCATCTTATCATCCATCGTGGCTTTCCACTTTTTGGCATCCGACTCATTAAGAGCCTCCTTAAGAGTAGACAAATCTCCCTCATATGTAATGAGGGCAAATGAGATATTTGAGTCATCCTTGTATCTCACCGATATTCTACGATTCTGCGACGAATTCCCTCTCACAAGTGGCTGCTCCACTTGCTCTTGTACATCTGTCTGCGTCTTTGCTCCACCTGCTCTTGTACATCTGTCTGCGTCTTTGCTCCACCTGCTCTTGTACATCTGTCTGCGTTTCTACATCTGTTTGTAGTTCATATATGTCTAATTAAATATCCACAACCAACTTTTCCGGTTCCTTGTGCTCATCCTTATGGAATCAGGATCCTTTGTCGAATTTGGTGTCATGACTAAGGATAAATTTTTCGTGTGACTTGGTCATACAGCTTATACCCCTTCACATCACCATAAAAGCCGACAAATATATACTTTTCGGTCCTTTAGTCTATCTTATCTCTCTCAACTGACGATACATGAAAGTAAGCATTGCTACTAAATATTCGCGATCCCAAGTAGTCCACATACTGACCACTCCACACTTTCTCTAGAATTTCACATTCAATGGCCTTAAAAGGGAACCGGTTCACTAAGTCACAGGCCATGTTAATGGCCTCAGTCCACAATTCCTTGCCCAACCTAGCATTACTGATCATGTATCGGGCCTTCTCTAAGAGAGTCTGATCATCCGCTTAGCCACACCGTTCTACTCTGGTGTGTGGCGCACTATGTTGTGCCTCATGCCCCTTTATCTTTGCAATACTGATTGAACTCTCCATAAGTGAATTTTCTACCGTTATCTGTCCTAATACCTTCAATTTTTGCCATAATTATTTTTCCACCATGGCCTTCCACTGCTTGAAGTTGTTGAAAATATCGGATATATTTATCATAAAATAAACCCATACTCTCATGAAATAGTCGTCAATAAAGGTGACAAACTATTACAACCCTCCATAAAAAGACCACTGGTGACGACCCTTATACATCAAAATGCACGTAATCAATAACACTCTTACATACATGTTTACCAAACTTAAAAGATAATGTTTCCAATATATACAATGTTTGCATATATTAAAATCAATACTTTTAAAAACTATAATTAAATAATAGTCATAAAGTACCTTCATAACCACTCGCTTATGTGGCTCAAGCGTGCATGCCACATACGTGTAGACGTGGAATCTACTACAGACGTTGTAACTCCACCTGATGAAGTGCTCCCTATAAACTTGTAAAGATTTTCATTATGTTGTGCCTTCATAACTATGAGTGCCCCCTTTAAAACTTTAAAGACACAATCAAACCCAGTGAATCTGCACCTAAGCGCTTTAAGTGCTCCCAAAGATAACAAGTTCTTCCTCATCTCAGGAACGTGTATCACCTCGATTAAGATACGCTTCATGTCATCAAACATCTTGATACCCATCTGTAATACCCCATTCTTTTCAGTACCGGGTGTTACCGTGTAACCTAACTTAGTATAAATACAAACCTATCTTAATCGAACTATAACACCCCGTGCTTTCAGTACTTGAGTGTTATCATGTAGATTTAAATTAATTTATATGTGTGTAGGAACACACGTAACTTACTTTACATATCGTCATCCAGTAATTTTTTATATATCCTCCTCAACCGTCTAATACAACCTTAATTCATATATCAAGTCATCTGACCGTTAATTCTCGAAGACAAACAATCATCTCATTAGGAAATTAACATTTATCTTCAGAAACCCACTGTGTTGCTAGGATCCCAGGGGCGATGGAAGTATAAAACCTGCCCTACTAGACAGATTGAACCATATTTCATTAATCTCAGGTCTTAGATCATCAAACCCACCATTCGTCAGGTCCACAATGTCCCATTTAAAGTTTCGCCACCTGATCATCACACTTGGACCATTGGACCACTAGTTTCAACCATGAATCTCCATCTAGACAAACTCTATGACCCATAGGACCGTTGGAAGTAATCTTTACCCACAAATGAAGCCATCAAGTTGTTATTTTTAGGATGGACCATTTCATCATCTAGTAACTCTATTTTTTGGATTTCAATTACCCTGATGGACCAATCACTTTAATAGACAAATCAAACCGTCCATTGCCAGCATCGAACCCAAAATCATCAAATTCATCATTCATCATTCCACGTCACTCGATGTTGAAATCCATAACACAACCAGATAATCCAACCATCTAATTAGGGTAACAACCGTTAAATTTCTTATAGAATCAACTAAGAACCCTATGAATAGTCAATGATTAGATTTAGAATTGATCTGATCATCATATATTCATAGATTGTAAAATAACCATGCATTTAGAAAGTATGGCCCACCTAAGTGTCAGATCTCCAAAACCTCCAGTCAGGGACCCCAGATGAAACCCCCTAAGCAGACGAACATTGTGGATTTCATGTAAGCATCATGATGGACCCCACCTCGAAGTGCGAGTGCACAGAAGGGATGTGCACCCACTATGCATCGAACTAGGGTACCCGGTCAATCAGCTTTGACTCGAAAGATGAGGAAAGAACCCTCCTTTCTTTCGAATTTTCCCACCCACACGTGGACCAATGAACAAGGTCTGTTTGGGACGTGTTGTGGTCCACCCCCATGATCGGATGACCAATCTGAACTGTCTATCATGTTGGGTAGGTCGTCCGACTAAAACCATGGCATCTGTGCTCATTCATGCACACGTGCGTGCACACAACAACAGGTGCGAGTGGTCTGGCGTGCGAGCGGAGGTGTGCTTCCACCCCCTCTGAAACTAAACTACTATGATCAAGGCGGGTCACCTCAAGTCAATTTGAACCGTGCAGGTTGTACATCTCTTGAATCCATTTAGGATGGTGGACTCCACACAGATGAAAGTACGCGTGTGTGTGCCGAAAATTAGCCCAAAGTCACCCTCTCACAATCATTCCGTTTCCAAAAACGAAAACTATCCCTTCCCCTTTCGCGAACCAACTGTTACAATCCATGTGAGGATCTCTCCTCTGATCATAGCCCTTTGTTTGGACAAATCCAACTCATCCACTCGCGATTCACGTGAATTAGGGTTTTCCCGTTGAAAGTCGATGTTAAAATTGTCACTCCATTAGCGGTTTTTAGAAACTGGATGCTTAAATCATATGTTGACCATCCCCTATCCATCCAGTGGTCAGGGAGGCTTAGGTTTGATATAAAAAGAAGAATGGATCAAACAACAACACTATCTCTCTTGTTCATGCAACAACCGAGAAAATTGGTCGTTTACTTCCTCAAGCGAACCCACCACCCAAACCTTCCTGAAGCTTCGAAAGGCCACTCCCACAAGCTCCCTGGCAAGCATCCGAACATTTCCCAACAGCTAGATCGGAGAAAAGTTCAATGAACGGTGATCCACCATTACTGTCAAGCCTTCTTCTCCATCACCGTTACAGTCATGTCTAGCCATTGGAACGGATGCAGCTAAGTTTCGGTATAAGTATGGGTGAGTCCAGACTCCATTGGTCGTGTCGGAGGGTTCAAGGGAGGAGAAATAAGAGAAGAGAGCAAGAGGGAGTGCGGTTTTTATGCTACAATGACTCGCTAGCGCGACTAGACCGAGTTCATGCAAGAAAACTGTTGGGTTTTCAAGGAATAGGGAAGGCAAAAAAAAAAGAGGATCAAAGAATAAGAGAGAGGAGATAGGACAAAGAGAAGTAGAGAGGGTGCGTGTTACACCAAATTCAACCCAATCGAGTCACTAGGTTGAGCTGGCCGAGTTGGGGTCATGGTCAGACCTAGTTGGGCGTGAGTCTGGTCCATTCCAGACCTTGTGGAAGACCAGGGAGAGAAGAGTAGTAGGAAGGAATAAGAGAGGAGGAAATGAGAGAGAGAGGGAGAGAGAAAGAGAGAGAGAGAGAGAGAGAGAGAGAGAGAGAGAGAGAGAGAGAGAGGGACATTTGCTGGTGACTCGGTCCAGCAGGTTGATGAGTTGGACTGAGTTAGACCTATTCCAGTAAGGATGGGTCAGGTGTTCCTTTCTATACCACCCATTGCTGGACCCTTTTTCAGCCAGAAGAAGATGAAGAAAGAGGCAAGGTAGTGGGTCGTAGTCTGGCCATTGGAAACCAATCGAGTTTGGGAGCTCGATTTGTTGCCAAACTTGAGTTAGGCACGGTTGTGGGTTGAGTTGAGTGTGTCTGGATTGAGTTCCGACGTGGTCTAGGTCTTTGCTGAGTAAAAGGAGAGAGAAAGGGAAAGAGAGTAGTAGGGGTGGTGGTGCGATTGTTGAGTCGGGTCCAGGAGCTTAACTTATTATCGAGTCTTAAGTCGAGCTGAGTCTAAGAGTCCAGGATGAGTATGGGCCAAGTCCATATAGGGCTGGACTTGCATGAGGAACAAGAAGAGATTAAATAAGAAGAGAGATAGAGAGATGAGAGTTGTGGTCGAGTCACAATCGGGTCGACTCGGTTGAATTGGGTGGTTGTCTTTACTCGTCCTCCAGAGTTAACTCACTGGACATTGAGGTGGACCGCATCCAACTTCTGCTGAGGATTCAATTCTAAAGGCGCATGCGCTTTCTACCAACATCAATGTAGGCGATTCAAAACATAAAGTAATGAATCTTTCCCCTTGAGCTTTCCTCTTCCATGTTAGCTTAAGTAATAGTTCAACGTTTATTTCAGCTGGTAATTATCTCTAATTCATGATTACTTGTATTAGTTATTGAATCTGATTATCAAAATTATATGCTTAACCTTTATTTTGCATGAGCATCTATATGTTGTACTTGTATATCTTTCCATGCTTGTGGATTGCTTGTGAATTGCTTATGGAACTTGAACTGCTACATCTATCAGTGGAAAACCCCACTTATATATGTACATCCAGACTTGGGATGTAACTTGATTGATTGTGATTATAATGGACCCTCACCTAGTGGCTACTTTGATTGATGGATTAAATGAAACATTGATGTGAGCTTACCATCCATGGATTGTGTACCTATGTGGCCTTTTTTTATTGATATTTGCCCCTTAGTTCCTTGATTATTGCATATTTGCCCTAGGCGGCTTGATGGATTATTTTGTGTGACCATGCAATGACAAGTCCCACTTGTCAGACTGTGATTAACCACCGGTTGAGGAGAATGCCATTAAACATCCTAATGATTGAGTATCATGAGCCGGGGATGGTGGAATATGACAATATGCTCGAGTTGTCGGCCTACGCTGGGTGATGAGCCCCCCATAGTGACCTTTGAACTTTCCTAAATTAGCTGTTTGCAATTTGAAATAATAATGGCTGAAATTAATCATGCATTCATGGCACTTGCATTTTGAATGGACTGACTATTTGGAAGGTCCATTCTCTTATTAGGAATGTGTTAACTGTTTGAAAAAGACTCATTCTCGTGCATTAATAAGCCGACTATTTGAAATTCCCATTCTTTGCTTAAGTGAGCGGACTGTTTGAAAGGCCCACTACCTTATTTGAGCGGATCGACTGTTTGAAAGACCTGTTCCTTTGCAAGTTGAATGAGTCGACTGTTTGAAAGACTCTTTCTCTTGCCTAAATGGACCGACTGTTTGAAATGTTCATTCTCTTATTAGGGATGAGCCGACTGTTTGAAAGACCCACTATCTTACTTGAGCGGGTCGACTATTTGAAAGACTCATTCCCTTGCAAGTTGAATGAGCTGACTGTTTGAAAGGCCCATTCTCTTACATGAATGGATTGACGTTCATTCATTTGGTCAACTGGATGTGCATCCTCAATTGATGTGCACTCACGTATCCATGCACTTAAACAAGATCGCATCATGAATTGTTTTGTATGTCTTGTTGTTCAAAACTATGCCAACGCGACAGTGTGTAATCTTGTGGAGAATTCACATTGAGATGGACTCATTCATCGAATATATAACCGTACAGGTAGTTCAGGTGGCTTAAAATATATTCATGATCAGGTTGATGAGAAGCATGGTATAATTGTCATGGATGCATGATTATAATTGCCAAGAGAAGCTGCGTGATTTTGCAACTTAAGACTAGTTGCAATTTATTTTGTTTTCACATGCTATATTATTTCATTTTGTAATTGTAAGTATTGAGACATTGGTTTGTATAAGCCATTTGGGCAACCACTCGTATATTCTAATGTATATGCAAACTTCCTTTATGTTTAATTTGTTCATCTTCAGCTAACTGCTAACACTGGGAAATGAAAACAAATATGGAATTTGACTATCTTTAAAAGTTAACACTCAGGTTTTAGAAAAATGAGTCGTAAACTTGGATTTTGAAAACCGGGGCGTTACAAGTGATCTAACACTCACCACATTACATGTACCATCATTGCTCATAAATACCTGACCACCATTGCACTCTCTGTAATTGGTGGACCAACTCTTATGAGGAGTCATGTGATATGATGCCTCTGTATCCAAGATCCACTCATTCTTATAATCATCATTTAAGTGTCTGACCATGGACACTGACAACACATCATAACCACTCATACTTTCATCAGACTTGGTAGTGTTGGCCTTCCTTGAAGAAACTTCTGAATTCTCTTTTCTTGCCTGAGGATCTTGACAATCCTTCTTCATGTACCCAGATATCCCACAATTTTAATACTTCAACTTGCCATTGCCATTGCCCATGGATTTAGATATAGATCATGAAGATCCACCGCCCTGTTCAAAATTCTGCCATCTCATAACCAGTGCATCTGTATAAGCACCCACATTATCGCTTTTTCTTTCTCATTGCCTCCGACTGAAGGGCTGAGATGACGGTATCGACCCTAATGGTAGTTCTACCGGAGCACAACGAGTCATCGAACGACTCATACGAAGCTGATGAGAGAATTCGACAAGATGCATGCTTGATCCTCATATTTCATTGTTTTCTTCATATCAAACAATTTATAAATGAACTTGTTAAAGTTACTAATGTGGGCCTCAATATCAACCCCATCCGCCATCTTCATATTGAACACCTAAAGCTTCAAGTACAAGGATTCTCAAGAGATCTCTTTATATAGATGTCATCTAATTTCGCTTATGTACTTGTTGCAGTTTTCTCTCTCATGACATTATAAAAGACTTCATCCGATGAGTACAATTAGATAGAGGTTATCGCTTTCTTATCCATCTTGTTCCATTCTTCATCTATCGTAGATTCCAACGGCTTCTCAAGGAGTGCATTATCCAATCCTTACTCAGCTAGGAGACCGATCATCTTGACATTCTATAGTTTAAAATTATTTTTCCCGTAATATTTTTCAATATCGAACTTTGGATTATAAGTCATTGATTTTATGCTTTCAGATTTAATCTGCATCCAAACATTATGCTATGATACCACTTGTTAGGGAACAACGGAAGCACATAGAGATGCATCAAGCAAAGTACTCCAATTACTACAACCAAGTTCAAACACAAACACCCAAAATTTAACCTTCGGAAAAAACCACAGCACAAAGCGATAGTAATGCAACATGAAAGCAGAAAATTACAAGAGAAAGATTGCCCGATCCGAACAGGCCTTGAATCATTCTAAGCTATGACTTTGAAACTATTGAACGAATTAGAAAGCTTCGAGACACCCCAAATCCCAATTATACCCATATATATATATAGCATATACAAGAATCACAATCGAAACCAGAAACAGATCGTGCACTTACGCAATTCTGCACGCGTGCTTTATGACACCTTCGATGGGAGTTCGATGGCATTGACAGATTGTCGATGGCATCGAACCCCTTCGATGGCATCGAGAAAATATCAAAATGTTTCAGCAAGAAAATATGAAAATTTTAGATTTTTCCGATGACATCGAGCATATGTTTGATGGCATTGAACTTTACTTAATGGCATTAAACAGTTTGTCGATGGCATCAACAGGCTTATTGATTTATAAATTTAATACATCAACAACACTATTATAAGATTTGGCGACAATGAGATGAGCAAAGCCTAATATCCGAGAGCCCCAAAAGTCTTTGATTTAGCTGATATTTGTGTTTTCTCATTGGGTGACCTTTGTACAGGTTTGGATGTAAAAAAAAAAGGCTGATTTTTCCTTGTGGTGGTCCGTTTATGCCTTAAAATGAGCCATACAGATGAACAATGTAGACATTAAACACATACATCACTGTGGGCCCCGCAACATCTGCCACTGGGCCCTTCATCAATCAAGTATTCGTGGCCCAGAAAATCAAGATGACACGACGATTAGAATGGCCATAAGTGCATGCTAATGTTAAACAGTTGGTAAACTTTCCTTAATCCTCTTATCTGTTTTCTAAACCAACAACCAGCCTAATGACGAAATAGGTATGCTTCTTGAGAAATTGTATTTACAATCCACACACTTAACTCCCATATGACCAACGGCCTGGATCTTGTCTTATTTCCAATCCAAAAGAGGTACAGTCGAACTCATTCAACTAGCGCAGCTGACCATTGAATGGAGCCGTAACCCGCAAGCGGGGAAACATTGAAACGAGGATAGATCGCATGCGTTCGAACGCATGGTAATTACCACGCGTGCGAGCTCATGTGTGGGCCACATACCATCAGATGTGTCCGCCAACGCCAATGCTTGATCCCAGAATAGATCTTGATCCATATCTCATGTGGGCCACACCAGATAGAACAATGGGGGAGATTTGGGAAGAGATGCCCACCATAGAAATTTGAAAGATGAAATGTGGGTTCTACCCTGTTTTCTCTCTGTCATCCAACTCAGTCCTTAGGTGGCAAACCTACAACGGGCGAATATATAGACCGTGGCATGATTATACATTTCTCCTTAGGGTGTGTCTCATCGTACTGTTCGATAGGTGGGGTTCTTGGTATGTACAGTTATCATGAGGATTATCACCGGATTCACCGTTTGGATCCCACATAAACATCACTTGTACGTCCCACACAGCTGTAACGTATTGTTATCACTGTGCGTTCCAACGGATGGGATCATTGTCTAATACACGACGACTTCGGTCTTCGCGCGGGTTTCAATCCCGACAAATGGAGCCATGGTTCGGTAATTCATATTCTGCTGGGTCCCACAGTGGGTGATCCAAGCCCTTAAAAAATCCCAAGAGTAAAGATCCTAGCCATCGACATTAAGATTGTCTTTTACGAATGTGGACCATTATTCGTTTTTCTCATCTAAGCCGTCTATCTGTGGTCCGAAAGTCGAACGGTTAGGATTATCGTATGGACCATATTTGTTTGGTCATAATCTAGATGAAATGGGTCTCAACAGGACATGTGTTGGTCACCAAACTCCGGGCCCCACCGATCGGAATCGACAACCCGCGTATGCTCTCCAGAGACGCGAGCCGCGTACCATATAAAAATGTAGTTCTTCTCTATAATTACACTTCACTCCTTTAAAACGCTCCTCTCTGGTTTTCCTCCTTTCAAGCGATCCTCTCTCTCCGATTTCTTCCCCTTTTTCTCTCCTTCTAAATTTCCGATCACCCCTTTTTCATCTTCTAGGGTTAGGGTTTTTATTTCTCCTTTCCGATCTTTTCTCTTCTCTCTTTTAGAGGGAAATATGGGCGCTGACGGCGATTCGGTCGATGCGGGCGATTCGAGCGTCAGCAGCAACGGCATCGTCACCGTCCACATACGATGCTCGAACGGCTCCAAGTTCTCCGTTCAGACGGGCCTCGAGGCGACCGTTGGGGTTTTCAAGGCCATTCTGGCCGAGAACTGTGATGTCCCGGCCGAGCAGCAGCGTCTGATTTACAAGGGTCGGATTTTGAAAGACGAACAGACCCTAGAAAGCTATGGTACGCTCAATCCTCGTTCTTTGATGCTGTCTGTGCATACTCCATTATTCTTTATTCGCGATTTTTCGATAGGGTATCTGTTGTTAATCATTGAATTCTTATGCGCGTGCGCGATCTTTCATCTAATTGTGGCGGGACTCTCATATTGGTGAGAGTGGCAATTCCGTAATTTGGAAGCAGATTTGTGGTATTGTTATTATTATTATTATTATTATTTTCTTCAAATTGAATTGGGAAAGTTGATTAATATCAGGATTAATGTTTTGTTTACGATAGCTTTCATTTTCATTTATGAAACAAAATCAATTATTTTTAACTTGTGTATCTCCGAATGGCCACGCTAGGGTCCTATTGATGGGGTAATGCATGCATGATACTGGCCTTGCATCTCGCTGGCCCCACTGTGTATGTAACCTTCTCCATGGATATTCTGGTGTGCTCATCAGGTGGGCCATATTTGTATGGAGAGATAAGTGATTGGAAAAATGGCCATCGTGTATCCAGCGTGACCCACCTGATGAGCAGGCTTGCCAGTCTTTGGGGCAGGGCCTGCATATGGCGGGGCCCACTTAATAATACACCAGATCTTGAAGCGCGAACCTTGCCAGTACGTGTGCTCACTTGCAAGATTCTAGTGCCAATTGTACAAGCAGCCTTTGATGTCTTGAGCTCTGAAGTATGGAGTTAAGGGCTCTCATTCTCCCTGATTGTTGTTCTTAAATTTTTTTTTTTTTTTTTGAAAGGCCTGGTTATTGTTCTTATTATCGTCAGTGATTTACAAATTTATTTATTTAATTTTTACATTTGGATATTTTTCTCTTTTTTCAAGGTTGGTTTTTCTCTTGTTATATGCTATTTCATGCGTGCTTCTTATAGAGTTCGAGAACATGGATTCGGCATTGTTGGGCGTCTTCATGCTTTTGGATTTTATTGATTTGTTTATGTTTTTGGTTCATAAATTTATTTTTGCTTACATATATTGATTTTACTAACTCGAAGGGAGATATTGAGAAGTGGGTGAAATTGATAGTTTGAGAATGCTAAAAAAATGACCTTGCCGAGCATATTTCTAGTATATGGTCGGTGCTGATTCCTTGGATTTGTTAGGGTAGTTGAAGGTCTCATCAAGGTGGTACATGGAGAATTGGAATGTTGGGGCAGGATTGTTTCTTTTTGAAAATGTGGCTTTAATGCAAAATGTCTATTTTTATTTGCTGAGCTATTATGTGGATCTATTGGTGGAAATCTATTTTTATTTTTTCATACTTGTAGAGGAAAGTCCAAATGACAACTTTTTTTTTATAAACCCATAAACTGAATGGAGACACTGGGGATGCAAGTGAATTTGATTGTTGGAGTGGTTGAAAGCTTCTCCATTGGAGTATCTCTACATCATGTTGTTGGAATCATTGATTCATAGTAGATTTTGTGGAACTCTGTGTGCATTTTCACTGAATAAGGCCTGCCCTAGAATGGTTGAAGTGAATCAAAGGTCTCATGGTGTAATTGCCTTGATTGGTGGGGGCATGTTGAGGATGTGCTGTCAATGGGTATTGGCAGCAAAGAAACCAGGATTGGAGAATGTACCTGGGTCCTTCACAGAGTTTATATTCCCATATGCTTCACGAAGGACTAGAGAACTGGGTTTTATCAACAGTCGAAAACCACGTAATTCCACAATTGGTACTGACAGATTTTTTTTCTTGGTTCATACTTCATAGCCATTGTTTTAAAAGGCTTAAGGCTCAATCCAAATATAATTGCTGCGGAGCTATATTTGAGCTTTACGTGAGGAAGGCTTAAGTTGCAACTCACAGAGGCTTGTATCGTGTTCTCAGGGCTTATGTCTTTTTTAAGGCATGAGCTTTAGACTGATTACAAAAACCATGACCTCTATGAGCGGTGTTTTTTTTTTTTTTTTTGGTTCTCTTCAAAATGTTTGCTTCCCTAAGTGCCCAACACATCAAGATTGCATTTTAATGGCCCAGGGATGCATTTAAAGAAAGAAAAGATGTGGAACTTGGAAACTTACTCATGAGTTAAGGAGTGGGAAGCCGATGATGATTTTTAGAGTTAATTTCCACTGTCTAGGTCTTGGGTTTGGAACAGTTATTGTGATTTTTTTTCTTTGTTGACTTTTAACGCTTGAATTTTGCACTCATGAACATGGACGATCCTTTGCTGTGGGAACCTTCTACCGAGGTGCCATTCTTGCTTTGAGTTTTCCTATGTTTCCACTGTATACGCTTTTAGTTTTGCACTTGCTGACATTTGAAACTGATGCCTAGCCACTTTATCATCTAAATCTGCTCCCACTCTCCATCACTCTCTGTGCAATTAGGGGTTGATTCTCTACTAGTTAATGTTCAACAGTTTTATTGTTTGACTTTTTAAATTCATATTGGTTAATTTTTCTTGCTTGCTCAATTGCTGTTTCTTCGGATTGCTTAGAATTTACTCTAGCACTTTCCTACTTGGTGTGTAGTAAGTTAGTAACTTGATGCTAGTATTTAGTAAAAAAGATTCACGATTGTCGTCACCAATTTATCAGTGGTTTTGTGGTAGTTGAAATTTGTTTTTCTGTACTTCATGTTTCGGAGATGAGAATCTAATTCACACTTCATTGTTTTACAATGACATGATTTTCATGTATTTTAACATTTTACTAGTTTTTCTATATGTTTAGCAAGTAATTTTGGTTAGTTCATGCCTTTGTGTTCATTGATGCCTACTCGTCTTTCGGGCCAGATCTTCCATTCTCCTCGGTCTTGTCTTTTGCCTTCTAAGTTCGTTCCTAAGTTACCGCCCCCCCACAAAAAAAAGGTGTCATGAATGGAAGTCAAAGCTTTATTATTTTGTTGTTGTTCTGATGCAAAAGAAGAGGTCAAATCTATTAGATTTGGGGACGGGATAACAGGCTCTGTTGATCCTAGCCCATTTTGTTCTGTATGTTATAGTGGCTCTTTTCTTAAATATCTTGGAAAGGCTACCCCTTTTTGCTAGGCTTCTGTTGTCTTGTGCTCAATGCTGAAACTCTTCTGACCATCAAGCAGTTATGTGGGTGCTGTTTTTGTGATAAATGATAAAGCTTTAATTTAGAGCAAAGAAAAAGGAGAACATGCAAGACAAAATTATAACAAGAAAAGAGTAAGGAATAACATGTCTCAAGTCTCAACGAGGATGATAACTACAACACAAAGCCGACTGACAGAGTGTCCTTTCTTGCAAAAGTATTGACAGATCTGAGTGAGCCCCTTTTTTGTTCTTCCTGTTTGCTCTTCTTCATAATATTATCTCATGAGCTAACAAATTCCATTGATGTGATGGGAACTATTTGGATTGGTTCTAGTCTGTTTGTGTCACTTGGGGCTGATTCAATGGGGTTGTATAATTTGAGAGAAGGCAGCTCTTCACCTATTTATTTGGATGATAATTTTTGGTTTCCTAATTTCATCCTTGCTTGAGTCACTTGATGCCATTTTTTTAATCGAGTTTTTGGATGGTTTTTTCTTTTTTTGAAAGTTGATAATATATTGTAGCTAGTAGCTTGTTTAGAAGTTGACTTTCCTTTATTTTCTTCATCATTATCTCCTCTTTTTGTGTTGTACAAGAAGTATATATCTGTATGGTAGTGCAGTCAAGTTGTAGCTCTGATGACGTGTGCCTGCATGTCTCTAGGACTTCCATGCATTTTTGTAATGCAATTTTCTAATTGGTCTGTTTAGTCTATATGCATGATGTTGCAGTCGCAGTGTCTCATTGTGTCAAAGCCATTAGTCTCCTTGAGTATGTTATCTAGTCTTAATCTGTGTTGTGAAACTTGTGATTGTGCATCTTCTCATGGTTTTCATCTTGGTTTGGATTTTGGATGCCACAACTGATTGCCCTACATTCAGTTCCAACATGGTTTACATTGAATAAAACCTGTTATTGCGTCCAGATCCTTGGAGAGATGGCTATTGTGAGCAGGGATCTTGCCATTTTCTGTTCCCTAAAAAGAATCTCCACAGCCGCATCTATTGTCTTCTTTGCATCTATTGAAGGTTCTGTTATGGGTTAGAGTTTGGTTTTTCAGGCAGGTCAGATGCCAACGGTTACGTCTGTGATGCAACGTAAAATTTTGACTGAATGCACTTAAGTCTCTATATTGGGTTGGTGGTTTTCCTTATTATTTTCAAGTGGATTTTGGATTAATGTTTTGAAAGTCAAATCTGACTAAAAATCCCAAGAGGATTAAAATTATATATCATAAAGCACAAATCATAAAGTCGTAGGATTTTTATAATCTTCTTCACAATCTATAGAAAGATTTCAAATAGTATTCATAAAATATAAAAAATAGGGTCATCATCATCATCTAAGCCTTATCCCAATTAATTGGGGTCGGCTAAAAGCAAGAACTAAGTTTTAAAATCATGACCTCATGAACAGGTAGCAATGCCTTCAACTGCCATGCGAAGCAGTTTGTGCTTACATAAAGAATAAGGTATGATCAAATATTTATTATTTTATCATCCACATATGTATAGGTAATTGTTTCAATATAAGTCAAGCTAAATGTGTAATTTTATTATTTCAAAGGTTAGATAAAGTCCTTACCTAATTTTTAATTTGAAAACCCGACTACAAATTAAATAGTAACATTATCATGAGAATGAGTTGATTAGAAGTCTAGCAAAGCTTTTAAAAAGGTCAAAACTCTGAGCCCATAATGTATTAGAGAGTAGAGATTTTGGTAAGGATTAAAATTAATCTTGATAACCCTTAGTGTATAAAAGCTTATGGTCTTTAATACATAATTTCTGTTAAATAAAATGAGACGAAATCATTTTTGAGTGGCAACCAAACGTGGTTCAAGAAGAAAAAAAATTCTTTTCAAAACTATGCCATACCATTAACTTTAGCCCTAAAAGTAGTGCCACCAACTCGATGACTTTAAAATAACGTTCCCCACAAAACATAAAAGATGTCGTGTTTCAACGTCTAAGTCATAAAGTGCAAATTCCTAAAGCGGCCTTCAAAGGAATCTTATTATAAGTTTCCCATCATCATATGAAGAATCAAATAATGGCCTGTTTGCGTTGCTTCTATCAACTGCAGAATTGATTCTCAAGAAACGAGTCTCTAGAATTGTTTCTTGAGAATGGCTTATGTGAAGAAGTGCATCTTTGCTAAACATGCATAAGAAAACAATTTCCACATGAAGGTTTCAATGGTGAGCATTGAATCCTATTGTTTCCTACGGAATACCTCACTTAAAATCTTGGATCTACCTCATTTTTGGAGCCATAGCTTGACATGATATGATGAAATTGATGGATGGATTGGATGTCCCATGTTCATCGTGGTGGGCCCCACAGCATTGCTGGTGGGTATTATAGGAAAGTTACATCCGTTCAGCTTCTCCATAGATGAAATTTGCTAAGCCCACTCACATGTGCGTGCAATACAACTCATGTACATCCAACACGTTTGCCATCATGGCATGTAGGTCCAAGATCCAATCCATCCATTATAAAGGCACCATTGTATGGATGCCTTAGCCCAAGAATTTGGTTGATCTGTTGGTCAAGTGAGCCACAACTTGCAAAACAAATGTACGACTCTAAAACACTTGGCTGAAGTTTTCTAAACCATCCACCTGTTTCCAATATTGGGGCCCACCTTCTGAGTGGACCGGAGTAATTTTAGGGAAAACATGGTCGATTTCATCTCAGACCTACTTGCCACGATGGCACACGTGTGTAGGTTTTCTGCTCTACACTCATGTGCAATTAACAAACCTTAGAGAGAGAGAGAGAGAGAGAGAGAGAGAGAGAGAGAGAGAGAGAGAGAGAGAGAGAGAGAGAGAGAGAGAGAGAGAGTTTAAAATCACATAACGGAACCCTGGAAATACACGCAACAAATAAAAAGCGAAATTTGAATTCAAGATATGAAGTCAAATCCTCAACACCATTACCACACTAAATATATGGGAACATGACCATAGCGATTCATAAAAAACAAGTCAGAGATGAATTTGGCATTTTGACTAGTTAATACGTGCGAAATCCTAAGAAAGCCTTCATAATTTAAGGCTGAAGAGTATATCCATAATTTTTTCTCTTATAAGTTATAACAAAGAATAAAATGCCCTTCAAAAATAAAAAATAAAAAATCAAAGAGTAAAATAAAACAATTGACCTTTTCTAAAAATATTCTTAAATCCACCTACCTAAAAATGTCAAAATCAAAGTGAAAAAAAGAAGAACAAGTATAATTTTAATTGTAAATTGGGAATTAAATAATTAATTGTTGGATTCAAATTGTAGAATTGTGGGATGCATCTAAAAAGGGATTCATATTATTTTGCCTAAGATTTGACCTTAATCATAAAGTGCAGGATTCAAAGACAACCATGTTTTGGATATGGTTGACATTGTTGATTTGACCAACATTGATTTCTGGTAGGTCTTGTCATTTAGACGGGAAGCATATCAAAATAAAAATCGTTTTAGTTTGGAATCTCTTTACTTTGAAAGCTAGCTTGTTTGCCTTCCAAGATCTAAAAGCGTCTATAGTTGCATGAAGCGTGAAGTGGAGCAGCAACATGTTTGGGTTCAGGAGTGGTAAAGCATATGTTTTAAAATGTTAGCAATATAAATTGCTACGAAGTGGGAGCGGGAACGAATTCGGAAGTGCAATTTGAAGTGTGAGCTGGATCTTGTTACAAAGGATCATGCAATTAAGGAAGCCTTAAATGATGTTGTATTTGAGGGGATGCTGAAAAATCAGATTCAACCATAGTCCAATTAATATGTCAAGTTGTTTGGTGACATATTAGTTAATCAGTTATACAGTTTTCAGCTCTGTATTGAAGGAACCAGCCCTTTTGCTGGTCCAATACTCTATAAAAGATGCTGCTTTTATGACGCACTATGCCGTTTTGTTTTTGGGGTTTAGTGTGCTTCTTTTCCGAGACATTTACTTTGAGTTGTTTGTTTAGTCTAGTTTGGGTATGTAACCTTATCTCTTTCCATGGACTAGCATTATTGCGTGTATTTATATCTGATAACATAGACTTTTATATTCTATTGTAAATGGTTTCATTTATGTTTTTTATTTTTTGTATTATTCAGTTTCAGAGTCATTTTCATTGTCATCATCATCATCATGTTTTGGGTTCGGCTCTATCAATCCTGTTGATATAGGAATTCCGAAACTTACTGTATTCTAACTTCTATTCATGGTCATAAGTAATTAGGGTTGGGGAGGGATTTCTCGGGTGGATTGTCTTTGTTTTTGAAAGGTAACACTGCCAAGATTGAACCCAGGATCACTCACACGCACTATGCCGTCTCCACCAGCTCATCTAACAAGCAGGAGGCAAAGTGGATCGTCTTTGTTTGTATATGATAGTAAGTAATGTATGTATCTATACATAATATTGTGTCTATTATCTAGTAGATTGTTTCATATGTGCTTGTTTCATATTGTATTCTATTTCATAGTTGGTCTCATTGTATTCAGGGTTGACTTTGCGGATCCTGTTTAGATGGGAATCCTCAAACTTTGTGTATCCTATTTACATTCCTAAATAATTAGGAGTTGGGAGCGGTTGATTGGTTTGGTCTATAGGGGGTAAATCTGGTGCTGGGGTTATTATTTCCTTTTGGAGTTTCTCTTGTTGCGGTCATGGCGGCTATCTTTTTGGGAGAGTGATGATTAGGGGTGTCCACAGGCTGTGTCAGGGCCGGGTCAAGCTTTTTCCAAGCCCTGCCCAAATTGTTTATGAGAGAGAGAGAAATGGGCCGGGCCTGAAAGCCCAATGGTCTAGCTTGGCCCTTTGATAGCCCAGGTGACGATAGGGCTACTCGCTTTCGATGCCACATACTCGTCTTCTTCCTTCTTTTCTCTCTACTTTCTTGTTTTTATGAATCACTTGTTACTTCTCAAAAAAAAAAAAGGAAAAGAAAAAGAAAAAGAAGATAGATGATACCCTTTCGATTGATAAGATATTGCTTCTCAGAACTTAACATGTTTTTCTTGAACCATTTCAAGCTTTCGGAATTGGTATAATTGGCATACAAACTCCATTTGTTATGATTGGTTCAAACTTTGGAAACCGAAGGCTCGACTCAACTTGCGAGTCTGTTGGGCAAATTGACTTGAAAGGAATGCTGAAAACTTGACTTGGAAATAAAAACTCATTCATTAATAAATATTTTAAACTACAAAAATGTCTTATGAGTGCATAAATTAGTAAAATATGACAAGAAACAGAAAAGCTAGACAACTTCGAAAAAAACTGGACTAAGCCGAGTCTTTGACACACAACAATACAATGCTCAGGAATTTTTTTCAAAAAACGAAAAAAGAAAAAGAAAAAGAGAACAAATTTCTTATTTAGTTGACTAAAAACCAATCAAGTTGAGTCATCTTGAGTTATGAGGTTGACAAGTTTCTTAACTATGCCGCTTCTTTTCTTTTCTTTTATTGGTAGTTTCGCTTTGTCATGTCTACATTCATTACTTATTGTTATCGTTTACCTCTATGGATGAACATGCACTATTCTGGCACTAGATTTGTCTTGTATTAACTCAATACAATTAGGCTCTGAGAACCTTTAGCTTTCATATTTCTTAAGGAAAATTTCGAGGTGATAATGAGCTAAATTTTGGTATTGACGACCTTAACTAGTTTTTTGGTATCATGACTTTTGAAACTAAATTTTCAACTTCCATGAAGGTATTGACCCTACATAAAATCAATACGCAGAGAAATGGTGAGGTACATAAAATCAATACGCGGAGAAATGGTGAGGAAATGGAACAAGATAAATCCAATTTCAAGAGAGGAAATCTGCATCTCTTATGCTCTAGCATTGAGTGATTAGCAACTAAGTACCTAGTATTTCTTGTATCACATAGTTAATTTCTACAGCCTTGTTTCTTTCTTTTTGCACTTATTTTGTGAAACTTCACCCAAGAAAATTTAAAATGGAGGTATTGGTTTTAGAAGTAGCTGAGAGTGCGGGAAAATGCATGTATTATAAAAACGAAAAGTTGTTGTGAGGCTATCTTGGTTTACTATGAGGGGTGAAGTTAAAATAGGTTTAAATATGGGTAGTAGAGAAATGATTTCAAAAGGAGGTCAGCCTCTTGGATGAGGTAAAACTTGTCTTCCGGGGGGCTGAATTATATTCGTTAAGCTTTCCTAGAAATTTTGGTTGTTGTGGCTCCAAGGAGATCTCTTTCTTTTTTGGATGGGTAATCCTCATATTTTATTAAAAAAAAGGAACGAAAACATAAGCAAGATTAGAGAAAGAAAAGGAAGATAATCACAAAGCCATCAGCAGCTACAAACCCATAGATATACACAGATATACAACCCAAACCCAAAAATAACTACAGCAGGAAACTAGCGGTAACCAGAGAATAGAAAAGATTATGGGGAGTGAAGCACAATAGTCGACAAGTTTATCTGCGAATGTTTATACAAATGCTACTCCTGATTGCTCCTACCTTCTGCCTTCACTAAGGAACTGGCTTTCTTATTTCTAGTCGAGGAACATGATTAAATTAAATTTGCTGACCATCATAGATGTCAAGTGTCTCCTTAATCCAATTTGCTAACCTCCAGAGTAGGTTATTTTGCAAAGCAAGAAATAGCACGTTTACAGTCCCTTGCCAAAATTGTTGGGAGAAAGTGGAGCTCCATACTATCCTGGTTGCCCAACGGACAACAGTGGCCTCAGCTGTTTTAGAATCTGAAATGCCATTTGGACTAATCAAGTCGCCCTGCAACAACACATTACTATCTCTCATAATGTTGCCCATCCCTGTTGGACCCGGGCTACCAACGGAGCTTCCATCAAAATTAGATTCCAAACAGCCAGATGAGGGGGCCTAGGAGAGTGATGCAGCATGAGAATCCCCAGAGCACAACAACACACCTCTAACCAATTAGAGATCTTTGGAAAGGAGAAAGGAGTGACCCAATTCCACTTGGTAAAGTGAGAGGAAGGTCTAAACTTAAAATTAGTGGCTATATTGGTCTTACTTGGAGTGCCTAGATTTGGTCGTAGATGAGCAATAAGGATATGAAAACCCTACGGAGGAATGGCATTGCAATTTGCAAATATGTGGAAGTCAAGGAGACGGATTCCGGATATTTTTTGCAATGGATTTTAGATTTGGTAAATGCAAAATTTTAGCAAAATTGGGTACGCATTGACCCCCGCAAGTAAAATGCTTCAATTAAGGTTTCATATTTCGAGTTGGTATTGGAATTTGGAAGTAAGATTTTGGGAAGACTTATGGGCGGGCAAGTGCATCTTGCATTTCAGTACCCAGACCTACCTTTGGTTTCAATAAAAAACGATCTTAGCACAAGTGTCTGTGAATTATTAGGGGCTCCATTGCAAGGAAAATTGTTTTTAGGAGGAACTTTTGGGACTAATAAATGTATTTTGGAGTTGATGGGATATCAAGCTAGGTTTGTTTTGATAGAATTGGGGTTGAAGCGAGGAGATGTGGAAATGGTCTTCCAAAGTAGAGGTTACCACCAAATCTTTCTTTATGGTTTTTCAATTGGATGGAGAGGAAATGTCTTCGTATGCTAACACGTGAAGAAATGACTCTGCCTAGTAGGGTTGCAACTTGGGTTTGGGCCCAAACGTAACTAACCCAACCCAAGTTCGGGTCAGGTTGGGTTGGGTTGTCTGAGGTCCCTAGGTTGGGTTCATGTTGAAAAATGCCAACCTTGTTTGCATTCGGGTTGGGTTTGGGTTGAGCAAATTTGGTTCGGGTTAGATTGGGTTGGGATCAATCACGTGTATTTGCATCGGGTTCGGTCCGATTGGGTCGAGTAAAGAGGACTTCAGGTTGGGTTTGGGTTGGGCATAGGGTTGGAATTCTGGTCGGGTTGGGTCCTCATCAGGTCGGGTTTGGCTCGGGTCGACTCTTAACCTACCCAACCCGCTTAAGTTGCACTCCTACTTCCAAGGTGGAATGCTTTTGTTGTATTGCTGCAACAAACTAGATCCTCACACTTGGTCACCTTCATAGCATGAATTAAATGTTCCCTTGAGCATATGGTAGTTGCAGGCAACCAAAGCCTGCTCCCCTTTAGCCTTCTTATGGATGAATAACTTGCCATCATTTAGGAATGGCTTCCTTGGTAATGTTGTTTGTGGAAGAAGTGATTCTAACTAACAAGATGAGGGAGGAGGGAAAGGGTAACTTGAGGTTTGGAGGAAGGCATTAGAGTTTAGAGGTTTAAAAATTAGCACGACCAGGACAACATTCGGAGTTCTACTTTTGTAGGAATAGTTGTAGAGGTGATGTTTTAGTTAAAATTGATGCCCAAGATTTCCTTTACAGCAATGTGTGTCATACCATGAAAGAGAAACAACTTAATTAGAACAAACAAGAACAAGATGTAAGACAAAGATCACCTCACTCAGAACCATGATTTGAGTAAAAACACCCCAGAGTACCAATGGCTATACACAAACAACTACACTTCTTAAATTACATTTTGAATTTAAGGAAATTACAAACCAAACCCTAAAATGTAGTTTTGATTCTCAACTCACTTCCACTGTAAAATCCCGTTGCAACACCATCTCCAAGAACTCTTTCTTAGACAAAACACACCATTCCTACAAAATTCTTGAACTTGCCTCTCTCTCTCTCTCTCTCTCTCTCTCTTTCTCTCTCGGAAGTCGGAAGTCGGAATGCACTATTCTCTCCGTGGAGGACCTCCCAAAACCTACCATTCCTTCCATTGTTGACCTCCTTAAGTATCCCATCAAAATTTATAGCAAATCAATTACAAAGACATGTATTTGCATTGCTGCGATGATCGCCTTATTAGCATTTTCTTAGCTTACCACTTAACACTGAACCCTTTCTCCTCTGTTGGTAAAGAGTTTCTGCAATAAAACTTTCGAATTCATATACATGCTTCTACCTTGTTTTTGAAAATACAGCTTCGAACGACGCAACGCACCTAGTCGAGCTCATGGAAGTTCTCGTGAATACCCCCGTTTGCCTCTTGAAAGAGTCCCAATCAATAGTACGATCGTTGCACCACCAAGAGGCGGAACCTCGTTGGATGGATGCACCAAGACTGCAAGAAGTCGTTGTAGCATGTTGTCGAATAGGCCGTGTTTGAAATGGCCGAGTTCCTAGCCATAGCTCGACATGACCTAACTCTCCAAACCATCATAAATTCATCCACTGATTGCAATATCAATAGTATCAGCCAATATATTGGTTGATACTTTCGGTATCGCACATGGCCGATACAATATTGGGCACTAGTTGGGAAACTTCCTAGTATTGGTCGATATATCACAATGTGTTGTAATATATCGAGACATTGCGATATGCTGAAAATATCATTGTTGAATATTACTTTGTGTTATCGATTCATATTGATGATACCTCAAGTGTGTAGCCATTTGGAAAAAAAATCTTCCCTTTTTAAATTTTTTTTTGCTTTCATTACCTTCCTAAGGGGATTTCGTGAAGTGCATAAATAATGACTTTACTTGTTTTGTGTGCTCAATCTAAGATTTTGACCTCTGGTTTTTGTACTTGGTGAACATGGGAGAAATTGTGGAAAAATAAAAAATTTCTCCATTCACACATTTAACTTGCAATTAGAGGTTGAAAAGATCAATCATATTAGAGTTCTTGGAGGCCGATCTATAAATCGATGAAACTTTTTGGAAAATTTGAAAAAAATTAGTCTTAATTAAATGTTCTAAAATTAATTAAAAGAATATATATTTTTGAAAAAAATTAGATTGACCAGATGTTATTTACGCCGAATATTTTGTATTTACGTGTGTATGATGATTCTAACGTCAATCACACTTAATTTTTTTAAATGATAAAAATTATAAAAATAAAAAAATATTTTTAAATAAATGCACCATACATTATAAGACATTTATTGCCTGTAGTACATTGAATGAGCTGATAAGTGATATGAATTATAGAAATATTAGTGATTTATTTATTTGTCTTTTTATATGAACTGTTTTGTAACATAATTGCATCACTTTTGTTAGACAACGCATAGCTTAGGACAGTATACAATGGAAACTTATTATGTGTTCTTGTTTTTTGTAATCTTTCGAGTTCTAAGTATGTAATAAATGCTTTTAAAAAAAAATAAAAAAAAGTAAAAAATCCCAAAAGTTTCATTGTAAAAATTGACCAATTTCCTAATGTTTTAAAGTACAATGATACATTACTCAATACATGCGATATTTCTCATGCTATACCCAACATGTTTCCGTATCCCAATGGTGCAATATATGCATTGATACCAATATCGAAAACAATGTATGCATCGACAACCTTAAAGAAATTCTACTAGCAGATCAGTAGCTACTTCAAAAGGGGAGTTGTCGTGCAGCTCAAGTACCGACTTATGAAGATTATAAGGATCTGCACGGTGTCGTTGGTGATGATAGATGATATTGACTTTGTGGGTGGAAGTGCAAGTGTTGATCACAAAATCATGGCTAATGAGAATGGCGTCATAGGGACAACCAATGGAAGCGGCAACTATATGAGTAATACGATTGTTGTTCGAAGCAACACTTGTGAAGTTGCATGACTAGGATTTGATCGCATTGAAGAATGGTGTTTATGAAGAAAATGTTGTTGTTCTAAAGGACAAGTGATATATCACATTGATGGGAGGCGGGAAATATTCTACCATGATCACTAGTCACCGTAACTTGTAAGATGGCTCCACACAACCTTCCAATCCGCTACTTGCGGTAAGTCTGTTTTTTTTTTTTTTTTTTTTTTTCTATCCTTTAATTATATTTTTTATGCTTTTTGGATCATGGTTTTTAAATAGGTTTTCTTGCATCATATGGCTCACCAACAATATGGGGTCGGATCGCGACGTATCTTTCTTGCACCATATTACTAAATAGCAATTAATTAATTGGATGATACATCATTTCTTTTAATTTTCATTTGCTTTCTTATGTAAGAGTTTTTACACTAACATCCTCATTAATTACGTGATTAGCCTAATCTCTCAATGAAATATAAAACTGCATAAACTCCTTAGCTCAAGTTTAATGTTACTCTTATTATTTTTGTGGTACATGTGGCACATCTGAATGTGATTGGAATTGTTGATCTCATGACCCACTAAGTGGATGAGCAATATTGCCATATATGTAACAATTGAAATAACAGCATTGGGAGATACTCTACTGCCACTTCTCTAACCATTGTTTGGAGACCACATATGCAATAGTTGAGATTTCCATTTCCACTTTTCTAACCAGTTTTGGGAGACCATAGATGTTGTAATTGTCTACATTTCTAACCATCATTGGGAAACCATGGTTGCAACTATTGTCTACTATTCTAACCATCTTTGAGAGACCATGGCTGTAGTCTCAACTATTGCACCTGGTCTCCCAATGATGGTTAGAAAAGTGGTAGTGGAGCATCTCCCAACAATGCTATCTTAGCTGCTGCATTCGTGCATATTGCTCATCTGTTTAGTGGGTCACGAGATCAATGGTTCCAATCACATTTTGATGTGCCACTTGTACCACAAAGATTATAGGAATAACATTTAACTTGAGCTAACGTGCTAACGTGTTTATATAGTTTTGTACTTGGCAAATCTTGTAAAGTGGTAAAGACTAAAATAAGAAAGCAAAATGGAAATTAAAGGAAATGATGTATTATTCAATTAATTAATTACCATTTAGTATTATGGTGCAGGAGATGGGCCAAACCATGAATATCCACATGATGAACTAGTGCTATATGTGGTGATTCGATTCGATTCGATGTTATTGGTGAACCAAATGATACAGGAAAACTGATTTAACGACCGTAATGGTAATGGTCATAACCGCTACACATTACGGGGCTATAACGATTGGGCCCTAACGATCTTTTAACCATCCTATAACAGTTTCTTTTTTTTTTTCAAAAAGAAGAAGCCGTAATGGTTGATACAGGGGCTGTTGTGGCCTGTATCATAATGGTGGCAATTATGAACATTGTTAACCTTGCATGATTCAGAAAGCAAAAAATCGAATAAAAGAATTATTGGGGGTAGCTAATTGGAAGGTCATAGTGCCATCTTACAGTTTACGGTGATAATGGTGAAATATTTGTCGCCCCCATCAATTTGATATACCACTTGTCCTTTGGAACCACAACACTATTCTTCAATGCAATCAAATCTTGGCCGTGCGACTTCACTGGTGTTGCTATAGCTGCAACTTCCATTAGTTGCCACGCCGATGTCATTCCTCTTGTCATCCTCGGTTATATGCTCAACACTTGCACCCTTTCCAACCACAAAGTCGTTACCATTTTCTCTTGAGGGTATTTGTCTTCTCTAGTAACACCTTGGACATCCTTGCAATCTTTGTAAGCCGGTACCTGAGGTGTGCAACAACTCCCCTTTTGAAGTAGCTAATGATTGCTAGTAGGATTTCTTTAAGGCCATCGAAGCATGTATGTTGGTTCGTTGACACAGTCAAGAAGTTCAAACAAAAGGTATGGCTAGGAACTCGATCATTTCAAGCAACCACCTCTTCAATGTCTTTGACGGTGTGTTGTAACAACTCGTATCATGGTCAAGGGCAGATTCAGTGTTGCCTTAGCGGGTTGGTCTGCCTTGTGATTCTTCGTATCATGGTCAAGGGCAGATTCAGTGTTACCTTAGCAGGTTGGTCTGCCAATTGGTTGCTTCTTGTGTAACATCCCGGATTTTTGCCAACCTAGAGTTAGACGTCCTTGGGCAATGAGTCGATCATAACACCTTATTAGCTTGTCAGAACTCAATCCCAGAGTCTAAAATCGCCTTTCAACCCATTTCCTTCACTCTCCTATTTCACCTTTCACCACCTTGTTCTTAGATGTTTCTAAGTACTTTCATATTAGGCATGAATCCTATAGTTTAGGTAATGAAGAATAATACTTTCGAAATCCGTACAAAGACCCGAGTATCACCTCAGACAGAAATCTTTCAGGATTAAATCCTTAGAAATTAGACGAGGATTAACTAGTGTTAAACTAGATTACATACGAAATCCGCACTAATCACTTTAAATACGATTTGCAAGACCCAAAACTTGTGGAATCGTTGACGCTACATTACCCAAAAATTTAGGATCAATCTCATTACCCGACTGCTCTAGGGAGCATCACGAAACTCCGTATCAGATCTGGACCGCACATCGAAAGTCCGAATAATACGAAGTTATAGAATTAGGACCGCCTTGCTGGGCTTGACAACCATCTCGGAAATCAAAACCAGATAGTGTCCCTGGGCTATTCGCTTGAGCCCGGAGCGAGGAGTGTGAGAAAACGTGGTTTTCTTTAGAAATGAAATCTAATTTAAGTAATCTGAGACTTGTCACTTGCGGGCTGAAAATAAGGATTCAAACCGTCAGAATCTGACCCAAATACACCCTCGGATCAGGAGAAATTTCATACACAGGTCAGTGTACTTGTGGCCCTGATCGGTGATCGTGGACCGTTGAACTGAAACTGGTCCGCCACGTGCGATCTGGAAACCCGATTGGAACGAAAACTTAACTCGACCTAGATCCATGGTCAGGGAGCTTAAGTCCGACCTTTGACTCAAGGGGGGGCTCCGGAAGTGCTCCGTTGAGTTGAAACAGCCTCCCTTTGGACATAACCTAAGTATACCTTGGCCCTGGGCCTATTTTCGGCAATTCTGGGCCTATATAAAGACCTTAAACCCTCTCTCATTCAGCCCATACGAATTTGAGAAAAACCGTAGGAGAGAGAAGAGAGAAAAGAGAGTGTGAGAGTAGTGGGAGAATCTTCCTGCTATTCTACCCCGGTGCTATACGTGTTTAACCATCGCTATCTAGTCGCTCTTTTGGCGATTCTGACATCATTCTTAGGTAAGGAAACTCTAACCCTAACTTGTTCTAGGGTTTCAAAGGTTGCAAGTAATGAAATAGCTAACTCCACTCATGCTATAGGTTGATATTCCTTCGTTGACAAAGACTTAGAATCTCTGTCGAGTTCGTTACGATTCTACGGCATAAGGTGCGGACTTTAAGCGTATTGGTTATAGTTTTCAAGGCTTTCAATGTCAGTTTATGATAGATTACTGATGTGGATGCTATTTCACATGTACAAAGTGTTGTCCGTTTCTTCTTTCAGTTATACGTTAACTATGTTGAATATACTGTATTCCTCGTATTTGTAGAAAATACCGTATACGTATGAAATACGGATTTGTGCTTGCCATGATTAATCGCTGTCTATGTATGCTAGATGCATGTGTATCAACTTCTGGGTAAACGGATTAGCCTAATACATGTTATATTAAAATACGTCGTGTATGTACACGTGTAACCTAAGTGTTTGTGAAAATGTCTAAGTGAGTATAGACTGTATTAACGTATGCCACGACTAACCATCGTGGGTATGTGATTGGTATATAGGCGGCAATCCTTTGACGAAAAGACCTGTCCTAATACGTATTCTAACTACTACATACCATGTATGATGTAATGTGTAGATTAAGTGTATGTAAAAATGTCTGTACGAGTAAATACTGGTTGACTGCTCTTTACTTGGGTGTTGAGATAGGATTCTCAACTACTCTAATGATGTGTATGTTTTCCTCCATTTATATCATGGTTAGATATCCGTTTGTTTGTGAATTGAATATGTACAAATTCATGTTTATGTTGTACTTCATCACATGCTCAACTGATTGTATGATTTGAAATATATATTCATTACTGCTCGATTATCTCATATGCTAGTTTGTTGAGATTGATTGTGTTCGGGGCTATTGTATAGTCCAGGCAATCGGTAACAAGCCTTTAATTAGTAGCTGACGTTGTTTCGCCACATGAGACGTGCCTGACGAATCCGAGTCGTATATAGGTTGATGACAGTGGTTAGGCCACATGGAGTGCTTATGCATTTCATGTCGATCAATTCGATGTGCGCTTGTGCTAGTCGAGCTCGTCAAGTAACCCGATTGGCCGATGTATGTTAACCATGTTTGGACGTTACTGCTTGAACCTAGGGTACCAAACTCACCAGTGAAATCCCTGTTAATCTTGGTACCGTGATCCACTAAGACTCATGAGCCGGACATGGTGGTATGGGACACTGTGGTCGAGCTGTCGGCCTACGCTGTGGCGACGAGCCTCCCCGTAGTGACCAGTGAGCAACCAGACTCGTGAGCCGAATACGGTGGTATGAGACACTGTATTCGAGCTGTTAGCCTACACTAATCAGAAGACGCGTTGTGCGTGAGCCTCGTGTGGGCCATTGCCAAACAAAACCACCGCTGCGCACTCTGATACTTGTTGGTTGGACAATATCTGGAGGGGTGTTGCGATTGCGTCAGCCCCGGATGTCACGTTGGTGTAGTGACCTCGAGCATACTCTGAACCTGCGTTGAGGCGACGAGCTTCTCCGTAGTAACTAGAGTATAACTAGGCCTGCATTGATAAGGCGACGAGCCCTTTGCAGCGACCTAGAACCGTATCATCGTATGAGATTTACTAGGACTAACGACCTTAGAATGGATCCTTGTTTGGGAAGTGATATAAGGGAGGTACCTTAGTTTCCCAATCCTGCTGTATGAAAATGACTAATAAAGAACTTGGTAATCACGTTCATGCACCGCATACGTGTGCGTTTGGCGTTGATGGTCAAGCACTGAGGGGGTGTGGCATGCCGCGAACGTAAGGAGTCGCTGAGGGAGCGCAGGCGAGGGCATGCATTATACATACATACCATTCTTGCATTAACAAGAGTACTTAGGGATGTGTGATTTATTGCTTTATCATTACTGCTTGATTGAATTGATAACATGTTAACCTGTGCTTTATTGTTCCACTGAGTTAGCTACTCACTCCCACGTTACGGGATGGTGTTGTACACACCAACCAGACCCCGTTGTAGTTTTAGATGATGGCGATGCTCGTGAAGCGGAGCCTGACTTTTATGATGATGAGGAGAGGTTCTCCTATATGCTGCTTTCAGGCGGGTTCATGTGAGCCGTGTTCTGATCGACGGGGTTACAGGGTTGCTAATTAGATGTCATTCCACTTGTTAATTTGCACTTTTGGAACACCCTTGTATATCCATTTTGTTCATTTTTGGAGTACACAGGTATATATTTAACCTGGTAACATGCTCACACTCTGGAGACTTACAACAATTTATATATTTGATATATTTATCACAGTCTTCCGCTTGCATAATTTACTGTCTTTGGAGTATGATCTGTTGTTTTGGTATAATCCCATTCATGTTTAATGCACTAATATGAACAACATATCATCATCATTATCTATGTTGCATAAGTGATGCGTTGGAACTCGGGAGCCGAGCTTCTGCTCGACCCCCGATTTTCAGGGCGTTACATCTTGGGTCAAAGAGGAGTGTATGGAGCATTTGAGTTAGCTTTCATGCTGGGTGGATTCGAGCTTTCGTTGTGAGGTGAAGCATTTCTTTCTTTTTTCTTTTTGTTGGTTTGCAGAGAGGCTAACATGGTGGCCAATTCCCAATTGAAACAAGGGATCTAATATTCTTCTTTGTGTCACTCAATTTCAGTGCCTTGCTAATGTTATTCAAATGTTGGAGAGACTTCGAAAGGTTTTCCTATGGCAAGGAACAAAAGAGAAACACAAGTTTCATGTCCTTGAGTGGAGCAAAGTTTGCAAACTGAAAAAGTTTAAAGGAACGAGGATTAAATCGATGAGGCATGTGAGTGAGGCACTGCTAGGGAGATAGCTCTGGAGATTTGGTACAGAGGATGAAAGTTTGTGGAATGAGTGATATTGAGCTGATAAGGGGTTAGACTAAGTGGATGTTACATAGGAATCTCTTCTCTCTACATGGGCTCTAGTTTGTGGAGACAAGTGCTTTGTGGTAAATGAACTATCAAAGGCAATTATAGGGAAATTAGAGATATGGTGAGCACTTGCTTTTGGGAAGACCGTATTGTAATCAATCTTATGGCATGGATTTCCTAGGCTATTTCAACCGTTTTTTTAATTGAGTAAACAATGATATCTCATTCCTTTAGTCAAATCAGAGGTTAGATAATGTGGTTACGAGTCTTTAGGAGGGTCTTGAACGATGAAGAAATTGAGTTCCCTATTGTTGCCTTATGGAATGATTGAATAGATGCTACTTGGAAGAGGGGTTGAGGGATGAGTGACATTCGAGATTGGAAAAAAAAAAAAAAAATCGAACTTTTATTTGTCAAGTCATTCTACTCCATGTTAATGGGGGACATCAATTCCCAAGAGTGGTGATTGTACCGGTGTGTGTGTGTGTGCGTGCAGGGGATTGTCCATTGTTAATGGGGCATTGTCAATTGGGCTCAATAAATTTCACAAGTTAAATAGGGGCTAACGAGTCCTTTGATTCAAATCGAGGGTGGCCTCAACCTTGTTTTAATTAATGATTCCTCATCCGATTTGCCTTTTATTTGCTCATTGAGCCATTTTGTCATTTCATTTTAATTACCTTGAAAAGAAATTGGTTATTAATCATAAAAGAACCCCTTGATTGTCATCGGATTTTGTTGCAAATGAGGGCAATGAAGGGCTGGATAGGCTGCTTGACATGACAAATTTGGCCTAGATTTAGGCAGGTTTGCACTTGCTCATCGACCCATGGGCTAGGCTTGGGCATAGCTCTTTGGGCTTGAATAAGAATTTGGCTTGGCTTGGGCCCACCCAGACCATTCATGCTTTTAAAGTGTTGATATGGGTGAATGCATTATAGTAATAAAACCAACTTTATAGTGACAATTTGATCTTTTTGGTAGTGTATATTCAGAAAGAAACCTGAGTAGAACCTAACATGTCTCTCTCAAAGTTCTATTGTGGTCAGTGTTCGAAATACCGGTATCGTGTTACATATCACACCCTTGGTATACCGATACGTGTCGGTTATCACATGGGATGTATCGCGTAATGTCTCGCTGTTGTTGAAAACGTGGGGAAATTGGTCGAATTTTTCAATGAAACTTCAATGATTGATTTTCTTTGTATGGGGTCCTACTTTATGCGTCGTCTAACTAAATTGATGCAAGTATATTCATATAATTTATAAATCTAAGAAGACATGTGGAAACATAAGCAATACATTCAAAAGCAAAAGAAGAATCATTAGATCAGGTTACATTCATGTTTGATTTTATGTTTAGACACAGATGGCAACCGATTTGTGAGAAATTGGGAAATTTTGTTTTTTTTTTCAATTTTTCGCAACTTGGCCCATCTCCTTCAAATCTCAAAATAGAAGTGCCCCAAATCCATGGGTTAGGTCCTCGGTCGAACACTCCTCGTGGGCCCCAAATCTATGGGTTCCGTCCCCTCGTGGGCCCCAAATCCATGGGTTCTGTGGGCCACCCACCTCGAGTGTGCCCCTGCATCCCATAGGCTACCTCACTTGAGTTCAGTGTGAAAATGCCCCCACATTAATCACCCTCGGTGAGGAGTCTCGAACATGAGACCTCCCACCCTGATACCAATTTGATGCAGGACAATTAACCACTTGCTCTTAAAGCTTGAACCTATAGAGCATGACAAATTAATCCATTTATCTCATAACCCAGGCCTCAAATCCATGGGTTAGGTCATCGGCTGAACCCTCCTGTGGGCCCCCAAATCCATGGGTTCCACCCTACACGAGACACCCGCCTCACACGGGCTCCAAATCCATGGGTTATGCGGTTCACTCACCCCGAGTGTGCCCCTGCATCCCACAGGCCACCCCACCCGTGCCCGGTGTGAAAATGCCCCCTCATTAGCTATTGTATTTTCTTCTTCTTCTTCTTTTTGCCCTTGAACAATCCATTTGCATGTCTGTGGTTGCCGAAGGATATTAGTGGCCCATCAGCAGATGATAAGATATTTCCACCTCAACCAATGTTTCCATCAAAGCTAATTGTAGGTGATTGAAGACAATGAATATGAACCTTGTCGGTACTTTATTAGTTTCGACAAGCCTATTCCAAGGCCAAAGTAGAACTATAATATTTACTAGTACTTCTAGAGCAAGTCATTGTAGTTAGAGGTGCTATAGGGGATTGCCTCACTTATTGTAGTGCTTGGTAGGTAATGGCCCTGATGTCTTGCCAAAAGTATTTAGGTATTTATATTTGATAGTTGTGGGTTACCACTAAATCAACCTCTAGAATTCATCTTTAGCCCTATGAAATAGATTGAGAAGGGCATGCCTCTTACAAACTTTGATTGTTAAGAAAAGCCCATTCATGCACCCTTGATTCCTTTATATGTGAAAATGAAAAAAATAAAAATAAAATCAAAGCTACTTGATCTCATGATTGTGTTGCTCTTACAAGACTTGTGCATTCCATATTAAAGCAAGAAAAATGAGATTTTTTTTTTTTTTTTTTTTAATCAATAACATAAACGTTAAAAAAATTTATGAGAAGGTGAGATACAAAATCATTCGAGGCAATGGATATTAGTCCCCCATATAAATGGAAGAT
This sequence comes from Magnolia officinalis, assembly GCA_021015155.1. NCBI lineage: Eukaryota > Viridiplantae > Streptophyta > Magnoliopsida > Magnoliales > Magnoliaceae > Magnolia > Magnolia officinalis. The sequence continues at coordinate 37,484,499 of JAJHSJ010000004.1, read as the reverse complement.
CTTATGGACCCTTTACGAGTGAATCTACCAGATAATTAGCTTCTCTATAGATTTGCTGAAAGCTAATTTCCATGTTGTGAATATGCATGTTTAGACCATTTAAGGCAAAAGATTCCATGGGGGAAGGCAAATTAATGTTTTTTTTATTAAAAAAATAAGTCTTTTTTAAATTTAAAAAAAAAAAGAAAGAAAGAAAGAAGGGAAGATACAAAATCCATCAAGGCAATGGATAATAATCCCCCATAAAGGAAGATCTTATGGACCATTTGCGAGTGAATCTATGACATACTTAGCTTCTGTAGAGATTTGTTTAAAGCATTTCCATGGTGTGAATATGCATCTTTAGACCATTTAGGGCAAAGTCTTCCATGGAGGAGCCATCTATCTAAAGCACAAGAAATAGTAGAGGTATAGTTGCACGATGCATATCGACAAATAGATACTGGTGTGAGAACTTGCAATGTCTGTTTTTTAATATTACCTAGTATAAAAGATCTAACATTGGCAACCCAAGTACCCCCAAAATGACCAATTTTTTATATCTTGGGTTCATAATTCATGAGTGGACATATTAAGAAGGATGTTGCTCATAGAATTAGAGCTAGGTGGATAAAGTGGAGATGTGCCTCTGGAGGTTTATGTGATCGCCACATATATGAATCAAATTGAATGGATGATTTTATAGGATAGCTATAAGACCAAGCATGCTGTATGGAGCAAAATGTTGGGTAGTCAGAGCGTTCATAGGATGGGCATAGCTGAAATGAGAATATTAAGATGGATGAGGGGCAAGACTGGAAATGATAGAATAAAAAACGAATGCATTTGGGGAATTTAGGAGTAGCATCAATAGGTAATATGATGAGGGAGAGTAGACTTCGATCGTTTGTCCATATGCAACAAAGACTAACAACTGCACTTGTTAGAACTAAGTTGGTTCAAGTTGCGGGTTCTAAAAGGACGTGGGTGGAGGTAGTAACGAAAGATATGGTGACCCTATAGTTTAATTGAGGACATGATTCTTAATAGAGTTGAATGGCAAAACAAAATTCATGTAGTTGACCCCAATTAGCTGGGATGAGGCTTAGATGGTAATGATGAGCATGTATAAATCAACTAGGATGTGGGAGCGAGTGCATGAGTATAAAGTGAAGCAGTATGACGCCTTGTTAGAAGTATTGTGTAGTGGATGGGTGCCCCTCAAATGTAGAATCTCCTCTCACTTGATTGTGAAGATCTCCACCTCTACTTTAATTATAAAAAATACCTCTCTATTGGAGTTCTAATTCTTACCGATGTTTTAAATATCGGCGTTATCGGCTGATATATCCCATTATATATCTTGTATCCTACCTGTGCGATACGAAATGCACAGGTAGTGTCGATATATCCCATGTGTTTGATCTTGTGATCATATTTAATTTATGATCCCCTTTTTGTTGAAATTATGTTTAGTGTCAAATGGTTACAAATCCATTGGTTCTTCATGTTTTGCATGAAAAATCATGGAGTTGGAGCTTTGATTTCGATATCAATTGGTTCCTCATGTTCTCCATGTTTTTTTTTTCAAAAATTTCCTTCAACTAACTATCAATTGAGACTTATTTTGAAGTATTTGATGAAATGATCATCACATACACTCTCAATTTTGAAATTTGAGTGTAGGTGGTCCAGTTTGGGAAAAAATGGCGAAAATTTGAAATTTCCCCAATTTCTCCCAAATTGCTTGCAATGTTGCACTCCAAACATGAAATCAAAGCATGTATGAGAGACAATCTACTTATTCGTTAAGTCCTTGTCAATTTTTGAAAAATAAAAATAATTTTAAATTAAAAATTAATAAAAATATTAAGATAATATATATATATATTTTTCAAAATTTCCCTTCAACCAGTTGACAACTAAGACTAATTTCAAAGTATTTAAGAGTGTTTGATGAAATGATCGTCACATACACTCTAAATGTTATACATTCATTTTGAATATAATTGTATTAGTTCAGTTAGACAACGCATGGCGTAGGACCCTATACAAAGGAAACCTATTATATGCACTTCTTTTTTGAGATGTTATGATTTAAAAATGTATATTAAGTTCGTCTTTAACAATCCCTGAATTTTCATTGAAAAATTCAACCATTTTCCCAATGTTTGTTTCCCAAAAAGTGCGATATATTACTCGATACAAACGATATATCCCATGCGATAATTGATACGTATCTGTATCCCAAGGATGCGATATGTAACGCGATACTGATATTTTGAACACTGATTCTTACTAGTTCTTATAAGGAGAACTAAATACTGCCATGCACAACCTTTAGGACACACCTATATTGGAATCCTTATATTTGTGTGCAAGGAGCTTTTGCCTACATTCAATTTTCATACGCTCGACGGAGGAGGTTTTCGCAAATTGATTCCAAAAACTTAACTTTCCAAGGAAGCCACATGTATTAAAAGGAGTTAACCTTTAGACTTGAAACTGCCTCAAAGCAAGTAATAATTTTCTTCAAGTTATCGATCTTTTCTTCATTCGCTTGACTAGACAATATCATATCGTTTGCGAAGAGAAGATGGGTAATCAATAGACCCGAAGGGGCCACCATAAAACATTGGATCAAGCCCGCTTCTTGTCCTTTTAGGAGCATCCTGTTAAGAATGTTTGTGATGACTACAAACGAGAATGAGGGATAATTGATACGTATATGTATCCCAAGGATGCGATATGTAACGCGATACTGATATTTTGAACACTGATTCTTACTAGTTCTTATAAGGAGAACTAAATACTGCCATGCACAACCTTTAGGACACACCTATATTGGAATCCTTATATTTGTGTGCAAGGAGCTTTTGCCTACATTCAATTTTCATATGCTCGACGGAGGAGGTTTTCGCAAATTGATTCCAAAAACTTAACTTTCCAAGGAAGCCACATGTATTCATTGATAAACCCCTCACCACTTAAGGAGAAGATTTGTGATGCAAATTCATTTTTTGAACAAGTACCCCAAACAACCACATCCATTTTGATAATTGTCGGCTTGATGGGCTATGTTCGAAATCTTATCTTTTAAAACTCTTGTTCCCTTCCAAATTTCCTACATGATTGCATGAATAAGCATCCTCCACAATATTTTGCCGTTGGGCTTAAACAAACTATTCCAACTATCCATAAAATCTAATGGGTCATTGGACTTGACCTAACAATTAGTCTAGGTCCAAAAGTTTGACTTATTTCTAAATGGGTTGGGTCTGGGTCCTCTCAAAATCAACCTGACTTGGTCCCAATTTTAAATGGGTCTAACTTGGATCATATGAACTTGTTGATTATAATCAACCTGTGGAATAAACTACTAGATGTCGCTTGATTATAATAAACTTATGTAATAGTCTATTACATTGTGCCTGCGGGATTTCTATGCTCTCATTGTTGATCCCAAGCCTAGATAAAGGATGGTTGCATCGGGTTATCAACTTATTCCATTACTACCATTACGAATCCAAATTATATGAAATTCCAAACTCATGCTAGGGTGTTCCCTGTAAGTGATGCATTGCATTGGAATCCAAGAGCAATTAGAAATGGGCAAAGGTTGGCTAGCGTCCCTTGGAAGTGATGCATCACCAACAATTCCTAGTTGTGAGAAGTGGGCAAGGGTTCTCGTGCTATCCTGGACGCGTGCGGGTACATAATCTAGTCCATGAGAATAGAATTCGTCTTGCCAGATGGAATATAAGCACATTTATAGGTAATAGTTAAGAGTTAGTAGATACGATGAAACAACTGAGAGTTAACATGGTTTATGTTCAGGAGACTTTAGTGGGGAGGGCCAAAACTAGAGAAATTGATGTGTATATGAACTTTAGTATAAAAGGACAATAATAGAAGTGGGTTATAGATAGTGGTAGGTAAAGATTTGATGGATAAAGTTGTAGATGGTAAGAGAACAAATGATAGAATTTCATTAAATAAACCCGTGTTAGGAGAGGAGATAATCAATGCTAGTATGCTACTAGTGCACATGCCTTGCATGTAGGGTTAGAGGATGGAATTAAGAGAATTCTAGGCAAGGTGTCCCGTATCGGTATCGGTTGGCGTAACGGTGTCCTCCAAAACCGATACGGATACGGGGGTGTAACGGTGGTACGGGGGCATAACGGCCCGTAACGACGCATTTTTTTTTTGTCAAAAAAATATGAAAAAATATGGATTAAATCCGGAATATTCTAAGCATTCCAAATATGCATTCATTTATAAATTGGAACATGTTTATGGTGGTGTAACGGTCCACTCTTTGGTGAGAAGTTTTATCGGACTGTCTGATTAATTTTTTAACTAGGTAACTTGAATTTGACTACAAAATTCATATATTTAATTTTCTAAATATGTAATTTATATACTTAACAACTTGATATCATTTCTCCCAATAGTTCTTTAAAAAAATGAAATTAAATTCAAGTAGATGGCGTTGTCAATTTGGGGCAGACTTGGAGGACCAATCTATGCTCCAAATCAGCCTCAAATTCATGCCATTTATTGTCATTATCCCTCTTATAAATTGGTGGACATTTATTGGATAGTGAATCATAAAAAAATAAATCAAAAGGCCCTATTTTAAAAAATAAAAGTCCACAAATTAATAATTAAAACTATTCAAAGAATTTGATTTTGGCATTGTGAATTAGCAATTGCAGTCCATAATTTAATTTTCTAAATTTTAAGTTAATATATGTCTCTTGTACAATTTTTTAAGGCTTGAATTAGGCGGGACTCGGATTGTGAAGCGCAGCACACATGTCAAAGTTTTTTGGGCCCCATCCGTGATGAATTAGTTATATCCACACCATCCATCCATTTTGCCAAATAATTTTAGGGCATGAGCCCAAAAATGAGGCACATCCAAAGCTCAGGTGAACTGCACCATAAGAAACAATAATAATTAAACGTTCACCATTAAAATTTTATTGGGGGTTAGAAAAGTTTTAGATCAACTGACATGTGTGTTTTCGCTTCATCCATGTTAGTGTGTTAGATTGAAAATAAACACTAGTGGACCTTAAGAAATTTTTAATGATGAGCATTCTATAACCACTATTTCCTATGGTGTGGTCCACCTGAGATTTGGATATTACTAATTTTTTAGATCCTTACCTGAAATGACGTGGCAAAATGGATGGACGACATGGATAAAATATATACATCATGGTGGGGCCCACTTGAGTTTGATCGGATTGGATGGAAAATAAACGTTACCGCCTACGCCTACGAATTGTTTAACCGTAAAAATCATTATCACCGATGTTATTTTTGGTGTGGTTCAGATGATCTCGGGATATAATTCATTTTTTGGGTGGTGCTCTAAAATGATCTCTAAAAATAGATGAACGGTGTAGATGTAATAAATACATCACTGTGGAGCCCATATAGCTTTGATCTTTTTTGAACTGTTCGTACAACTCGCAGCTCGAGGAGTGTCAGCGCTCGTCTTAGCGTGACACGTACCTACAGCAGCTACCGCTGCAAATCAAAAAAAAAAAAAAAAGAAGTGAGAGAGGGAACCGAAAAGAAAAAAGAGGGAAAGAAGAGAAGAAAAAAGAGGGAAAGAGGGAAAGAAGAAGAGAGAGAGAGAGAGAGAGGAGAGAGAGAGAGAGGAGAGAGAGAGAGAGAGAGGAGAGAGAGAGAGAGAGAGAGGAAGAAGAAGAAGAAGAGGAGGAGAAAGAAGGCCGTAGCCGCAGCAGGGCGCAGCCGCAGCTGCATCTGCCGGACGAGAAGAAGAAGAAGAAGAAGAAGAAAATAAAGCAAAAAAGGTTAGTTTTTTTTTTTCGTTTTTTGTTTTATTTTTTTTGTTTTTTCCCAAGGCCCGTAACAGCCGTTACGGGTCTGTAACAGCCGTTATGGGCCGTAACGGCCGTTACGGTCACAGAATTTCGTAACGGCCGTTTCAACCCCGTATCGCGTAACGGGTCCCACCGTTACCGTTACGTATCGGCCGTTACGGCCGATACGTAACCGATTTGGAATACCTTGATTCTAGGAGGATATGGATGGACTAATGCAAGAAGTTTCAAATGGACAGATAGGATATTTATAAGCGGAGACTTAACTAGTCCTACAAGAAAAGAGAGGATACGAGATGGTACATGGAGGATATGGTTTTATGAGAAGAAATGAGATGAGGAATGCTATCCTTGACTTCCCCATGGCATATAATCTAGCTCTGTTAAGTATTAAACAAATACTATAAAAAGAGAGACGAGCCCTTAGTAACTTTCAAAAGTGGATCATATACAAACTGAATCGATGTCTCTCTACTTAGGAAGATAAAACAGTCAATATGTAAGGATTGGATATACCGAGAGAGATTTGACTGCGCTAGGTTAATGGTTTTGGAGTCTTGCACTAAGAGATGGAAGAAAGGGAGTGAAGTTAATAGTTGTCTAAGAATAGGTGGTAGAATTTAGAGGGAGAGAAAAATGCTATTCAAAAATAAATGATGGAAGAAAGAAAGTGGAATGTCAAGGAAAAAGTAAATGTTATATGAAATGAGATGATCGAGTGCATTAAGATAGTGGAAAAAGATGTTTTAGGAATATCTATATGGAAAGGCAAATCATATAAGGTAAGTTGGTGGTGGAATCATTATGTAAAAAAAGTTATTAATGATAAACCTTCATTTTTCAAAGCCTAGCATTGGATTAGAAACGATGAAAATTTTGAACTATGTAGAAATGCGAAAAGGATTTCCGTGGAAGTAGCAAGGGCTTGTTTGGGAGCTTGTATTTGGAATGCATTGGAATCCAAATCACAAATCAAGGTGATTCTGAATCCTTAGTTGTTTTTGGCAACTTGTAATTGGAATGCACTGGAATCCAAAAATAGGAATGCATTGAAATTTTGTAGTATATTTACAGGAAGTTGAATTTGATTACTAAATAAACTTGAATATCCCAAGTCAGTGTACATAAATGATATTTGACGGAATGATTGTAATGAGCCCATCAAAATATATACTGTCTAAAAATTGATGAAATTTTGAGCCTCGAGTGGTCAATAAGCATAAGGATCACAAATGAGCGACTCACCGACATTTTTTAGCTGCCAATTTACATGGCCACTGTTTGGACAATTAGGATCATTTTATTGATGTGCTTTTAGTGATGCAACGGATAATTAAATTGTTTTGGGGTATTATTAGTGTGCCACATGTACAATGAATTAGTAGCCTAGCAACACCTTTTTTACATGCACGACTCTCTTGCCTTTAAAAAGGAGACAAAAAAGGCATTTCATTCCAATTTCACTGGAATCACAACAAAGGGGTGATATTTCAAAACACACTAAAGTTGTCTATTTCATTTACATCTGATTCCATTTACTCCCTAATTCACGCCGCCGAACGACTTTCGGAATCCAAATGCAATAAAAACACCCAAACTAGTGTTGCCAAACGAACCCCCGGAGAGGCTAAACTTAAGGCCTATGATGATCTTTAGAATAGATTGGGGACAAGAGGAGGTGAGAAAGATGTCTTTAAAGTTGCAAGAGAGAGAGAGAGAGAGAGAGAGAGAGAGAGAGAGAGAGAGAGAGAGAGAGAGAGAGAGAGAGGATGGGTAGGGACTTAGATCGTGCTAAATGCGTTAAGACTAAAGAGTGATGATCAAAGGGTCTAGTCAAGGATAACGAGCTCAATGAAAGGTGGAGAAGCTATTTTTGAAACTTGTTAAACAGAAACCTCTCAGAGAGAGTAGGGATAGAAGGAACCATAAACCAAAATTACGTCATAGACTATATATACTTTTGTAGAATTAGGATATCTGAAGTGAAAGAAGCATTGATTAAGATGAAAACGAAATAGGCCTTCGGACCAAATGGTATCCCCACTAGAGGTTTGGAAGTGTATGGGAGATACCGGGTTATTTTTGTTGATAAAGTTGTTGAACAATATTGTAAGCTCAAAGAAAATGCCAGACAAATGAATGAAATGTACCGTGGTACCCATTTACAAGAATAAAGTTAGTCGTGGGGTTAAATTTAAGAGCCAGACTATGAAATTTGGAGAGTGATTAGAAAATACTCATGTGCGCGACGAATATATCTGAAAATCAGTTTGGTTTCTTGCTAAGGAGGTCTACCACTAAAGTTATTTTCCTGCTCAGACAATTGATGGAGAAATATAGGGAACAAGAAAGGATCTCCACATGGTCTTCATTGACTTAAAGAAAGCTTACAATAGGGTCCCTAGAGAGTTAATTTGGTGGGTGTTAGGAAAGAATGAGGTTTTTAAGATGATATATTGACATGATTAAGGATTCATACGGGGGAGTGGAAACAAATGTGAGGACCACTACTAGAGAGAAGTGAGTTCCCAATTACTCTAGCTTGCACCAAGGGTTGGCATTGAGCCTGTACCTTTTTGATTGGTTATAGACAAATTAACAAGGCATTTGAGAGAGTTCATGCCGTATGTTATTTGTAGATGACATAATTTTGAATCTGACAGGCCTAAACCCAAAGCTTGATCTGTGTGTGTTTTGGGGGGAATTTTAGTAATTCATTAGTCTTAACTAAAATGGAGCATACGGATTATGGGTTGGAATTTTAGTAAGAATAAGAGTGGAAGCGAGGAGCTAGTTAGGATTGCCTTCCTCTCTTTTTTTTTTTTTTTCTTTTTTCTTTTTTTCTTTTTTTGTGTACCAAGAAGTTCCCAAAATGACCACTTTCGATATCTTGGGTCGATGATTCATGAGAGTGGAGAGATTGAGAAGGATGTTGCCAGTAGAATTCAAGTTAGGTGGAAGAAATTAAGATGTGCCTTTGGAGTTTGTTTTGTGATTGTTGTGTACTACTCAAATTGAAAAGAAAATTTTATGGGATAGTTGTAAAACCAGCCATGCTTTATGGGACAAAGTGTTGGGCAATTGCGGAGCAACATGTTCATAGAATGAAGTGTTGCTGAAAATGAGGATGATGAGATGGAAGAGTGATAAGACGAGGAAGGATAAAATTAGTAATGGTTGCATTTGAGGGAAACCTAGAAGTAGCACTGATAGGTAATAAGATGAGGGAAAGTAGACTTGATGGTTTGGTCATGTACAATGGAGTCCAAAAATTGTGCCAGTTAGAGGTGTGTTGGTACAAGTTGAACCCTCTAAGAGGTAAGGGATGGACCGAAAAGGACGTGTGTGGAGGTAGTAAGCAAAGATTTGATGACCTATTGTCTAACTGAAGTTGGGATAAGGCTTAGATGATGATGATGAACTTGGTTGATATGGTGGACCCGTCTCAGGCCCGAACCCACTAGACTTGACCCGGACCCAAGAAAGAGTTGTTAATTGGGCATGTGCTTTTGCCCCCCTTTTGTGTCAGACAACAGTGGCTTACCACCTTCTTCTAGAATGTGGTTACCCTAACTCCGCTTACTACAATCTGAACTGTGCAAATCATGGGTCATTGTCAATGAAGAAGATACAAAAGATAGTTGTACTATCATAACTGTCTTATTTTATGCGTTGGATGTGGATTGCGTTGTCCATTCTATTCTTTACCATCTAAATTTATAGCCACCACCAATTGGATAGTTTGGAACATTGTGTCAAAAATCAATTGTAATTTCTATACTCGACTAGGCTTTATCCGGATTTGACCAAATTGATACCCACCACCAATTGGATAAGTTTGGAACATTATGTGTGAAAAATCTATTGTAATTTCTATACTCGACTAGGCTTTATCCGGATCTGACCCGAAACCGACCCATGTAATAAATGTCGGGTTTGGGTCTTCCTATACCAAACCCAACCCATAAAATAAATGGGTTGGCTTTTTTTGACTTAGACCCGACCCAAATTTTAATGGGTTGGGTCTGGGTCCAAAATTTTGAGCCGATTCTTAAATTGGTTGGGCCTGGGCCACCCATCAACTTGACCCAATCCGACCCATTTGCACCCTAATCAGATCTGCAATTGATCCCGCTAGGACCCTACCGATTTCAAATAAGAAAAGGAAAAGACCAAATAACAAAGCTATAGTGGATGGTCCAGTAGGTTATCAACTGTGTGCATCTTGTTGGCCAGAGGGGTCCACATGTAATCTTCAACATGTGATATCAGTAGTGGATACATATGATCATATATGTCTTAATAATTGGTAAACTTTTAGAAACACATCCAAAGGTTATATTGTAAAGAAAAATTAGTTCTAAATCCATCATCTCCCCGATTTCTTATGATGATATGTTTTTGTCATTGTTCTTATTTACTTCACATTGCAACCCTATCAAAATCACTTCATGCATGATGGGTGAGGTTCTGTTGATTGTGCTACTGTTAGCCGTTATTTTGGGGATTTGGAAATAGTGAATTAACCTTTCTTGAATAACAATGTGAAGCCTCTAGGTGTTGTGATAGAAAAATCCAGGGACCCTTGTGACTTGCACCCAATCAAGTTTGAAGGGGCTCAGACTTGGGACCTCCAAGGGAATTAGAGCGTAGGGACAAGTGATGGTGACTAACCATGATGATGCTTTTTCCTTCAACTTGCTTGTCAATGAGTGTGGAAAGTTTATTTGGGGGGTTACTTTGCTGACCCAGCAAAATCCTGATTTGAGGGAATTTTGAGATTGGAACAGTGGAATTGAGATGTTGTTTCTAGACTAGCTGGGGTTGACCTGGTCGAAACGAAGGCTTTGTGTCTCAGTGATGGGTTAAATATTGCTGGCTACTTTATCGGTCTTATCAACATTGAAAGCAGTTTCTTTCTTTCCTTTTTCCTTCTTCTTCTTGTAGTGTTTTTTTTTTTTTTTGGAAGTGGATTTGATATATGACAATGCCTAGGAGGTTTGTTTTCAGTTTGTGGAAATCACTAAGAGGTTAATGTCTTGTTCTTTTCCATCATTGGCTAATCGAAGCCTTATTCCTATCTAAAGGTGATACTTATTCATGCATTCCCTTTTTTTTTTCTTTTTTTTTTTGAAAGATATGCATTTGCTTTGTGCTCGAAATTAGGTTTCCTCATAATTTTGTTGTCTTTCTGAAAAAATGTCACCCGGAAAAGAATCCCTCAACAATTTCTCCAACCTCAGTTTTTAATGCCATACCTTTATCATTTGAGTAATCTCATCTGATTTATGGCACGTCCTCCTATGGTCCTAGAGTACCCACCAAAAAAATATTACTTAATGACTAATTTATTTTCCTTTGTTCTGTTGACGGCTAAGGTTGAAGCCTTATCTGTAGCCAAAGATGGGTTGCTTGTACTTTGTATATATTGGAAGTTTGCAACCATTTGTCCTTCTTTCTTTTCTATCAATCACATATCTCCAATCTCTTGATAAGTCAGATTCTGATATCAACCAATCCAAGTTAGTGTTGATTAACACCAAAAATGTTAACATTGCTTTATACTAAATGTCATGGAAGATGCTTGCATTGATCTCACCAGAAAGGATGTCGGGCCAATGTTTATTGCCAACCTTTGTCTATAGCAATGTTTTTAATTGGTTAGGCTACAGATTGTGTAGCTTAGCCTTCGCACCACATGGCGGATGAAAATAGCTAAAAGATACGTGTAGTGTCTGCTACACACTACGGTATGCACTAAAAGCTACACTACCACTACGTAGCATCACATGTTATTTTTCGTTAAGCAGTAAATTCAATTAATATTTTCAGTGATTTTCTTTTGTTGCATTTTGCTGGTTTCACTAGAAATTAGTTAATGTTTTCAATGATTTTAGTGAAATAACATGAGTAACAGTACCTTTCGAAAAAAAGAAGAAGAAGATCAATAGTATGAAGTATTCCATCAACATTACCGTTGTGATATGGGCCATAACTGCTATTACAAACCTTTTCTTTTTTATCTTGAGAAAAACCTGTTTCGGCCTTGTAATGGGCTGTTCTGGTCCTCCTCCTTTTTTTGGTAACGGGTGGTATATCCCTGTATAACACATAACGGTTACCACTGTTACCATTATGTGACCATTGTTGAATACTTTGAATAGTTTTAAATTAGTTCCATTGCTATTTTTTAAAAACCTTTACATTTACTCATTGGCTTATTTTTCTTATTATTTTAATTAAAAATTTACTCGTGTTGTGTAGCCTATGCTACATGCTACCTAGCTTAGGCCTCATGCTTCAAAAAGGTGCATGCTACGCTACACGGTATTCACTATTTAAAACACTGGTCCACGGTCTCTGGGTTGTTTGATTGAAACTACAAGAAATGCTTGTGTATGCTTGCAAGTGGCCCTTGCTTAACATTTTTGATTTGATTGTACCAGACTCTTAAGCAATGTTTGAATTATTAGTATAGCATGATGCATCGCACCGTTGGAATACGGAAATATTGTTGGAAACATCGGGGCATATTGCGTGTATTGCAGTTTGAGGGAAACATTGGGGAAACTCAAGGTGAATGGTGAAATTTACAGTGAAACTTCAAGATATGTTAAAAGATAGATGATTACATGCCACTAAAAACATTTAGAAAAAAAAAAAACTATGCATAATAATTTTCCATTGTTTAGGGGACAAACTTATGTGCCGTTGGACAAAACTATGATCCAAAATCCCTCTCCAATCTCAATTTCTCCACCAAATTAATGTTTTAATGTGAAACAAATTGTTACTGATAATCTCTCTCTCTCTCTCAACCAAAAAAAAAAAAAAAAAGGAGAAAAGTTACCAATAAAAAAATAAAAAGCTCAAGTGGAGCTGTTAAAACATAACAACAAAAAGTGCCCAAAAAATTGTGCGAAATATATATATTTTTTTTCTTCTGATTTTTGCTGGTTTACATTTATTACAGTTGAAGTATTGAAAATATTGCTGAATATTGACAATATATCTGCAATATAGCCTATATATCAGTATTTATCAATGATATTGTCGTAGATACATGGTATTTTTTTGTGTGGTACCCCCTTATTTCATATAACTGACCTTCGAGACCAATGGTGTCAGCTCATACCATTGATAACAGTGCTCTTAAGCAGCTGCCTGTACTAAGTTATATGTTGGCCACAATTGACATAAAAGAGAAAAAAAAAAACCTTCTAAATGCTTGGAATATTTATGCTTTTGCTTCCACCATATTAATGGTGATATTTTTTGTTTACTTGTATACTTGCTTCATAATTAATACTTCTGCTGTTCCTGTTTATACACTACTGTCTTATAATATATGCATTTGGGAAACGGCATGGATGCTGCTGTGGACTTTTGGTATTAAAGGGCACATAACTCTCACATCAATGATCTTTATGTGTCAGTAAAATGAATTGTGGTTGTCCACTGTTTGCTGATCCACTTTGCATCATGTTCTGCTGCCTACCTGCTTCTTTCCTGAGACTGACTGGCCCCATTCCTTATACTTTTGCATTCACTAGGTCTTCAGGCAGATCACACTGTTCATATGGTCCGTGGGGCTGCACCACCACCTCCATCGACTAATACTACAAATGCAGCCAATGTGGGAGGTCCAAACAGCACTCCAGGTGTTGCAAGGGGTGTTGGTTCCAATGAAAGCGGGGGCTTTGGAGGTGCTGGCCTTGGAGGCTCGCTGTTTCCTGGGCTTGGTTTTAATGGGCTTGGTAGCAATGGAGCATCTGGTTTATTTGGATCCGGACTTCCAGAGTTCGAACAAGTTCAACAGCAGCTAACCCAGAACCCCAACATCATGAGGGAGATCATGAACATGCCCGTCATTCAGAACCTTATGAATAACCCTGACCTGATGCGCAACTTGATCATGAGCAATCCTCAAATGCGTGAGATCATAGATCGGAATCCTGACCTAGCACATATACTCAATGATCCCAGCACTCTCCGACAGACACTAGAAGCAGCTAGGAATCCTGAGCTCATGCGGGAGATGATGCGGAATACCGACAGGGCCATGAGCAACATCGAGTCTTCTCCTGAAGGATTTAACATGCTCAGGCGCATGTATGAAACTGTTCAGGAGCCATTCCTTAATGCGACGACAATGGCAGGAGACACCGGAAGCGATTTGGGATCAAACCCATTTGCAGCTCTTTTAGGGAATCAAGGTGCAGCCCAGGCCAGAGATCGATCGCCAAACCCTTCCACCACCGGTTCAGAAACAACAACTGGGTCTCCTGCACCAAACACCAACCCGCTTCCTAACCCATGGAACAATGCTGGTAAAATGCCATCCTTGTGTATTTTTTATCAAGGGTCCTAATGAATTGGTTGCTTAGTCTCCTGATCAAGGTGTTCCATAAAGGTAACAGTGGCTGTAACTGTCACCACCATTACAGTTACGATACAGAATCTGTTTCGTCCCCATTACTGGACCATTACAGGGCCATTACCGGCCCTTTTTTTTTTTTTCTGGAAACAGCTATTACGGCCGGTTTGACCCTGTAATGTGTAACGGTTACCACTGTTACGTAACTGTTTTGGCATGCCTTGGTCTTGATGGCGCACATATTCAGAGGACCGAGAGAGTTGATCAAATGTTCATCATCGTCGATGGGGATGCGCGATAATTGTCTCAGGTAGAAACATCCCAACCATTGGTCAGTGGCATACAAAGAGATATTTAAGGAGAAAAAAATGCAATCTTTTAGGAAAATCCCACTGGTTGAGGGGTTAGGATCTTCCAATCTCGAAAGTTTTTGGGCATTCCCATCAATAGTGGGTGGGCCCCATCAGATCAATGTTCTGGGTTAATCAGGATACCATGCACTAATGCGTCAGGATGGTATAATTCCTTTTTCTTAACTGTTTGATTTTTTTTTCTGAGTGGTGAAGTTCTAGACCTATTGTTCTTTATAATTACTTGTACTGTTAATCTTACAGCAGGAGGCACACAGACAAACGCTAATGCAAGATCTAATCTGACTGGGGATGCAAGGGCACCTAGTGTTGGTGGCTTAGGTGGGGCTGGAGGTCTGCCGGATCTGGAACGGATGCTTGGTGGCATGCAGGATCCCGCTCTTTTGAACCAGGTCATGCAAAATCCTGCTGTGACACAGATGATGCAAAGCCTCCTCTCCAATCCCCAGTACATGAACCAGGTAATAGCTTTCTTTGTTTTCTTCAACTAGTGGAATCAGCAGAGTTCTGTTCCTCAGACAATGTACTGTTTCTTGATGCTTCATTTACACAGTGGGGCCTATGGGATGGTGACAAAGCCTTTGTTCTGATGGGCCGCACCAAGAACGGTTAATGCCCTGAAAGCCTCACAGATTGGAAAATCGGTGGTATGCACTCGAACAATTACGAAACAAAGAAGAAAGAGCAAAGGTCCATATATGATGGAAAAGAGGCAAAAAAGATTAGGATCTTCCAATCTGGGGAATTGTTGGGGCACATCCCTATACATGTTACTACCCATTTAATCAACAGTCTGGTCCACAGAACCATGTGGTGTCCCATATATGGAATTGATACCTTCAGTGATAAGTATTAGGGTCGTACAATGCCTGATTGAACTGATTGTCCCTCCTTGGGAACGAATTCTTTCTTGTCAGCTTTTGGGTTTCAATCCCCAGCTGCGAAGCATGCTGGATTCCAATTCTCAACTCAGAGAAATGATGCAAAACCCAGAATTTCTTCGCCAGATGACTTCCCCCGAGATGATGCAGGTACACTATCATTTTCACAGAACAATCTCCAGATGTATTTTTCTTTCTATATGTTGCTTTATATAAGTATGGACTCTGTTCTTTTCTTGCAGCAAGTTTTGTCTTTACAGCAATCGCTATTATCCCAGCTTGGTCGGCAACAGTCAACCCAGTAAGTCTGCCTATCCCCATCACCATTTGCTTCAAAAAATGTCAGTGTCTACTTGTGAGACATCGAATCCTATCCCCCACGCGTGTTAGTGTACCATTTGTGTGTGAAGGTGGGTCCTTTATAAGATGGGCCCCTATTTTGTATGTGCAGGGACCCAAAAAGAGATTGATCTGTTTATCAGTATGATTGTGTGAAAGCAATGGGCAGTTAAAAGGAATTGATCTGCTGTCCATGTATGACGCAGATTGGCCTGAATTTGGGGCCACCTCACATACCATGGAACCGCATGATGAGCAGCCTCGATATCGCCAATGCATGCAACATCAGTATGTGTGGCGAGAGTAAGATTTGAAAATGCGTACTCCCTTGAGTAGCCATGGCAGGCTCTTGTGCTTCATTAGCTATCATTTTTCTGCCTTGAGACTTTTGAGAAACTTGTCAAACTGGCTCTTAATCATGCTGCCTGTTCTATTGCAGGGAACAAGGTCAGACAGGAGGCACCACAGGTATCTGTCACAGCTCCCGCATGCAAACTGTTCTTTTAAAAAAATATAATAATAATAATAATCTTTCCTTGTCCTTCTTATGTGCGCCCTTTGTTCTTCTATAACAGGTGCACCTAACAGTATGGGATTAGAGTTATTGATGAACATGTTTGGTGGTCTTGGTGCTGGAGGCCTCAGCGTTCCGAACCCATCCAATGGTTAACATTCTTACACTCACATCTCTAAAGTGGAGGGATTTAATCCTAGGATATGTACTGTATCCCGGCTCCTTGGCTTGTACTAGTGGAGCCCGTAATTCTGCAATTCTGATCATTCATGTTATAGCCTGATGGTTAATAAACGGAGATTTGCTATGCACATGTGTGAAAATTGCAGCTAATGTACATGCCACACGTGCTCACATGGCACATTGGTTCGAGATCCAATCCATTCGTCAGAGGGTTACCACTGTAAATGCTGACACCCAAGAATCAGGTTGGTCCACTCATCAGGTAGGCCACACCCGTCCAACTTGTTCTAACATTGTAGCCCCCCCCCCCCCCCCCCCCCCCCCCCCGGCTGAATGGACCAGATTTGTTTTTGCACAAGAACATTAGGAGTAACCATGGGTCTTGGCCACTGAACCATGGATCGCACTTGTACAGATTTAAAAGTGGACTATCATGTTCATATCCTTGGGATGAAGATCAGATAATTCCTCTTAACCTCTTCTAACCTGCGCTTTTTTGTGCCTCCAATTAAATTACGTATTTATTACTGTTATTTTTTCAGTGCCACCGGAGCAGTTGTATGCGACTCAGCTCTCGCAGCTTCAAGAAATGGGTTTCTTTGACACCCAAGAGAACATCCGGGCGCTGACTGCCACCGCCGGGAATGTCCATGCTGCAGTGGAGCGCCTCCTGGGGAATCTTGGTCAGTAGATTTTTTTTCTTTGAAAATCTGTGCAATGTCGTTCCATCCTATATATTTAGTGTCCGCGTTGCTCATGTCAACCTGTAAGATTAGTCGGACCCCACCACCACCTGTGTCTTCCTTTTAACTTGAGATGGCCAATTGCTCACGCACATTCGGCGTCTGTTTTGGGCATGAAATAAGTACATTGTGTGGTAAAGAGCTGTGACACTTTTGGTATAGCTATGAATTGTTAGGCCTCTTGGCCCCGCTACTTAGAGATCTGAAGACTTGTGATCTTGTACATACACACTCTTTTAATAGGGTTCCAAGCTGTCTTACGAATTGTTTGATGAACTTCTAAGCGCTTGCGGTATTTATACGATTATTTTATTTTTAACTTCTTCATTATCTTTTTCTGAAAATCCTTTTTCTACATTATCTCTATATGCATGATAGGATTTTGGTGGGATCCATCCTAGGCCAATTGGCACGTGCCTGAACTCTGCTTCTGAGCTGGTTCGGCTCATTTTGCACAGAAGCTGTAGTTGAAGAACAGGAAGTTTGACAAGATTGGTAAAACGATGAGATTTTGGTTGGGAAAGTGATTCAGCGCTACTGCGGGCTCCACCAGGGGTTCACCAGGCACAAAAATAAATAAATAAATAAATAAATAAAATAGTCTTTCCACCCATCAGATGGGTCATATGACTCATATCCGTATTTTGAGACAGGTTGTCGGTTTTCCATTATTCCAAAGGTGTGGCCCACCTGAGAGCCAGATAAGTGTGGTCCTCGAGGTTTTTTTTTTTACTATTATGAACCACCAAGGCATGGGAAGGTTGCCAGCAACTGTACATGTGATCTGTTGAAAAGGTGGCTCGCATGATTGGAGATGGTCATGCTCTTTCATTCAGATTGTACAGGCTGGTTGTATCAATGCTGATGCTTGGAGTTCTATGGCTTGGATCTTTCAGATGTTGAACGGGTGACTAGACTGGTGCTGTTTAAATTGTGCCTACTGTAATTTCCATGTGACATCACTCTGTCATCAGTTCACCAGATCATTTTAGAATGTGAAACAAAAATGAGGTAGATACAAAACTCAATAGTGGCACCAAACCGCAAGAAACAATATTGATCGAATCCCCATTGTTGAGACCTTATTCGGACCCAAAGCAGTTTTGGATCATCGTTTCCTGTGGAATAGGCTTACTAGACTTTCTGCCTCATATTTTGGATGACATCCTAACATGATCTTGCGCCAACTTGGTGGACCGAGTCGATCTCGGTGGACCCCACACCTTTGGGTTACACGTGCTCCCTGTAACAGGGGTTGCAGGCAACTAGCCTCCCCATCTACGATGTACAAGTTCAAATTGTGGGCTTTGCCAAGTAGGTCGTGGTTCAAAATTTGAGCCAGTTAGATTTAACCTAACCGTGTAATACGTTGTTACAAGTAGACGTTTGAGCAAAAAATTGGTAGTAATCACGTTCTATGACTGAAAATGTCTCTATTCATAAGAAAAGGCTGCAAAAATCAGTGTATGCGTGTGTACCCATTTTCGTGCCACAACGCAGGCCAAGCTAGTAGGTCTAACAAGCCAGGTTGGGCCGTGTGGTCTGGTTTGTGGACCAGGTGGGGGTTTGCCCCAAATCCATCGTTTGTGGTGCCGTATATTTGGAGGTAATTGGAATCACAGTCTTACTATCTATTTGGAGGTAAATGGAATCAGTCTTACTATAATTTGGACTTTGGTGTGTATTGCAATCTTTGGTTCTTACTATTATTTGGGTGTGATAGGAGTGAAATGTCTTTTTGGCTCTCTTTTCAAATGTAGGAGAGCTATACGTGTAACAAAGGTGTTGTTAGGCGATCAATATGTTGTAGACCTAGCATGTTAATGATACACCAAAACAATCCAATTAACGGTGGTAATATTAAAATCACATCAATAGATTGATTTCAAATATCCAAATGCTTACCATCTAAACAGTTAGAAAAAAGTTGAAGAGTTGCTAATATGTGATCCTTATGTTTTTTACCCACCCGAGGCTTGGAATTTCCTCCCCAAATCGGGTCACCACATCAGCATGGGAAGCATGCATCATTTGATGAAAGTATTCTAATATGGTCACCTGCTTGAAGGGGCTTGTCAACCATCAGAACGTAGCCCCTCACCAAATGCCCTTGAGTTAAGGCAACATGGCACATGAATAGTTGCTTGAGGGTGAGATGAATAGTTGCTCCAGGACCTCGCACTCTTGAGAGTAGGATGACGGTTGAGATGGAGTAGGGAGCCAACCTGTATTTCCCTTGGGCTTGCCTTGCTCATGATCTAAATAGACATTGGGCAACAAAAAGGAACCAACCCTAGCCTCTTTCAAAAAGCTTTGCTCACTCACTCAGACAATGCTCTGAACACGAATATTTACCGTTTTGTCTCAATCTCATCTTTTGCCGAGTCATAAGCAGTGCCTTTTTGCCGAGTCATAAGCAGTGCCTCGGAAAGACAAATGAGTCACATGTAGGGAAACTTGCACGTGTGGTTCTAGCCAGTTCTAGCCAATGACTCAGGGAGCGGATTAGCAGTTACCCAGGTAACAACTTAGTGGGTTAGGTACCCTAACCGTGTGGGGCCTACCTTGATGTATTTTTTGTACATTCGCCTCGTTCATCTGTCTTTCCATCTCATTTTAGGACGTGATCCCAAAAATTAAGAAGATCCAAATCTCAAGTGGACCATACCACTAGAAACAGTGACAAGTGATCATTAAAAACCTTCTACGAGCCACAAAAGTTTTGGATCAAGCTGATCTTTGTATTGTCCCTTCATCTAGTTCTTCTTAACATTATCAACAGGTTGGATGAAAAATAAACATCAGTAAAACCTTATGATGGCCCTTTGAAATTTTTAATGCCGAGGCACTCAAACACCACTGTTTCCTGTGGTATGGTCCACCTGAGATTTGGATCTACTTAATTTTTGGGATCGCGTACTAAAATGAGATGGAAAGACAGATGGACAGATTGGATATACAAAAAAACGCATCAAGGTGGGCCCCACGATTAGGGTAACACCCACTAAGTTGTTACCCGTGTAACACCTAATCCGCCCCCCAGTATACCTCATTGTATATTTTGATGGGCTTATTATAATCATTATATCAAATATCACATTTTAATGCTAATTTAGGACATTAAAGGTAAATCGGTTCATCAAAATAATATTCTATGAATGTACTAATGGCTTCCAATGCATTCCTAATATAAGCTTTCAAAAGGAAGGTTGGATTCCAATGCACTCAAGTTATAAGTTGTCAAATGAAACTAAGGATTTGAAATCATCATGATTCTGGTGTAGTTGTGATTTGTATTCCAATGCATTACAAATATAAACTCCCGAACCCTTAGTAGGTGATTAGTTCTCTTTTACTTGATACTTGACATATTAAGATGTCTAATGAAAGTGTCTTTAGAACTTAGACAATTATTGGTTTCAGTAAGTAATAGTGTATACCCTGATCCTTTTGTTACATTCATTTGGTGGTCCATTTTGAAACCGAATCCTTTACCATATTTGTAGAAAGCTTATTTTACAACACGGGGCGTGCGGCGGATCATGATGTATGACACAAATCCTATGCGTCTATAAGATTTTACGTTTCAACCCTCGTACCAAAATATCAGTACTAAGGCACAGGTGAGTCACACTGATGGCAACAATTGGGATTGGCATGCCCATCGTTAAAATTATATACGATTTGTGGAGCCCACTTTTTATACGCCATCAAATCCATATAGAAGAAAATACCGACGAGGATGAATGGTCCCTTAAAATTTAGGTCATTTCAAAGAAAAACTGAGCCTCCCCAAATGTAGATTTTGTGTCATGTGTGAATGATTTCACAAGTGAACCTGTAATGCCCCGAATTTCGGAAGTCAAGCACGTACTCAATTCTCAATATTTCGAGTGTCACTTATGATTTGCGGAAGCATGATCTTTCGATGTGTTTAACCTGATATCCAAGCAATCGTAGAGCTAAGCTAAACAGTGTAACATACTATGAGATAAACACAAATAAAGTAAATAAATCAACTAAACATATATAACACGTCTATCCAGAATACGGGGTCCGCAGCTGGGGCCCAATATACAGTTCCAAAAAATAAACAAACGTGTCAATCGTAAGGTCTCATCGATGCCCAAAATGTCTGCCACATATTGCCAAGTGGCGCGTCCGCTACATCGGTCCATAAGATAGCTAGAAGTAAGAGAACTCTTTCTTTGAGTTCATGTATGCGTCCTCTAATGCGTCCGCCTCAATAGCCCCTACATTTACAATATTGTCTGATTGATGTTTTAAAACACTACTCCTAAGTGGGAGTGAGTTATCAACTCAATAGTTTCATTAGTTCTAAGTTACACATCTTATCAACTCAATCAACGCAAGTAATGAAAAAGCAAGTAGACAATCACTTCCTTGATATTCTTGTTAAATGCATGTATGAAATTATGATATGATGCATGCCCTTACAATCCAGCACTCCCTCACAAGTGACTTTAATACCTATTTCGTGAATGCCATTACTCCCTCACAAGCGACTCGAACGCCAAATCGCAACAACTTAAATAATGCGATGCGATCGATATGAATGTTAGCCGAATATTTATTAAGTCTCGTTCATCCAGCATATTGGAGAAGCTAGAGTACCTCCGTTTTATCATCGGCCTCAACTGGATCACTAGGCTTGGGAAGCGACTAAAACGGTTCTTGACTTGTGTCCCTTGATCCGCTTAGGTTCGTCAATCCCGATCAAACACACGCGATAGGCAAGTTGTCGAAATGTTGCTCAATGGACACTGCATGAAGGCTCGTCACCACAGAGTAGGCTGACAACACGAACACGATGTCCTTTACGACCATGCTCGGCTCATGAGTCTTGTGGATCGTATCGCTATTGGTTTTCAGAAAACTCATCCAACGGGAACATGGTATCCTAGATTTAATTGGTCATCATCATACATTATGAACATACACGATCAATCGGCCGTGAGACTAACTTGATTGACCAGGGAGAGCCCTGACGCAACTAGCATTGACTGCAAGCATCCCGCGTAATCCAGCTATTGCCGGTCGTCTGTGTTCGACCTTGGGTTGATCAAACGAGCTTGGGGTGACCGACCCAACACGGGCCACCCTTTAATTCGGTCGATTTACCGATTGCCCAACATCTAATACAATTCTAAATGGCAACGCGGACTAAACATGCATTAGACAATCAAGCAAGCCATCGTGTAACCCTAAATCTAACAAATTAATCACTTAGGCATTTTTTCAAGCATATAAGCATCCATAACCAAGTAATAGGACGAATTGAAATTAAGAATAAAAATATGACAAGTTAGCATGCTTCGAACTATCTACAATATGAAATCATTCACTGAGACCCTCAATGGTCGATAAACGGCAACCTATGATAATGGTATGTACCTACTTAGCTCGCCCGACTTAGATTTGCTTCTAAGATTAGAGTTTTAGGGAAAGATCGCGGACAACCTAAGAAAGCATGTGGGCTTGTAAAATTTGGAAGAAATCAAACTATAAGACCTAAACTTACAAGTGTGATTTAACAATTACCTCCAATCGTCACTCAAGAGACTCTGATGAAGAACTTGGTCATGGCTAGTGTAACGCCCTGAAAATCTGGGGTCGAGCAAAGCTCAGCTCCCGAGTTCCAAACGCATTACTTATGCAACATAGAGAATGATGATTATGATGAGTGCATTGAAACATGAATGAGATTATACCAAAACAGCATATCATACTCCAGAGACAAGTGAAATTGCAAGCGGAAGATTGCGATAGATATAAAAAAATATATAAACTGTGATAAGTCTCCAGAGTGTGATAATGTTACCAGGTTAAATAATTACATGTACCATTCCAAAATATATAAAAGGTGTAATGTCATCTAGTCAACATTTCAGAAATCCCCATCGATCAGGACATGACTCACATGAACCCGCCCGAAAATTGCATGCAGGAGAATGTCTCCTCATCATCCTCGAAGTCCGGTTCTGCCTCGTAGGCATCGCCACCACCTGCAACTAAGACAAGGTCTGGTTGGTGTGTACAACACCATCCCGTAACGTGGGAGTGAGTGATCAACTCAATGGAACTATAAGGTAAAGGTTAACATGTTATCAATTCAATCATGCAGTAATGATAAAACAATACAATCAAGCATCCCTAAGTACTCTGATTAATGCAAACATGATATGCATTAATGATGCATGCCCTCGCTTACACTCCCTCAGCGTCTTCATCTCACAGTGCGCATGGCAACCTCCCGAAAGTGCTCTTCCTCGCCAAAGCACATACAATGCGGTGAATGCACGTGATTAGCCAGGTTCTTACTTAAGTTTATTCATACAGTAGGATTGGGAAGCTAAGGTACCTCCTTTATATCAATTCTCAAACAATGATCCATTTTAGGGTCGTCAGTCCTAGTAAATATTATACGATGTTGCGGTTCTAGGTCACTACAAAGGGCTCGTTGCATGATCAGTGTAGGCCTAGTTTATACGCTAGATACTACGGAAAGGCTCGTCGCCTCAACGCAGTGTCAGAGTACGCTCGAGGTCACTACAAAGGGCTCGTCACTCGATCAGTGTAGGCCGACAGTTCGAATACAGTATCCCATACCACCGTATTCGGCTCACGAGTCTGGGTTGCTCACTGGACACTACGAGGAGGCTCGTCGCCCCAGCGTAGGCAGACAACTCGACCACGGTGTCCCATACCACCCTGTCCGGCTCATGAGTCTTAGCAGATCGAGGTACTAAGGTTAACGGGATTCACTGGTGAGTTTGGTACCTTAGGTTCAAGTAGTAGCGTCCATACATGGTGAACATACATAAGGACAATCGGGTTACTTGACGAGCTCGACTAGTACGAGCGTATGCTGAATTAATCGACATGGAGTGCTAACTACTGTCGACCATCATCGTACCACTCGGATTCACCGAATGCATCAACTGTGGTGAGACTAGCTCAGCCACTCAAATAGGAATTGTTACCGATTGCCTGGACTATGTCGTAGTCCCAAACATATTATGTTATAAGAAATATGTACATGTGGCAATCATACAACACTTAACAACCATTTCAACCATGGGTGACATTTGAAAATACAATGAAACACATATAATATGCTATGTTACATATACATATTCTACTTAAACACACCATAGAGAGTTACAACTACTTGAAGAAATTTATGTACATAGCTAAGGTGGTTAAGAATCCTATCTCAACTACCTTATTAACTATAGTTTATCTAGCAACAACTCATTCAAGCCTTTTGTCAAACACTTAGACTATACATAACCGACATACATGATGTATGTTGATTTCAACATATAATAGGATAAATCCTTTCACCGAGGAGTTGTCAATACACATCAATCATGTTCTTACATTCCATACACATGGCAGACACAAATCATGAATCCATATTCATTCAGTCATTTCAACAAACACTTGGAATGCACTATATTCAACATAGTTCGTATATATGTATAAAACACGAGAAACATCATATCTAAGCATGTGATAACAATCAAGTCAGTCATAAATCATTAACTGACATTGAAAACTTTGAAAACCATAACCTAAACATTTATAATCCGCACCTTTCGCCGGTAGACGCGAAATGAAATCAGTTTAAATGTTAAGTCTTTATCTATGACACCAGAACAACCTATAACAGGGAATAGGTTAGTTATTCTATTAACTGTTCTATTTGAGTTGCTATAACAGGTTAGGGTTAAGATTTCTTACCCAAGTACGTTGTTAGAAACGCCGAATTTGCGATACAGACATGATAAACAAGTGCATGGAGTAGCGGGATCGAATCCCAGGAAGAAGCGCCTACTCTCTCTCTCACTTCTCTCTCTTTCCTTCCCTTTTTCTCTCCTCTCTTTCTTAGGGTTTCTAAATTCGTATGGAATATGAGAGAGAGAGTTTAAGGCCCTTATATAGGCCCAGAACTGATGGGAATGACCCCCAGGGCCAAGGTATACTTAGGTTATAGCCAAAGAGGGCCTGTTCCAGTCCAACGGAGCACTTCTGGAGGCCCTTTTTCTGTGAACGGTCGGACTTAAGCTCCCTGACATTAGATCTAGGTTAGGTTAAGTTTTCGGTCCGATCGGATTTACAGATCGACCGTGGCGGTTTCAGTTCAACGGTCATCGGTATTCGATCAGGGCCACAA
Source organism: Magnolia officinalis (assembly GCA_021015155.1). Classification (NCBI taxonomy): domain Eukaryota; kingdom Viridiplantae; phylum Streptophyta; class Magnoliopsida; order Magnoliales; family Magnoliaceae; genus Magnolia; species Magnolia officinalis. Next base: position 37,459,048 of record JAJHSJ010000004.1, on the reverse strand, counting down.
GTACATTGACATGTGTGGAAAATTTTCCCTGATCTAAGGGTATAATTGGGTCAGATTCTGACGGTCTGACTCCCTAGATTTGGCCTGCAAGTGAAATGACTCAATTCACTTAAGTTCCAGTTCATTTTCTAAAGGTATTCACGTTTCTCACCCACTTCGCTCCGGGCTCAAGTTGTACATTTCTAGACACAGTCAGGACTTGATTTCCTAGATAGTTGTCAAGCCCAGCAAGGCGGTCATAATTGTTTAGTTTCCCGGTAATCGGACTTTCGACGTGCAGTCCAGGTCCGATACGGAGTTTTGTGATGCTCTCGAGAGCAACTGGGTAATGAGATTGATCCTATATTATAGGGTAATGTAGCGTCGATGATTCTGCAAGTTTTGGGTCTCGCAGTTCGTATTTAAAGTGGTTTAAGCAAATTTCTCAGCTAATCTAGTTTAACACGTCGTTAAATCCGTCTAATTTCTAAAGGATTTGGTCCTGAGTGATTTCTGCCTGAGGTGGTATTCGGGCCTTTGTAGTTTGTATAGAAGGTGGATTAATACTTAATTAAATTACGCCCTAATCACTGCAGAATAAGGTCCTAGGGCAGTTCTACATCCAAGGACGTCCATTGCCAAGTTAAGAAAAATCCGGTCCTATGAGAGGTTTATGGGTCAATCTACGCCATTGGATAGGTGTCCCACTAGGAGATTGACATTTGGACAGAACCATCTGATGATTGGGCATGCGAATCAATCGAGAGTTCTCTAAGTCAGACCGACGATCACTGAGCGTCGATCAGGTCCCTAACTATACGGATGAGGGCAGAGAAGTGGTCTCAATTGGTGCCCTGAATTTGGTTATCATCCAGCGGTCCGAAAGTCACAGCTTTGCAAAAAAGTAAAGGGCTAGTTTCACAAGAACTTTAGTTTTTTGCCTACGGCATTCGCACATCCCATGCACCCGGCTTTCAGCCCAAGTTGAGCGATTATATACACTATCCTGGCTCGATGTCCACGATGGACATCAGGCCAGGTAAGATAGGCATTATTTTATAGTTTCAAGTCCAGCGGACCACTGACGTGCGTTGTAGATCTAATCCGATAAATCGAGGCATTTACGGTGGAAGTAATCCTTAGAACTTCTCACGGGTTTTGATTTGTGTCAGGATAGTTAAGTTTGCGATGCTAACCATTCACGGTTAGTGGAAAGGGGATTTAACTCTAATTAACCTAACAATGTCAGCAAGATTAGGGCGACTAGTTGGGCTAGTACGGTATGCAGACGGCTCCACTTGTGGACATACTAAGGTTTTAGTATGGAATTTTTCAGGACACTACAAAACATTTACATCATGACAAGGCTATAAGCAATAAAACTACAAATTTGTAAATTCTACTAGTAATGAAACTATAAAATTGCAAATTCTAAAACTACAAATTTGTAAATTCGACTGGTAATAAAATTATAAAATTGTAAATTTAAAAGGGTGTATGAGAATGTGAAAAACCTAAAATATTGGCTTGGTTTTACGGTGGAATTCATGATAAATATAGAAAGAAAGAAAAAAATCACATTTGAGAAAATTTATTGATAAAGAAATATATAGAACATGTCCTAAAAATTTATTCATTTTATTGTCATGATTTCTTTTAAAAAATGTGAAATGATTAATGACGAAAAAGTAAATATATATCTACTAAAAAAATGTAAAGATGAGAATTAGGGCACTCTTTTAGAGAGGGAAACTATATATTTTAGAAAGGGCGGGCTTCAGTGGATCCCTGACTATAGGGCCCACCATGATGTTTGTACCTTACAATCATGCTATCAATCCGTTTTGATCGATTATTTTAAGACATGATCCAAAAATTGAAGAGATGCAAATCTTAGGTGGACCACACCATAGGAAATATTGGTGATTGAATACCCACAATTAAAAACTTCTTATGAGCCACTAGAATGTTTATTTTCCATCCAACCTGTTGATAAGGTTGCAATGGCCTGGACGAAGGGACCACACAAATATCAGCATGCTCTAAAACTTTGTGGCTTACAAGAAGTTTTTAATGTTCAATCACCACTGTTTCCTGTGTTGTGGGCCACCTGAGATTTGTATCTACTTCATTTTTTAGATCATAATCTAAAATGAGCTGTCAAAATGGATGGACGGTGTGGATGTAAGGCACATACATCACGGTGGCTCCACAGTGCCTTTTTGGAAAACTGTGGAAGCAAAAAGTCTTGAAAAAGTTGTTTTTATCGTCCAATGGTTGGATTTTTTATTTGTATTTTTATTTTTACAAATTTCCTCCTGGATTTCGACAATCCAAACAGGTCTATCCTTTCTCAACGGACCGTCCATCAAGTATGCCGTGTTTCTTCCGGTCAGAGGCCGATTCATCAGTCACATGGGCTACACCGATTGAGATAGGTAGATCCAGCTTTTTAAATCGTACAAATTGTGTGTGGAGTCAGTCTACTCATCTGTCACACACCACCACCCTGAAAATCACAGCTTTCCAAGAATCGCGTGGGCTATACCACGTGAATTTAGAATTTTAGGCATGATTTTACATCATTTCCTGTAGTGTGGCCCACCTAAATTATTGGATTTGGGACGTGGATTAGCTACTGAAAGGTAGAGCGGGGCATCGGACCGAGTCGGATCGGATTGGGGTCTAACTCGATTCGGTCCGAAGTCTACGTGGGCTGACCCAAACTCGATCCGATCCGGGACCGAGTCCGGGACATCGGACTCCAACCGATCCAATGCACAGTTGGCCTGACTTGAACCAAGTCCGACTTGGTCAGGTAAACTGAGTCGGATCGGGTTGGGTCTGTGAGTAAAACCATGAGGTGTGTTATATCCAAACCGTCCATTCATTTGAAGAGTTCGTCTTAAGGCTTGAGCCGAAAAATAAGATAAATCTAAAGATCAGTTGGACCACACTGCAAAAAACAGCGGGGGATTGAACGTTTACCATTGAAACCCTCTTGGAGATCACAGAAGTTTTGGATTAATATAAAATTTGTTTTTCCTCTTCATCTATATATTTTTAACCTTATCAACAGATTAGATGGAAAATAAACGTTATGGTGGGCTTTTTTTAACGGTGAAAATCATTATCCTCGCTACTATTTTCGCTGTGGTCCATTTGAGCTTTAGATATGATTCATTTTTTTTCAAATGCTCTAAAATGGTCACGAAAAATGGATAAACAGTATGGATATAATAAATACATCATTGTGGGGGCCATGTAACTTTGATTTCATTTGAGTCGTTCGTACAACTTGGAACTCGAGGTGCGTTTGTGCTTTTCTTCGCGCGACACGTATCTACTACAACTGGTGTCAGTGGTGTGTTTCACTTTCACATGCAACTAGTAATACAGCTAGAGCTGGGCATCAGACCGAGTCAAATCGGATTGGGTCCAACTCGATTCGGTCCGAAGTCTACGTGGGTTGACCCGAACTCGATCTGATCCGGGACTGAGTCCGGGACATCTGACTCGAACCGATCCGATGCACATTGACCTGACCCGAACCGAGTTTGGCACGGTCAGGTAAACCGAGTCGGATCGGGTTGGGTATGGTTCGGATCGGGTTGGGTCTATGGGTCAAACCATGAGGTATGTGTTATATTCAAACCATCTATTCATTTGGAGAGTTCGTCTTAAGGCTTGAGCCGAAAAATAAGATAGATCTAAAGATCAGTTGGATCAACCTGCAAAAAACAGTGGAGGATTGAACGTTTACCATTGAAACCCTCTTGGAGATCACGGAAGTTTCGGATTAATATGAAATTTGTTTTTCCTCTTCATCCATATATTTTTAACCTTATTAATAGATTAGATGGAAAATAAACGTTATGGTGGGCTCTACGAATTTTTTAACGGTGAAAATCATTATCCTGTCTGCTATTTTCGGTGTGGTCCATTTGAGCTTTAGATATGATTCTTTTTTTTTTTTTTTTTTTTTTCAAATGCTCTACAATGGTCACAAAAAATGGATAAATAGTATAAATATAATAAATACATCATTGTGGGGGCCATGTAACTTTGATTTCATTTGAGTCGTTCGTACAACTCGGAGCTCGAGGCGCATTTGCGCTCTTCTTCGCGCGACACGTATCTACTACAACTAGTGTCAGTGGTGTGTTTCACTTTCACACGCAACCGGTAGTACAGCTGGGAAACAGATTGGTTACTCCCCTGCCACCAGCCCCGTGGTGGTGGTCGGTGCTTTGTGGGCCCCACCATGATGTATGTGTTTCATCCATTTTCAAAGATAATTATAGGGCTTTATACCAAAAATGAGAGGGAAATAAATCTCAGGTGGACCACACCACACAAAAACAATAGTAATTGGATATCCACCATTTAAATCCTCCTAAGGCCCAGTGTATTGTTTATTTGACATCCAATCTATTGATTAGGTCATACAGACCCAGATGAAGGGAAAAAATAAAGATCAGATTGATTCTAAACTTTTATGGCCCCTAAATAGCTTTTAATGGTCAACCTTCATTGAACACTATTTCCTTTAATGTGGTCCACCTGAGATTGGGATATAACTAATTTTTAATATCATACCATAAAATGATCTAGAAAATAGATGTACGGAGTAGATGAAACAAATACATCATTGTGGGGCCCACAGAGCACCGACCACCAGCCATTGGCGGGTGGCAGGGGGATTAGAGCTGGGCATCGGACCGAGTCGGATCGGATTGGGTCTAACTCGATTCGGTCTGAAGTCTACGTGGGCTGACCCGAACTCGATCCGATCCGGGACCGAGTCTGGGACATCTGACTCGAACTGATCTGATGCACAGTTGGCCTGACCCGAACCGAGTCCGACTCGATTAGGTAAACCGAGTCGGATCGGGTTGGGTAAGGTTCAAATCGGGTTGGGGTATGGTTCGGATCGAGTTCAATTCCTAGGTTCCCTCACTCAATTCCTAGGTTCCCTCCCTCAATTCCTAGGTTGTCTCGCTCAATTCCTAAGTTGCCTCGCTCAATTTTAAGGTTGCCTTGCTCAATTCCTAGGTTGCCTCGCTCAATTCCTAGGTTGTCTCGCTCAATTTTGAGCTTGCCTCACTCAATTCCTAGGTTGCTTCGCTCAATTCTTACGTTCCCTCGCTGAATTTCTAGGTTCTCTTGCTGAATTTCTAGGTTGCCTCGCTCAATTCCTACGTTGCCTCACTCAATTTTGAGCTTACCTCGCTCAATTTCTAAGTTGCCTCGCTCAATTCCTCGGTTGCCTCGCTCAATTTCTAAGTTGCCTCGGTTAATTCCTCAATTGCCTCGCTCAATTTTGAGCTTGCCTCGCTCAATTTCTAGGTTGCCTCACTCAATTCCTAGGTTCCCTCGCTCAATTTCTACGTTGCCGCTCAATTTCATGTTTGCCCCGCTCAATTTCTAGTTCCCCTGCTCAATTTCATGTTTGCCCCGCTCAATTTCTAGTTTGCCTCGTTACATTTCATGTTTGCCCCGCTTAATTTTCAGTTTCCCCCGCTGAGGCTCATTATTTCAAATTTTGGACTGTTGGACCATGGACCCCACATGAATCACGAAAAATGAACCAATACCATAGAAATATGAACAGACCAGCTAACCTTGGTTGAAATGTCACCAAAATGAGTACACTACAAACATGTAAGAGATAGGTGTTTGCTTGCCTCCAAGTGCAGAGGTTCGTAAGTATCATCCCGTGAATACGGGGTCGATCCCACAGGGAGATGAATTGTAAGAAGGAAAAAATCAAATGCAAAATAAAACTAAGTAATAAAAAAACTAAACTGGTGATTTGATTTTGGGATTTTTGAATGGATGTAATTCAACTGAATAAAATAATACCCAAGCTTTAAAGTTCAACACATACGTTAATATTCCAAAATCATGATGACTTGGATAACACAACCAGGATCTGAGCACTATGGTCAGCCTAGTCGGAAAATAAAATAGTTTAAGTATTTTAATAAATGACATAAAATATTAGAAAATTATGGATTTGCATCATTGACATATATTCTCAAGCGTCAGTGATTTTAAGTATTCAATATCTATAGGATAATGAATATCAAAGAAATATAACAGGTTGAGAACCTCTCCTATCTAGGAAATCTGATTGATCTAGGGTAAGCCTATCCATCAATGTGGATCTCATATGATGGAAACATATGGATCTCACAAGAGGATAAAAAACAAAACCTAAATAATAAATAACATGCACATACCATTCTTCATATCATTAAAACAATCAATCATCATAATCTTAAAGAAACATTAAACCCATGTGCTTCCCTTCTAACTTGGGATGGAAGGAACTTAGAAAAACATAATTAAATTGCAGAAATAAAAGGCAACAAGAAATAAAAAAAAGAAAATGCAAAAAGAAAAAATCTTTTAAAAAAATAACTTATAAAGCTTTAATAAAACTAAAAACTCTTTAAAAACCCTAAACTTTGCTCTTGAATGCCTTGAATAATGTTTTAGAATGCCCTAGGAAGCCCTATTTATAAGTACGGACCTCCAATTTTCGTACAAATTTGAAAAACCCTAGAAACTGCATCAAATATACGTATTTTTTCGAAATAGACTTCTCGCTGCATAGTTCGTTTAAAACAGTCTTCCTGCTGCGCAGTTTTCCAAAATAAACTTTACAACTTCAGAATACATTTTTTCAAGACGATTTCAGGATTCTTCACTTTAAATCTTCGATTTTCTTTATTCTTCACTCGGTTTTCTTAGATCTTTGGCATGTGAATTCTTCAATCTTGATCTCCTAAGATCAATCCCTTGCTTTGGTAATTTTTGAGCATCAAAATCATGCTTTTAACACCATTTTTCAATCAAAACACTTAAATTCACCTTGCAACACCTACATGAGTAAAATAAAATATTAAGCGGATTCATGTTCATAAAACCAAGATATAAATGGAAAAAATTATGCAATATTTGAGTCTCAACAATAGGACTTAACTTGTCTATTGAAAACAAGTAGCTTTGACAAAGATATGCACCCTGCTTGACATAATAATTAATAATAAGGAACTCTTTCCTTTTAACATGAATTTAGACCATGATACATGCTCATACATCAAAATTAATCAAAGAAAATCAACTTGAAAATTGCAATGTAGGCCGAGTCATTGCAAAACCCGGCCTAATTATGTATGTCATTTACATCTTAATCCAAATTGTCATTGAAAAGGCGTGAGTGTGTGCAAAAAAAAAAAAAAAAAAACATAAAAAGGAGTGGAGGGGGCGGGCCAGACCGGCTTACTGTATCTATGGCTACGGTTATAATCTGTAGCCATAGGGCACTACCAGATCAACGTGACCCCACCGGACAGGACAGCAAGGGGGGGGGGGGGGGGGGGGGGGGGGGCTAGTTCGGCAAGCCCACCTCGAATCGGGTATGATTTTTGGTGGAGGCATTTATGGCTCCGGTTATAATCCGTAGCCATATGTCCACTTTCAGGTAACCATCCATGCAAAGTCTAAGTTGGTAAGTTAAGTTTTGTTTGTTTCATAAAAACTGCTGGATAAAAGGTGGCGTCCACAGTAGTAAATTTCTCGTAAACGAATGTCCCGCGGACGCAGATTGCTGTGTGGTGGACGTTTCCGTTCCCACTATTTTGTGTGGCCCATAGAAGTATTGGATCTTCCTGATTTTTAGCTTACTGTCATCTTATAGTCTTAAAAAACTGATGGACGGAGTGGATTTGTCACGTGCATCTCTGAAGCACCCACGCCTCTCACGATTAAAGGAAGCGGTTTAGGTGTTAGCCAGGTCATACGTTACTACGTTAGTGGTTGTTGTCGAAGTGGTTATACATCCACGCTGGCCATCCGTTTTTTCGAATCATTTTAGAATAGTGCCCCCGACACATTAAATTCCTATAGTTGGAAGCTATGTGGCCCACAGAGATTCCTGTGACAAATCCACTCCGTCCATCAGTTTTGCAAGACTACAGTAGACCTGTAACATAAAATTCAGGTAGATCCAAAACTCCCGGAGGCTACATGAAACAGCCGGGACTGAACGCTCACCATTGGAAACTTTGTGGGGCCACAGCAACTTTATATCAGGATGATATTTGTGCCTACAATTTATCTGACTGGTAATGACCTACGAACAGTTCAGATAGCATATGAACATCACGGTCGGCTCCAGGAAAGTTTCCACGGTGGACGTTTCCATTCCCACTGTTTCGTGTGGTGTGGCTGACATGAGTATTGTATCTGCCTGATTTTTTAGGTACTCTATTCTTATGGTCTTGCAATACTGATGGACATAGCGGATTTGTAACGGGCTTCTCTGCAGCCCCCACACATATCTTCCAACTAAGGGGTTGCTTGGCACTATAGGTATGGGGGATTTCAAATCCCATGGTATGTTTTGCACCATAACCTGTTTGGTATCGACCTATATTAGATGGAAATAAGACTATTATTGTACGATGATTGCATGTATGGAAATACCATGTTATTTGGGCCATCCAATCCCTATGTTTGGGATAAAATTCTTGCCATGGAAAAACACTGGATTAAGCAAAATCCTGTTTGGTTGATGATGGAGTTGTAATCAATAAACCAAATTCACAATGGATGTCGGTCACTTGTACATGTATATAACTAGAATGTCACATGTAAAGGACATATGGATGAACGGTATGAATAACACACATGCATCAATGTGGGGCCCATTGCATCATGCGCCAAACAACCCCTAAAGTAATTGGGGGTTTCAAATTCAAGGGATTTCAAATCCCCTTCAAAGAGGGAGTTTATATTCCAAGGTGAAAGCTTTGATTACATTTAGAATTCTTCCAAGAGTTGCATGTGTAACATATGTGTCACTAGGCTACTAATCTATTGGACACATGGCTCACCGATGGTGTCCCAAAACAATTAGATTATCAACTGCATCACTATAATTACTTTAATAGGATAATTTGCGTTGTCCAAACATTGTCCATGTAAATCAGTGGTTTGAAATTGTTAGTTAGTCACTTGGATGTGATCCTGTGCTTGTGGCCCATCTCAGACTTGGAATTTCATCATTTTTGGGCAAAGTATATATTTCAATGGGCTTATCATTGTGCCAAATATTACATCTATACACTAATTAGAGATATTAAGAGTGATTTAGTAATTAAATTCAAACCCCCATAGATATACCACGCATAGCTACTTTTGGACTATTGGAGATTCTGAATTTCGAGTGCCAAACACAACAGGAGGATTCCAAATCCAGGCTCCCAAACAGACCCTAAAGGAATTGAGTGCCTAGAGCACAAGTGGTTTAAGTGTTACCCATGTAATAAGTTAGTGGGTGTTTCCCTGCCAGTGGGGGCCTACCTTGATGTATTTGTTATATATCATTGCCAGCCATTTGGTTTTCCAAATAATTTTAGAACATGGTTCTAAAATGAAGCAGATCCAAATCTCAAATGGACCACATAATAGGGATTGAATGCTCACCTTGAAAAACTTCTTGGAGCTAGAAAATTATCGAGTTGATATTTTTTTTTCCCTTCATCTAGGTTCGTGTGACCTTTTCAACAGGTTGGATTGAAAGTAAACATTACAATTTAATGATTGCCCTTCAATCACCATTGTTTTTTTTGTTTTTTTAATGTGGCATGGTCCACTTGAGAGTTGGATCTGCTTGGTTTTTGAACCATACCCTAAAATGAACTGAAAAATTGGAGGAGGCATGGATATACAAATCGTATATTAAGGTAGGCCTGATCACAAGCGACACTCACTAACATGTTACCTAGTTAACAACTAATTGGCTCCCCCCATATACCTTTGCAGGACATAGATGATGTGAATTAGTTGCGACTCGGAACTAAGTAGGTGCGTGCGACCATGATCATGGCCCCACCTTTTGTATGTGTCGTTGTATTGACACTCTTCGTGGGGGCAAGCACGTGCACTAAGAGGCGTGGTTTGTGTGGCTGTATGGATTGCCTGGATGTGTTTGTAAGATTTAGATTTACCATTAATTGATCTAGGCCTAAACTATATGGTCGGCTGGATTTGTAGAATCGCCACGAGTTAGGGAATCGAAGACTCTCAAACAATTGTAGCTTCTGTTTAAGGTTTGAGGCTAAGGATTCTAGTTAAGGACCTCAGTGATAGAGAAAGAATAAGTTAAACACCCTTCTCTGTTCGCAGTTACATGCAATCTTTACTTTACGAGATTTTATTTTATTTTTGAAATTTTTTGAGTTTCGTATAGCCTAATACTAACAAACTATCTAGTTGTTGGCAATATAAGATACTAACTAGTAAACCATTGCTCGCCTGAACTAATACCAATGAGATCGCAATGTCTCATTTGAGTTGGATTCGATGAGATAGTAGCTACATAAAAGGAAAAATGATGACAAATGTAATGTGCTAATAAATAAATAAGAAATGTTCAAACAAGACTTCACTTGTAATATACAAGGATTTGAAAGTTCGATAAGGTGTAGAGCATATAATCAAGAATTGCTCAAATTATAAGTATATGGTGTATGAGATCGAGGATATACAAATATAAAGACAAAATAAAATGGATGATCAGATTACCACTCATATACATGGCGATGTGTGGGGAAGAACCGAGAGCTATAATACTCTTCTTAAGAGGAGATGATCATAAATATCATATCTCAACCTTGCTTCATTGATTGTGTAAGACCTGTAGCCTTAGTAGCCGTTTAGTTCCGTTGGGCCCCGCGGTCCTACCAGTTGAATTCTGGCGACCCACGACCTACGGTTTGTATTTGCGATGATTCTTAAGTCCCATCATATAAACCCAACCCCGATCGACTCGAGACTAGTACCATAGTGTCCGCATCGACGTCACGGTTCCAACACCGTGTCTCGTGCAGCAATCCGAGCAGTACATCAAAAGTTGTAGGCCATGCATCTTTTTGGCCGTTGATCATGATCACAGACCCACCTTGTGCTAGAGCACAAATCCCTAGGTGATGACATCGCCCTATCCATCATAGCTAGAGCCTAGCCTACCCTAACCCCTAACTAGCCTGGCCTAGCTATCATAGGTTTTCTTTTCTAGAGAGGCATGCTAGCTCTCTCTCCCATGCCATCATTTCTTTTTCTTCCCTTAGCACATCATTACCCCACAAACCATCATTGTTTTGCTAGAAACTCCCCCTCCCTCTCTCTTTCTCCCTCATTCTTCCTTCCCTTCATAGCAAACACCCCTTGGATGTCCCACCTCTCCTCCATTCTCCAGCCCTCTTTCTCTCTAATCCCTCTCAATCCACCCATTACAACCCCATCTCCACCATTGAAAACCTTTCCTTGGAGCTAGAAGGTCATTGTGTTGAAGAAAAGAAGAAGAATCTTGAGTTAGGTGCTCTTGTAGTTAGGATTTTTTGATTTTCTTTGATTCCATAGATGCTATTTCCCTTTTCTTCCATCTTAGAAGCATGTGGGGCCCATCAAATGATGGTGGAGGCCCCCATGTCTTTTTGGGTGTAGCCAATGACCCACCCCTTTGTGCATGCATGATCCATGCTTGGGGCCATCCTCCATGGACCCCATTATGGTTTTCTCTCTTATGTTTAAGGATCTTTGGGTCATCTAGACCATTGATCCTTGGTGGAGATGACATCTCCACCATAGATCTTGAGTAGGAAGAGTTATACTCATGTAGATCCATGTAAATAATGAAATAGTGAATGTGTGTGGTTGGGTGATAAGGGGAAGGGCCTCAATGTGGCAGAGCCCCTTCCCTTATGCCCGGATCCTTTTTATTTCTTTGTTTATCCCTTTGTTTCTGATGTGTGTGGCCCACCTTGTGACCAGGAAACATCCAGACCATCCAAGGAAAGTGAACTCCCATGACAGTCCACTTTATGGATGCTAGTGCCCAAATTGCCCCAAAATAGGCATATGCAGAGAGTTTTTAGTGGTGGGAAGGATATGGATATTTGTGGGGCCCACTGAGGTCGTCCATTTCACAATTTTTATGGGGTGATTTTTCCTTTTAGTAGTGTTTATATTTAATTTATTTCAGCTATATGTTGCTGTCCAAAATTTCTGGACAGATTTTTTTGGGCTGTCTTGAGCTTAGATTTTGGAATGTTTTGAGGGGTGTTTGATCCCCATTAATAGGATATTCTTGGAGGTGTGGACCCCACCTATATGCATGCCAAGTTTCACCTCCATTTGACCTCACTTGGGCATCCAAAAGAGTGGTCTAAGAGGGTTGGACAGTCCAGATATTTTTCTGGACAGTCCAACAATACTGTCTGATAAAAACTTAAATTCATAAATTTTTCTGGAAGGGTTGGGCTACTTTTATGGACCCCACCTTGATGTACCCATGTTAGGGGATCTTGGCCCCCTATTTTCTAAATTTTTAGAGGACCTGGACCCACTATAATGGAGTGCACAAGATATACTTATTCATTATAGCCATCTTATTGGGGCCCACCTCTGATGTTTTAGGGCCCACCGGGCCATATTTTTGGGGGCCACCAAGCTGGGCCAGCAGCCCTGTTGGACGTCCCAGCATGGGCTGGCCGTCCCTAGCTCTTAGGCCCGCCATGATGTGTGTTTCATCCAGCTCATGACTCTTGTTAGGCCCATCTATATCATTTAGGCCCATAGTAATGTTTTCTTAGACTTTGTGGGCTACCCCAAATCGTTGGGCCTACACCACTGGTTATAGTTCTTACACACCATGATAAATGTGTGTTACACACACTGTCCATTTATCCTTAGGGTCGTGGGCCCCATTGCCTCATGAGGCCCACCATGAGTTATGTGTATATGCATGTTGCCCATCTATTCTTCTGGGCCATGGGCTGTCCCATGAGGCCTACGTGATGAGCCCAATGTAATGTATGTGAAGCCATGGGATGTGGCCTAATGAGATGAATGTAAGTACTATGGGATGGTGATGTATGTGGGGCCCACATGATGAGGCCATTGTGATGTATGTAAGGACCATGTGATAAGGCCCGTACGACGAGACCCATTGTGATGTAGATGAGGCCTAATATGGAGTATGTGTGGCCCTTGTATGAGGCTCAATGTGGAGTATGTGAGGCCCTTGTGTGAGGCGTATTGTGATGTATAACCCATTTCATTATACCTATATGGCCTAATCGTAATATGTGAGTTCATCATGGTGTATGTGATGATGACTATGATGCTCATCCATCTTCCTAGTTGATATAAGATCTTGGACCCCATTATAGGATAGGTTCTAAATGGGCCATGCCTTGGGAGCAATGATGGTTAAATGTTTATATTGTAATCCTCCCTATGATCCGTTGATTAGGCCCATCCTCATCTCCTCTTAGTGGGCTAACCCAAGCAGTTGGGCCCTCACCGTTATTAGAATGATTCATCTCACCTTCATGGGCTATCCCAAATCATTGGACCCCCATAATTATTAGGCCCATTCCCAACTAGCTTTAGTGGGTTAACCCAAACTGTTAGGCCCCCATTATAAATTGTGCTTCTACCATGCCTTGTAGAGCCGACCTTGCGCTTATTGGGCCCTTAGGAAGCCCAGTTTACTATGTGATGGAGCGGGTGAGGAAGCCCACCCCTTGTCCTTAGACCCATTCTTGGTACGAGCAGGCCACCTAGGCCTATTCTTGATATGAGTAGGCCATATAGGCCCATCCTGGTTATGAGGAGAGTACAACATCACTTCTTGTTGTAAATGCAAGGATCTGTGATATCAAGTTTGGTATATCCACTGTCGAGGACCGATCCTCATGTTACGGATTAGATCTGCTGTCTTTCTATGGACCCCGCCATATCTAGGCCGATTATTGACTACGACTAAATATACACATTATGTATGAGTTAGTATAGCGTTATGATTATATGCGGCCCATTGTGTATGGGGCCCATTGTGATTGTATGAGGCCCATTGTGAGATTGTATGAGGCCCATTGTGATTATATGCGGCCTATTGTGATTGTATGAGTCTCATTGTGATTATATGAGGCTCATCTTGGTTGTACGAGGCCCATGTGCTTAGGTCCCTTATGATGTATGAGACCCTTGTGTGAGACCCATTATATGCATGAGGCCCATTATGTGGGTGAGGCCCAATTGTGACACATGAGGCCCACCATATGTGTGTGATTATGTGCACATCACTCATTCATTATTACGGGTCATGGGTTGTCTTATACAGGCCCACCATGATGTATGTGATCATATTTATGCTTGGTACACTTCATGATACATGCCCGTACGCATCATCCGCATGCTTGTTATGAGGAGTGGTTGAACATAGCATGTGTCATTGGGCTGATTGTTTATAGGACCCCTCGATAGGCGGGAATGTCCCACATGAGCGCGCTGTATGCGCAAGATTGGATGCATGGTTGATTGGCGTGATTCATGCATCTAACATTGCATAACACGTTGATATTCACCCTTGCTTCATCAGGACTGTAGCCTCCACATGTATATCGTGGATGGCCAGATTTGGACACCGAAAATGTTACTTAAGCATTTAGGGCACTTAGGATGTCATTGGGTGAAAGCCCCTAAACCTTCATGGTACCAGGAGACTCCCTAACGTCGAGATCGAGTGAAAAACATGAGCGCCCGAGTACCTTTACATTTAAGCCGCGTCTCCCACTATAGCATGGTCGGTGGGCATGGGGTGTGGCCTAACCCGCCCGGGTGAAAGGGGCGTATGCTAGACTGAGTTTGACCAGCTCGTAAATGGGTCTGCTACCATTGAGCCTAGTTGGTGATTGACTATCCACAGGTGGGTAGTGAGGTCTCTTACGCTCGCTAGGCTGCGCGGCTGGGATAGTGGCAATCAGTATGTAGTGTATTTGACCCCGGTGATTTCCCAGAGAGTAACTGTACTAATATGTTGTAACACTCTGAAAATCGGGGGTCGAGCAAAGCTCAGCTCCCGAGTTCCAACACATCACTTATGCAACATAGATAATGATGATTATGATGAGTGCATTGAAACATGAATGAGATTATACCAAAACAGCATATCATACTCTAGAGACAAGTGAAATTGCAAGCGGAAGACTGTAATAGATATATAAAATATAAGTAAACTGGTGTAAGTCTCCAGAGTGTGAACATGTTACCAGGTTAAAGATTTACAAGTGTAGTTCCACAATGTATAAAATAAGAAAGTGTAATGTTCTCTATCCAAAACCCTGTAGCCCCATCAGCGCAACTCCAGGTCTACATAGACCTGTCAGAGAGTTGCATATAGGGGATCTCCTCCTCGTCGTCATAGAAGTTCGGCTCTGCTTCCTAAGCATCGCCATTACCTGCAACTAAGACAGGGTCTGGTTGGTGTGTACAACACCGTCCCGTAACATGGGAGTGAGTGATCAACTCAGTGGAATTATAAAACAGATGTTAACATGTCATCAATTCAATCAAGCGGTAATGATAAAGCAGTAAATCACATATCCCTAAGTACTCTTATTAATGCAAGTATGGTATGTATGTATGATGCGTGCCCTCGCCTACGCTCCCTCAGCGACTCCTTCTTACGATCGCGGCATGCCACACTCCCTCAGTGCTTGACCATCAACGCCAAACGCACACGTAACGCGGTGCATGAATGTGATTTCCAAGTCCCTTATTAGTCATTTTCATACAGCAGGATTGGGAAACTAAGGTACCTCCCTTATATCACTTCCCAAACAAGGATACATTATAGGGTCGTCAGTCCTAGTAAACTCATACGATGATACGGTTTTAGGTCACTGCAAAAGGGTTCGTCGCCTTATCAGTGCAGGCCTAGTTATACTCTAGTTGCTACGGAAAGGCTCGTTGCCTCGCCTCAGACTCAGAGTATGTTCGAGGTCACTATAAAGGGCTCGTCACCTTATCAGTGTAGGCCGACAGCTCGAATACAGTGTCCCATACCACCGTATTCAGCTCATGAGGCGATGTTGCTCACTGGTTACTACGGGGAGGCTCGTCGCCCCAGCGTAGGCCGACAGCTCGACCATGGTGTCCCATACCACCATGTCCGGCTCATGAGTCTTAGCGGATCAAGGTACCAAGGTTAACGGGGTTTCCACTGGTGAGTGTGGTACCTTAGGTTCAAGCAGTAGCGTTCAAACATGGTGAACATACATAGGGTCAATCGGGTTACTTGACAAGCTCGACTAACACGAGCGCACATCGAGTTGATCGACATGAAGTGTGTAAGAACTCCGTGTGGCCTAACCACTGTCGATAACCGAAGTACGTCTCGGATTCGTTGAACACATCCTGTGTGGCGAAACAACATCATCCACCAATCTAGGCTCTGTTACCAAACCAAATGCCTGGACTATCCTAGACTATACAATAGCCCCAATCACATTTAATTACAACAAAATATCCTAGAAGATAGTTAAAGCAGCGGTGGATCAAGATTTCAAAGCATACAATCATGTCCGCTTTAGGGCTGCTAGGGTTGTTGCACGAAATCGTTACACTACTCCCCCATCACCCTTCACGGCTTTATTTTTGCATTTTATGGAATACAACTTAAACATGGATTTATACATATGCATTACATAGATAAACAGATACTCTCATATACGGTTCGTGGAGGAAACCATACACATAGTTAAAGTAGTTGAGAATCATATCTCAACACCCTTATATATTGCAATTTACTAACTACTTACTCATTCAGACAATTTTACAAACACTTAGACTACACCTTCCAACCTATCTGTAATATGCTAGTTATAACACATGTTGTAGCGAATCCTTTCACAAAGGAGTTGCCACATGAACCACGATCATGCATTCACGACCAATAGTCATGACAAACATAAATCATAGTTCCATATTCATTCGAACATTTCTACAAACTCTTAGGCAACACGTTATAACATATACAACGTATGTCGGGATAACATGTATTAGGCTAATCCGTTCGCCCAGAAGTTGATACACATGTATATAGCATACATAGACAACAATTAATCATGACAAGTACAAATCCGAATTTCATACGTATACGGTATTTTCTACAAATACGAGGAATACAGTATATTCAACCTAGTTAACGTATAACTGAAAAACGAAACGGACATCACTTTATGCATGTGAAATAGCACCCACGTCAAGAATAAATCATTAACCGACATTGAAAGCCTCGAAAACCATAACCTAAACGTTTATACTCCGCACCTTATGTCGTAGAAGCGTAACGAATTTGCTAGAAACTCTAAGGCTTCGTCAACGAGGGTATATCAACCTATAGCATGAGTTGGGTTAGTTATTTCATAACCTACACTACCTGAAACCCGAAAATAGATTAGGGTTAGGTTTTCTTACCTAAGAACGGGATCGGAAACGCCGGTAGAGCGGTACGGAAGAGCTGATTCAGCCCGTGTAAGGATGTGATTGAATCCCAGGGATGAACTCCAACTCTCTCTCTCTCTCTCTCTCTCTCTCTCTCTTTCCTCTCTTCTCTCTCCTAGGGTTTCCCAAATTTGTATGGGATGAGAGAGTGAGGGCTTAAGGCCCTTATATAGGCCCAGAACTGATGGGAATGGCCCCAGGGCCAAGGTATACTTAGGTTATGTCCAAAACCAGCCTGTTTCGATTCAACAGAGCATTTCTGGAGCCCCCCTTGAGCCAAAGGTCATACTTAAGCTCACTAACATTGGATCTAGGTCGAGTTAAGTTTTCGTTCCAGTCGGGTTCCCAAATCACATGTGGCGGACTAGTTTCAGTTCAACGGTCATCGAAACTCGATCAAGGTCACAAGTACACTGGCCTGTGTAGGAAATTTCCCCTGATCCGAGGGTGTATTTGGGTCTGATTTTGACGGTCTGAATCCTTATATTAGGCCCGCAAACGACAAGTCTCAGATGACTTAAATTAGATTTAATTTCTAAAGGAAACCACGTTTTCTCACACTCTTCGCTCCGGGTTCAAGCGAATGGCTTCGGGACACTATCTGGACTTGATTTCCGAGGTGGTGGTCAAGTCCAGCAAGGCGGTCTTAATTATATAATTTCGTAGTAATCGGAGTTTCGACGTGCAGTACAAATCCGATAGGGAGTTTTAATGTGCTCCCGAGAGCAACTGGGTAATGAGATTGATCCTAGATTTTAGGGTAACCTAGCATCAATGATTCTACAAGTTTTGGGTCTTGCAGATCATATTTAAAGTAGATCAAGCAGATTTCGTACCTAATCTAGTTTAGCACTTAGTTAATTTTGTCTAATTCCTTGGTTTGAGAAGTTAATAAGGGGTTAGGATCAACCCCTTGCCTAAGGACATCTAACTCCAGGTTGGCAAAAATCTGGAGCGTTACATATGTAGACTTGATATAAGGACTTGCATGATCGCATTGCATATCGCATATGACATTTGGCTATATAGGCCCCTCATCGCATAGTCCTGGTATGAATGATAGTATTCATGCCTTGCATCGCATCATAGCCTTGGTATAACCGATAATATTTATGTCTTGCATTGTATCATAGCCTTGGTATGACTGATAACATTCATGCCTTGCGTCACATAACTTTCGTATGACTGACAACATTGTATTAAATCCTGGTGATGATCCCAAAGATGTTCGGTACTGGTATTATGACACCCCGTCACTGTTGCACATGTGGGCGGGAACACGTGGGCGAGCGCTGATGTGGGCGGGGTCTAAGGATCTGGGCATGATACCAGTGGTTGGCAGGCTACTGTGTTAGCGGCTACTGCGTAGGGGTTTGCATACTCAGCATTTGACTCGTTCATTCATTCATCCATTATCCACTCGAGCTGGTGGTGCGTGACCAAATCATTAGTGTACCTTTATAATGGCCGGGATCTTCGGTTGGGGCGCGCGACCAACCTGAGATAAAGAGTTTATCACATTGAGTCTAACTATCCAAATTTAGGTATGAGACTGCTTTGGATAGAAGTCCTTTGTGATGAACCCCACAGCTTGCGATATCATATACTATCATCCCGACTATACACTCCAACATCGTTATCCTTTTGTATTGCATATTGCATTGCACCCTCGGTATATAATATTTGAGTCGTTATGATTCTACATTACATGGTGCTTATGGACTTACCAGTATGATTCTGTATTACTTGATATTGCACCCTGATCACGCTTATATTGCGCACACACTTACACCACCCTCTAAGCTTTCTATAAGCTTATGCACGATAGATGCGTGCAAGTGTTGATAGGACGCAGTCGAGCTGAGCAGGAGCATGCAGAGAAGTTTTCTTTTGGAGTTCTAATTATTAGTCATTGTACCTTTCTTATATGCGCATTGTATTGTAAAAAGTTTTTATTCTTAGTGGATTTTGTAATGGTGTTTCCGTAGTTATTTTCTGTGGTTATGATCCTGGTTATGCTGATTATGAAACAGACTTGTGATTTAGAAATCCTCCTTATAGGATCCCAGGATCGGAACCTGGTGAATGGACGTCAGGAGATGAGAATGAGGTCCTACAGAGGCTGTCAGCGTCGGATTCGGCGATCGAGAATTTTATGAGCCCAGTTTTCGAGTTTGGGGCGTGACAGATTGTGTACCGTAGAGATGGCTTAGATGCTTGTATAGATTGTGTAGGATGGTTGATCTGAATGGACGCTCTCACTCTTTTCCCTACTCTCGCTCTCACAAACTCATTCTCCCAAAAGTCTCTCTCTCTCTCTCTCTCTCTCTCTCCCTCCCTCCCTCCCTCCCACCCAAGCCTAAGTGTTGTAAGGTTGAGAACCAAGTATGTCTCTCTTTGAAATGAGTGGGGTAAGCTTCTATTTATAGAGGTTGGCATGGTCTTTGGTAATTAGCACCACCTTGGAGGGCAAATGCACTGTGGAGTAATATAATCGACACAGGAACACGTAGCATCATAAAATTGCTTTATAAGGGGTAAAATAAGTAATTTAATTCATTGGCAGAGGTAAAATGATTGTTTTACTACTGGAACACAATAATATTACCGCCCTTATAAAGGTTCTCTCTTTACAGCTATTCGGAAAATCTTTGGAAAGATCTTAGAACCTCTCGAGGTTTACAAAGATAATATTGCCACCCTCGCATAAATTTTGCATTTTTTTGGCTCAACAACACCTAGGGTGACCTTCTACATGCTCTTAACTCTCGGTAAAAGAGGTTGGGGCTCGTGTGATTTTTGTTCATACAACAACTTAAGCCAATTTCTGTGATGTACCACTGTGGTCTGGACAGTTAAAATAGACTTATGGAGTTTAGATGGAGTTTGTCCTCCAAGATTGCTTTTGTAGAATTAAGTGGCTCTGGAAACCTTGGGCCTTATTATAATTTTGGGTTGGATGGGTAGGCTTTCTAATGGTTTTAAGTTTTAAGTTGTTTATTTGATTTTAATATCAGTGTACAATTTATTAGGATGGAGAGTTAATAGCTGTATACCCCACTGTCCATCCCATTTTGCCAGTTTATTTTAGGGCATGGTTTAAAAAATAAATCATACATAAATCTCAGGTAGCCCATATCACAAGAAATTGTGGTCATTCAATGCCCACCATTAAAAACTGCTTAAGGTCCACTGTTCGGTTGATGAAGCCACACAGAGACTTGGATGATCGAAAACATTTATGACCTAGGAAACTTTTAATGGCATGAATTCAATCCCTATTGTGTGGTCCATTTGGGAATTATATTTGTTTTATTTTTGAACCATGCCTTAAAATAATATGGAAACATGAATGGAGGGCATGCATATACAATGCATACGTTAAGGTGGGCCCATGGTAAGGGTTGTGCCCTAATGGAGCTAGGTTACCGTGGGCCCACCTCGATGTATAACCACGCCATCCATACATTTTTTGTTTTTTTAAACTTCTCCTGGGCATGGTCCAAAATATGAAGTAGGTACAAATCTAAAGTGAATCACACCACTCAAAACATCCATTGAACACCCACCATTGAAAACTTCCCAGAGTCCATCGTATTGTTTATTTGCCATCCAACCTATGGATAAGGTCATATGGACATGGAGATGAAAGGAAAACACATGTAGCAGCTTGATCCAAAACTATGTGGCCCAAGAATATTTTAATGGTGGGAATTCAATCCTTACTACTTGGTCCTCCTAAAATTTGTATCTGCTTATTTTTGGGACGATCAATTAAAATAAGATGAGAAAACGGATGGACGTCATGGATATACAATGCATACATCTAGGTGGGCCCTACGGCCAGGGTTGCACCCACCTGGCTGGATCCGCAGCTGCAGCTAATCCGCGTCCGTCCATTCCACAAGCTCAAAACCGGACTCGGATTCGGCAGTGACACCGCCGGTGCCCACATCTGTCGGTCCTGGAAAAGCTCTATGGGCTCCACCATGATGTATGTATTTTATCTACTCCGTCCATCCAATTTATGAGCTTACATTAGAGCATTAGCCCAAAAACGAGGCATATCCAAATCTCAGGTGGACCACAGCACAGAAAACAGCGGTGATTAAATGCCCACCATTAATAATATTTATCATCCATCCAACCTGTTGATTAGGTCAGTCAGACCTGGATGAAAGGAAAACAAAAATATTAGATTGGTCCAAAACTTTTGTGGCCGTCAAAAGGTCTTCAACGGTAGGTGTTCAATTGCTACTGTTTGCTACGGTGGGTCCACCTGAAATTTGGATCTACCTCATTTTTTCGGTCATTCTCTATTATGAGCTCACAAAATGGACGGACGGAGTGAATGATATACATACATCATGGTGGGAGTCGTTGGACCCACAGACCTTTCCGAGGTGGTAACGGCAGTGTCACTGTCGAATCCGAGTCTTAAACCTCTCACGCACGTGCAGATTACACGTGTGGAGTATAACATATGGTATTTCAAAATTTTAATAGCACCGTATCTCATTTTCCGTTATTTTTTTTTTTTCACTCGCGCGGCCTCTCGCTTGCTCTCCGTCCTCGAACGGCGCAACTCAGCTTCGACAGCGCCGGAATCCCAACGCATTATCGATTTTCTCCAACCGCGTTTTTTCCTATCTTTGTTAGAAAGGTGAGTTCCCTTTCTCTTTCTCATCCTAACTGCCCTTGTTTTTCAATCACATCAATCAGTTCTATTATTAGGTTTAGGCTCTTGATTTACCTCTCTGCCATTGGATCGGTTTGGGCTCTTGATTTTGTTCCGAATATCCCTCTGATTGTCTAATGGGAGACTCCGAGTCGACTCTTGACTCGAATTGGTACGGTCAGGAGTATGTTCGAGTCAACTCGAATGACCCCGTCTCTCTTCTTCTCCGCCCGCTACAGAGGGTTTGCGAGTAGGAGCATAGTAACAAATCTTGTTCTTGGGAGTTTCTCGGATTTGGATTTTCTCAGGAGATTTTCATATTTCGATGTTTTCCTCATGATATTATCGGGGAAATCTCGCTGATAATAAAATGTTAAGAATATTTATTCTGTAAATTAGTTTAAAATAATTAAATATATGTGTAAAATGAATTTTTAACATTTAAATATTCTTTCATGTAAAATTTGGTATAGTTTCGTGATAAAATTGCAAAAATTCAACAATGGCGAGATTTTAAAAATATTGTGATATTATCATGATAACAGTGCTTTGTAAATTTCCGCAAAAGTATTGCGAGAATTTGGAAATCTCGAATAAGTAGGAGGAGAATGGGTTAGGGGTTCATATTTGGAGAAATGAGATGATACTCTGCCAATGTATGGGGGGTTATACATTGGAAGCCCACTGTAAACATGGCCCATTTGGGAGCTTGTATTTTGAATGCATTGGAATCCAAATCACAATTACATTGGAATCAAGGTGATTCTGAATCCTCAATCATGTTTGGCGGGAATGCACTGGTACCCAAACCTTCCGTTTGGGAGCTTGTATTTGGAATGCATTGGGATTCTTTATTGTATTCACATGACCTAAATTTGATTAACTATATTGGCTTTAATATCCCAAATTACTACATGTGATATTTGATAGAATGATTTAATAAGCCCATTGACATGTGTACTTTGGCCAATGTTTGGATAGTTTGGATCATTCTATTGATGTGATTTTAGTGTTGTAGCTGATCATTAGATTGTTTTGGGGTATCATCAGTGTGCCACATGCACAACAAATTAGTAGCATAAAATCACCCTTGTTACACGTGTGACTCTCTTGCCTGTACAAGGGAGCTAAAAAATGCATTTTACTTAGATTACACCCAAATCACAACAAAAGGTGAGATTTCAAAACACACAAAAACAGTGTATTACAATTTTCAAATATTTTTGATTCCATTTACCTCCATATGCTTGGCTGCCAAAAGCAAAAAGGTGACTGTTGGATTTGAAATACACCCAAATATTCTCAAATCCATGTTGCCAAATGACCCTGAAGTGAATCTAAACTGTCCAAGATGCTAGCACCACAATGGATAGGGCATAGGTCAAAAAATCAAGTTGTTCAAAGAGTGGTTGCCAGGGTTCGGGGGAAAGATGGAGGAGCTAGGGAGAGCAGAGGTGGCATTGGGGTTTGGGGAAAGAGAGAGGAGGTGGAGAGAGGAGATGGGGCATTGGATTTTGGGAAAGAAGGATGAAATAGGAGATAGGAGAGAGATACGAGAGTATAATGGTAGGGGCGATGGGGTTTGGTGGCTTGCAACAATAGTTGGGTAAAGATTTCATTTCAAAAACAAACTAACTAATATGCATCTGAAACTCGCATCAAGGTGGGGGGTGTTTCTAGGACTATTGAAAAGGGAACGGGTTATATGGGAATGCAGAAAAATAGAGGGAGCTATAGTCAAATTTGGTTTTTTTTTTTTTTTTCCTTTTGGCTTCCCCAATCTAAAGATGCAGCCCATCCTATAAACGGTTCGGATCATTGGAAGACGACCCCATATCTAAAGGATAAAGTCCCAATACATCTATATGAATATGTCGGGATGTACTCTAGTGAGAGAAAAACTTTGACGCTCTAGCAGAGTGCGATCGATGATACACATGAACTTAGAAATAGCAAACGTGGCTTACAAATAATTCAAATGAAACCGTCCAAATTATGGTCCCAATTTAGATGTATCATTAACAAAAGAAGTATGTTTATTTGATAATTCAACTATCAAATTGGTGGACATTTTATGGATGGTTAAAAGTAGACAATGTCCATTGGTCCTATTTCAATAAACAAGCGTCTAGGAATGAGAGGTTAAAATTGTTGAACCAATCTGATTTTGGGATTGTGACTTAGCAAAAGTGGGTTTCATAATTTAATCAGCTTAATCTGAGTTAGTGTATGCCATGTGTACAATTTCTAAGTGCCTACATATTAGTCGTCATCCTCGCCGGTGTATTAAAGAACTTCCCTCTATCAAAACTCCTCTTGTTTTTTCTTTTTGGTACACCCATGCATGCTACCCTATACCAACATCCTTGCTCCCCAACGACTCCTTACATCCCAACATGCCTCCGCAATCCAAAGTCCCTTCCCTGCCATTTTAATCTCATCTTGCTCCATATTTGCTAGCATGAGAGAGAGGACGAGAGCCTCCATCATTGGTGGTTTCTTTTAATGTTATCTAAATCACCTGAGCCATTGCGTTTTCCATTTTTAGTCTTGCCAACCAGATTACGGTTCATTTGTGATTTGGATCGCTACTTTTTGTGACTAGAAGCCACCAACAGGTAAGAGGAAGTGCTAGGTCACAACCTGCTCTGATACTGTGAAAAACTTGAGAACACACAACATGTGATTCTCTTCAATAAAAAAGTGAAATATAAAGGGCTAACTTCTCACTATAAGTGAATGAATACAACAAGGGGCTTGACTCCTTTATATAGAGGAGCAGCCAAGTGCAAAAGTTATTCACAACCGATGTGGGACTAAATTGACAGAACAAAAAAACACGATGACGGAACGAAGGTTCTATACTAGTTGTAGTAATAATTTATGTTACAATGTAGAGATTTTTATTTTGATTTATTCAGTAGCATGCATATAATATAAAACTATGCATCCGAGGTTTATAATAATAACATTACTGATGTTATATATAAATTACAATCTTCATTCATTTATAAAACCATATTGCATACACTTAGTGTATGTATTTGAGCGGGCCACATGATGCTACCCCTAGCGTGCCACATTATGGAGGAAGTTGCGACTGTGTACCCATTTCTGTAGCATGTACCAAAGGGACCTGCGATTTGGGTAACCCTATTTCGTGTTCTCCTAGCTAGAAGGTGTTAGTTTTTGGATCTCTCTCTCTCTCTCTCTCTCTCTCTCTCTCTCTCTGCAATTTTTGCACTATTCGATATGCGAACGGTTTTTTTTTTTTTTTTCGAAGATTGGAAATTATATTAAAAAGGGAGGTGAAGCAACCTAAAAGAAGAGAACAACAAACAACAAAGAAATACACTGAAACCCAAAAGCAGCAAAAGAAGGGGACAAAACAACTAAACAACTATACAAGTCAAACCCAACAAAACCAGAGAGAACCCCAGAGAGAATACAAGACAAAAGAAACTATACAAGACATAAGTTGTTATGAGTAGCAGCAGCAAAAAGACAAGAGAAGCCACAACAGGCCGGAGAAGAACCATCCTAAAAGAGAGGACACTACCACCCCCCCCCCCCCCCAAAAAAAAAAAAAAAAAAAAAAAACAAAACAAAAAAAAAAAGAAAAAAACGAAAGAAGAACAGAAAAAGAAAAAAAAAGAGAGGACACGATAAAGTCATCCGCATGTCGGAGTAGATAAGGTTAGACACCCAAGTGTAGGTAGAGGAGGTATCCCTAAAGCACCGATTGTTGTGCTCTTTCTAGAGGGCCCAAAGATGAGCCATCATCACAAGTCTCCAAATATCCAAGGAGTCATGGTCTGCTGTCCTTCCATATTAAGCAAACAACAGGTCTGAGATGGAAGCATGCATCACCCAAGGCTACCTGAATTGGCAAAGGATAGAAGACCGAACTCCATTAACAAAGGAGTAGTGAAGGAATAGATGGTCTATGGATTCGGCGTTATCCTTGCAAAGGAGGCAAACAGAAGGAAGGATCATGCCCCTATGCTGAAGATTGTCCATCGTGAGGGTTTTACCTTGAGCAAGAAGCCACACGAAAGCTGCTACTTTACGGAGAAGGATTTGGTAGAGAAGGTCTCAAAGGGGGATAAAGTCTAGTGAAGAGAGTCTTGCAATCTTTTGGAAGGCTATACTCCTTGGAGAAGCCTCAACAGGTCTAGGTAGGCCTCGGATTCCAAATCCAAAAACTTCTTCTAAATAGAGGACACCACACCCCTAATCCAACAGAGGAGAAACAATCAGCAACTGAGACTAGTAGATTGGTGGTAACTGTAGCCAAAGAAGGGAAACGAGAGGTTAGAGGACTATTTGAGATCCATCGATCTTACCAGAAATTGATACGAGATCCATCTCCCAACCCAAGAGAGACACCTTCTCGGAAGGAAGGGAGGATCTTGGGCTTGGCAATGTCTTTCCAAACTAATGAGGCCCTGTAAAGTGGGAAGGGTTTGGTGAACCATCCTCCCTTCACAACCCCATATTTAGCAGCAACCAAATCCCTCCACCAAATTCCAGGTTCCATTGCAAAATGACATATCCAGTTACCCAAAAGAGCTTTATTAATTTCTTCTAAAACTTCGATGCCAACTTCTCCTTCCGAGAGGGGTCTACAAACATCATTCTAGCAAAGGAGATGAAACTTATGCATTTCGGGTTTGTTATTCCATAAGAAATCTCAACGGATTTTATTAGTTTTGAAAAGGATAGATTTGGGTAGCAAAACAATGAGAGAAGTAGGAGCGCGGGATGGACAAAGAATGTTTGATCATAGTGAGATGACCACCTATAGATGGTCAACGGCTTTTCCAAGGGGAAATTTTCCTCTCCATTCTTTTAAAAAGTTTTTTTTTTAAATTTTTTTTTAAATTTATTTATTTTAAACGTAACACTACCTGGGATTTAACCCTGGATCACTCACACACACTACATTGTCTCCACCAGCTCAGCTAATGAATAGGAGACAATGTAGTTTCCTCTCCATTCCTTTGATAGGCTTGGGGGGTGTAATTTCCTCTCCATTCTTTCAATAAGGTGTAATTTCCTCTCCAAGCTTGTGAATCTCAAATTTGCAACATCTCGAAGATGTTTGACCAGTTTGCCAATACAGAGAGGGAGACCTAATTAGGAGGAAGGAAAGGAGCTAGCTTTGTAGCCGAACTCCTTAACCAGCCTGGCTAGGGAATCATATGGGATGGTTATACCCAACATTTCGCTCTTGGCTAGATTAATCTTTAGCCCATAAAATGGCCTCATAATAGCGAATCACCTTCCTCAAGTTGACCATAGCTGAGGCTGAGTCTTCGCAGAAAAGTAAAGTATCATCAGGAAACCGTATGTGAGTAACTGAGGTGCTAGAGGGGACAACTTTGAACCCACTGAAGAGCCCTATGTATTCCCCTTCAGCTATCATTCTAATGAGGCCATCAGAGGTGATAACAAAGAGAAAAGGGAGAGGGGATCCCCTTGTCTGAGGCCCCTGGAGGAGGAGAAGAAACCTTTAGGGGAGCCATTCACTAGGACAAAGAAGGAAGCAAAGGAGATGCAAGAGCTGATCCATTTTTTCCATTTATCTCCGAAACCAAATCTTCCCAAAAGATAGTCCAAATAACCCCAATCTACATGGTTAAAGGCCTTCTTTATATCCAATTTACAAACCAGCCCCCTTCGACCTTCTCTATTACGGGAATCAATGAATTCGTGGGCCAACAAAGCATTATCGAGGATTTGCCTATTAGCAAAAAAGACGCCTCGAGATACTGAGATAATTTTGGAAAGCACAACCCTTAGTAAGAATCTTGTAAGGGCTGCCTAGGTGACTAATGGGCCTATAATCCTTGAGGTCCGCAACACCTTTTTTGGGAATTAGGGCAATAAAGGAAGCACCCATGGACTTTGAGAGCTTAGTAGAGGTGAAAAAAATCCTGAATGAAATTGTGACCAGGTGAAGTTGATGTCCAACAAGGGAAGGTCAATGAGATTGTGGCTTCCCAGCCAATCTGAGAACAACCTCATTCTTTTGGAAATGCGATGGCCATTGGACTTCTCGCAAGAGAGCCTAACGACGTTAAAGTCTCCTCCTATACACCAAGGAAGGGACCACTTTTGTTTGATGGCAGTTAGATCATCCCAAAGGTGTCTAGAGGAAGCAGAACTACGACTGTAGATTGAAGAGAGGATCCACCTAAATCTAGAAGTAGGATGTTTTAAGACGACGGAGGCAACAAAGGATCATATGAGGGAATCAACTTTGGTCTAGGCTATAGAGTCCTAGGCCAAAAGGATACCCCCAGAGGATCCAATAGCATTGGTCTTTATTATGAGAATCCCATATAGCATTTAAATCTCTTCGAGAAAAAGAGGGAGTTTCGTTTCTTGGATGGCAATGATTTGTGCTTTATACTTGCGAAGAATATCCTTGACTTGGATTTTCTATTTGGCGCCTCCGAGGCCTCTGACATTCCAAGAGATAATCCTCATTGAGGGACTGACTTACCCCTTCAACCTTCAAAAAAAAGAAGATCTGGAGCTAGAACTAGCCTCGTAGTTGATGAAGGATTCTAGACCGATCAACTCTCTCCATCCTGTAGGAGACTTTGAGCCTTTCATGGAAGCCGCTATCACCCTCACTCCTCGTTCTTCGATGAACTGGGAAAGAGCAATGTAAACCTCCTCTTTATCCTTGAAAGACAATCTCACTGACCTACTGAAGTCCATCAAACCTTCCTAAACTCTTTGAGGATATTTGCATGTAGATAATATCGGGATTTGACCAAGACAACAAGACCAGAGGCCTGTTTCTACCAATCCCAGATTGTAGGCGTAGGGTTGTCTTTCTAGATAACCTGAAGGGGGGAACATCGAAAACAAAAAAGAGAGGAAATGTTAGCTTGAGAAAGAGGAAGAGGGATCGGGGGCAGGGAGGAGTTTGTCTAGGCCGGTTGGAATGATTGCCCACTCTAGCTGTGAAGAGGTAGGATTTTTAGAAGGGAGAGGAATCTCGGAGGGGTAGGGGTTAGAGACATTAGTAGGTCTTCGGAGGAGCAGGGGCTCAATATGTGCATGTTTGCTCTGGCAAGTAAAAAAAACCATTGCTAATAGTCAGATGCCCTACCACAATAAGTTTTTTAGAGTTTTTTCCTTGCTGGATTTTGATCTTTGGGCATGGCATTAAAAAACGTTTACATATCGCCCGATATGTACAGGAATCGATCACCACCCCTATTATACAATACGAGATTAAACAGGTTCGTTATGAAAAAAAAAAGGGGGTCGTATCTGCCTATGTCAGCCACTACCCTTAAGGAGATGATATTGCCGTTACAAGTTGATATAGTCATAAAGGGTGCATTTTGAAAAATTTACTTTCAATTTTCTCTTATTTTCCTACTTCTTTCTTCAATTTAACAATGAAGAAAGCTTAGGAACTACTTTTAAACTGAATCTTGGCCTATTCAAGGATCAAAACACAAAATTTTGGAGCAGGATACGATGATTCAAGGCGGAGTGGACCAATTTGGGAAAATATCTGAAGAAGGGGTAACTCGTCACTTTTTTGATTTTTCTAGCTTTTTTTGGTTGTATTATATGTAATGGGCCATAATCTATCAAATCATGCTTTATTAGTATTCTATTAGGACCTATTTTGTTGAATTTTAACAAGCCAAGCTAATATTTCCCGACACGCAACATTTTTACCAAAGAGTGGCTCATTACACCATACAGAGAGATGGAAGCCAAGTGGGAGATGGAACACACTCTTTGTTGGAGTGGGAGTAGAGTTCACTGGAAGACCGGTCAGGGGAGCTCGGGTGTGGTAATGGTGAACATTGGAGCGAACTCTCTGTGCTCCAGCAGAGCACCAAATGGGGAGAGGGATGCTTGGTGCTTGGCCTGCACCTCTTGTACGATAGCTGGCCCTAGGTCCTCTTATAGGGCATTGTGTGGCCCCGATGTCAACATCTCCTCAGAGGCGGCTCAATGTGGGTACAAAGACATGGGTTGGTGGATCTTTCAATGGTATATGGGATGTATTCCTCGTAAAACGGCTGCAAAAAGCCAGTGATGGAGATTAGACAGATTTTTGTTGTCAGTGGAGTGGGTGGAGAATTTTTCATTTGTCTCTTCGAGAGGGTTGCCAAAACATGTTTCAGACCAGTCCTATTTTTCCAGAGGTAGAGGTGGAGAGTTAGGGGCCAAGGTCGTTAGAGGTGGATGGGCTTTCTGACCTAATCGATGAGTGGTGGAATTCCTTTGTTGTGGAGGGTTTTGCCGGATTTCGGCTGAGGAAAAAGCCGAGACTTCTAAAAGGCAAAATTATTTCATGGAAGAGAGAGGTGTGAGGGGGAGATAAATGATATGCTAAAGGGAATTCATGCCCTCGATATAAAAGCAAAGGAACCATAGTTATCAGTGGAAGAAAAGAACTGCAGGGTGATGTAGTCTCAAGAATATTTGAGTCATCTTAAGGAGGAAGAAATCAAATGGAAGCAATGCTCGAGGGCCACCTGGCTAAACGGGGAGGATAAAAATTCTAGATTCTTTCATAATATCGCCAGTGTACAGGCCAGAAGCAATAAGAATGGCAGTGTTGTTGTAGACGATAGAAGAATCAAAGAGAAAGATCAGGTGTGCATCTCAGTGGTTGAATTTTACAAATCTCTCCTGATGGATGAGGGGTAGGGTAGGTCGTTGATGGATGATCTCGAGATTTGCGGTCTTTCCGAAATTGAGGTTGCATCTATTGAGAGGCCTTTTTGGAGGATGAAGTTAAGATTGTTGTGAATTCTTTGGGAAGGGATAACCTCGTGTCCAGATGGCGTCCCATTGGCCTTCTTTTAGGAGTTTTGGGAAGTGGTTAAAGAGGATATCATGAATTTCATGTTGGAATTCTACGCAAGGGTTCGTCTGTCGGTGGAGCCGGGAGCGTCTTTCATAGTCATAATCTCAAAGGTCACTAGAGCGGAAAGCTTTAAAGACTTCGGGCCAATTAGCCTAATCGGAGGGTTGTATAAGATTCTAGGTAAAATGTTGGCTTCAAGATTTCGAGCGGCTTGGCAAGTGTTGTCTCCAAGAATCAAGGTGCTTTTATTGTAGACAAACAAATCATCGATAATGTACTTACAACTCACGAGTGGGTCGATTCTTAACACAAGGAAGGAGGTAAGGGCATAGTTTTTAAATTAGAGTTGGAGACAACTTACAATGACGTCGACTAGAAGTCCTTGGCATACATTGCAAGGTTGATGGGTTGCGGGCTGAGATGGAGAGGGTGGATAAAGGAGTGTATTAGTTCAGCTCGCTTCTCAATTTTGGTTAACGGGTCCCCCAAAGGGTTCTTTAGGCCTTTGAGGGGAATTTGGCATGGCGACCCTCTCTCCCCCTATTTGTTTGTGGTAGTGGGCGAGGCTTTCGCAAGGATAATAGCTAAAGGGTAGGAGGCTGGCCTCATTCGTAGGTTTAGGGTGGACAAGGCGAATCCCCTATTCTCCCACTTCCAGTTTTCCAATGACACTTTTCTCTTTTGTGAAGCTGACAACATTGGTGGAAAACTTGAGAATGATCATCTTATGCTTTGAAGTAGTGTCGGGTCTTAAAGTGAACATAACCAAGAGTGAGATATTGGGGGTGTGAATGAGTAGGGAGGAGGTTCCTCGGATGGCATGGATTTGTGGTTGTCATACGGGAGCCTTCCTCTCAACTTTTCTTGGGCTTCCATTCTGTACTGGGAAGCTGACTAAGCACTTATGGGACGTGTTGGTGGAGCGGTTCGAAAGGAAATTAAAAAAATGGAAGCATCGATACTTATCTCTAGGTGGTCGGATAAGTCTTATAAAATTTGCTTTATCGAATTTGCCCGTGTTTTTCATGTTTTCTTCAAATGACTGAAGTTAGTCTTGGCCAGGTTGGAGAAGCTAAGAAGAGATTTTTTTTTTTCTTTCTTCTTTTGCAGGGGTTGGATGAGAGGAAGAAGTTCTACCTCTTGGGGTGTTAACCGTTATAAGGGGAAGCTAGTATTGGGACCTTAGAGAAGATGAACTGAGCTCTTTTGGAAAATGGTTGTGGAGGTTTGGGGTGGAGGAAGACTCTTTGTTGAGACGAGTCATTGCAGGCAAATATGGATGCCTGGAAGGGGGATGGCGGGTTAAAGATTCCTCCCTTTACAAAGCTTCTGGGTCGTGGAGGAGTTCATAGCCGGGGTGGCTTCTCTCTTGGTAATAAGGAGAAAATCCGTTTTTGAGAGGATGTGTGGCTGGGGATTCTCCTCTTTAGGTCGTTTTCCTTAGACTTGCTCCTCTCTCCTTATAGAGGAATATATTGGTGTCTAAATGCTTCTCATTTATTGGAAACAAAGTAGTTTGGTCCCCTCTTTGTCGAAGAGACTTGCTAGATGAGGAAGTGGAGGAATTTGTGAGGCTTCTTGACCATCTTCATTTGTATTCGCTAGCGAGAGAAGAGCTGGATGGGATGATTTGGTTAAGAGATAAATTGGGTCATGTCTCGATCTGATCCTTCTATGGGACACTTCGGAACTCGTTACGGGTTGCTTATTGTGCTCATACGATTCATGTGTGGCACTATGGGGACCCTTTGAAAGCTGCGGCTTTTGGCTGGATGGTTGGTAGGAAGAGAGTTCTCAGCATAGATGATATTCAAAGAAGTCTTTGGTGCTCCCCAACGTGTGGGTGTTGTGCATGCTGGAGTTTGAGTCAGTCAACCTCCTCTTCATCCATTGTAAGTTTGCTTGGGAGATGTGGAGTTGCTTTATCAAATCTTTCAACATGTCTTGGGTTATGCCAGAATCTGTTGAGTTGCTCTCGAGTTGGTACAACATGGGGATTGGGAGGCAAAAGACAACCATTTCGAGGTTGGCTATGCTTGCCATCTGGTGGGCGATTTGGGGGGAAGAAATGGGAGATGTTTTTTTTGTAAGGAGGCAGGAGTCTTCTCGAGGGCGAAGTTGTTTGTATTGGAATGGGCCTATTGTGTAAAGCCTTTAGAAGATTGTGATTTGGTTTTCTACTTAGCTTGTAGCTTGTGCGCTTGTAGCTTGTGCGCCACATTGGCGCTGTATCAATAAAATTTTTCATTACCCTTAAGAGAAAAAAAGAAAGAAAAGAAAAGAAAATCTCTTTGGAGTTTTCCTATCCACTCTATTACACTTGAGGGACAATGAAAGAGAGCCATAAAATAAAGTGGCATACTAGAGAGAGCTGTGTTTATCAATATAATTTGCACATTGAAGGGTAAGAATTTGCTTTCCACCTTGAAAGTTTCCACTGGATTCCTTCCAATACTACGTTCCAAAGAAGCCTTGTTGGATTCCCAATGCATAATGGAAGGCTGAGGTATGTTGATGGGAGCTTGTCCTTCTTATAGCCAAAAGAGGAAACAAACATTCAAAGGTTTGCTCTTTTGAATGTTGACCTTCAACCTAGACACAGCTTCATAGCATCAAATGATTTTGCACAAGCTGTTTGCTCTATTGGTTGCATGTCCTTTTATAGGCCTTACTACATAGAAAACCGTATGAAACTGAAACTCTTCTCAACTATGTATAACACCAATAGCAAATGGACATTTTGGCCCCCGTAATTAGTTTAAGAGCGGTGTAAGCTTTGAAGTTTAATAGGACATTGAATTAGATTTCAGGGGTATTTATGGAAATTTGAAATTATGCATGCTTTACAATGAACAAACTAGATTTAACTTGTTTAACCGCTTGAATGGCTTAGATTTTACCTGCTTCCTCCTATTAGCTCTCTCTCTCTCTCTCTCTCTCTCTCTCTCTCTCTCTCTCTCTCTCTCTCACGCCTCACTGACCCACTACTTCCCTATTTGCTCTCTCCTCCCCCCGCTCTCCTTCTTTGAGTCCTTTAAGAAGAAGAGGTTTTATAAGTCGTTTACATAATTACATTCACCCTTCTCTATTCACTTTCAAAATTTCCATATTTCCACCAAACACCGCAAAAACAGAGAAGAAAAGAAAAGAGAAAATCTCTCTGTCAAATGTTTGAAGTTGGAAGATCCTAAATGTGTCCGTAAAATTATTCCAAATTGTCTTTATTTTTTAAAATCTAATTTTAATATTTGAATGCTAACATTCACTATATTTAATATGATTGTTTCCCATAGTCTAAAGCTGCCCCTATAAAAATTTGATTTTTAATTTGCTATGATTTTTCCCCATTGCCTAAAGCCATCCGTAAAAAAATTGATTTCTTATTTAAGGAACTTTTTCGGATTCTTTTTTTTTTCCTCGTTATTTGTGAGATTATTATGTTTTTAATTTTGATATGTTATTAATCAAAGTTTGAAATTTTTGGTGTTTTAGGGTTTCTTTGTTTCGTTTTTTTTTTTTTTGGTGTTTGAAGATTTTTGGGAACATAAGTGTTTGAGGTATCGATATCATTACAAGTTTTGCTGGTCGGGGATACGAAAACAATTTCGATATCGCCAATAATATTGTTAATAACTTGAAATGCAGGGAAACATTGGGAAAACAATGGATTTTTTTGGTAGAACTTTAGTAGATGCTAAAATACATATATTTGCATATTTAGGAGTAAAAAAATTGCAAAAAGAATGCATACATAATAAGTTTCCATTTAATGGGGGCCTAAAAACATGTGTTGTCGTAAGAAATTAGTCCAACCATCCCATCTATCCATCTAACCATCTCATCTATCCATCCAACCATCCAACCTTCCATCCAAACATTCATCGATATTTCAAAATATCGACAACACTCGTCATTTTGCTGAGAAATTGTCGACAACTAGAAAGGAAAAGAAAGATTGTGGTCTCGATATTGCCCATGTTGCGATAACAATATTATCGTCAACAAAATTGAACACTGCATACAATCATGTGCCTATAAAAAAAATTGAAATGAAAAGTTTTTAATAAATAGATTTTTGGCGAAATATCGCCGATACACTAGTGATACAAGCGACACCTGAAATTTATATAGTCGAAAATATTGGCGATGCATTGGTGATGTTGATGTGTTGGCAATACAAGCGACACATGAAATTTACAATGCCGATAATATTGGTGATATCGATACATTGGCAATACTTAGCGATACATCACCGTTACCTGGAATTTCTTATACTATTAATGTCATCGATTTCATTATTGATGTTATCGGTATCACTACTGGTGTTATCAGTATCGCCGAGCTAGAGATATGGATAATATCGCGGATATTTCGATAATATCAGGGATACTTAGAACAATGGAAACATTTATGGTTTATTTGTTGGAGATTTTATCATCATCTTCTTAATGCCATATGGAATGAACCTACTGTCAATGGGTATATAATCTTCAGGGTTTGCTGGATTTTTCCTGTTGAGGCGGATTTTTTTGTTGTTTTGAAAAGGGTTTGGTGATTGTTTCTATTAGGGCAGATTTTTGGGTATTTTTTGTGTTTCCCTTCCTAATACTCGGTGGTTTCCTTCATTTCCTTCATTTTTTTTTCTTTTTTCCTTTCCTGTCAACTCTATAAGTTTTATTTTTCTAATCTTTCTCAACAAGTGGTGTTTCCCTTCGTTCCCTTCTTAATCTTCAGTGATTCCTTCCATTCCTAATCTTATTTTCTTTTCTTTCTTTTATATATATATATATATATATATATATATATATATATATATATATATATATATATATATATGTATATATATATATATATTCTTTCCTTCCCTCTCTACACAACAACTTATTATTCCATTTCCCTTCACCCTTCATTTTTCATTCTTAAAAAAAAAAAAAATAATAATATTTTGAGAGTCATGAGGTCTTTTCCTCATTGACACATTGTGATTTGTGAGAAGGAAGTGGCTTTTGGCTGTTTTTTTTTTTTTTTTTTTTTTTTTTTTTTTTTTTTTAAATAAAAATTTATAAAGGGTTTTGCATAATGTGTTGTTAGATTTGAAGCCTCTTTGATATGCGATTGAAGCCCTTGTTGATTTTTCTGTTGTTGGGTTGAAGATGTTGCTGGAAGTTTTTAGTTTATTCCTTTTTTTGAAGATTTTGCTGGAAGTTTTTAATTTATTCCTTTTTTTGAAGATTTTATTCTAAGGGATTTGTTGTTTTTTGATGAAGGGTTGGAGGTATTGCTAAATGTTTAGGTTGGAGGTATTTGACTGGATTATCTCTTGCTATGTGACACGTACTCGCCTCTTCTCCACCACCTTATTCGATGACTTTGTAGCTTCTTCGTTTCAGGCTCTCCCTGCCAAGATGTGTAATGTGACCATTATTTATACCGGGTAGTTGGTTCGGGCTTGTTTAGATTCGGTGATTGTCCCAACCTAATGATTGCACTGGCCTTATTTACTCTTGAGTAGTTGGCTCAGACTCGTTTGTATTGGACAGTTGATCTATTCTTATCTGCTCAGACTCGTTTGTATTGGAGAGTTGATCCATTCTTATTTGGTCCGAGATAGTTGTCCGACTTATGATTATGTTGGCAGTTGGCCCAGCCTTGGTTGAGCTGGATAGTTGATGCGGACTCATTTGTTTATATTGGATAATTGGTCCACTCCTATATGTTCCAGATAGTTGTTTGAACTTATGATTGTGTTGGGTAGTTGGCCCAACCTTAATTGAGCTGGATAGTTGATCTAGACTCGTTTGTGCCGGATGGTCGTTATGTTGGTTCACATCACTAAAGTTGCTGAAGTGCCCGTTCACCTGGAGTTATTGGTCGTCTCATTGCCTCCATTTCTCATCTATTTACTCACCTCTCGCCATATAGACAACACTACTCATCTCTGCAACGACACTACTTTTTTAATTTTTATTTTTATTCCTGCTTTTAAGAAATCTTTTATGTGCCTTTCCAAAATCAACTTCCTCTTTTGAGAGCACCTTGAGTTTGAGGGGGGATGTTAGTGAAGAATTTCTTTATTTTTTTAGGTTTAATTATGTTAGCTCTTGTTCTAAATTAGGCCTCATTAGGATGCTCCAGCTTGAGGGGGAGCGTTGAAAGGTTGATAGTTGAATAAGGCCCATTGGGCCAATTCACAAGTCCATGTAGTAAGGCCCATAAGGGCCTATTCACATTTTTTACTATTATAAATAAGACTAGATGGCTAGGGTTTGAATACACCCTAAGCATCTCATGTTCTTACTGTCTCTCGCTCTCTCTTACATTGTTTCTCTCTTTCATCTTTTTTCTTTTTTCTCATTGTAGCTTCTCATAGGCCCTCAAGATTAGCACCATGTAGCCGTTTAACACAAATACATGGCTAAAAGGAAATGAGTGAACAAACCACATTCATTGGAGGAAAGTCCAAAGATTTGATGGCTAGGATATTCCAATTTGGGAGATTTTAGGGGAATCGTCCATCCATGATAGGGGATGTCAGTTCAATGGCTTGGAAGACTAACCATGGTCCCCACACAACTAAGTTCCAAACAGGGAATACAAATAGTGAACTGGGCCTTAATTTACTTTTATCTGCGTGTTTCTGTGTTTTCTTTATTATAGTCATTTATTGAAGCATTAAAAGAAGGTAAACTATGCATTTGACACTTACTGTATGACGAATCTAATTGTAAGGTGGACAAGGATAGAAGACATTCGTAATTGTTCGTTATTTTGAATTGCATTGTTCATAGGGTGGTTCAAACCATGATAAGCATTCGTGGGAAATCTATGCTATTGGATATCTCCAGTTCCCTACTCTCTCTACATGCGTTGCACATGCCATAACCCTAGTTCTAATTACTGTAAGTGTTAACTCCATACTCGTAGAAATCCTATACATACTTTCCTACTGCTAATCATCTGCACTTCTATAAAATTGGAAATGATAAAATCTAAACTTCTAAACCAACTTTACTTTTCTATAGAATGAACAACTGCATAAAGGAAATTGTCATGATCTGCAATTAGACTCCAAATCCCAATAAGACACTAGTATGCATTGCTAACTACTTTAGTGTTACCGTTGCACAGTACTATAATCCATTGATTTGCCTCTCCATGGATCCAACTTGCTCTAATTGCTCAAGGCCAGTCCTAATCACAGGATTTTGATATTAGCTGACAATTTCTCATCTACTGCTATTCTAGTGCATATTAATTTTCTTTTCATTGGCTGTATTAATTTTGTGCTCGTCATCCTTCTTTATTCTTGCAGGAGGTATAATACTTATGAATGGCGTGGAGAGAAATAAGGCATAAGGTCAGTTTTCTTGTACCATTGTCTCTAGTTTGTTGGGGCCTTGTTGTAAATTTTTTGTATTCTTTGCCTTATGGCCTTTCTTAATAAATGCTCAGTTGCCTTTCAAATTAAAAAAAAAAAAGAAGAAAAAAGAAAGAAAGAAAAGAAGTTTTGCTTACCTCTTACAAGTTATCTTTTTCAGTGTACAAAACCATGTAATGAATGTTCATGAGATTGTTTGTGGGACTCAATACTTAACAGTTTTACAAGGATAGCTGCCTTGTATAAGTGTGTTTGACCTCCTCCTTTTCTTGAAGGTTCAGTCTCAACCCCAAATTACCAAGCTAATTACCTTTTGGAGCTTAAGTTTTTGTGTGAATCTTTTCTAGGGTATCCATGCCAGCCTTACAAAAGCTCTGGTGTCGACAACTGCAGGAGTTGGTACGCGATTAATCTCTGGTTCCGTCAAGAGTATACCAGGTAAAACAGTGGTGTATGCCTTATCTCCTGACAATTCCTAATTAACATCAATGGCTTTTACCTTGGTTTATCTCTTGGTTTGTTAGGTAGTTTGAGTGCAGTTGACAAATTCTCCGTGGATTCGTCGAAAGCATTCTGAAACATTTAGAGCTTGTTTGGATGGTGGAAAAGAAAAGGATGTGACTTTTCCCATGATGGGACGTTTCACAATGTTTGGTTAGCAAAGAAATATTGGAGTTCAAAAAGCAATTATTACCCAAACACCATAGTAAAATTCTCGTGCACAAGATACGAAAGGTAATCAATATGAGAGCTTTAACAAATTTCCACTTCCTATCCAAACAAGCTCCCAAAATAGATGATGGGGACACCACGCGCACACGCACGTCCCCCCTACGCACGTACGCAATGAGGAGAAAGGCCTCACCATCGACCTGGATTGATGACGACATCCATGGAGGGCCTCTTAGTTAGAGGGCTGTTCTATGGTTCCTTGGAGTGGACCCGATCATCATGTGGATCCCACTATTGGATCTC
The DNA here is from genome assembly GCA_021015155.1 of Magnolia officinalis. Classification (NCBI taxonomy): domain Eukaryota; kingdom Viridiplantae; phylum Streptophyta; class Magnoliopsida; order Magnoliales; family Magnoliaceae; genus Magnolia; species Magnolia officinalis. The sequence goes on along the minus strand of JAJHSJ010000004.1, from coordinate 37,419,814 downwards.
ATGATAGTAGCCCACTACCCTAGGTAATATAGGACTTTGAATTTTGGTTATTATCATTATTAGGAACATCATGAACGGTTTTAATTGCATTGATTAATTGTTATTTTTGTTACTTCGTCTCTAAGTAATAGTGTGCGCACATGGCGCGACTTTTGGGCTATAGGATTTTCTTATAAATAGGCAACCCCTTGTAGGTTTTTTCCCATTGAAGATTATGATTAAAATTCTACGTTTTCCTGCTTCTCTAGTTCTCTGAGTTGTGGAAATCTAATTGGGTGCGAAACCCTCCCTTCTTCGAAGGGCTAACTAGCGTGGTGCGAAGCCACACCCATCCCAAATCCCCCCCACCTCCTACCCTCAATATTCATCATCTCCCACAGCCATCCCATTATCAAATCTACACTCTTTTGTATCCGATCCTTCCTCTACAGTAAATTTGCAGAATCAGGCCCTCTGGGATGGTTGAAACTTCGGTGGAGCACCGTGCACAGACTGGACGCCCGATCGGTCTAAAACTTGGTGTGTGGGTGGCTCACCCCTGGCCGACCAACCCCAAGCTGTCCCTTTTTGGGTTCGTGGGCCCCACACATACGCGGGCAGGATCCCACGCTCGTGCGTCTAGGCCAGATCGCTGTCCACATGTGTGGACTATTTTCAGGTTCTCTCTCTTCTCTAATCCTTTCCTCTCTCGCCTTAAATCCCTAACCCTAGCCCTATATAATCATAAATTCCAAGTTCTATCCCACTTTTGCAAACCCTAGGCCTTCCCGAATTAAAACATGTGAATCCCTTGGATTGGGGAATAATCCTTTGCAAGAGTGGATGAATCTACTCTCCTTTGAGCATTGTTTGGTCTATAATTTTTAATTGATCCAGCCCTAACATGTGTAGGCTTGGACCCTCGTAGATTCGTCTTGTTGAATGCTTGATCTTATGTGGGATGTGGAATTTTTGTGATTGTTTCTAAATTAGTATGATCTAAAGCCTGAAATCTTGCATTTCATGTTTAACTTTAATGTCCTGCATCAATAGAATCCATGAGAATCCATGTCTCGTGGAAATCTCGGGAAATCATCATTGGGTAATCACTACAATTTTGATTTATTTTCTTTTCCTACTATCCAAACAGGCCCTTGTTACCATTGCTTAATCCCAGTAAATTTCAATTTTGACTTTAAGTAAATCTATCATGTTGGCATTGGTAGTTTTTGCTTGTTCTAGACCCAATTCATTCTCACATGAGGAAAATTTAATTGCCTAGGTTACGATGAGGTCAATGGAGGTACGACCTCTTATATTGGCTTGTTGGGGTTAACAGTTAGTTTTTGCCATGTTTTGTTCAGATCAAATTTTGAATAAAATGGAACACTAAAGTCATTGATACTTGCTAAGGATAGGATAAGTATTACAACTGTGAGAACATCTGTACATACTAAATAGATAGATTTAAGTAGATTTACATGTATTTGTTAGGATACACCTCTTGTATAAATAGTATGCTATGTTTTTTTTTTTGAGAGATAAAAATAGTATGCTATTGTCAATGGAATACAACACAAGCTTTCTAACTTGTAGTCCCTAACTCGTCCCCATCCTGCTACCATCAGACCTGTTCTCCATACCTGCAATTGTCCCTGAATTTGTAGCTGTCCGATCAATCATTGACCACCTGATCATTGTCGATCTGTCCCTCTATAGATGATCATCAGATCATTGTTGGCAAGCGTCAGATCCATCACCATATCTGCAGAAACCATCAACCGTAAAAAAACCATCAGCTTTGAATCCTTCAAAATTGTGATTTCATATATGAGCCGGATCTGCATTGTAAACTCCTTCAAAATTGCAATTTCATATATGAACCACATCTGTTATTGCTTCTGTTACAATCTTTGATGAATCTTGGTCTGCTGTTGTAACCAGATTGTAGGTTCGCTGAAGCCAGCCGATCTGTAGCGCTCCGTACATCCGATCCACCACCATCTGCTGCACTGGATACGATTGCCACCATCTATTTGCTCATGCCCTCGCTGTCTCCTCTAGATCTCAAATCTCAGTCCTGTTTAGAACTGCCTATGACATCCAACATCTCCTTTCATAATTGCCTACGTCTGTCCGTCGCCACCCATCTTTGCAGATCATTGCCACCCGAACCTTGATCAGATTCCTGCACAGACCCTGGACCCCACGATTGTTTCCAGCGCTGTTCTTGTTAGAAACCTGAAACCACAGCTTGCAACAATTGCCTGGACAACCCCTACAACCACCACCATCTGAACAGCCTGCAACCATTGTGCGAAAAAGCTCACATCAAAAATCCGCTGAAACCCACACCCCTTGCTTGATCGCCAAACAGATTTCCACCCCTGCTATAACCCATCTTCTCCAGCTCCGACTGGCCTTGTCTGCCATTTTCGGCAGTTCTAGAATATGCTCCAAAAACCACCACCTTCATCATCCTGCACCATCTTCGCCTGCCGATCTCCACCCTTTCGACAACACCCACCACCTATTGCAGCGGCATCACCCGCACTCACCGGATCAGCCACCACCCATTGCAATGACAACACCGCTACCCACGTGCACATCTGCTTCATCCCCGACACCCATATCTCTGGCATCCTTGTCTTGCATCCACACTCTGCCACCCACATCCACCACCACCTGCCTGTCTTCACCCTTGATCTACAACCCGTCTGCTACTGGTCACCCCATTGCAAGAGGCCATCACTGGAGCTCGAAGCCCACTGCCTCAGCTCTCTTTCACCTGCAACTGCTCTGAATCCCATCTTTGAAATCTCCGCTGGCCATCCATACCTTTGATGATCCACATTTTCTGTTTGTTTGACATCCAACAACCTCTCTTTTCACCCATGCTTTTGAATTGTTTTACCCATTATCCTTTGACAAGGAAAGGGTTGTGACTTCCCCTTTTAATAGTCTATTTCCTTTTTTTTGTTCCCTGTGCCCTTCAACTCCTTGCACATTCAATATGTATTTGGGCACATATTGGCTTTGTTCTCGGACTGAACCCATCATATGCTTAGGATATGAACTAAAAATCTTGTAGCCATCATCACCTTAGTACATGCCATTCGACCCTCTGCCAGCATTGTCCGATCCGATTGAAATTGAGACCACCAGATCTAATATGTTTTTGCATAATCTCCTTTGGGCCTTCCGTCTGGACGATATCTGGTGTGATGGGCCTTTTGACCCGCCTTGTCTCCGTTGTACTGAGACCCGATCTCTGTTGTGCCAAGCCTTCTGATCTGACCCGATCTCCGTTGTGCCGAGCCTTCTGATCTGACCCGATCTCCGTTGTGCCGAGCCTTCTGATCTGACCCGATCTCCGTTGTGCCGAGCCTTCTGATCTGACCCAATCTCCGTTGTACTGAGCCTTCTGATCTGACCTGATCTCCGTTGTACTGAGCCTTCTGACCTGATCCATTATTATGCAAAATCATTTCTAGCCAGACCTGTTTCATTATGCAACTCTGGTTCCATATGATAGTCAGTTATTGTTCGATTACTGGATCTGTTAATCTGAACCATTGTGAACCTGATAACCGGTGCACCTGAAGCAGTTGTCAACTGCTATCTACAAGCCTGTTTCGGTGCACCTTTTTCTGAGAGTGTCTTTATTAATCGGAATCGTGCCCACATCGCTTGCCTCACTTGTCACCATTGATTGTAACCTGAAGGCATTTGGCACCAACATTTGTCTTCCATTGCTGGTATATGTTGCGTGAAGTTTTCTGTTATTGGCATCTGAATTTGGACATGTTACTGCAACAGTTAGGTTGTGTTGCAACCTTGCCTGCTCGCAACTCATGTTACCCCTTGCTGCTACTCATTGCGGCACAAACTTCATTACCATGATTTTTTTTTTCCCCATGAATATGCTTGTGAATGCGTTCCAAAAGTTGTTTTTTTAGCCAGGATGGTGGTGGTTAAGGATGGGATAAGTATTACAACTGCGAGATGTATATACTAAATAAATAGATTTATGTAGATTTAAGTGCATCTGTTAAGATACATATCTCTTGTATAAATAGTAATTATCAATGGAATACAACACAAGCTTTCCAAACTGTAGTCCCGAATTTTATCAATACTTCTCACTTAAATGGAAACGTATTTGTTTTCCGTTTTACATAAGTCGAGCAAGTTATAAATACCGAAAAAAGTAACGAGTTATAAATACAAACTAATGACTAAGCCCCATTTAAGTTGCTATTACCATCATCATTATTAGAGTATCAGAAAATAAGTTCGGTTTCATGCCTAGGATGTCTACCGCTGAAGTTATTTTCCTACTTACACAATTGATGTTGAATTTATAGGGAGAGGAGGAAGGATCTCCATAGTCTTTATTGACTTAGAGAAAACATACGATAGGGTCCCTCCCTAGAGAGTTAATCTAATGGGTGTTGGCAAAAAAAAAGTCTTAAGAGGATATATTGACATTGTTAAGGATATGAGAACTACTAGTGGAAAGACAAGTGAGTTCTCAATTATTGTAGGCTTACACCAAGGGTCAGCATTGAGCCCCTAGATTTTCGCATTGGTTATGGATGAGTTAAGGAGGCATTTGCAGGAAGAGATCCCATGGTGTATGTTGTTTGTAGATGACGTGGTTTTGATTGGCAAGACGAGAGTGTAAACACAAAGCTAGATTTATGGAGGGTTGCTTTAGAATCTAAAAAATGTAAAACTAGTCTGAATAAAATGGAGTATATCGAGTGCAATTTTAGTAACAATAGGAGTGAAAACAAGGAATTGGAGGTTTGCCTTTGGAGTTTTATGTGATCGTCGTGTACCACACAAATTGAAAGTGAAATTTATTATGATGGCTATAAGACCAGCTATGCTTTATCGGACAAAATGTTGGGTAGTGAAGGAACATGTTCATAGGATGAGTGAATCTAAATTGAGGACATGCTGAGATGGATGAGTGGCAAGACAAGGATAAAATTAGAAATGAATGCATTTGAGGGAATTGAGCAGCACCAATAGGTAATAAGATGAGGAGAAGTACAATTGATGGTTTGATCATGTGTAATGGAGGCCAAGAATTGCATCGGTTAGGAGCAGTGTTATCAAAATTGTACAATTCACGATATGAATCGTACGATTCATATCGTATCATATGGGTGTACAATTTGAATCATACACCCAAATCGCAAATCACAAATAATTGTATCGAATCGTATGAATCATATGATAATCGTAGATTACATAAATGGGCCCAAATTATTATTATTATTATTTTTTAATTTAATTTTATTCAAAATTTTCTTCTTTCTTTGTACCCTTTTGCTCATAAAACATGAAAAAGGCCTCCCCTATTAAATATATCCTCAATTTTTCTTGAGAGAGAGAGAGAGAGAGAGAGAGAGAGAGAGAGGAGATTTGGGGATTTTGATATTCAAAAATCCGAAACAAAGAAATCAAGATACTATTATTCACAATGGAATCAAATGCCATTTTTTCTAACATGATTCTACACTTAAGAAAGGTACAAAAGAACAAAATTATTAAAAGACTCTTATATGTTCTTTAAGGTAAAATTTTCGAAAGATAACAAAAGAAAACAAAGGAAAAAGACTAGAATCCTTTAATATCATGATATGTATACCATATACATTTTCTCAATTGATAATATCATGATGTGTATTACTTTTTTGGTACAAGTTGATGGGAAATGGATGATTAATGAATTTTTAATCTTTCTGATTTAATTATATTTTTTCATTTGTTTTTTATATGTATATTTTTAAAATTAGAAAAAATCTTATGATTTGCAATTTGATATGATTCAACCCCTTTTACGATTTGCGTTACGATAGCAATTTTGACAACATTGGTTAGGAGTGAGTTGGTACCAGTGTTTTCAGTAGCGCTCATAGCGTACGCTACGTAGCGTACCAAATAGTGTAAATCTCTTGTAGTGTACACTACAGGGGTTGTAGCGTACGCTACGGACGCGTAGCGTGTAGCGCAGGTAGTGAGCGCTATGCTGCGTTATTATTATTATTATTTTGTTATAAATAGTGGTGAACTCACACCATAACCACTTACGTAGCTTAAAAAACAAAAAAACTGATTGAACAAGTATTCAAAACCCCTTGAAACCTAAGCCAAACACAACTTCCTCTCCCCCTCTTCAATCTTGCGATCCAAAAGCCCATCGAATGGGCTTCTTTGGCCAATTGTTGGAGACTACAAGGAGGTCCATTTGGTGCAGTTTCATGATCAATGGAGAAGAAATGACGGAGAAATCAGATTTTCCCAATTCCGGTTCCGGTCGGCTGTGGAGCTTTAAATTTTAGAGTTCTCATTAATTGAATCTTATCTTGAGACAACAATAGGTATGCTCGTTTTTTTTTTTTTTTTTTTTGAATTTTTTTCGATGTACAATGAAAATAATTTGCTATTTTTGAGTTTTTTTTTCCTCATTTTTTCATTTTTAAAATGTCGGTTACGGTGCCTTTTTTTGTTCTTTATAATTTTTTTGCCATTTCTTTTTCAATATCTTTGTGGATATGGATTGTTTTTTGTGGTATGGCCCACGTGGGGCCCACTGAGGTGTGTGAAGGGGTGGATTTGCATTGTTTTCTATGGTATGGCCCACGTGGGGCCCACTGAGGTGTGTGAATGGGTGGATTTGTATTGTTTTCTATGGTGTGGCCTACGTGGGATTTTTATTTTGAAGAATGTGACATATATATTGCTTTTTTCTTACTATTTATCATTTTTAAAAATTAAAAAATAGAAGTATTGTGTAGCTTACGCTTCACGCTACGCTATTTCGCTACACGCTACAAAGGGTTGAACACTACGCAACACGCTACCACTATTTAAAACACTGGTTAGTACAAGTTGAAGGCTCTAAAAGGGCAAGGGGAAGGCCCAAAATGACGTGGGTGGAGGTAGTAAGAAAAGGCTTGATGACCTATGGTCTAACTGAAGTTATGGCCCTTGATAGAGTGGAATGGTTATTGCAGAAAAAGATTCATGTAAATGACCCCAATTGGTTGGGATAAGGCTTAGATGATAATGGTGATGATGAATTAATAATGAATAGAAATATGTATCAATTTACAAATACAAGAAGGTGGGTTTTGTTGGTAGTTGCATTTTTCATACTTCAAGCACAACATTCATCAGTAAACAATCACATGCAAGAACAATTGTGTTTTGTACAATCATATTTGATCGTTCCTGTTGTTTGAACTGCAGATTTATTTTTCAGTCCTGCATCCCATGGAGCTGGTAATAGCATGATTTTGACCAATCACCACATTCTCCGGTAAGCTGACCTATCTTTGCTTGATTTCATTCTCGTTGTACCTTTTTCTTGAGCCCAAGATTATACCAGCTATCTGTCAAGAGGAGGATGAGTGATACTTGAAATGACATGAGCTATTCCTAAGATGCTGGGGAGGAGCGCCTCGAAGAGCTTAATTGATCCTTGAAATGAAGTATATAAGCTATAACTATAAGTCTGGTTATTTTAAGTTCTACAAGAATAAGAAAGATACAAAAAACAATCAAAACATTCTTCTAAAACGATTTGGGGTTCTGATTTTTGGATCAATTTTAGTAACATCATACAATTGATTGGAAGACTATTTAGTTATTTAGCAAACCCTATTTAGCCGGATCTTTTGCCACTGTATTATGTTTATCAAGTCATAACTTGATCTGAACATGACTTTGCACCCTTCTCTTGAACTAAACTTTATGCGTTTGTCTCTTGCATCTCTTTCCATCAATACCTTTTGTACCTTTTTTTGTTTTAATGGTAGAATGCATATTCTTAGGATAATCTATTAGATATAAGTTATGGGGAAACAGAAGCTTGAAACATTTAAACTCATAGGTGTGAAGTAGCTATGGACAGTTGGGATTAGACATTCGTTTAGAGAGTGAAAGAATGTTCAGTCAATAATTGCATTAGGCATTCTTTGAGGTTGGCCTTTTCCAAGTTGCTTAATGCAATATGTTTACTTTTGTGGGCTGGCTTGATCTCCTTGCCACTCGTTAAACCCATGGATTGAAATATCTCAACTGTATCAGCCGATACGGGTGTAATGTATCTCTATTGCCTAGATATAATATGCAATATGGGGCTTATTGGCCCTAGTTAAAAAAAGGGGGTAAAGGCCCAAATTTGATTAATTTTTTTTTTCTCCATTTGAACCATGGAGGAAGCTTAGAAAGTAATTTTATACTAGATCTAGGCCTATTTTGGGGATAATAACAAAATGTTTGAGTGGGATTAGGTGAATCGAAGCAGAATGGAAATTATGGGAAAACCAGAAAAAGGGTAAACCATCACCTTTTTTTTTGTGTGTGTGTGTGCGCGTGTGTTCTAATACTCTTTTTGTTGCATTTCAATATAATAGGCTCTAATTCACTAAATTATGTTTGATTTTTGTTCAATTATGGCTCAATTGCTTGACTTTTAGCAGGTCAAGCCAACATACAACATCCTTATTGAAGAAAGGTTGAAATGTCCCCCCCCCCCCCCCCCCCCCCCCCCCCCCCCCCACACACACACACACACACAAAAAAAAGTAGATGGATTTAGATTCTTGAATATCTCATTGTTTCCCTTGATGATATTTTTCCTTAAAGAAATTTTCGACTGCTACAGGCTGATACCATATATACGAGTCAATATCGATATGCGACGCCTGTATCGTATTTTGACCAGGCCAATATGCCCCCCAATACTGATATTTAGAACCATAGTTAAACCATAGGTTGCATCTTTTATTGTCTCCTTGATAGAAGAAATAAATCGTGTACGTAATCTAGATGGCAGTGCAATGGATACTCTGTTTTCTCCATTTTGATTTTATTCATCTGCTCTACGAATGCAATGATCATATTGTTCTTGTCTTTTTGTCCAGATGCTTTCATGCAAGTCTTGGGCCATTGGCAAGGAGGAGAGATGAAGAAATGTTTGGTTTAAAAGCTCCCAAGAAAGAGAAGCGTGTGAAAAAAGAGCACAGGACCCAACCTCCAGTTGAAGCACCATATGTCCCGCCTAAACCAAAAAGAACTGCAAAATCATTGCCTGATAGAACTATTGACATTTTTGAAGGCATGACCATTGCTGAGCTTGCTAAGCGGACGGGCACAGCAATTTCTATCCTTCAGGATATCCTCATAAATGTTGGCGAGAAGTTTGACTCAGAGTTCGATCCCATCAGCATTGACATTGCGGAGCTGGTTGCAATGGTAGGCCAGACAATTTATTTGTTACTTGCATTGTCTTTTTCCTTTTTTAAGTTCGAGAAAACCATTACTGTCTAGATTCCTACAGTAGAATTTTTTTTGCTGTATGCTTTATTGTCAACCTAGACCATCTTTATATAAATCCATCTGCACTCTCAGCTATAATACAGGGAGGATTTTTGCTTCATGTGAGTAACTTCGACCGAAAAGAAACAGTTCCCTGCTTCCCAGGATATGGGGAATCATGCTGCTCATCTTTCACATGCATCAATTGGTTCTAGACCTTTCAATGTAGTGTAGGGTATCCAATAGGGCTGAAAGTTGGGCGGGTTCAACCCGACCGACCCATGACCGACCTGACATTGGGTTGGGCTTGGGCAGGATGTATTGGGTCCAATATCAAGCTTGGGCTATACAAACATCAACCCGATAAAACTTGGGTCGGGCTCGGGTTGAGGTCTCGGGTTGCCCGACCCAACCCAAACTTGATCAACATATGAGTTATAAATTATAATTGAGTGTGGATCGTTTGTGTCGAAGGCACGCTAGTGATGTTGGGTCTCATTTGTCCACGTCATTTCCAATGAATCAAGCTAACAAGATATGCCGGATTTCTCTCTCCCAAATAGATTACGTGCTATGCTACATGACTTTTAAAGGAGTAGTTGTCCTATATTTTAGCTTGTTTTTTTAAAAAAGAAAAAATGAAGTTCTTTACCAAGAATAATCATATATATAATTAATAAAATCATAGATACAAAAAATAAGTCCTATATTGAAATATAATAAACTAATGTAATAACGAAAATATTAGCACGTATACACCCGACCAACCCGATCAACCCGACCGAGCCCGCTTGGGTTGGGCTTGGGTTGAGAATTCCCAACCCGAGGTTGGGTTGGGTTGGGTTAGGGACTTAGGGTTGAGGTATAGGAACCTTGGGTTAGGTTAGGGTTGAGCACCAACCCGACCCAACCCGCCCGACTTTCAGCCCTAGTATCCAATGCGATGATATATCCAGATGTTAGGCACACCGAGGAATAAAAGTAATTTCAAAATCTTTTATTATGATCTTGGATTCATTTTGTTTTGGTTTTCTGTTTTTCTTGCTTCTTAATAATACCTGAAGAAAAATTTGAAAAAACCATTTAAATGTGGGTTGTACAGTACTTCTTTGGTATCCACTGTGATGCATGTGTAAAATCCACCACATCTATCATGTCCTCATATTGTTCACTGTATAGAGTAAAAATCAGCTCCATACCAAACTCAGTTGGGCCACACTAACAGGGATCAATGTAAAGTAATGCCTAAAATTTTTAATTTCACGTGATATGGCCCTCCGAGTTTTGGATCAAGCTGATTTTTGGATCATCCTTCATCTTGATGAGGACTACCTGATAAATGGGTTTAGAATCATGGAAGATGCACACCATGGTGGCCCCACACAAATCTATGGTGGTTCCTTCCCCATTGTTCCCTGTGGTGTGGTCTGTCTGAGTTGTGGATGGGGCCTTTTTTTTTTTTTTTTTTGCCCAAGGGCCTAAAATCTAGATGCACACATGATGGATGGACTAGATTTCACATAAAACAACACTGTAGGCAATGCATGGAGAGGGAGATATAGGATATGAGATGGGAGTTATTATTAGAGAGAGGTGGGGCACGGGTTTTTTTTTTTCCCCCTACTGGAAGAGAGATAAAAGAGAGTGAATAAAAGAAAAAAAATAGGAGGAAAAAAGGAGAAAAAAGAGTAAAGGATGTACAAAAGTCACTCTCTCTTAGCGTATTAGATGTAACCTCTACATTGTGGTTGTTGCTGTTGCTGCTTCATGCCTTTCAGAATGTCGAGAATCTCAGAATCAAGCACCTCTGAAACTGATGATGTCTGGAATCAATATGAGGGGAGCTTTTTTATCTCCCTCCCTCCTTCCCTCTTTCCCTCTCTCTCAAAATTGATGGCTGCAACTACTAGGACCTACTTCCATCAATATGTGGGGAGCTTATTTATTTTTGGAATCTCTCTCTCTCTCTCTCTCTCTCTCTCTCTCTCTCAGACACACACACACCTCTCTATGTATGCTTGTCAGTGCATGTGTGTGTGGTCTATAATAAGCCATGTTTAGCATCACATGCATGCCATTTATGCTAGGAACTGAAATTCGTACTGGGGAATATGTTAATGACCATGTTTTATTCAATAAGCTACTAACATCAGCTTCACCTTTTTACAGGAAGTAGGGGTCAATGTTAGAAGGCTTCACTCAACTGAAGGTGCAGTACTTGAACCGCGTCCGGCGGTTGTGACAGTCATGGGTCATGTTGATCATGGTAAAACATCTCTTTTAGATGCCTTGCGCCAAACATCTGTGGCAGCTATGGAAGCAGGAGGCATCACCCAGCATCTTGGTGCATTCGTCGTAAAGATGCTGTCAGGAGCCTCAATTACATTCCTCGACACGCCGGGGCATGCTGCATTTAGTGCTATGCGGGCCAGAGGTGCTGCGGTTACAGATATCGTGGTGCTTGTTGTTGCAGCAGATGATGGGGTGATGCCCCAAACCCTTGAAGCTATGTCTCATGCGAAAGCAGCAAATGTACCCATTGTGGTCGCGATCAACAAATGTGATAAATCGACCGCCAATCCTGAAAGGGTGAGAATTCAGCTGGGCTCTGAGGGCTTGCTGTTAGAGGATATGGGGGGTGATGTTCAGGTGGTTGAAGTTTCTGCAACAGGCAAGCTTGGATTGGATAAGTTGGAGGAGGCTTTGCTCCTTCAGGCTGAGATTATGGATCTCAAAGCACGTGTGGATGGACCTGCTCAGGCTTATGTAGTGGAGGCCAGGCTTGACCGGGGCCGTGGGCCATTGGCTACTGCAATCGTGAAGGCCGGGACCTTAGTCTGTGGCCAGTATGTTGTTGTTGGTGCAGAGTGGGGGAGAATAAGAGCTATTAGGGATATGTTGGGGGACATTGCTGAGAAGGCAGGGCCTGCGATGCCCATTGTGATTGAAGGACTTAGGGGACTTCCGATGGCTGGTGATGATATCGTTGTTGTCGATTCAGAGGAAAGAGCAAGGATGCTAAGTGCAGGGAGGAAAAAGAAATTGGAAAAGGATAGGCTTATGAAGATTGACGAGGAGAGGATTGAAACACTAGATGCATCAGAAGAGGTATCTGAGAGGGTTGAGATGCCGTTTATAGTCAAAGCTGACGTCCAAGGTACTGTTCAAGCAGTGACAGATGCATTGAAGAGTCTAAATAGCCCTCAGGTATGACATCACTGTCAAGAGTCATTCTAGTGGTAGCTTGTAACTGAGATTTTGATTCAGCCTACCAATTCAGTGTATGTCTGGAACTTCTGGAAGTTGTTGTTTCCAATGCCGACAAAATAAGATGGCACAAGAAGAAATCAAGATACATACAATCGGGACCTTCCAGTATTTATTTTGCCCGTGATTTTCAGAAGAAAAAAATGGGAAAGCGAAAACCTGCTTAAAATGGGTTCATTTTCCACCCAACCCCTAACTCCCTAGTTGGCTTGGAATGCTCACAAACTACCATTAGTGGTACTTTCAACCTTACTGTAACGTCTGAACATTGTATCTTCTGAGAGGAATTATATGATAGGTGGTCGGCAATTTTTCTGTGGACAGGTTTTCAAGGGTGCATGCTTTGGTAATCCTGACTATTGGCCATGATAAAAAAAATGGTGTTTTCCTCATTTAAACCATAACTGATGTTTTTGAACCATCCAGAATATCCAGTTTTGAAAATTTAAGCTTAATATGAGCTCCATCATGAATGATATGAAATGATACACTTCAACTAAAAGGGCTGAACTTCCCTTGTTTCTAACAGCTATTTGATCGTTTTTCAAATTATCTGAAGAATATCAAGGATATATTGTCTATTTAATTGTTTTCACAATTGACTGTTGGGTTTTTTCTTAGATTAAAATGCAGCTAGTCTTCTGACTTTTGAAGTGAAATTGTAGACAGCCAGCTGGGCCATATGTGTATCAATCAAGAGCAACTTCAGGAGGTAGGGCCCTTGATGGATGGGCACGGCCCTTTTTCTATAAAGATGATCAGAACCATTCAAAAACAAGGCTTGAATGTAAACAATTGACCATTTTATTATCAATCTTCCAAAAAAAAAAGAGAAGCTCAATTGGCTAGAATTTTTTGTTGGAACTCGTGCTTTGCCCATTGTCTATTCATGGTGAGACCTACCTCTTGAACAGTCTGAGCATCCATACGCATGGCCAACTGGTGAACTATGAGTTCACTTTAGTAATCTGCAGATTACAAGACCAGGCCTATTTTCTAAGTTTTCCTCATGGTTTAAAGTTGCTTTATAATGGATCATAATGGCTAGGGTTGATTATACATGAACATGGATGTACACGCGCGAGCACACACAACATGCTCATTCACACACACATGTGCATGCACAGACCTGCATGCACGCACGCACACGGGCACATCAATTGGGATGCCCCATAATGAAAATGGGATACCCCCAAAACAAACACTCACATACGTGAGGTGGGATTCCCCAAAAATCATGCCGATCCAACCATCAATTGGCCACCATGTGAATTTCAAGGTTTTGGGTGGTTTTCCATTGTTTTCTATCATGTGCCCCAGGTGATGATTGGACTGGCATTATTTTTGGGCCATCCTATTTTCATGATGCAAGCATATTTGATGGATTGTATTTCATAAATACACCATGGTGCTCCCAACTCCAGCTAGTTTCATGTTATTTCATCTAAAACTTGTTGTTTGTGAGTTCAAAATATTTGGTGGTACACCGACCATTATCAGCCAATATTTTTGAAAATAAAATGCAATAGTAAAGTTGAAATACAGTTAATTTACTGTTGAATGTTATTATTGTTATTATTAAGCTCAGTTAATTAAATTATTAAATAATTAGCAAAATATCGGGCAATTGGAGCAAAAAGAAAAAAGAAAAAAAAGGGGCTGTTTTTACATGATATATGAGCCTACTATTGACCATAATGGCATTCATATTGTGTGCCGTTACGTAACTAGTCAATGTAAATTGTAGTGTCCAGATGTCGTTGTAAGTTGTAACACCATTATAGAAATCATGGTTTCCCTATTTAAGTTTGTTTGCTGTAGTAACTCTGCTTATTAATTCTCATTGCCAGGTTTTCGTGAATATAGTACATGTTGGTGTTGGTCCTCTCTCTCAGTCTGATGTTGACTTGGCACAAGCTTGTGGTGCATGCATAGTCGGATTCAATGTACGCAATCCGCCAAGTTCTGTTACCCAGGCTGCAAATCGAGCCAATATAACGGTACTATTTATGCTTTGCTCTTGTTCTCTGTCTTTTACTACTGCTGCTTCATTGGCTATTCTTTCGTTATTTTGGTTGAGCATGGTGTGAGCGTATGCCATGGCCAGTTCCAAGAGCTGGTTAAAATAGGAAGTTTGATGTCATCGTAAAGCTTTTGCAAATCAGCCTCAAATTGTTGGGATAAAGGCGAAGACGATGATAGTAATGATTTGAGTTGTTGATGGGGACATCTCGCGCACATACACGCCCCCCCACGCACGTAAGCAAGGAGGAGGGCCCCACCATTGATCTGGATCGATGACGATCTAGGGAGGGCCTCCTAGTTAGAGGGTTGCGTTTTAGTTCGTTAGAGTGGACTCGATAGTCATGTGAATCCCAACATGGGTTCTCATGATCGTGGCCCACTATTCTAATTAATCTAGTACCTTTGGTTTTGCTTATTATTGTTATTAGGAATATTATGGACGATTTAGATTGCTTTGATTAGTTGTTATTTTTTATTACTTCGTCGTTAAGTAATAGGTTGCGCACATGGTGCGAGTTTTGAGGTATAAAGTTTTATTATAAATAGGCATCCCTTGTAGTCTTTTTCATTAAATGAAGATTAATAAAATTGCTGTGTTTTTTTGCTTTAAATTTCTGAGTTGTGGAGATTCAATTAGGTAAGAAACTCTCCCTTCCTCGAAGGGCTGACTACCGTGATGCGAAGCCACACCTATCCTGATTCGCTCCCACCTTCTTCCATCCATATTTCTCCTCTTACAATCATCTACGCTTCAAATCCATCCTCTATCGCAGTCGTTTTTCTCTCTACAACAGATTTTCAGAATCTGGTCTTGCAGGAGGGTTGAAACTTTGGCGGAGCACCAAACACAAACCGTGCATCGGATCGAGCTGAGATTTGGGGATTTTTGAGTCCATCCCTAGTCGACCAGGGCCAAGGTGGCCTTTTTTCTGAATAGTGGGCCCCACACATGTGCGGCCCGGATCACACGCATGTGCGTCTAGGCCATTGCTGTTGTCTATACATGCGGTACTTCTCTAGTTCGTCTCTCCTCTCTTTCTCTCCCCTTTCACCTAAAATCCCTAAACCCTAAATTACTCAAATCCCCAATTTTATGCCCTTTCTTTAACCTTAGGGTTCCCCGAATTGAAATTTCTGAATCCCTTGGATTGGGGGAATTATTTCTGTGCATGTGTGGATGAATTTACCCTCATTTGATTCTTGTTTAGTCTATAATTTTGATTGATCCGGCCCTAGCATGTGTAGGCTTGGATCCGTATAAGATTCCCCTTGATTGAGTGTTTGAACTTTTGTGTGGGATGTGAAATTTTGTATAATTGTTTCTGAACTAGTGTGATCTAAAGCTTGAAAATCTTACACATCATACTTGAATTTCATGTCCTGCATCAAATTTAGTATTAGAGCTTAGGGTTCTTGTAGGGAATGCATTGCATGTTTAGGGTTTAATTTATTTGTGTCCATTATGCATTAAGTAACATCATATAGAGTTGTTTAGAGGTCCATAATTTCTAATATAGGCTGTTGAATTTTCTGCTATTAGAAAATCTGCATCTCTTTGCTGGATTTTCTGTTAACAGATTTTTTGGACAGATAGGTTGCTGGAAATTGAATAGTATTGTGTCGTTTTCTCCATATAGAGTTCTATAGGAGCATTTAGTCCTATCTAGGCGCATATAGTCGTAATAGAAGGTCCTTAGATTGAGTTAGTAGTTGTATGCCCACACGTACGGGTCGTGTTTTTGGCTTGCACCCTACACTAAACATGGAGCAATTGCAAGAGTCAATGAACAAGCTGACCCAACAGTTTGAGTCTTTGGGTAGGCGCTTGGAACAACGTATGGACCAACGCTTTGAACAACTTGATGTGCGCATTACCCAACTAGAGACCTCTGCCAGGGCAAACCACACCATTGGGGAAGATGCCCAATCTCAGGCAGGTGGTCAGAAGGATAGACCAAGGAATGAAGGTGGCCAAGGAATCGGTTATGGGTGCGCACCCGTGCACTCACCCTGTGAGGTACATCAAGACCACTATGACTCCGATGCGCAACTTCTCAAAGGAGTTAGAGTAGATGCCCCCACGTTTGATGGCCACTTGGACTCTGAAGTTTTTCAAGATTGGTTGGCAGACATGGACCACCTTTTTGAGTGGTACGACATGTACGGCCTTGTGGCTAGAGAGAGTGCACCAGAGGCTAGTGTAGAGTTACCCACTGAGGCCATTCCGGTAGCGGATGAGTTTCGCGATATCTTTCTTGATGATCTACCGGATGAGTTTCCCCCTATGAGTGATATACAACACACCAGGACGTGGGACACTGTACCACCTATAGCCGAGTTTGCGTTTAATAGTTCTATCGACAGGTCCACAGGTCTTAAGTCCTTTTGAAGTCATTACTTGTTATAAACCTAGGAAACCTATTGATCTTGTCCCTATGTCACTATCCCATAGGCCGTCAGAGTCTGCAGAGTCTTTTGCGCATCACATTCATTCATGGCATCAAGAAATCAGGCAGAAGATCATGACTAGTAATGAATATTACACGCTTTCTGCAGACCAACATAAACGTTTCAAGGAATTCAATGTAAGGGACTCTGTGATGGTCCGCATCAGGCCAGAGTGGTACCGTCAGGGAGCCGTTTGTAAATTACACGCGCGTAGCGTTGGACCATTCAAAATTATAAAACGAAACGGTCTCAATGCGTATGGGGTAGATCTTCTACATTCCATAGGAATTAGTTTTATATTCAATATGGAGGATCTAGTTACATTTCAGGGGACCACTGATACATTGTCCACCCTGTCACCTAACCATCCTGATTCCTCAAACCTTTCCCTTAATCCATGGCCCCCTCCCGACTCATCCTCCCAGCCTCTACCTCCTATACCTACCCTTCCCACACCCAGAGAGGAGATAGAGGATATTCTGGACCATCAGATAATATCCACGTCGGGCGGCGGGTTTCAGAAGTTCTTGATCAAGTGGAAGTCACGCCTAGCTTCAGACAGTACGTGGCTCGCTGAGGAGGAGCTTCAGAGACTTAATTCTTACATCTTGGAGCGGTCTAGGAGTTTTGTTTCGCCAGTGGCAAAACTTTTGCAGCCGGGGAGAATTGATGGGGACATCTCGTGCACATGCACGCTCCCCCTACGCACGTACGCAAGGAGGATGAGGGCCCCACCATCGATCTGGATCGATGACGACGTACAGGGAGGGCCTCCTAGTTAGAGGGCTGCGTTTTGGTTCGTTAGAGTGGACCCGATAGTCATGTGAATCCCACCATGAGTTCTCATGATTGTGGCACACTATTCTAATTAATCTAGTACTTTGGGTTTTGTTTATTATTGTTATTCGGAATATCATGGACAATTTAGATTGCTTTGATTAGTTGTTATTTTTGATTACTTCGTCGCCAAGTAATAGGTTGCGCACATGGCGCGAGTTTTAAGGCATAGGGTTTTATTATAAATAGGCACCTATTGTAGTCTTTTTCATTTAATGAAGATTAATAAAATTGCTGCGTTTTTTTGACTCCTCTAAATTTTTAAGTTGTGAAGATTCAATTGGGTACGAAACCCTCCCTTCCTTGAAGGGCTGACTACCGTGGTGCGAAGCCATACCTATCCCAATTCGCCCCCACCTTCTTCCATCCATATTTCTCTTCTCTTACAATCATCTACGCTTCAAATCCATCTTCTAGTGCAACCATTTTTCTCTCTACAGCAGATTTCCAGAATCTAGCCCTGCAGGAGGCTGAAACTTCGGTGGAGCACCACGCACAAACTGTGCATCGGATCGAGCTGAGATTTGGGGGTTTTGGAGTCCATTCCTAGCCGACCAAGGTCAAGGTGACCTTTTTTTCTGAATAGTGGGCCCCACACACGTGCGGCCGGGATCACACGCACGTGCGTCTCGGCCATTGCTATTGTCTACACATGCGGTACTTCTCTGGTTCGTCTCTCTCCTCTCTTTCTCTTCTCTGTCACCCAAAATCCCTAAACCCTAAATTACTCAAATCCCCAATTTTATGCCATTTCTTCAACCTTAGTGTTCCTCGAATTGAAATTTCTGAATCCCTTGGATTGGGGGAATTATTTCTATGCATGTGTGGATGAATTGACCCTCATTTGATTCTTGTTTAGTCTATAATTTTGATTGATCTGGCCCTAGCATGCGTAGGCCTGGATCCGTATAAGATTCCCCTTGATTGAGTGTTTGAACTTTTGTGTGGGATGTGGAATTTTGTGTAATTGTTTCTGAACTAGTGTGATCTAATGCCTGAAAATCTTGCACATCACACTTGAATTTCATGTCCTGCATCAGTTGTGCAATAAAAGTCGAAAGTTATATGCTAAAGATACTCCAAAATACTATGAAAACCAGATAATCAAGGCATAGTTGGATTCTGTTGGTTTATCAACAAAAAACAAGTGAAAGTGTAGAGGCCATATCCTAGGCATCTTTATTTCTTCTTTTGAATGGCTCCCATTCCGGAGTATCGATTATATTAGCTGATATTAATGGTATTGTAGGTGTCCAATACAACCAGGGATTTATAAAGTTCCCTGGTGTTGCTAACAATATTGCACTGTATCAATGATATCTTGCGATATTTCAAAAAAAAAGAAAGAAAAAACTAAAATTTTCCAGGGATTTTTTGGAGGAATTTCTCAATGTGATGTAGTGGCACAAGTGTTTTTTTTTTTTTTTTTTTTGTTTTGTTTTGTTTTTTTGTTTTTTGTTTTTTTGGATATATTATTTTTGTTTGGTACATGTCTAATGTATTATGTGGTTTATAAATTATAAGAACTCCATTTGGATATAATTGCATCGCTAACAGTACACAGTTTAGGACCCTATACAAAACTTATTATGCATTCCTATTTTCTGTAAATGTTTTGAGTTTGAAGTGTATAATCACGTCTCTTTTAACACCTCTTGAAGTTTCATTGAAAAATTTCATCATCTTCGTAATGTTTCCCTCACACAGCGGTACATTCCCTAATACATGTGAAATTTCCCACGCAATACCAATATGTTTCCGTATCCCAAGGCTGTGATGTATGCATCGTTACCGATATTCAAAACACTGATTCTGGCTCTACTAGTTCTGAAGAGCTCTAGCGAGTTGACCTGTCTATAGTAGCTGAGAGCCTTACTCTTGATGGATAGATGGGTTGGTTAGACTGGTTTCTTACGACAACACATGCTTTTAGGCTCTCATTGAATGGAAAAATGAAAGAACCTCAAGAAATGTTAGTTGCCCCTCTAGCACATGCTTCTCACGTCAAGATGATTAGGAAACTATGGGTCGCTTGTCTCTTCATTGTTGTGTAGCCAAAGTTGCATGGTTTCATTTTTTCGACCTTTTTGGGTTGTGTTGAATTCATGATGAATCCTCATGGAGTTGATTGTTGGGTGGCCGCCTCGCTCGTTTTGACGAAGACACAAGAGGGATCATCATGTGGTTGGCGCCTTTGCAATCATGTGGGCCTTTGGAAGGAAAGTAATGGAAGGATCTTTGACGATAAAGTAGCTTTGGTGGGCACGATCAAAAGAAGGATCACCTCCATGTTTATTAGTTGGGTTTTTCTAGGCCTCAAGGGATGCCAATTTGGAGCCAATAGGCTCGGTGTATTTCTTATTATTATTATCATTATTATCATATTATTATTTATTTGATAAAATTTTAGTCACGGAAAAAAAAAGGATGTCTATAATGAAGTGGCCAATGTAGAGAGAAGGTTCCAACTTCCACAAGTCCTATGGGACTATGAATCCTAGGAGTGTTCAATCCTACTAGATTGGTGACCCCCAGATTTGCCAATCTTTTGTTTTGTTGTCTTCCTAGACTGGAGTCACAAATTCTTGTTGGAAATTTGTACTCATGCTATGTATGATATTCATTTTACTAGGGTGTGTGTTTATGCATTGGTGCTCCCTCAGGACACTATTCCTTTATGTTTTAGAGTTTTATAAATAAAAAATGATTAGAGAGAGATTAGAATCTCTCTTTCTCCTCCTCTGACTCCTTTCTTCTTCTTTTCTTCTTCAGTTGTGAAATTTATAAATATAGTATGTGGTAGAAAAAGTTATAAGAAATCAGATTACTCAAGTGAGGAGCAAAATAACCGCTTTGTGGGTTGGGGTATTTGAATTCTATTAGGGTTCTATTTGGATGGTGGATTCTGAAGCCCTAGAGGACTATTATCCATGGGAGTTGTCAATCCTCGTTGATTGGCCAATCTTTTGTTTCTTTCACATCCTTTATTGGGACTCACAAACAACAAATTCTGTTTTTTTGTTTTAAAATTTATAAGAGGGAGGAATACTGAAAGTTCAGAGAAACGAAATACTAAAGGATGAAAATATATTACGATGCTAGACAGTTGGATGGATGGATGGAGGGGTTTCCATTTGAGAGTTCTGTTTCATAGGTTGGCTAGATGTATTTGAATTGTTTGTGTGCACCTTTTGGATGGTGGGACTTCCTAGTCCTAGGGGACTTTGAGTTGGAGTGGTGAATTCTACTAGATTGATCACTATTTTCTTTCGCTGACATCTTCCCTGGGCAATCTTGGATTGCAATAACACATATTCCCGTTACTTTCCGGTACTGTCTATGTAAATAGGTAGTTATCATATAACTAACTTTGTGCAAATTTTGAAACAATTTAAACCCTCATGGTCCCACCTCTTTACTATAATAGCAAAGCTAAGTGTGGGCCATCTGTAAACAGATGAGATTAGGGGCATAAGATCATTCCATGAGTCTCTAGCCAAGAGCTTTCTTATGCTCACATGAGCCTTTACAAATGGTCACATTTGCGAACCTGGCAGTTGTGTGGGACACTTGACAAAACTCTGGATTGACGATCTCAAGAGAATATGGAGTCTCACTTGCGAGGAGAAAAGGAACTTGGGGAAGATTAGGATTGGATCGTGATTTGACTATCAAAAAACCCAAATGCTGTTAGAAGGGAGAAATTCTCACAAATTCTCTTAATTTTCTCTTGAAAGTTCCAAAACTACGTACAAATGAAAAATGATTATAGACTCAATATAAATATCCTGACGAATCCCCAACTAACCCAAGTTCACTGTAATTAATCTTGGTGATTAGTTGCTAAACTTAACCCTCGACTAGCCAAAACTAACTCTTAACAATCTTTTCAACTCCCTAACAAACAACTAATAACGAAACCAACAACAAGAAGGAAAAATATCCCCCAAATCCAAAATTACAAAAATGCGTAATAGCAGCATTCTCTACATCATCAACACCCTTAATAACCCCACTTGACCTCCTCATTTGGTCTTCTTTATTCTTTCTTTCTTTTTTTCTTCTTTAAAAAATAAAATAAAATAAAAATTATCCCTATATTAAGAAAAAAAAAAACTGTGGCCAATGCTCCTGCATCAACATTCAAGCCCTTGCACCAATTGGGCCCATCGTGTAGAGATGGGATGGCCCAAAAGTCAGTCCGGTCAGCTTGTCAGATGGCTGATGCATGTATGGACATTCAATGGATTACAGCAGTATCCTGGGTTTCCAGTGCAAGGTATATGTAGCTTTTTTTTTTTCATTGTGGTAATGGTGAGTCCCGTGGGTGACATGTCATTAGTAACCTGTCCTGTTTCACCGCTGATAATATTAGGCTTTAAATGGAATATTACTTCATCGTAGTATTTGTCAGGGAATCCACTAGATGCCAGACTACTGCTGGCCTGTTACCCGCTGAATCCATTCCACACTACTGCATGAGAAAGTGCCAGCATATCTTACCGAAACTGGCCATCAATTTTATTTTTTTATTTTTGCCAACAGTTTGCACATGTACACTTGACCCTCTCGATAAGCTGACCCACCCGATTTTTTGGCCGGATTGTGGGGAGTACCTGATGCACAGCTCTGGCGGACCACACATGCCAGGTTGGCACCTGTTGCGGTTTCCTTGACAACAGTCCACGGAGGAATTATATGCAAGGGCTGAGAGATTGTGTAGTATGTCCGGGCTTCCATTCTGTAGAAGTGGGTCCCATGGTTTGGTGATCCAAAGCTCGTTTGATGGGGCTCACAGTGAATGGTGCATGCCCCGAAAATTTCTCAGATTATAAGATCCTAGTCATGGAATATTTGGCCTTTTATTGGTTGAATGGGAACGCTGCGGGTTCAGGCCCTGTCAGTCCCAACCTAGGATCCATTGAATCAATCAATTTATTTCTCCACTTTCTGTGAAGCCTATTGCTGTATTTTCTCTATTAAACTGTATATTGGTTGACAACCACCTATGAAAAGGTTGATGTTTTGGTGCAGAGACCATTCCCAGTGTGGCCCATAATGCCAGAAATTTGGATCAGTTTGGCAATGGGCTCCACTTGTATAAACTGGAAGTCCCTGTGCAAGCTATCTGCCCGAGCATTCTACAAACTGTTTCTTGGTCAATTGAATTAGATGGATCTACCATTCTACACCTCTTAAGCTTCTTCTTCTTCTTTTTTCCTTCCCTTCTTTGATCTTAATTTTCATTTGTCTACAGATACGTTTGCACCGTGTCATTTACCATCTTTTGGAAGACATGGGCAATCTGATCGTTGAAAAGGCACCAGGGACATTGGAGACTCAGGTTGCAGGAGAGGCCCAAGTGTTAAATATCTTCGAGATCAAGGGGAGAAGCAAATTGAAAGATGAGGATGTGAAGATCGCTGGGTGCCGCGTGATTGACGGTCGCTTCACCAAGTCATCAATCATGAGGCTGTTGAGGAGTGGGGAGGTTGTGTTCGAGGGCTCGTGCATGTCGTTGAAACGCGAGAAGCAGGATGTGGATGCTGTTGGCAAGGGCAACGAGTGTGGCCTTGTGATTAAGGACTGTGATGATTTCAAGATCGGAGATATCATTCAGTGCTTGGAGCAAGTAAAAAGAAAACCCAAATTTGTGTCATCGGAAAGTGGGGCCGTGCGGATTGAGTGCTGATAACTGCATCCCTGCCGCAGGTTATTGGTTTATTTTATAGTATAGAGCTTTTTTGGCTAACCCCACACGCATACAAGGCAGTCAATCTACATGCCACCATGTGTGCCATCATGGCATACAAGCACAATGTCAGAGCCATCCTTCAGGTGGGGCCCATTGTGAAAATTCCTTTTTGCTAAAAGACTCAAAAAGGTTTTCCTAGGAAGGCTGCCTATTTCCCCTGCTGTGGCCCACGTGATGAATGAACCAGCCTGACTTTTGGTTCAGATCATCTACATGGTCAGACCCATATGATGGACGGCTCGGATCTTGTTACCATATGCTACACCACCAAGTCTTGTGGTATGGCATGGATGCCTTGTATATGCATGAACCTCTATAATATTATATTTGTGGGAGATTAGGGGAGGAAGCTAGATTTACCTGATAAGAGCAGGGGTATTCCTGTCAAGGGCAATATTCTCATTTTTGAAATGTTAGGGATATTCATGCCACCATCATGCTTATTGTTGTAACTGATGTGAAATTTTGGCTATTTCTTTATCTTTTTTCCTATATTTTGGTAATTTGAGAGAGAAGCTTTACTTTTTTGAAGGCTATTAATTTTCATGTATTAGAACTTCCTAATTTTTTATTGGTTGAGGGTATTTATGTGCCTTCAATTTCAAGTCTTAAATCGCCATTTTGCCCCTTTCTTTTATCCAATCTTCATATATTGATGTGGAGTCGGTAAGAATGACATGATGTCGTATGGTTTTACTGACTATGTGGTCGATAGAATGTTGTATTCTCTTGTTCACGGCAATGCAGTGTTGTATCACCTTATCAGACTTTCAGGTCAATGCGGACCAATACACTTTTATTGTTCATGAACTATACTCAGTATGTATTGGATGATATTCATCAATTTGGGAGATCGTTTGAAATAGCGAACCGAGATTCATGCAGTTGACCTCAATTAGTTTGGTTAAGGTGGGACAGAATTCATGTAGCATTTAATGTATGGTGTGGGTGATGATGATTTATAGGTGTGGTTTGCTTTCCAGTAACAGTGGTACATGCTGTTGTGGGACCCATGTGGTGTGTATTAGATCCAACCTGTCCTAAGGGTGCGTGGTCAGGTGCCCCAAAAATCAGGCTGATCCAACCATCAGGTGGGCGAGTGTAAAACCTATAAAAAGGCATATAGAAATTTTTTTTTTAAAAAAAAATCTCTGAATTCAAGTGTTGGGTCCACCGTCCACCTGGTCATTGGATTGGCCTATTTTGAGGCTTGCCATCAGGCTGGCTTTTTTAGATAAATCGGTTTATGGGGTTTGGGCAGTTGTATGTTGTTTTTTATGGTGCAGCCCACCTGATGATTGTATTGGGCTGATTTTTGTCAGTGCCCAGCTTGTGGGGCTCACCTTTTGGAGGGTTTGCGTGCCTAGACCATGTGGGTCCCACAGCACAAGTGACATATCATGGTGGCATTGGTGCCACTGGAGGCCTCCCCTTGGACATTTTAATTTTGCAGGGAGAACTAATCCGCTACTACTACCCACACATTTTCAGCCAAGATGCAACTTGTACAGTCCATCCATGTCATGAAAGCTGTAGGCCCCACCCAAAAGATCACTTGGCACAATATCAGCCCGGTTTGCCCAGCATAGGAGCTAACTCATCGAATTCAGTGGACAACCGAAATCAATGGTCTGACCCAATATGTAGCCCATGTGGTCAACTGATCAGATTTGATTTTGATAAAGGTGATCTCCCATGGTGAGGCCAACAGATATTTGTCTGTTGGAAGTGAGCCATAGGAAGTGTGAGTTGAAATAGTGAGAATGGCATTATTAGGACATGTTTCTAGTTTTGGTGCCTTTTAAGTCTTTTAGAGATAGGTTTCTATTTCCTTAACAATTGAAATGGTTGTTACAAATGTGTGATTGTTATAACAATTGGCCTGGTCTTATATCTATTGCACATGGAGACAACTGTACTTATTGCTAGGAAACAAGGTTTATTTCGATGGGGTGAATCTCTGTTGTGATGGGCAATAATTCAAAGCATTGTTTTATATAGTAGTTAGTGTGTTACCTAGCACTCGACCCTTTGTAGTGTGTAGTGTAAGCTACGCAATACTTTTGTTTATAATTTTAAAAATATAAAAATATAATAAATAGTAAGAAAAATATAAAAATGCGTAAAAGATGATTCATTTTTTCAAGTATAAGCATGGTTAAGCAAATTATTGATAATCATTTATTAAAAGCTAATCCACATATATAAACCAAATCAACTAATTATCACATTAACAATTTTTTAAGCAAACCGTTTTAATTAATAATGTCTAATTAAAACCACAAGTAATAAGTATAAAAAGAAATAAAAATCCCACAGGTTGAAAGTGTTAATTATAATACAAGTGTCATATTCCTCAACATTAAATATAAAAAAAAAACGTAAATAAATAAATAAAATGATAAAATATACATCGTAGCGTACTTTATATACGCTACATGCTATGTAACCAAAGCATATGCTATGACCCTTGTAGTATACGCCACAACGGATCTATACTATTTAGTATGCAATAGAGAATTTATTCTATTTAGTACGCTAGTAGTGTACACTATCACTATGTTATGGAGCGCTATTTGAAACACTGATCCAAAGGTACGGCCGGTTGCATGAGTCATGATCTAACCCATTTTGCTATGGAACTTAATGTGCATTTGATTGGTTACAATGGAGATTTGGTAATTAGTAGTTGAGCTTTGCTAAGACTAATGCACCTCGCGCGTCATATCCCAGTGTGGCACACAAGTGAAATATCCTAGCCATCCCTCTGTGGACCTTACTGTATAGACGTTATTGCTGAAAGATAAAGGTGGTCCAATGTAACACCCTGGATTTTTTGCCAACTTAGAGATAGACGTCCTTAGGCAATGGGTCGATCATATCACCTTATTAACTTCTCAGAACTCAATCCCAAAGTCTAAAATCCATTCTTAATCCATTTCCTTCAAAATCACACCTTTCACCACCTTATTCTTCAAAATTTTCTAAGTACTTTTATATTAGACACAAATAATAAAGTTTAGGTGATGAAGAACAATACTTAAACTAAAAATTACTATAAATAGTAAATAAATAAATAAAATAGGATTTTGACCATTAATCTTATGGAATATGACAAAATAAATAGGTTATTTGGATAGATCAACTTCTCCTACCTCAAAATCATATATTGCACGTCGAATAACTCATTCCGGTTTGCAAGATATGCTCATTTCAAATATCGGGTGGCGAAAACACCACCAGACAGGACAGCGGACGGCGATAGCATCGCCCCTGGGGCGAGCCCTTGCCCCGCTGTCCAGCGGTTGGCGATGGCATCGCCGGATCGGCGAGGCCTCGCCGTCCAGCTGGCCGGGGCGGCCCGTTTTCTGCCTCATTTTCTGTAATTTTCGTCCAACTTCGAAAAGTCATATCTCCCTCGATATAACTCCAATTTAGGTGATTCAAAAGCCAGATTGAAGTTCAATAAGTCTAGTTTCATTTAAAAATAAGTGAAAAATATAATAAAAATTTTAATATATTTAAATATGGGTCGTTGTGATAACTGTTCTGAAATCATTAGTTGGACAACTGCTACTCCTAGAATTTTTAGAATTTTTTTATGACACGAAATCTAATGAAATTTGGTAGAGGTGAAGTAGACTTGATGACGAACTACTAAAAAAATAATGAAGATAGTATACTAATTAAAAGTGCTAGAAAGGGGTGTAGAACTGCTCTAAGACCTTATTCTGTCGTAATTAAGGCATAATGTAGTTAAGTACTAAATTGAATAATCGGTAGAATCAGCTTGAACCACTTTCTATACAAATTGTAAGACCCAAAATCAGTAGAATCGCTAATGCTACATTATCTAAAAACTTAGGATCAATCTCTAAACCAAGTTGCTCTCGGGAGCACATTGAAACTCCGTATCGGACCTGGACCGTACGTCGAAAGTCTGATTACCACGAAACTATACGATTATGAACGCCTTACTGGGCTTGACAACTATCTCGAAAATTAAATCCAGATAGTATCCAGAAACGCACAACTTGAGCCCGGAGCGAAGTGTGTGAAAAACGCGAATATGAACTCAGATTTAAGTGATTTGGGCCGTTCGATTACGGGCCAAATTTAAGGTTTTAGATCGTTAGAATCTGACCCAAATACACCTTCGGATCAGGAAAATTTCCTTACACAGGTCAGTGTACTTGTGGCCTTGATCGAGTGACGACGACCGTTGAACTGAAACTGGTCCGCCACGGTTGATTCACAAATTCGATCGGACTAAAAACTTAACTTGGCATAGATCCAATGTCAGGGAACTTTTTCTGGACCGTATGTAGAAAAGGGGCCTCCAGATGTGCTCCGTTGGACCGAAACGACCGCTATTTGGCTATAACCTAAGTATACCATGGCCCTGGGGCCATTGAGGTCAATTCTGGGCCTATATAAGGGCCTTAAACTCTCTCTCCTATGCCATACGAATTTGCAAAACCCTAAGAGATAGAAGAGAGAAAAGAGGAGAAGAGAGAGAGAGAGAGAGAGAGAGAGAGAGAGAGAGAGAGAGAGAGAGAGAGAGAGAGAGAGAGATTGTTCCTGGGATTCGATCCCACCACTCCATGTGCTTAACCACCGCTTCTGTGTCGCTATACCGGCGATTCCGATTCCGTTCTTGGATAAAAAATCCTAACCCTAATCTGTTTTAGGGATCCAAATAGAGAAAGTGATGAAATAGCTTACCTATTTCATGCTATAGGTTGCCGTTGTGCCATAGACAAAGACGTAGTGTTCGAACTGAGTTCGATACGAGTCTACTGGCGAAAGGTGTAGACTATAAACGTTTGAGTTATGGTTTTCAAGGCTTTCAATGTCAGTTAATGATTTATGACTGACTTGATTGTTATCACATGTACTTAGTACGATATTTTTCATGTATTACACATATATATGAACTATGTTGAATATAATGCATTTCATGTGTTTGTTGAAATGTTTGAATGAGTATGAAATTATGATTTATGCTTGCCATGTCTATTGATTAAGAATACATGATTGTTGTATGTGTAGCAACTCCTTTGCGAAAGGATTTGCTATAATATATGTTATAACTAATTTATTACATGTATGTCTATATGTGTAGCCTGAGTGTTTGATAAAATGTCTGAATGAGAAAATGCTTGGTGAAATGTATTTAATAAGGCCATTGAGATAGGATTCTCAATTACCTTGTTTATAGTTACAGTTTCCTTCATGTAATCTATCTCACTACTACATGATTTATGGATGAGCGTCTACGTATGATAACATGTGCACCATGTGTTTGTTAAATTGCTCAAATGAGATTTATACTTGAATTAAATGTTACATGCTATTCTGACTATCACATATGAATGCATATTGTGTTTGAGTATGATTGGGACTACTGCGTAGTCCAAGCAATCGGTAATGGTTCCCGTTTGAGAGATCGAACTAGTCTCGCCACAGTGGATGAGTTCGATGAATCCGAGTCGTACGCTGTTTGTCGACAGTGGTTAGGCCACGCGGAGTGCTTACGCGCTCCATGTCGATTAAATCAATGTACGCTCGTACCAGTCGAACTTGTCAAGTAACCTGATTGACCCAATGTATGTTCACCATATATGGACGCTACTGCTTGAATCTAAGGTACCAACTTACCAGTGAAAAGCCCGTTTAACCTTGGTACCACGATCCGCTAAGACTCATGAGCCGGGCATGGTGGTATGGAACACCGTGGTCGAGCTGTCGGCCTACATTGGGGTGACGAACCTCCCCGTAGTGACCAGTGAGCAACCCAAACTCGTGAGCCGAATACGGTGGTATGAGACACTGTATTCGAGTTGTCGGCCTACGATCAGTTGACGAGCCTCTCGTAGTGACCTCGAGTATACACTAGGACTACGCTAAGGTGATGAGCCTTCCCGTAGTGACCTTGAGTATAAAACAGGCCTACCCTAGTGCAGCCTGGCTATGGTCCCCAGTCGGGTTGGTGACGAACCTTCGAAAATAGACTGCCAGTTGGTAGGGCGTTGGTGGTGTGACCTCGAGTATGAATTAAGTCTACGCTGAGGTGACGAGCTTCCCGTAGTAACCACTAGTATAAACTCGCGAACTTGCCTATCGTATGTGACTAACTAGGATTGATGACCCTAGATGGATCATTGTTTGGGAAATGATATAAGGGAGGTACCTTAGCTTCCCAATCCTGCTGTATGAATAAACCTAATTAAGAACTTGGTTAACACGACCATGCATCGCATTGCACGGTGCTCTGGCGAGGAAGCGCACGTTTACCGGGAGTATTGCATGCGCGATCGTGAGATGATGTCGCTGAGGGAGCGCATGCGAGGGCATGCATCATTATAACATACAATCCTTGCATTAATAAGAGTACTTAGGACCTGATTGTTGTACTGCTTTATCATTACTGCTTGACTGAATTGATAACATATTAACCTTTACTTTATAGTTCCATTGAATTAGCTACTCATTCTCATCTAGGACGGTGTTTTAAAACACCACCCAGACTCTGGTTTAGATGCAGGTGATGGCGAAGCCTATACAGTGGAGCTGGGCTTCGTAGGCGGGGAGAAAGGATTCTCCTATGTTCAGCTCTCAGACGGGTCTATGTAGACCCCGTGCTGATTCAACGGGATTACAAGGACTTATGGATTAGTTGGACATTTACACTTTGATAATTTGTAAATTTTAGAACTATATATGTATATATTCAGCCTAGTAATATACTCATACTTTGGAGGTTGTGAAACACTTATAAACTTTACATATCTATTACAGTCTTCCGCTTGCCTAATTACATTAACTCTGGAGTATGATATGCTGTTTTAGTATAATCCCACTCATGTTTACTGCATTGCTAATGGACGACATCTAAACATCATTATCCATGTTGCATAAGTGATGCATTGGAACTCGGGAGTAGAGCTTTGCTCGACCCCCGATTTTCAGGGCGTTACATCCACTTAGTAGGTGTGCCATGATATTAGAAATAAGTGATTGAGTTAGAAACACATCCCCACCCTTTTTTTTTTTTTTTTTAAACAACTGTACGTTTGTTCATTAATTGTAGCAAACCTAATGAGTGGACCAACATGATTCTTGGGATAGGAAATCTAAATGGTACCACCCTTATATGTGGTATATGTGATCATGTTTGATATGTTTGCCATGTTGGTATATGTGGTCGTGTGTGCATTAGATCACTTGTACATGCCTGTGGGCTTAGCAATGCTCTAAATAGTTGGATCCTTGCATAGATGGCTTGGTCGTGGTCAATAGAGGCCAAAACTTCCATGGATAGAAGGGCTAGGAGTAAGTTGGTTTAGATCAAAGGCTCAAGAAGGGCAAGAGTTAGGCTCGAAAGGATGTCGGTATATAAAGATGGTGTGTGTGTATTTATAGACTCGATGACCTATGGGTTAATTGAGGATATTGTCCTTGATAGACTACAGTGTGTTAGTGTATCTTTGATATGATGGCCCACACATGTGTGCACGCATGTACGGCCAACTTGACCTTAGGTTTTTGAAAAACTTAGGCTCTAAATTTTAAAGCCCAATCTCAAAAGGAGAATGTAAGGGTAGGCTAACATATGTAAGAAATGAGAGACCATATAAAACTTGGTTTTTATGATGAAAAAGTGGGATCCAAATCTATAAATGAGAGAGACTTTTAGCCACCTCTCTCTAAGCTTAGAATGTATGAGGCAACCCATCTCTAAGCACACACTTTAAGGAAAATTGGAAAGAATGTGAGTCAAGAACGTATACCGTGCAGTGACTTGTAGAATGATTTGTAGCAGTTTATCATCAACATCAACTGCATAGAGTAGTGTCGTGCATCATCGATTTGGCATGGGTCGTGGTATGTGATTGATCTCTTTTCTAGCTTGTGGTTTCTACTCTTTTTTTTTTTTTTAAATTTCAAAAAAAAAAAAAAAAAACACGCACACACACCACCACACACTCACGCCGTAGTGGGATTTCATCACCTATGGGTACTCGAACCCTCAACCAGGTGTTGAAACTCCTGAGAGTCTACTACCGGAGTATAGTATTGTGTATGTATGCATTTCACGTTCCTAATTATGGAATTGTGACGGTTGATTCGAATGTAGAAAAATTAGCATAATGATAAAATAGGATTCGTATAGTTGACCCCAATTAATTGGGTAAGGCTTACATCATCATGATGATTATGAGCCTTGCTAGCTTTGTCCGAATGTGGTTGGAGTAAGTACATTTCTTTTTGTGCTCTAGGTACATTATTCCAACTTACTGTTGATTCCTTAGTCAATCAGGTTAAAAGAAAACAAATGCTGAATTTGGAAATTCACCATATTTCCACTTGGATTGATGATGCTAGAATCTATGGATTTGCTTTTTTGTGGAACCCAAGTTAGGATTCTCTATCAGCGAAATTAGTTTCTTTATCCATGTTTGGAAATGTGGGAGACCTAGTTTTCCTCCATTTAAGGGAACAAAGGTTGTTTTCCAAAGTTTTCTAAGAATTTTGGAAACCAATGTCGCCTAAAAAGATGTTATGTTAAGCATACCAATTTAAAGGTTTCCCTTTCCACAAAAATCGGCATTAGAAAATTTGTGTTCTTGTCTTTATGTTTATTGGGAATTGTTAGAGTTGGCCTAATATTTATTGGAAATGAATAAAATTTGTTTGGTTGATATACCAAGTTTGATAGGGTAAATATGAAAATGTCCAAAATACTATTTTATTTCCCCAAGTTTTTAATTCTCCAAATAAAGGCTGGAGTAAGAGTTTTGAGGAGAAGTTGGGGAATGGAATTCCAAGGAAAATGTAAAAACTAACAAAAAAAAGGGGTGTTTGGTTGTTGTTTTTACATTTTCCCACTTAGCAATTCCTTGGTTTTTATAAAAATAAAAAATAAAAATATGTTTCGCTTGCCTCTTTTGGTTGGTTTTCATATTTCCAAGGAATTTCATTCCCCGGCTTTTTCTTAAAAAACTTGCCCCAACTTTTTGTTGAGAATGAAAAACCCGAAGAATAAAAACAAAATTTTAAACTTTTGTTAGAGTTGGCCTAGTATTTCTTGAAAATGAAAAATTTGTTTGGTTGATGTACCGAGTTTTATGGGGTAAATATGAAAATATCCAAAAAAAAAACTATTTTAAGTCCCCAAGTTTTTCATTCTCCAACTAAAAGCTGGAGTAAGAGTTTTGAGGAGTTGGGGAATGGAATTTCTAAGGAAATGTAAAAACCAACAAAAAAAGGGGTGTTTGGTTATTGTTTTTATATTTTCCCACTTAGGAATTCCTTGGTTTTTATAAAAATAAAAAATAAAAATATGTTTGGCTCGCACCTTTTGGTTGGTTTTCATATTTCCAAGGAATTTCATTCCCTGACTTTTTCTTAAAAAACTTGCCCCAACTTTTTGTTGAGAATGAAAAACCTAGAGAATAGAAACAAAAATTTAAACTTTTGTTAGAGTTGGCCTACTATTTCTTGAAAATGAAAAAATTGTTTAGTTGATGTACCAAGTTTTATGGGGGTACATATGAAAATATCCAAAAAAAAAAAAAAAAAAAACTATTTTAGTTCCCCAAGTTTTTCATTCTCCAACTAAGAGTTGGAGTACGAGTTTTGAGGAGAAGTTGGGGAATGGAATTTCTAAGGAAATATAAAAATCAACCAAAAAAAGGGGTGTTTGGTTGTTGTTTTTATATTTTCCCACTTAGCAATTCCTTGGTTTTTATAAAAATAAAAAATAAAAACATGTTTGGCTCGCACCTTTTGGTTGGTTTTCATATTCCCAAGGAATTTCATTCCCTAACTTTTCCTTAAAAAACTTGTCCCAACTTTTTGTCGAGAATGAAAAACTTGAAGAATAAAATAAAAAATTTAAACTCTTTCCATATTTCTTTAGGAAACCACTCTATCAACCACATGAAATTTAACCATTCTCCAAGATATACTAGGCCAATTCTATACTCCCTAAAAAATGTAAAAAATTGAGGAATGAATTCCTTAATAACCAAATAAGCTGAGTCTGAACCTGGCTTGTTTTTAAAAAATAAGAATAAAAACAAAAACAAAGGAATTACATATTTGAGAAATATAAATCCCAACAACTAAACACGCTCTATATATATTGACATCTTTAGTTTTCTTCTACCATGTAAATTTTGTATATAAACAGTAGAAGATTGCATATCCAAATAACAAATGAAAAAGGGTTGTTAATAATTTACATATTCAAATATACCTTGAAGATTTTCTCATTGGCATAGGTCAAAGTAGATTAGTATATGCTAAATAATGGTCCAAAATCACACTAATCACATGCATCCATCAAAATGATTCAAAATCACATTGTACATAATTCAGACATAAATTTTAGCTATGAATCTCACTAGAGAAGATAATGCCAAGCACGATCTTTTGCTCCGTTTTACGGCAGTTCATTGGAAGGTTTTATGCTTTTGAATTCAATGATCGAAGAGGGAACCAAGCCTTCACTTATAAAGGGTGCTTGTAAGACAAGTATCCCTATAAGACCATCCATACACATGGTTTTTGGTGTTTGCACACTCTGGATGAAATAGATCGGTGAGCACCGATTGTGACTCTATTTTATATCGTAACGACCAGAGACTTGTACTTTAGTGACCGCGCGAGTGCTACGATTCCAATGCAGTGTGGCACACCCCGTTGCAATACCCAATGTAAAAGATACCGATGTATAGGCAAACCAAGGTGGCCCGCGCTATGTACGCGTGGCCCACCTAGGAAATCTAACAAAGAATCAATATAAAAAAATAATCTTAGAATCCTGAACTACCCCTCACCCTCACTCACACCCCTTCACACCTACCTTAGGCCAAAAGACCAAAACTACCACTACTTTACACACGCCTATCACCTATTATACCCAAACTACCCGTACTACCCATCCCCTCACATCCCTCTCTCCCCATTAGTTAACAACGAAACCTCCTAGCCCATGCCTCCCATCCCCCTCTCCGGTACTAGTCCACGCCACCTCTATGCTAAGCCACTCACTTCTCTCTTTTCCTCTCCTCATCCTACCCTCCGTTCTTTTCTTTTTTACCTCTCTATCCAATTTTCTCTACAACATCCCCCTAAGCACTCGACACCTTCCCTACATTTTGTAACAAGAGAGTGAGAAGGAAAGAAAAAGAAAGAAAGGAAAGAAAAGAAAAGAAAAATAAAATAGAGAAAAGATACTAAAGAAAGATTAAGGAAGATTAGAGAGAGGAAAAGAATGAAAGATTAATGAAGAAAGAGAGATATTAGAGAGAAAAGAAAGTAATTTAGGAGAAGTTAAAGAGAGTTGGGAGAGGATTAGAGGAGATTAGGAGTGAAGGCTTGCCTAAACACCATTTGGACCGTCTGATCGTTGATCCGACCCGACCCGACCGTTTGTCTTCATCGTGAGTGTAAGGATAGCCAACTTGACGGACGGAGTGGATCTCTCACGTGGACCCCACTTACTCTAACAACAAAAAAGAGATTAAAAAAAAGCTCAAGCGTCAGTGACGGCGTCGATGACGTTGTTGGTAGTAGCGTTGGAGTGGTCCCCCCACTCGTGGTACCCACCACGATGTGTATGTTTAATCCACACCGTTCATCGAATTTTTCATATCATTTTAGGACTCGGACCCAAAAATGAGACAGATCCAAATCTCAGGTGGACCACACCACAGGAAACAATGGAGACAATGACGTCCACTGTTGAAACCTTTCCAAGCCCCACCATGATGTATATTTTCCATCCCACCTGTTCACAGGTCACGTTATCTGGCTGATGGAAAACACAAGTATCAGCTTTCTCCAACTCTTCTTGGGGCCCAGATGGGGGACCTCGCTGCAGGTGGCCCCCTCTGTGGGACCCATCGTGATGTATATGTTTAATCCGTACCGTCCATCCGCTTTACTAGATCATTTTAGGCTGTGAGCCTAAAAATTAGTCAGATCTGACTCTTAGGTGGTTCATACCGAAGGAAACAGTGGGTATTAAGTGCCTACCATTGAAACTTCCTTAGGAGCACTATGATGTGCGTTTGGCACCAAACCAAGATTTGTATTTGCAATTTAATTCAGGGGTTATGGGGCCATTGTGGACTTCCACCACATTATAGAGATGCCTTGTAGAGCCGTCTTCCATTTTGTTTTGCAAAATGGGTCACGGCCTTAGTGGGCTAAACTAGAGATGTGGCATTTCCAGGTTGTTGGTGGAACAACATGCTGGACAGCTTGTTTGTCCAGCATGCGGGGCCCGTTGTGAGGGTCCCACCATGATGTAATTGTTTTATCCATGCTTCCCATACATATGACGGTTCATTTGGGGCCGTGGGGCCCGGCGTAGGTGGATCATGGCAAAAGAAATGATAGTGATTAGAAGCTATTTGACCAACCTCCTAAAGCCTATTGTAATGTTTGTTTGTGATCCAACCAACGTGTGGGCTGGCCGTGGGGTCTCACCTTGATGTATTTCTTGTATCCACACTAGCCATCCATCTTGGTAGCCCATGGTTCATGTGGGGCCCGATTTTGGGTGGGCCCCAACAAGAAACAATGGTGTTTGGATGCTTACCATTTAAAATTTCCTAAGGCTTAATATAATATTTATTTGTTATCTAACCTACCTGTGGGGCCATTGTTAATCTTATTATGGTACATGTGTTTTATTTAGGAATCCTGAGTGGGTCCTGCCATGATATATGTCTTATCTATGCCATCTAGCCAATGGCCCGCTTGGAGCCAACCTTGAAATATGTGTTGTATATTCATGTTGTTAACCTATTTGATAACTCGTTTTATAGCAAGGACCCAAAAACGAGGGAATTCCTTGGCCCAAGTGGACATCACGCTGGACAATGGGGCCTACCCACGCTGTCCAACGTGTGGACCACACTTTGGGGCACGTTATGGCCGTCGTGGTTCGCCACCTTAATGTGTATGTTTTACTTGTGCCATACATATGTTTGCTAGAACATTTTAGTATATGGCCATATGAAGGGTCTATTCAAGTCTCAAGTTGGCCATGCCACAAAGACCTTTATCTTGCTAATGGGGCCTGCCATTTGAGTCCCACTCTCTATATATCGGCACATTTAAGATTGATTATCACATGATATGACAACATGCTAATGTACTTAGCTTGATAGGTCGACACTGATAATATGCTTAGTGTAATGAATACCTTGCCCATTTATTTGTTCATACGCATCATATGTATGCCTGACTATGTATAATGATTGATCATAGCATACGCCTTTCGGCTTGAGATACTTAGGGAACCCATACGAGATAAGGTTGCCCCGCATGATCGCTCAATACACACAACTTTGTTGAAAGAATTAAATAGTATGATTCATGCATTATGCATCATGTATGTCACAATTGCATTTACTCCCTAGCGACACCAATAATGTAATCACACAGCCTTGATGCGACTAGCGGATGAGTTTATGGACACCAAAAACTATCGAGGTTACAAGGCGTCACAAGCGTCCCTAAGTGAAACTCTCTAAACCATGTGGTACCAGTAGGATGTACCAATGTCTAGATCTAGGCCGAGTAGATTCATAAGCACACGAGGGCTAAATACCAATAGGCCGCATTTCTCACTGTATCGGGGTCGGTCGGAAGGGGTGTAACCTTATCCGCTCAAGTGAAGATGGCTATATACTAGGTTGAGTCTAATTAGCTCGTGAAATGAGTTTGTTATTGGTGATCCGGGTAGGCTTTGACATACCACTGATGAGGTCGACAGTGAGGTCTCTTCCACTCACTAGGTCATGCGCACGACGGGTGACAACCTGTCACGAAGTGTACTAGACCCGGTGATGTCCCAGATGGGAACTGTTTTGATATGTGTTCTAGTTGAGGATTGACATGCTTGCGTTGCATTTTCAATATATAACACTCGGGCATGTAGGCCCTTGCATAATATTACATAACCTTGGTATGTCTGATAGCATTTATGGACTTGGAAGCTTAGCACCTCATTTTCTCGTACTATGATACTGATATATTTGTCATATATATTGCGCACGCACACACACTTTACTGAGCTTCGTTGGAAGCTTAAGCGCGTTTGTTTAAACTACAGATTATGCCAAAGCATATCAACAACGTTGAGGCTGGAGCACGAAACTGATCTTTTAAAATTTTGTTATATCTTGTATTTTTATTTCCAGCATTGTACTTAAGCAAATTATATAGTGGATATGTGATGATATATATTTTTTTTGGGTACACTTGTGGTTATGATAATTTTTTAAAAAAAAAAACACCCTGAAAATTCTCTTTGTAGGATCTCAGGATCGGAACCTGATGTATGGGATGTAGGAACCAAAATTGGGGTGCTACGGATGCTATCACTGCTGAATTCGAAGCTCGAGAATTCCATGAGCCCATTCGGTGAGTGTTGAGTGCAGTACTACTTGGTTGCACGGGATGTTGTAGACACCCCACGCAAGGTTGACAAGCTAATCTGAGTATAGTGGGACCTCTAAAACCAAGTCAAAAGTCCAAGCTTAGTCCACAACTTTAGGACTACAATGAAGCAGAAAAATGTGGACCAAGGGGGAACTAGCACCCCAACCAACATTGGCACTCATCCACATAGCCGGCGCTACATCATGAGATGCCCATCATGTGGAATCTTGTGATATTTTTATCGCGAGTTTGGTGGGAAGGGGATAAAGCAAACCCTACCATAATGATGTAGAGCGGGTCGCGGACAATTACATGGCTAAGATGGATCAGAAAAGGCCCGGTCGGCGACAGAAGTGATCTGGACCATCAGACCTTCAATCAGGCGTATCTCGCAATCCGGGATGAGTTAACCGACGTAAAAATATGATTTTGGGGTAGAACGAGCTAATTTAGCCAACCAACCCTACTACACAGGGTTGTGACGCTCGGAATTGCGAGAAACCCCTGATTCGACGATCGTTTCCCTGTTTCAATTTCATTTTTACTATAAATAGTAAGTTTTAGTTTGACTATTACTCTTCATCCGTCGGGCTTTAGGAGTTGCGCCCAATGTGAAAAGAGCTTAGAATAATTAGGGGAACGGTTTGGTGAAGCCAAATAGGACACTTACTATTTTTGACCGAAAGCCTTGCGCACTAGTAGACATCACGACCGTCTATAAATAATAAGTTTACTATTTATAGTAAGTTTACTATTTATAGTAAGTCGCGAATTCTAGGAGTTTTAGTTGTAGTTTGATTATGATTTCTTTCCCATTGCTTAGTACCCTTATTTAAAGGGTTGTGAATTCTTTTTTATGCATTGATTAATCTATTTCGAATTTATTAGAATTTATTTCTATTTTCTGCATGCTCTATTTTCTCGTGGATTCGAGAAAGTCTCTGTGAGGAGTCCAGAGAAGTTTCGTGGATTCGGAATAGTTATCCTCTTGAGGAAGACGGTGCTCGACCTCACGTCATCCCCTGCATCACATAAGAATCCCACTCGGGGTGAAATGATCTCTCTACGCTTAGTTTTTATCCAAAACTATGCCTAATGCCATCCAATCCAACCATTCATATGGCGTCATGTGGTACACCTATACCCTCAACCAATCACGACCCTTAAAGCCTTCATTAACTCCTAAACTACATAGAAATTACTATAATGCCACTACTGGCACTTATAAATACCCCATTCCCTTCCCATTTTAAACAATTTCTCATCGCTTATCTCTTATTCACCCATTTTTACTAAGGGCTTGTTTGATTTTCCAAATCAAATGTAAATGCCTTGTAAATGAGTAATTATTACTCTACCACCCCGTTTGAAAATTCACTTGTATTTTTGCTTGGAAAACCAGTCCAAAAGAACTGGTTTAAAATTGTGGGGCCCACTGTGATATATATAATGTATCTATGTTGTCCATCCGTTTTAGTATAACATTTTGAGGCATGAACCAAAAACTGAGGCAGATCTAACACTCAAGTGGCCCACACCAATGGACATAGTGGCCCCGATAAGTTTTTAAAGGTAGGTGTTTGATTCCCTAAATCCTATGGCGTGGTCCACTTGAGCTTTGGATCTATCTTATCTTTTTGGTCATGTCATAGTTTCAACTGGGATAACGGATGGATGGTGTGGATAAGCCACATATATCTCGGTGGGCCCCACATATATTTGACAGTGTCCTCAGTTTTAACGCTAAAAAAGCAAGCGTCAAATCAAACATTGGTATAACAATTGTAATTACTCAAGGAAATAATTATTACTCATTTGCAGTGTATTTTCCGAAGGTTTTGAAAATCAAACACACCCCATCTATACACCAAGGAGAGAAGAAACCATTCTAGCCCTAGGTTGGCCTAGCCAAATTCTAATCCTAACCACTTAAGCCGCCGAAGGGCCGACCCGAGCCACTCAAGTCAATCCCCGCAATAACCCGTTCACTCGCTTATCGGATTTAGATAAGTTTCATTCATATTGGCACCTGCATTTTGCATAATCATCTATAGTCTTAGCCCCCCCCCCCCCCCCCCCCCCCTGCTCACCTAGTTAATACAAGCATATGCTATGCAACTTACTGGAATTCTGGATCTTGCCCATTAAAAGCTTAGGTTGGCTAGATCTTGACCACTTCTCCAAGTGGGTAAGTCAGGGTAGAGAAGTTTTCCATGGTTCGCATATCCACACTGTATTCCACACCATACTGCATCGTTTATACACAAGAATTAACTCAATCCCTGGTATTCCGTTAGGTCTTATGAAATAGAGACCATATATTCGTACGGGCAGAGAGGGTGCCTAACACCTTCGCTCTTTATCATTGTGGTCTATTACCAAAAGTTTTCAATCACAGATCAGAGGTCATTTTGTGATAAGGAATCATCAATTTTCTAGCTTAAGGTTTCTGTGGGGTCTAGCCAATTGTGGAAATTTGAGTAACTGGCTAATGACGACTCTAAGTCAAATATACAACACCTCATGTTACAAATATACCGGAAAGCCTACAAAGGCCTTGTGGGTGTGATCCAACGTTCACAGATGCTTGTGTATGCCACACTTTCGTGAGCCCTACCTTATGCCCACATGTGCGATCCAAGTCTTCTAATCCATTGCTTGGTTAGTCAATGACATGCATGGCTCATAATTCTAACATTCTCTCGATTGGGTCACTTATGTCATTAGTTTAATATGCAATTGATTATGTACATCTAGTACACACTTTACGAGCTTGAAACTTAACCAAGTGTCTTAATTAATAGATCATAGGCAATATCTTGAATAATCTACTTCATTGAAATTGTTGGTATAAGACCACGATATTTGTCACTGCATTTATCAAAGTCGGACCATGTATGATCACAAATATGTGTACTCACAATGGCATGGATCTTAATGCCTTGAGTGTATTGTATGAAAATCTTATGTCAGGTGTGACCCCACAGACTTTCAAGTGGTCTAACCATATCTACTAAAAATTGCGCCTTAATAAAAACCAAACTATATTGTTCTTTTATTGTATGCGTACACAATGAATATAAATAATGAATATGATTCATGTCATCACAAAACTCGTATCGTTAACTGAACCTTAATTAATTGGAACGTGTACACAATTGTAATGTTTGTATACTTCTATTGACCCTTAGCATCTTAAGAGAAATGATGAATTTATCAATTGAGCTTTATAGACACCCGACAATTTTGAATCTTCTCATTTTTTATAATAAGCAACTCTACTCATGTACTCTCTATCATTATCTATATTGAGATATATTGTGCCACAATGCCTAACACTTGACTTCGTGATACGCATTATAATATTTTCAATGGATGAAGTCATAAGCATATGTATTGTAATCTCTTGCGCAACAATTTTTATATAAAAAAAATAAAACATAAATGAACTTCACATTAATGAGCCACTCAGCGTAATTTGAATTGTACATCTAATTAGTCTCAATTCATTAGTGTTATTGTATATGAGCATAATATCTTATCACCTCATCTATTACCATTTCATAGATCCTCACTTAGGGCGTGTTTGATTTCGTAGGGATGTGGTAAATGCATCTTTTCAGAGCACTTGTTACTACCAAGTGTACTTTTGGGTGAAATGTCGGCTCCCATCATAACATATTTTCTTGTTTGAAAAATCAAACTTTTTGCGGAAACCACCCATAATTAGCCCATGTTTGAAAAGCATCAAGGAAAATGTTGCCGAGACACGCACGTTGTAGACCACCGAAAGTCTCAGTCACCACTGTTTCTTGTGGTGTGGTCAATCTCAGATTAGGATTAGCTTCATTTTTAGGATCCTGCCATAAAATGAGCATTCAAAATGGATGGATGGCGTGGATGTATGGAAATACATGAAAATGGCCCCACAGTCAGGGATCCACCGAAGTCACGCCCTATGGACAGGGAAACAACAATGTTCATGTGTAGAACACATGAGGGTAGAAAGTGCATATAAAATCCGAGTCGTTCAACATGTGGGCCTCCTGTTAACATGCGTTGACTCAAAAAATCATATGGCCATTGATCTCACACATGTATCATGTTGATATGTGTGTCATGTGGATGTTTCAAAAAGAACAATAATTGAATAATTCTAGTCATCAATTCTTTTTTCACCTTTACTTATTGGCATGTGGACTGTCAATTATTTTTTACTATGAAGAACGCTACTTAGATGGAGAACGATTATTTTGTTTTCAATCATGTGGGGTTCGCGGTAGAGGGCAATGAGATGTACGATCCCTAATGAACAGGGGTCCTATCATGTTTTGGTTCCACTGGCTCTGTTGTCTTCTCTCTCAACTGCAGGGGAAAATCAGTACCGCACAAGTATTGGCTCATGAATGTTCGACATCTACTGGACCATTGATCAAGGATGACGATGTCTTCTAGGCCCACATTGCCAAAATTATACCAATGAGACTGTTGAGGCATAGAAAATTGATTGAAAAGAAGAGAAGAAAATAAATTTTTAGTCTTTTGTTGTGCGGCACACAACAGAAGTATTGGCAGATGCATTGCGCGGCATAGAAGAGTTTGAAATGGAGAATTCGTTGTGTGGATGGAGGGTTTCACACGTGTGAGAGGCTATAAATACCCCGCCATCTTTCATTTGAGGGATCAGAGAGAGAGAGAGAGAGAGAGAGATTTCAGGAAACGAAGCAGAGCTTAGACTTGGAAGAATTTTAGGTATTCAAAGAGATCAGTTGCACATGAGCAACAGATAGTCCGCGCAATAGACTGCTTGCACGCAGTGAAGCCATGTGTGCAATGGGTGAAAGTCAAAACAACCCGTCTGCGCAACAGGTCCATTGCGTGGACAAGTTGTTTTCTTTGAAAATGTGTCTTTTGAAGAGAATAAGAAGAACTTAATTCTTGCCCAAGGGATAAGGTACTGTAAGCTCATTAGATTGATCAAGATGTATATTAATTC
Organism: Magnolia officinalis; assembly: GCA_021015155.1. Lineage (NCBI taxonomy): Eukaryota > Viridiplantae > Streptophyta > Magnoliopsida > Magnoliales > Magnoliaceae > Magnolia > Magnolia officinalis. The sequence goes on along the minus strand of JAJHSJ010000004.1, from coordinate 37,376,702 downwards.
TGCGTGATGAATTCTCCGATCTAAAGATTTTACTATGATCTGAAATATTGTCGGAATCACTATCTGAGTCTATTCAAGACATATGTCTTTCTTTTATGTATTAGAATACTTTATTTTGGAATCAAGGGATTATATGAGGATGTAAAACAAATTCATAAGGTAAATGAAATATGATGTTTATTCCCTATATTCATTTTATTTTTGTTATCATTGAATAAGATAATTCTCCAAACCAAATACCTTTGTTTCTTGTTGAAACAAAACGACGACTCTGCTGGGGACTAGTCCTATTCAATAATAACTTAAACAATATATAGGGAATTTCATCACTGTTTGGCATCATACAGACGCCAAAATGGCGACTCTCAATGGGAACATCCTCCCCTTCATCTCTAAGATAAATTATTTTCTTATCTAAACACTGATCAATATCATCTCGAATTGTAATTGCAGCGCGATACTCGAATTACAATCAATGACAACCAAAGTAAGTGAAACGGTTTTTTACTTTACAACGACAGGATTCATGATAGAATACGCTAGTCATCGGTCTTCAACCCATAAGAAGCAGCCTACGGTGATAAAGTATTGGCCGGAGTCATCACTATTTCACCACTGATGCAAGACTACAGCAATGACTGGATTGTCGTATCACATCAAAAATCCAAACCTCGAAACAACATAACTGCCAGAAAAAGTCTGTCGCCATGGAAAGTCAGATGACCGAGAACACAGAATACAACTAAAAAGAACCCTGAACTCGCTCCTCTAGCGTTATATCCAGAAAAATTCCTGCCTTCTCTAACACCGCAGGACTTTCCAGCTCTGCCCGCAGTGAATACCCGATGGATAAGAAAAGAGAAAGGAAAATCACCGATGAAAAGTCCATTAGTCTCCGTATCACTCCAAAACACACCTCCATAGGTCGTATCACAATCAATAGAATTCCATGGAAGTACAGAAGAGTCGAATGAAACTCCTTTCTCAATGAGTCCTGTAGCACCGGTAAATTCCAACTCCACTCCAATGACTGCTTTGTCAGGAAACAGAGAAGCGGCTGTATGTATGGCAGGGACAAGTCAAGGTCTGACTATTGAAGACCACATAGCTGAAATAGCTCGGACATAGAAAATGTTAACAGAAGAATGCAAGAATCTACGAGAAGCCCTAGCAAATTTGGCACATAATGTGGCTCAAATTGTAGCCCCTCCAAGGATGGTGGATATGAATGAGCAGGAGCAGTAACCTGAAGGATCACAACTGCCAAGGGTAGGGTCACATGGATCTACCCCCATGGTGAGAACAATAACTCAAGAAGAAGTGTGACAAGTGGTTGCGGAAGCTGTCAAAACAGAAAGAGAACGCGAAAATATTGGTAGATTTTGTCACGCCCCAAACTCGAAAACCAGGCTCACAAAATTTCTGATCACCGAATCCGGTGCCGACAGCCTCTGTAGTACCCCATTCTCGGCTCCTAGCGTCCATACTCTAAATTCCGATCCTGGGATCCTACAAGCCACAAGTTTACCTAAATCACAAAGGCAACATCATCATCACATATCCACTAATATAAACATTTGAATACAGTGCTGAAAGGGAAATATATATAACAAAATCAAAGCTTCAGAAGACCGCTGCACGCTCCATGCTCAACTCTGCTGCAACCTAATGCCACCTGCTCGCATCTATCATGCATAAGCATATAGAAAGCTTAGATGGTGGTGTAGGTGTGTGCACAAGATAAGTGCCAAGTATTCAATACAATGCCATAATCATACAATGTATGAAATAAGCGAAAATACTGATAAGATCATGAATCATATGATATCAGAGTAAGCGAAAATACTGACACAATCATAAGTGCTATCAGCCGTACCAAGGCTATGCGATGCAAGGCATGAATGTTAATGGCCATATCAAGGCTGTGCGATGTAAAAACATAATAAGCCAATATCAGATGCCGATGATGCAATGTACTATGCGGTGCGAATGGAATGACCAAGCTGAAGTGTGAAGTCAGGATGATAGTACGTAGTATTGCAAGCTACGGGGTCTATCACAAAGGACTTCTATCCAAACTAGTCTCATACCTAAATTTGGATAGTCAAAATCAATGTGGTAGATTTCTGATCTCAGGTTAGTCGCGCGCCCATAGAATCCTGGCCATGTGAAGGTACACAACAATTAGTTGTGCACCACTAGCCCAAGTGGATAGTGAATGAAATAAATGATTGAGTATGCAACTCCTACTCAATAAGTCCACATATCAGTACAGTTCCTCTCTGAGAAATCACCGGGGTCTAGTACACTCCGAACCAGATTGCCGCCCCATCGCGTGTAACAAGATGACCTCACTATCTGCCTGCCAATATCGGGCTCGGCTTATCGATAACGGACCCATTCCTCGAGCTGGTCAAACTCAGCCTAGTTTTGCCCTCTTCTCTAGGGCAAGTAAGGCCGCACCCCCTTCCAACCGACCACGACACAGTAGGAGACGCGACCTAACAGTATACGGCCCTCATGCGCTCATGCATTCACTCGGTCTAGGCATTGAAGCAACCTCTGAAACCAAGAGGATTTGGGGAATTTCACCCAGGGATATCTGTAACACCTCATGTAAAATAGATTTTCGGTGTCCCATTTTGCCATCCACGATATTCCTGTGGAGGCTACGGCCCTGATGTCGCTAGGGCGTACGGTGGTCATATCACAAAATGTGAGATGCATGAGTCATACCATCTAGTCATGCATCAATCCTACGCGTACCACGCGCTCATGTGACAACTCATCCTATCAGGGAGTCCCATAATAATATGCCCAATGGCATATGTTATAATCAATCATTCCTCATATCAGGCATATATATGATGCGCATAGGCATGGGTCGTGAAGCTATACTAAGCATGTTATATGATGATGGTGTGATGCGCATGGGCATGGGTTGTGAAGCTATACTAAGCATGCTATATGATGATGGTGTACTTTTCTCATATCAAGGATAGGCCTAGACAGCCTACTCATAACGAGAATGGGCCTCACAATGGGCCCAAGAGAAGGTCACAATGTGGACATCTAACCATCATTGCCCATTAATGTGGATATTTAACTAACATCGCTCCCAAGCAATGGCCCACATAAATATCATTACATATATTACAGTGAAATCACACATTACATCGGTCCGCACATTCATCGCATTGGGCCTCACTCAAGGGACACATATAAACCACATCGGGTCTCGCCATACGGGCCACAAATACAACACAATGGGCCTTATCAAATGGGCCACAAATACATCAATACGGGCCACATACCTGGGCCTAATACACATCACAATGGGCCGCATGACATGGGTTTAATACACATCACGATGGGCCGCATGATATGGGCCTAATACACATCACAATGGGTCACATGACATGGGCCTAATACACATCACAATGGGCCGCATGACATGAGCCTAATACACATCACAATGGGTCGCATGACATGGGCCTAATACACATCACAATGGGCCGCATGACATGGGCCTAATACATATCACTATGGGCCTCGACACATGGGCCATAAATACATCACATTGGGCCTCACTCATGGGCCGTACATACATCACAATGAGCCTCGACACATGGGCCATAAATACATCACATCGGGCCTCAAATATTCATCACAGGTGGGCCTTACACATAAAGCAAGTGGGCCCTGAAAACTGATGGACAACAAGGATAAAACATACATCACGATGGTCCCCTGTCCCTGGACGGCATGGATGAAATCACACATCAAGTTGGATCACACGTCCCATAGATGGTGTGGATAAAACATACATTGTGCGGGGTCCACGTCCCATGGACGGTCAGGATATAAGACACATACATCACCTGTGTCCCACGTGGACAGCGGGGATGAAACACGTACATCATGGCAGGCCCACCATCTAATGTTGGACGATGCAGTAGATATATCACCTAGGTGGGCCCCAAGGTGTAGATATCATGATGTTATGCTGTCACATACTCATAATCGGTATCGATAATCGGAATCGACCTCGACAATCGGAATCGACCCCAATAATCAGAATCAACCTCGATAATCGGAATCAGCCTTGACAATTGAAATCGGCCTCGACAATCAGAATCGACCTCAATAATCAGAATCGGCCTCAATAATCCAAATCGGCAATCGGCTTAACCAAGGGCCTAAGGGAAGGTCACAATGAAGACTTTCAACCATCATTGCCCATCAGTGTAGACATTTAACCAACATTGCTCCCAAGGAGTGGCCCATACAAGGGATTCATACACAACGTAACGGGCCATACATACATTGCAATGGGCCTCAACCATGGGCCTCGAATACATCACAATGGGCCTTGCCCATAGGCCACGAATATGTCACAATGGGCCTTGCCCAAGGGCCTTGAATACATCACAATGAGCCGCATCACATGGGTCTAATATACATCGCAAAGGATTGCTCACACGGGCCTAACATACATTAAGTCGGGCCTCATCACATGGGCCTAATATGCATCGCAATGGGCCACTCACACGGGCCTAATACACATCACAATGGGTCGCACCAATGGTCCACACCAATGGGCCTCATATACAATAAGCAGGCCGCATCAATGGGCCACACCAATGGGCCTCATATACATCAAGTGGGCCGCATCAATGGGCCGCACCAATGGGCCATAAATACATCACATTTGGCCTCAGATATGGGCTTCAAATACATTTCAATGGGCCTCATGCATGGGCCCTATTACATTTCATCGGGTGTCATCAAATGGGCCACATACACATTAAGGAAAGCCCCATGATCTGGACGGTCTGGGTGACCTAGATGGCTAGACGGTTTGGATACAACACGTACCTCAAGGTAGGCCACACGTCTAAGGGGCAGACGACGGAGATATACAATACATGCATCAATGGTAGGCCCCTCATGGCATCGTCCAGTGATGGACGGTGTAAACATAGAATACATATATCAAGGTGGGCTACATTGCATAAGATGGACGACATGGATAGCAAATACATCACGCTGGAGCCCACGACACCGTCTAAACATTGTCTATGTAAATCAGCACTGTCCAAACATTTGACAACACCATCCAAATACTATCCATGTAAATCTGCACCATCCGCCATCCAAACATTGTCCATGTAAATCAACATGGACCAAACATTGTCCAGCACCGTCCAACACAATCTGGATGGTATGGATGAAATACATACATCACGGTGGCCCCATGCTGGCAAAACAGATGGACGACTTGAATAGATCACATACATCAGAGGTGGGTCCCAGCGAAATTAGATGGACGATGTGGAAATAAAACATTTACATCAAGGTCCCACGGGCAACACATTATCAAGGTGGGCCCCGCGTGTTGTGCATGAACAACACATTATCAAGGTGGGCCCCACGTGCTGCGCATGGACAACACATAAAATGAATACAATATGGTGGGCCCCACCCGTCCAGCACATGGACGATGTCGATATGCCCCACATACCACACGTGGGACCTACAGAACTTGTTGACCCAATGCAGCAGCTATGTAGCTGGTGCGATACACTAGCCAGTTCGATCCACACCGTCCAAAGTTTGGACGGTGTGGATGCAAGATACATACATCATGGCTGGGTTTGCATGCCCTGTTAATGGATGATGCAGATGCCAAAACACACCACCATGGAGCCCCACATGATGGACGACTGGAGTGGATGCCACGTACATCACGGTGAAACCCCACCGTCCCACCCATGGACGGTGTGGATATAGACCACGTACATTAAGGTGGGCCCACCCTGCCAATGGATGGACGGTGTGGTATATCACATACCTCATGATGATATACATCAGGTGGGTCCCACGTGGGACCCATCATAATATTTATTATTAATATAATATACACACACACACATATCAGCGTCCAGGCTTGCTGGGCGGCCTGGATGTGATACAACATCAAGGTGGTTTCCCAAGTGAGTGGGACACCCCACGTCAAGCTGATATTTATATTCTTCCTTCAATTGAGTCCGTCCAAACGGACCACCGGGTGGGCCCACTCGGTGGACGGTATGGATAAAGTGGGACACACTCCATAAAAAAAATGGAGAGAGAGAGAGAGAGGTTGGAAGAGCGGAGGGACCCCGCCACTATGGGTCCCTCTTACAAATCATACATCAAGATGGGTCCCACCATGTGTGGGCCCTCAATCATCAAATCCAAGTAAAATGATACAAATCTAATCCTAGAAAAGCACTTACCTTAGATATCTTCTTCCTTCTTCCGCCAATGCATGTTATAGCTTCAAAGGAACAATTTCAACGGTTGAGATGAAACTTGGATGGTGGAGATGAGAGATAGAAAGTGGGCCACACAAAGCTCTCTCATGGAGCTTGGATGTTGGAGTTTTCTCCTCTCCTTGGGGTTGCTTGAAAATGGAGAGAGAATGAGAGAGAGAGAGGAGATGAGAGAGAAGTGATGGGAGAGAGGGATGGGTGAAAGGTGATGGAGTGATAGGTGTACTTGACATGTATGGGTTACTTTGACTTTGGGGTTGCTTGGGGATGGGTGTTTGTACTTGACATGATGGGATGGAGTATTTGACATTTGATATGATTGATGGGAATTCTCTTGGGATTGCAACGCGCGACATTTTCTTCGAACTGAACGCGGGCCCACATCTCCTGGCCTAGGTATGCCTCGGCGCGCGAGACGCGTCATCGGAACCGCCGTGACGGCGCGGTCACTAGGGTACAAGTTTCGAGTTGAGCCAACTCTGATATACGGGACAAGACTCAGGATCGTGCGCAAACGCCGATTACAGCTCTTAGGTCGCTAGAATTCAACCAGGAGGACCGGGGAAGCTTACGGAACGATACGGCTAGGATATGGGCCTCACAGATTTCGTTACAGAACACCATATCCCAAGGAAGTAAAAGATATACCGTTCACAGCAAATTTTAAGCATCCTGATTTTCAAAAATTCAGTGGGGATGGGTCGCCAGACGAGCACCTTATGCATTTTATTACAACCATAAGAAATTTCTCCACAATTTCACAATATTGTCTACGATTATTTGGCTCTTCATTAACAGGAAAGGCGTTCCGATGGTATTCCAGTTTAGCTCCGAAATCAATAAAAAGCTGGAAACAAATGCAGGATGCCTTTATGTCAAACTTCTTTTCATCAGATCGTGTTGTCAACATTATGGAACTAGCTTCCGTATGACAAAGAGAAGACGAACCCATAGAGAAATTCATAGACAGATAGAAGACAATGTTGCCTCATGCAAACAATTAACCGAAGAGAAAGAACAAGTAAAGATGTGCCTAAATTCTATGGAGATCAGAATCATTCGGTCTCACAAGTGTTGACATAAGAACTTTCCGTGACTTAGCCATGAAAGCCCATGCATAGGAATTAATGACCAAGAAAATGTCAGCGTTTCACTATGATATGGGTAGAAGAGGGCATGGTAGATTGATGACAAATGTTGTGGAACGAGAGAAGAAAAATGATACCATCCGCAAAAGAAAAAGAACAAAAAAGAGGGAAGAATTAGATCGTTACAAAGGAAGATACAATGATAAAAGACCCAAATCTCTCAATTCTCATGAAGGATTACATTCGAGAAAGAGGATATTGCTCCTATGATGAAACAACTGCTAAGTGTAGGGACAATAGAGTTGCCCCCGGCCACGCGGCCCGAAGAAGCAGAGATGACGAGAGAAAGAAATTTATGTCACTATCACCGTCTGATGGGACATTCCACGGAAAATTACTTCACACTAAAATGCATAATCCAAAGGATGATAAACAGAGGTGAGATCACAATAGGTAAAAAGAAAGAAAGAAGCAGGAAAGCACCAGTAAACATGATCTTTGGTCGAGAGATTATATATGAGAAAAAGGGAAAGCTAGAAAGGAAGGAAAGCAATAGCATGAATACTGATGGCTCTACAGAGCAAATGAGTAAAGCTGCAGTAATCACGTTACGCTCAGGAAAGAAAGTAACAAGTCCTCTCCGAAAATATAATGCTAAAGCAGTTCAGGAAAGAGTACCAGAAATACAAGTTGATAAAAATAGAAAAGAGGAAAACAACGAAGTCGGGAAGGTAACTCGATTAAGCGTGTATGACGCATTACAATTATCAGAAGAATGTCGACACATTCTAATTCAGGCTTTATCTGATAATGAGATGAGAGAAGCATTGCTTGTAGAAATAGAAAGCACAGAACAGGAAATACAAAACAGCTGTACGCCCGTCAGTTTCTTCTATGACGATGATTTGACTTGTGATAAGGAGCATAACAAGCCATTAATGATCGTGGGCCACATTCGCTATAAACAGGTTAAGAGAATAATGTTAGATAACAGGTCAGCGGTGAATCTTTTGCCATTAACAGTGTTGACTAAACTCGGATATCATCGCTCACATCTATGCCCTAGTGGAATGATGATACCGGGTTTTAATCAAGATGGGCAACGTGCGTTGGGCAAAATCACATTAACCTTTGAAATAGGAGAGTTAATGACAAATGTTGTTTGTCATGTCATCAATGCAGTGACAACATATAACCTCCTTTTGGGTAGACCATGGATGCATTAGTACGGTATTATACCTTCCACTTTACACCAATGCTTTAAGTACTACAAAAATAGAATTCAGTACAAAATGATTGCCAATCCAAAGCCATATACAGAAGCAGAAGCTTTCTTCGCCGATGCTAGTTATTATGATGGATTCATTAGAGAGGAAGAAGAGAAGAATGATGAAAATAAAGCCCCAAGAAATGATCATATGGAGATGATAGAAAAAGAAGCTGCAAGGTAGAATTACCTAAGGCAGCAAACACAAAAAAGAAGTTTTATTTTGTGCCAAAACACTTGAGACAACCAGGATAGCCTCCGTTAACATTGTTATCGCCTGAACAACTGGAAATTCTATAGTTAAACTACACAGTGTCGTTGCCATATGCTGAAAGGAGCAAGCCATTCCCAACCATTCCGAAAAGATTTCATGTCAAATCTAGTTTAAAGTACCTTGAGCCGATCGAATTTTATGCCCTTTCGGAAATGAAAGCAGAAGGAAAAGCTGATAATAGCATGAGTTACAAAAAACTGACATTTGAAGATCTCAAGAGGTATAGTCTAGCTAGCAAAAAAATCATGAAGAACATGGGTTTTGATTATGAAGAACCAACTGGCTTAAATTATGGAAAGGGAATCCAAATTCCAATTGGAGTCAATGAGAAAAAGTGAGAGAAATTCTTGGGATTGGGGGTAGAATCTTCAGTGAATATGATTGCAATTGATTTGGTAAAAGAAACAAATTCCAAAATAATCAAGCATCCTGAAACAGCTCCGAAACGGATGGAAGACAGAAGGCAACTGACGATCGATAGTTTGTGAGAAATAAATCTGGGAATAGAAGAAGAACCACGGAATACATTCATAAGCGCCAACCTCCCTGAACAGGAAGCCGATCAACATATCAAGCTTTTGAAAGAAAACAAAGATGTATTTGCTTGGACATATGTAGAAATGTCAGGCCTGGAACCTTCAGTAGCAATGCATCGATTGAACATCTCTAAAGATAAGAGGCTGATCAAACAAGCACAAAGGCGATTTCATCCGGATCTAATTCCCCTAATAGAAGAAGAAATAAATAAGCTGGTAAAAGTTGGGTTCATCAAAGAGGTTAAGTATCCTAGATGGATATCGAATATCGTCCTGATAAAAAAGAAAAGTGGACAGATCAGGGTATGTGTTAACTTCAGAGATCTAAATGAGGCTTGTCCGAAAGACGATTTTTCTTTGCCAATAATCGAGCTGTTAATTGACAGTACGACAAAATACGTCATCATGTCCTTCATGGATGGGTATACCGGGTATAATCAGATAGGAATGACTCTTGAAGATGAAGAAGCCACGACATTCAGAACTTCGTTAGGAATTTATTGCTATAAAGTTATGTCGTTCAGTCTCAAGAATGCCGGTGCAACATATCAAAGCGCAATGCAGAATATCTTTCAAGACATGACGCATAAGCATGTTGAATGCTATGTAGACGATTTGGTAGTCAGATCAAATGACCATGAAGAACATCGCGAACATCTAATTTCAATCTTCCGGTGACTCGGAAAGAAACAGTTAAAGATGAATCCGGCCAAATGTGCTTTCGGTGTTTCATCAGGAAAATTTCTCAGCTTTGTAATCCGTCATAGAGGAATTGAAATTGATCCGGGGAAAGTCAAGGCTATCTAAGAAATACCACCGTTGAAAACATTGAAGGAATTAAAAAGCTTGCAAGGAAAGTTGGCATATATTCGTCGTTTCATCTCGAACTTGGTAGGGAGATGTCAACCATTTTCTCATTTAATGAAGAAAGGAACATAATTTGTGTGGGACAAGTCCTGTCAGAATGTGTTTGATTCAATTAAGGAATTGTTGAAACAACCTCCAGTATTGGCAGCTCCTTTAAAGGGTAAACCACTCATTCTATATATATTTGCAGCTAAGAACTTACTATGAGCTCTATTGGCACAAGTGAATGAACACGGCAAAGAAATCGCACTTTATTATTTGAGTCGAGCCCTAATGGGCACATAATGCAATTATTCGCTAATTAAGAAAGTGTGCTTGACATTAATATTTGTACTGTAGAAATTAAGATATTATTGCCTTTCTCATGATATAATCTTAATCTCGCGAGTAGATCCCATAAAATTCTTGATGACCAGGCCAATGCTATCAGAAAGATTGGCCAAATGGATGTTGTTGCTTTTAGAATATACAATCACTTACGAGCCGGCAAGAGTAGTAAAAGGGCAGGCAGTGGTAGATTTCTTGGCAGTTCATCCCGTAACAGGCAGTGAAACAATCCGTGACTACTTCCCAGATGAACAAGTAATGATGATTGAATCGCTAAACTCATGGTAAATGTACTTCGATGGTGCTTCTCGAATGTCAAGAACAGGTGCTGGAGTGATATTTATCAGTCCTCAAGGCGATTTACTGCCTTTCTCCTTCACATTGGGTACTGCGTGTACAAATAATGAAGCCGAATATAAATCTCTCATCATTGGGATGGAGATAGCTCAAGAGATGAAAATAAAAGCCTGTAGATTTTTGGGGACTCCAAGTTGGTCATAAATCAGTTGACAACAGAGTTCAAAATAAGAAAATAAGAGCTCCTACCATACTGCTGACGCACACAACAATTGCTAGAGTAGTTTCATCATTTTGAAATCAAACATATACCACGATGTGAGAATGCAAGGACAGATGCTTTAGCTAGCCTGGCAGCAGCTTTATGCTGTCTAAATCGAAGTCCACTACAGGTGACAATAGAAGAAAGAAGGTTCTTACCATCATAAAAAATTATCAATGAAGCAGCCGAAGCACTTCCTATATCATGTTTGGAAGTCACAATAGATGATTGGCACTAGCCTTTTGTAAATTATCTCAAGTACGGTATTCTGCTAGAGGATTCAGCACAAAGACCACAAATTAAGCAGAGATTGAAAATATTCATTATGTGTAGCGAAGTGTTATACAGAAGATCTTATAATGAAATGCTGTTACGGTGTCTAAGCATGGAGGAAGCAAATCAGATATTACAAGAAGCCCATTTCGGAGAATGTGAAGCACATCAAGCTGGTAGGAATTTATTTCATTGGGTGCATTGAATGGGGTATTATTGGCCCACAATGTTTAAAGAAACCATCGATTATGAGAAACACTGTCATGAATGCCAAATCCATGGAGATGTCATACATGTGCTTCCTGAAGACCTTCATCAGTCGATAACCTCCTGGCCTTTCGCTGCCTGGGGACTTGATGTCATCGGTCTCATAAATCCACCTTCGTCTAGAGGAAAACAATATATTCTGACAGCGACGGATTATTTCTCCAAGCGAATTGAAGTGATTGCACTTTGAAATGTCAAAGAAAAAGATGTCGTGAATTTCATCCGACATGCAATAATATACCGCCATGGCATTCCAAAAAGGATCATCACTGATAATGGCACTCCTTTCAAGAGTAGGGACATGGAGAAATTATGCCAAAAATTTGGCATTCATCACTCATTTTCAACACCTTATTACCTGCCAGCCAACGGGTCAGCGGAGGCCTTCAATAAGACGATTGTGAAAATATTGAAGAAAACTATCATAGGAAATAAGTGTTATTGGGATAAAAAGTTACAAGAAGCTCTATGGGCTTACAGAACTACTCATCATATTGCAACGAAGGCCACACCATATTCATTAGTGTATGGTGTTGAAGCCATCATTCCAATTGACATGCAAGTCACGTCGCTCAGGGTGGCGGTACATCAATCGATCACTGATGATGAAAATGTAAGGATAAGGATGACCGAGTTGGATGCGCTCAATGAAAAATGTCTGGCAGTTCAACAGCGATTAGAACTATATCAGGTTAGAATTTCTACTGCCTTTGATAGGAAAGTCAAACATCGCTCTTTCAAGAAATGTGACCTGGCACTAATGTTAAAAAGACCTATAGTGGTCACTCGAAGAACTGGGGGCAAATTTAATCCCAAATGGGACGGTCCGTATGCAATAACAAAAGTATATTCAAACGGAGCATATCGATTGGTGGATCAGAATGGACGAGGTATCGACATACCCGTTAATGCTCGCTTCATCAAGATATATTATCCCTGACAATCGATGTGATTTTGATTTTGAAGATTATTGAATATAATGCTTCCCAATTAAAAGGGGGCAAGACAAGTAAAATGATGAAACAGCCTTAAAAGACAAATGCCATGTATCCTTCTCCACATATGATAAATAAAAGGCAAACTCTCAAGAGTATCAAAGGATATTCAAGCATATCAATCTTGTCGCCGAGTATCGCCAAAATTAATGATTATCATTAACCATTATCAAGCGTCGATGATGATTATCGCCAAATGGATATCATTGCCATCGCTCATCGCTAATCGCTACTGACTATTATTACAAAACTATTATCGTTAAATTGATATTATCACCAGAATTGATACATTACTTTAAAAACACTATGAAGAATGTTATTATCGACATGACGATATATCATTTATCGATTTATCAGTAGCAGTGGTGGAATAAGCCTATACGGCCGACCACACAAGTCGTATGACAGCAATGACGTATTGTCATTCACGGCAGCAGTGGAATAAGCCTATAGGCCAACCATGCATAAGACCTATTACAAACATCTAATATCATGCGGGCAGCAGTGAGAAGCCAGTGGCCCTAAAAAGCCTGTATAGGCCATCATGCGCTTAGACCCATGCGGGCAGCGGATGAAGACAGCGACTGAAAGCCTTAAACAGGCAAAAGTCTATATAAGCCAATCACGCGTAAGACTAATGTTGTCACGCCCCAAACTCGGAAACCGGGTTCACAAAATTTCAAATCGACGAATCTGGTGTCGATAGCCTCTGCAGTACCCCATTCTCGGCTCCCAGCATCCATACGCCAGATTCCGATCCTAGGATATTACAAGGAGGATTTTTAAACTTACATTTAACTCGTAATAAGCATAACCACAAGTTTACCCAAATCACAAAGGCAACATCATCATCACATATCCACTAATATAAACATTTGAATACATGCTGAAAGGGAAATACATATGACAAAATCAAAGCTCTAAAGGTCCGCTGCATGCTCCAAGCTCAACGTTGTTGCAACCCAACGCCACCTGCATGCATCTATCGTGCATAAGCTTATAGAAAGCTTAGTAGGTGGTAAAGAAAAAGTGGTATGTAGTGTACGCTCTTTGGCTTGTCTATAGATTGGCCAACCATGCGTAAAACCTCACAGATTTGTGGTTCGATTCCAGTAGAAACTCATAAGGACAGAGCTGCAATGTACCCCCTCATTAATGGACTGGTAGCCTTGAATTTGGTATCCTAAGGTAACCTTGTGCTCCCCGTGAACTCTAGAGAGTTATTGTGGCCAACCCCGTGCATAAAACCCATCGAGTTTACTGCCCCGGTAGCTTCATTGGGCCCCTTTGATGGATCGCGGTTTGTGAACTTCCTGACTGTGATAAGTTTAACGAACTCATAAGAGACCATTCGCGTAAGACCCTGACTCCAACTACTTAAGAGTCTAAAAAACTGTGATTGCTCCACTACTCAAGAGATTAAACTGTGTGTGAAACTAACTGAAAACTGGAAATTAGCTCCACCTATAAAAAAAATACCATATAAGGGAAGCAATACTGACAATTAAGGATAGACTATCATATGATAAGAACTGTATGTATTATCATTACATGTTTGCAAAATTCATGAAGAAATGTTCATCATAATAAGAATCTCAAAAGCAAAAATCACATATTCATTCATAATATCTTGAATTTTACAAATTAGAAGAATACATATGACGACATGAACAAAATTTTATAGATCTGCTGACATCACTAATGCTGCTATATATCTTTGCAAATCTTCTTTTAATTGGGCTTGTGCTGTGGCATTCGGTATTTCTGCTTCAAGAATAATTTGGGCATGATTGGGAGTGTTGGCCAACTCCTTTTCCAAAGAAGCAACTACTTCTTTATCCTTCAAAAGCTTGGCTCTTTCAAGATCAGCGATGCAAACATTAAGTTCAATTTCTTCTCTAATCTTACTATTATTTAAATTTTCCTCTTGTTCCTTAGCCTCGAGCAAGGCAATTTCATTATTCAAAAAAGCAATATGATTACTGATGACTATCATATTTTTGTCAGAAGCCTTCAACCTATCTTGTAGGGATTGATGTTTAATATCATAACCAGATACGATAACATCAGCCTAAGAGATTTTCTCCTTGAAAGATGCCAACTCTTTTTGATGCTCCAAAATCTCTGGAGGAATCACCATGCTTTGAACTGATTCCAAATTATTCACTGAATCATAGAAATGCGACAAGGAATTATGTAATGGAAGGACATTGATATGGGCCAGTCTTGTTGAATGATCTAGAATAGCCAGAGCACTGTCTAGATAAGGCCATTGTGCAGGATTCTTGAAGGCATCAATAATGACAGAGATAACATTCTTGAAAAAGATGAGCATGATAGGCGATACTTTATCCAAGGAAATTCTATCAGATATCGTGGCCACTGAATTAGAATCTCCTGATCCACTCGAAGAAGGAAGAATTGCAGCTAAAAGATAAAAAGAAAGGATATAAGTCGAGGAACAATAATATTAAATATATAAAGAACAGAGAACAAAGAAAGAGTTGTACCATCTCTGGGGCCAGGATGAGATGTAGTTGGTATAGAAGATGCTTCTATTCCTGAAGATACGGAAACATTCGTAGTGATGACTGCCACATTGAAAGAAAGTTCTTGAGCTCTTGTGCTTGAATCCAAAGTAGTTGGTGTTAGTGTATCGATTGGATCAGAAGGAAACTCCAGACTTCAAGCAACTGGCTAAATGGGGGGAGGACGTGTAGAAATAACCTTCTCAGTATGAGCAAGAATATCAGTAATCAAATGGACAACTAGTTAAACATGTGATGTGTCCTGATTCACTTCCATACTCTGAGGGGAAAATAGATCTTCTGGTTCTGCTTGCATTTCTGGCAAAGAAATTTCAGCTTCCCTTGACGAAGACACCTCCGCAATAACAGGAAACACTGTAGGATTTTGATCAGTAGCATTGACAGTGTTCGCAAGAGGAGGAGAGGAGAAAGCATCATAAGATATGAAAATATTTACACCAGGAGAGTAGCCGAAACCCCCATAATCAAGTTGTTTCTCTTCAAGAGAAATCACTTTAGGAGGAGAAGAAGTTCCGTGATTATCCCTTTGAACCTCAGTAATTGGGATGTTGCCTGCAATTTCACCTTCCTCGCCGATATCAACCTCCACATCTTCTTCTTAGAGGTCATCCAATAAAACATTCCCTTCATCAGTCAAGCTTGTAGAAGAAGATGTTTCACTAGTTGAAGTTTCCGCAGAGTAATCTGACGAACTATCCTCTTCAGAAATTATCTGTTTTATCTTATAAACAGTCTTTACAAGAAGAGCATCCCGAAAAGTAGTAGGATTTCGCTGAACCAAAGCTTCCAGACATAAAGATTTAGCCCTCGAACGGGTCATTGGAGAATGATGAGTCAAACCTCTAGCAGAAGAGACTGTAGTTACCATTTGACCTTCAGTGGAGGGAATTGTGGTTGTATTCGAGTCTTTAGTAGGAGAGATAGTATCTGTGGTCGAATTTTCTGATCTGTGAGTGGGAGAATATGAAGGAACGATAGGAGCCTCAGGTTCATTAACAGGAACGGATTGTCTTTCTGATTGATTTATGAGATCCAGAGGGGATCCAAAAGCTATCCATCCCTCTAAAGTATTAACCGGCTTTATTTCCTGTATTGGTTCTTCTATAGAAATCCTTCGACAAAGTTGACCGGGAGTTGCTGCATGATCTCTTTCAACAAAATACCCAATTCCTTTCTCCGATCTGTAATTCCTCAGTCTGGGAGGAGGAATCCAGATAGGGCGATCAATAGGATAACAGTTGTGTACCAAATAATATTGATGCACCCACCAATGCATCTAAGTATATGAGGCTTGTACTCGGTGATTAAAGCCCGGAAGAACAAAACGGGACTTGAAGTTCCTCGCCAAGAGTTGTTTCCGTATCAAGACCCAGTTATATGGATCCACTCCATAACTCTGCATCACCCGAGTGACATCTTCTCCCGCCTGTGGTACAATTTGATCATACCCAAATTGTCTTGTAAACCTACTCAGATAGTAGGGTTTCCGCTAGAATTCGCTTCCCTCTTGAAGAGGAAGACTACAAGACCTTATGCAAATCAAGAAAGTCCTCTCGATTGGCTCCAGATCATTGTTATCTACAACCTCTCTATCTTCGGCCTGATGTGATAGATAAAATGGGAAGAAATCAATGGATTTTGTACTCTTAATTTTATCTGTAACCCATTGGTAGGTTCTTTTCACCATTTTGCGCTCAGATAATAATATAGAGAGGGACGTTCGGGGTTGACATAAGCCTTCTTGGGGTCATCATATGTCCATGAGAAATATATACCCAACCAACCAGAGAAATAATGTCAGGGGGTGTACGAAGAAGAAGCTCTTATTACCGGGCTTGAGCAATGCGCCGCGACATTTCCAAAGGCCTTATAAAGAGAGCAAAGGATAGGAGGAGCTAAAGAATTTTTTTTTCCTTGTAACATGGCTACATCAGCAATAAATAGAGTAGGACGAACAACGTCTGCCCACTTTGAACTTGGTAGCACTACTAAGCTCAGCCAATAAGCAAGGAACGCAGCAAGTTCAGTCTCGGGACTAAAAGCAGCAGTTGATCCTTGTATCTTCTAGTGGGTAGCTTCTAGATCTGGAGAATGAATGCCAGACAGCCTAGTGTAAATGAAGAGAAGAAAAAAAAAGAGATGAGTGATGAACATATGAATGAGGGGAAATGAAAAATATAAGAGAGTTGGAGAAGTGTACTGCAGGTATCTAGTAAAATGTGCGAGCTATTAAAAAGGGGAAACTTTATGAATATCGGGAAATTTAGACATTTCTCGAAAAAGTTCAATGGTAGGAACGGAAATAGAAGGCTCTCTTCTAGGATAGAAGTAAGCAAACTCTGCATTCATAGGAACAAACTTGTCAAGAAAAGACCTTGTAATGGGAAGGCCTGCCATGCGATGGAGATCCCATAAAGTGATGCTCACTTCACCAATTGGCAGATGGATGGAGTTCATTGCAGAAGACCAGTGTTGTAAGAAACCTTTATAAATCATGGTATCTTTTTCAAAGAAGTCCGAAGTGGCTTCTATGGCAACGTAAAGATTTATCTCACCAAGGATTCTCTTATATTTCTGAAGGATCGCCCTGACCCATGAGCTGTAGTATTGACGAGAAGAAAGAAGACCGCGTGTTCTGAATTCATCATTACCCCATAGAGAATCCCTATTATGAAAACGCTATTGAACAGTTTCAAAATAGTGAGTGGGATACAAGGTGTGAGGATTGTAGCAGGGGATGGGGAATTGCATATATGATATTTGTCTCGTCTTCTGCTCGAACCCTTTCTCAGTGATATACCCCTCAAGGATCTTCAGTTTTTTTATAACCCAGTTCGCAACATAGTGCAGGTGATTTTGTGTCATATGATTAGAAGGTTCGCTTTGGATCATGGAGAGGTGACGATGGAGACTCATCGAGATAATGACGGTTTCATCCTTATGGGGATTTTTAGACTTGATCACATTTCCTTGAAATTTGACCATATCCCAAATGTTTTGAAAAAGTTTTTTGTTGTGAGCTTTTATCTTCTCCTACAAAATTTCATTCTTGCTCTTCGATTTCTTCTTTTCGAAAAAGATGGAGGGGGGAAGATTCGGCAGGCACAGGGCGAGAACTGTCAGTACAAAAATTGGCAGTGGATTTCAACCAACTTTCCCAATCAGACTCATGGCCCTCTGTTGGCGGTCTCTCGAGTTCTCCCATCATTACAGCAGTGCGGATAGGGTCGGCAAGAAGTAAGATACGGTCAGTGAAATTAATGGTTGGAGGGTTGGGTATTTCGAATAGGGAAGAAGGTTCTTTAGCTAATCGGGTTCTCTTTGGAGGATGGTCTTAAGGAGATAGTGATGGATTGGAAAATTCAGTGATATGTTCATTATGCGAAGAACGTGGTCTCTTGGATCGAGTCATTGGAAGAAGACAGGAAAATTCAATAGAGTCTCGGTACTTGGAAATTTTTTGAAACAAAAAGTTTCGTTGCGCGCTGGATGCTATTGCGCCCTAAGACTGGTTGCGCGGAAGAGTTTGTTGGCACAAAGAGAGGAATGAATGCTCTAGAAGGAAGAATGAGTAAATGAGGACAAGTCCCACTTATATAGCGCAGACTTGGGCCTGTTACGCGGTGCACAATGGATATAGGTTGCGCACAAAAAGAGAAAGGGATGAATATTTTTTTTTTAAAATGTATCCTCCATTTTATTTTGAAGAAAGAAAACAGAAATGAAGGATCAATGGGGCATCTGTTGAGGCATAGAAAATTGATTGAAAAGAAGAGAAGAAAATAAATTTTTAGTCTTTTATTATGCGGTGCGCAACAGAAGTATTGACAGAAGCATTGCGCGATGCGCAATGTAAATTGGCGCACAATAGAAGTCCGTTGCACATAAAAGGGTTTGAAATTGATATTCGTTGTGCTGAAGGAGGGTTTCACATGTGTGAGAGGCTATAAATACCCCGCCATCTTTCATTTGAGGGATCAGAGAGAGAAATTTCAAGAACCGAAGCAGAGCTCAAACTTAGAAGAATTCCAGGTATTCAAAGAGATCAGTTACACGCACGCAACAGATGGTCCGCGCAACGGACAGCTCGCGCGCAGTGAAGCCATGCGTGTAATGAGTGAAAGTCAAAACAACCCATCTGCGCAATAAGTCCATTGCGCAGACAGGTTGTTTTCTTTGAAAATGTCTTTCGAAGAGAATAAGAAGAACTTAATTCTTGCCCAAGGGATAAAGTACTACAAGCTCATTAGATTGATCAAGATGTATATCAATTCCGCGTGATGAATTCTCTGATCTGAAGATTTTACTATGATCTGAAATACTGCTGGAATCACTATCTAAGTCTATTCAATACATATATGTCTTTCTTTTATGTATTAGAATACTTTAATTTGGAATCAAGGGATTGTATGAGGATGTAAAACGAATTCATAAGATAAATGAAATATGATGTTTATTTCCTATATTCATTTTATTTTTGTTATCATTAAATAAGATAATTCTCCAAATCAAATACCTTTGTTTCTTGTCGAAACAGAGACAATCCTAATACATCTAAAGAAGTGGATTGCATCCTACCCCTGCCGAGATGATAATCCGTCTGGGTAGGCTCTGCGTGGCCCACTGTGATGTCAGGGTTTTATCCACACCGTTCATCCATTTTATAAGATAATTTTAAGGCAATATACCAAAAATGAGGTAGTTCCACATCTCTAGTGGACCACACCAAAGTAAGCAGCGGTGATAATGACACCCACCGTTGAAACCGTTCTAGGGGCCAATGCACATTTTATGAAGGAATCAGGTGATTCTCAAGCTGGTGTGCGTAATCCGCTTATTCCCCCATTCCAGACATACTTGCTTGATGAATTCCAATCGTACCCATATGAGTTTCAGGGGTTGTAATTCGTACAACTAATGCTCGGCGATCACCCAATATCAGAAGTCACTTTCGCAAGTAAACCAAAATACCACCCATCCAAAATTACAAGTGGTCCATGGATCTACCCTATATAGTAAAGCTATTGGACCACTCTTGTAAAAGTACTATATATGATGCATCCATCGACTAGAAGCATCAACGATAGAGCACCATTAGCTAAAATACCATAACTATAACAGCAACATCGAAAATAATAAACAATACCAGCGTCAAGTCACGATCAAAGTCACCATAGCCAATCGAGTTCCCAGGGTTGCCTGTACGTGTCGTTGCTGATATCATGGGAGCAGGCATATCAGGTGCGAAGTAGTAACCGGTCGCCTCGTCAACACCAACGCCTGCCTGATTTGGAAGGGCATCACCTATGAATGCGCTCCACACAAGAAACGCTTCCTCTGCATACTTGTATGACCTGAAGCGAGCATGGTTGTACCTCTCAACTTGGACCTTGCATTCCTCCTAAGTGTAATATATTCTTGGTTGTCTTCCTATGAACACTACGTAGAATTTAGCCATCCATTGAAAAGAAGAAGTCATTATTCATCGTTAGATTATCCATAATTATAAGCAATTACATACCAGGTAATATTTGACCATAACAAGTGTCGTCGTGACTTGTGCGTAAGTTAAACCTGCATGTAATTCAAATAGATAACAATACATCCCATGATTAAACTACAAGAAGATCCAACCAACTATGTATGTCAGTGCACTTTATGTGTTCAAATATCGGTGTGAGAATTATATATAAAAGTGGTCCAAAATATAAGTGTCCTATCCAAAGTTATACATGTCCAAAATGTTTTATAATTAAATATTATCCAAATTGCAAAGCCTACGAATGACTGATTCGATAGTCAAGCCAGGCATAATGTTCCTTCAGATGTGGAGTCCATCCCCATTCAGCAACATCCGTATGAATGAAATTCTCTTTTCTTTGGCAAAGTTAAGGAATGCGGCCCCATATGATTCTTCTTTAGATAGCAATTTCGTCACCCATAGTACCCATCAGCCATCAGTCCCTCCAACTCTTTCAAAGCTGGTATAATCTGTGACATCCGACCAAAGTTCTTACCCTAGTCGATCGAAATCGCAATTGACTTCACCGCTTCCCCAATATCGACCATCCCAGTGCCAATCATATCAACTGGTCGCTCCACTCTTGATCTCTTCTTAGAATTAACCATGGAATTCGTGTTACCTGAGCCATTCTCATTCTGTGTCGGACTTGGATTGAGAATATTGTTGCCTTTACAGCTGTCGTAAGACCAATGGATTTTCGGTGCAGTGTTGCTAAGATCTTCAGAAAATATAATGTTAATATCATGATTCAGATCGACTGTGTGGGTGAACAAAACCTCAGTGTCTCTCCATCGAGGAGTGATAGCGCCGGGAGGAAAGTTATCAGTGGCACATGCTTTACCAGTAGCCCTTTTATTTTTGAATATGTACTCAAGATCATCGTACCTTGGCATTGGTTTGCCACGAAATTGAGCAGCATCTGGATGGGACTAGTAACAATACAAAAACAACTGGTTTTTAATATTGCAAAGGCATGATGAAATTTTAACTTAATTCCAGTTATACCTTAATGTAGTACATCCATACTTCCTCTGAAGCGATGACAACTTGTAGGTCAGGGTTCCATCCAAATCTAGACGCACTGCACAGATCTTTGACAGTAAAGTAATTCTTTTTCACTATGCGAATGCGATTTTTAACGTTGCCATTATTGATCTTGAGGCCTAACTTCAACCTCATGTTGGCAATGACTCCTGTATAAGATTCTTTTTTAAAGCCAGCACCACTTTTTTATCCTCTAAGGACTAGCTCCATCAGTCCATCAATTAGGATGTCGTCCATATCATCCATCCAACGAAGAACACCCCATGGTATGCTTTCTGGGAGATCTCCATGGGGTACTAGTAGGTGAACCTATGGGATTTTTCGTCGGAGTTGGCATAACAGATCATCTATTGGGTGACATGTTACCGCTTCAGTCTATCGCAATCTACAAGAAGATCAATTAGGAATGCAAGTAGAAAAAATTTTCATTATTAAGATGATATATTGCGTCCTTTAAATAAATTATTAGTGGAAGCATACCCTATTTTTTAAAAAAAATAGATATGATAATTAAACAAAATATGCAATAACAACATGGGTGATCTAGTAATCATCATTCCTGAATGATACTTCAGGAACGTCTGAACATGTTCATCTTATTACATGGTATCTAATTTATTTGACTCACTAGATGAGCTTGGTTCCACATTCTGGACGTGATTTCATCGCGTGTTCTTGCCCACTCATCTCTTTCATGTGGGACGACATTCAGAAGCACACGACCTTCATTGAGGACGGATACTTCTATAGGTGAAGGGGTCTCACCATCGGCACCATAACTTGACAACCCCTCAAACTCAATCATGTAATCATCTCCTGACATCCTTATGAAGTTGTGTAACACAACAAGCTAACATTATCTTCACTTGAGTTAGTACGGGATATTGTGGAGTTGTCTTCAAAATTGGGAACCTGGCTTTCAAAACTTGAAAGCATCTTTCTATTATGTTCCGTAGTTGTGCATGGCTATAATTGAATAACTCTCAAGCATCTATACGATACTCATTGAGATGATACCGTACACCACAATATGGGGCCATGAAATCGGGAGACTGTGCATATCCTGCATCTATTACATAGTATTTACCTACATTTTGAAAACAAATTTTCTTCAATAGCATTCCTTATTCGATCGATGCTATGAACAATTTAGAGTGCTTGATGTCCATGGGTTTATCATGGAGGATTACGAAAGGATCGCGTGAGTGAATCAAAGCACTTTGCAAAACGCGTGCATCTGATGTGGATCCTTCCCATCTCACAAAGACGTAAGCAAAGTTCATATCAAATTTGCAAGATGCCATGACATTTTGGGATATGAATCCTTTCCTATTTCGATAGAGAACACTATCCACAGATGCTACAAAAGCAGGAATGTGTGTCCCATCTATCGCATCGATACAATCCAAAGTCAAACTTGACAAACATTAAATAATTTGGCCTTTGTATTTCGATGACCATGGACCCTACACAACTGCAAAAATATATGTGATATCATACATGAAAGTATTAATACCAATGTGGGTTCGACGAAATCTCAACTGCGGTCTCAAGTGTAGGTGGTGTAAGAAAATCTGTATATAAAGAAATGACTCCATCCAATACGCGATTAAAGTATCGGCTTGGTGTTTCACCTGACCTTACGAAATGATGTTCAATCACTCGGTTCTGTACATTGTCACTAATATATGGAGGAACATGACAAGCAGCTCTTCCATACTTACATGTTTCGCATTGTTGGGGGTCAAATATTGCATATTGGACCCCATTTATATCTTGGTTTTATTAACATGATAATGCTTAATGTCCTATTTTACTCATGTTTGTGTTGCAAGGTGAATTTAAGAGCTTGGATTGAAAATGATGCTAAAAGCATGGATTTAACGCTCAAGAATCACCAAAGCAATGATGGATCTTATGAGACCAGAAATGAAGAATTCACATGCCAAAAATCCAAGAAAACCAAATGAGAAATGAAGAGAAATGAAGACTTGAAGAGAAGAAAAGGAACCCTAAAAATCTGCTTGCTTTGACTAGTTTAAGCCCTCATTCGACCAGTCTAAGGCTCCTGCTCAATTAGTTGAAGATTCCTCGACTCGAACTCCACCAACATAAACTTTTAATTTCACGCGATCTTTAACCAGTTGAAGGAGACCCTCGACCAGTTGAAGGTAACCCTCGACCAGTCAAAGGCTATCCTTGACTAGTCGAGGGTTACGCAGATGTTGTGCGGACTGCGTAAATTTGAGGCAGTTTTTGGATTTTTTCAACTCGATGTGAAAGTTGGAGTTGCACAACTATAAATAGAAGTCCCTAGGATGTTTCTAGGCATCTTCGAGGGTTTGAGGAGTTGAGAAAAAGGGTGGAGCCATCGTCCAAGAGTTTTTCTTATTCTTCCTTAGTTGATGTTTTGTTTAAGAGTCTTTAGTTCAATCATGTCTATGGTTGGCTAAACCTCTTAGATAGGGCTAAGAGGTGAAGCTTGTAGCGTGATTGGGATGTTTGCTTTGTTTTTATTCATGTTTTATTGAACTCTCTTGGATTCTAGTTTCATTATGAAGGAATATTTTTAGTTTTTAATGGTTTGTTGTGACAAATTACAATAGATTTGCGATAACTTGAAATATCTTCTTTTCCTGAATTGAGATTGTGAAATTAGGAAATCCTGTTGTTCACCATCGTCCCTTGGGCATGGTAGGATGATGGAATCCTTCCTAACCTTCACAATTCTCTTATGATTGGTTGTGGGATTGGTAAATCCCGTTGTTTGTTTTGTCTCCTGGGCATTGTTAGGTGATGGAATCACTTCCAAATCCTCACAACTCTCTTCCATGGATGATTAGATCCATGAGAAGTTCAGTGATCTGACAGATCTCTTCTTACCAATTGGATAGGATAGGACTTTGATTCCAGTTGTGTCCTTGAATTAAGGAAGGTAGCCTCCCAATTGCTACAAGTGAATCCTTGGTACCCTAGTTACCGCCTTCAAATTTATAAGTTTAAATTACCTTATTCAAAATCACTTTCTTAAATATTTCAGATTTAGGTTTACGTTTTCTTCTAATTCTAGTTCTAGCTACTTTCAGAAGACACAATTTCAGTCACTGTGGATTCGACCTCGGTCTCACCGAGATTATTACTACATCGCGACCCTACACTTGGGGTTGTGAACAAGCGTCGGCCAACAAACCCTTGTCTCGTAAAATTAAGCAAAGATTGAAGAACGTAGTCTTCTTCATCCATAGTTACGAAACGTAATTAGTCTCCCTTGCCCTAATAATTCCATCGATAATATGGGCACGGTCATAATTAGCAGACCTAGAAGGGTTATGAAAGAGGTAAGTGCGGCAATACTCCCCTACTGCTATTGCAGAAGATCCCGCAGCCAAAATTACTACAAAGAATTCTAGCTCAGCTCTTCATTCGTCCAGCCGCTCCCAGCCATATTAATTCACCTCGCTCTATATAAGATGCATGTGAATTTGATCAGAACGGTGACACTATATTTAATGGATGACTAGTTATACATCGACCAGCCTCACTGAACACTTAATAAGGTTGAGTTCAGATGAGATAAAGTGTATACTTGTGCGCCAAGATGTCAGGATGAAGGGTGGTTTCCTTTCTAAGAGAAATAATCAATCATCTGATCATCCCAGCACATGGGCCCCACTATGGATGGTATCTGATGCTGCCCAACTCCATATTTTCAAGTAATTTGGATGACATGTGTCCTCTAGTAAGGTTTTGACGGTGGATCAAGCTGACATTTTATTGCAATAAAAAATACACAACGGTTTGTATAATAACGTAGCCTGTATACAAGAGTCAGAAACAGTATTGTATATATAAGATAGTCCTTGAAATAGTGATGTACTCTGTTGGGTGCATAGTGAGTCCTAGGAAGTTTTTAATGGTTGATGTTCAATCACCACTGTTTCCTGCGGTGGACCAGTGGTGTGGTCCACCTGAGATTTGGATCTGTCTCATTTTTGGACTCATGCCCTGTAATGAGCTGGAAAAATGGATGGAGATCACCATACTAGAGTGGTTACTACCGAATCGGAGTATATGTGAATGGGTGGCACATGAAGATATGGTACAACGATCAAAGCCATCCATAAATGAGCCCCTCTTGATGGTGACCTCCATTTCAATAATCATGCTGAAAGGACCATTGCATTGTAGGATTGAATACAGTCCATTGAAAATCAGTCCACATTCCCCTGTAAATTTCAATAGCCAGGATCATCCTTCCACCATAAGTTTCTTAGCACGACCCATCTAAGGCAGCTCCTAGAACACTGGCGGTTATGATCATTAGACCATTGTACATGTAGGCCCCACTGAGGTGATACATGGCTGTTGATCCCATTTCACGCCTAGGCAAAACGAACTTGTACCAAAATACCAGAGTCATAATCGAATAGGGTACTGAGGTACTCAGTACGCTCTTATCTTGGAAGTAGTGGTCTATCTTCCCGATCCATCCATTTTTCCATCTAATTTAATGAGTTGAGTCCATAATTGAAGCACATCCAAAGATCAAGTAGATAATATCACCGTTGAAACATTTCTGAGCCCCAATCCATTTTTCTACTGTAGCTTTTCAATCCAACACTTTCCTTTGGTGTTGTCTATTTGAGCATTAGAGAAGCTTCATTTTTTTTCCTTAGTCCATGCCAATAATGGGTAAAATGGATGGACAGAGCGGATCAAATACATAAATCATGGTGGATCTCACAGAATATACTAAGTACGCTGAGTAGTGAGTTACTCACTACGCAATCCACTTCCATCCATCTTTCCAGCCCTAAACCAGGCAGTTCTGTGGGATGAAATCGGATCGCGTACTGAGTTACTTAGTACGCTCTTATCGTACAGAGTAAACTCTGTTGGGCCCACTATGAATTCATGTGGTTTATCCACGCCGTCCATCCGTTTTTGCAAATCATTTTAGGAGTTAAGATCAAACTTGAAGTATATAAAAATCTCAATTAAACAATGCCAAAGGAAACAGTGGAAATTTTGATTTTCATATTTGAAAACTTTCTAAGGCCCCCAGTGTTGTTTATTTGTCATCCAAACTGTTCATGAGATCACACAGATGTGGATGAAGGGAAAACACAAATATCATCTTGATCTGAGCAAATTCTGTGGGCCCTAAGAACTTTTCATTAGTAGACTTCAATTCACACTGTTTCCGGTGGTGTGGTCCACCTGAGCTTTGGATATGATTAATTTTTTATTTAAACCCCTAAAATTATATGATAAAATGGATGGATGGAGTTGATACAATGCACGAATGATGGTGGACCCCACAGAGTTTGCTCAGTACGCTTAGTGTATTGAGTTACTCAGTACACAATTCACTTCCCTGTGGGATAGCCTAGCATGACACTTTTGTATATCCACTCCGTCCATTATTCTATTCCATCATGGTAAGGTACGTCCTAAAACATGAGGCAGATAGAATATTCAAGTGAACCACACCAAATAATAATAATTTTATGTGGTAAATGCAAGAGATGGGATGGATGACATGGATGAAAAAAAAAAACGTCACGGTCGGCCACCTATAGGAGATTTCGTTTGTGGCTACAGACGGATGGAGAATGTACACAATCTCCGCCACAGTGAGCACAAAAGGAAATTCGAAATTCACAAGAACAAACTATGCTGAGGGGAATCCCTTTTAACAGGAACAGTGGAACTAACAAACTCCACCAGCTCTTTCAAGTTCCAATAGAAGAGGAGGGTAGCAGAAGCCCTACAGAAGACCGTGATTCCCCACAGAGACACGCATACAGAACCCTTTTGTTGGCCTCTAACAAGAAGGGCACATGCATGTATCCTCATTGTTACACATCATCAAAGAAAATACCAAAAATGGGGAAGGTGATGGAGTCTTTCATTTGACTGAGAATGCATACCTGTGAACGACTTCTTCCTCCTGTACCCGTCCGAGCTCCGCACTGAGAACCGGAATATTCCACTTGAAATACCAACTCTTCCTTACATATGAAGAGGAAGAAGAGGAATCAGTTATCAACGAAGACTGGTATTATCTTCATCTTAACGACATGAAACAAATAGAGAATGTACTATTTTCTGGGAGAGAATGAGAGGATTATACCTACGCCAGAGTTGGAGCGGGTGGAAGCCTCAAGACAGTGAAAATGGAGCAATATAAGAAGTGTAGGACCCGTTTACATGCTCCAGCGGACCACCAAGATAAGAGCTCTATCTTGTCACTCCCTCGAGGAGATTGCCAATTTCGCTCGGGATTGTCCTTGGAAATCGCCAAGCCCCCATTTAAAGAAATCTGAATTGCAGACTGCCCTTATTGGGTGCATTTACACCACCTGTCAAACGCCGAACGGGGTCATGATGACCCATTTCACTGTGCTTTCACCACACTCTCGAAAAACAATCAAGCCCTTATATTCACAATATATCCCAAGCATTTCTATTATACAGTTTTTGTTAGGCTGAGTCCAGGCTCCAAATCTTCACAATGCTGAAAATTAACTTCCATTATTTCCTCATTAATTAAGTGATTAAATTACATATTTTACCACTTGAAAACATCATCTTTTATTTTCTATAAAGATTTTTAGGTTACATCTATTGAAGTACTCTTAATTAGATCGGGATGTCTCTCGTCCTTTAAAGATTAAGCTTTTATCTTAATGCATATTTTTATTTTTTCTACATATCATAACGAATATAACTATATTTAGAAATGATGTCACTATTTTGTTTAGACTGAATTATTTACGTATCACCTCTTTAAGGGACTGAACATTTATTGACATCCTCCTTACTTTTATTATTGTCTATTATTTATATTGACATCATTCACATCTACATTATCATCATAGTATTGGAGCATCGTGGATTAAACCAATACTTAAATTCAAAATTAGAGTATCTATTTTATTTTTAAAACTAGCGTAGCATTACTTTATTATCATCCTCATGATTCTGTAACAATACATATTATTTGCTCTCCAGTTCGTCATACGTCTCTTTATTTTTTCTTCTTTTCAAGCAAAGTCTTATATGCATAACACTGCTTCTTTTAGTAATCATTCTTGTCGTAGAAATATCAAGTTCAATGATTCTGGCTTTTATCCTTTCACTATGTACATTCGTCTACTACTTTCTATTTGCTTTTATTTCTAAAGCCTCATTTTCTTTCTTTGGAGTTATTCCCTTGAGAGGAGTACGCGATGTTAGTACTCTCAGGTTATTCTCGTTTAAGTTTATTGTTATCTTTCACACTGTGTGCAATCATGTAACATCCCGAATTTTTGCCAACCTGGAATTAGACGTCCTTAAGCAATGGGTCGATCCTAACCCTTATTAACTTGTCAGAACTCAATCCCAAAGTCTAAAACCGCTTTTGAACCCATTTCCTTCACAAATCCCACCATTCACCACCTTGTTCTTTCAATTTTTCTAAGTACTTTCACCCTAGACACTATCTTAAACTACCTAAGTATTATAACTTGGATCACTTTATATACAAACTACAAAGGCCCAGGTACCACCTCAGATAGAAATTACTCATGACTAAATCCTTTAGAAATTAGGCGAGAATTAGCCAGTGTTAAACTAGAGTACCTGTGAAAATAGCACCAATCACTTTAAATACGATCTACAAGACCCAAAACTTGTAGAATCATTGACGCTACATTACCCTAAAATCTAGGATCAATCTCATTACCCAGTTGCTCTCGGGGGCATCTTGAAACTCCGTATCAAATCTGGACCGGACGTCGAAAGTCCAATTTACACGAAGTTAAGGAATTAGGACCGCCTTGCTGGGCTTGACAATCATCTCGGAAATCAAATCTAGATAGTGTCCTAGTACAATTCGCTTGAGTCTGGAGCGAGGAGTGTGAGAAACACGAAAATAATTCCAAAATAAATAAGGATTTATGAACTCTGGCATGTGACGCTTGTGATTCAGTATTAAGCAACCTGACCGTCAGAATCAGGCCAAATTACACCCTTAGATCAGGGATATTTTCCCAAACATATCCATGTACTCGGAATCTCCAATCGAGATCCGCTGACCGTTGAACTGAAACTGGTCCGCCACGCGTGATCTGAGAACCCTACTGGAACGAAAACGTAATGTACCAAGATCCAGTGTTAGTGAGCTTAAGTCCGACCGCACACAGAAAAGGGGCCACCAGAAGTCCTCCGTTGAGCTGAAACTGACTCACTTTGGTTATAACCTAAGTATACCTTGACCTTAAGTCCGTTTTGGTGACTTTTTAGGCTATATAAGGACCTTAAAACCCTCTCTCATTCAGCCATACGAATTTGAGAAAAGCCCTAGAAAAGTGAAAGAAAGTTAGAGAGTTGTGGGAGGATCCTTCCTACCCTTTTTTCCTGCCGCTACACAAGCTTCACCACTCCATTCTCATCGCTTTTTTGGCGATTTCGACCTCGTTTCTAGGTAAGAA
Organism: Magnolia officinalis; assembly: GCA_021015155.1. Lineage (NCBI taxonomy): Eukaryota > Viridiplantae > Streptophyta > Magnoliopsida > Magnoliales > Magnoliaceae > Magnolia > Magnolia officinalis. Next base: position 37,346,335 of record JAJHSJ010000004.1, on the reverse strand, counting down.
ACCCTAACCCTAATCTGTTTTGGGGTTGTGATAGTTGTAGGTTATGAAATAGCTAACCTATTTCATTTTATAGGTTACCAAACTGCAGAATACGAAAGCTTAGCAAACCTATTGGATTCGTTACTATTCTACGACGAAAGGTGCGGACTTTAGACGTATAGGTTATGGTTTTCAATGCTTTCAATGTCAGATCATGATAGATTTGCATGCAATTACACATGTACAAAGTGTTGTCTGTTTTTCGTTTCGATTAAATACGAAGAATATGAAATTTTTTGTATTCTAAGTATTTGTAGAAAGTACCATATACATATAAATTTTGGAAATGTGTTTGCCATGGTTATTTGTTGTATGAACATATTATATGTGTATAATACTTACTTGGCGAAAGGGTTCGCCCTAATACATGTTTTTGCTAGTATACGCTGTATGTTGAAATAGTGTATTCTAAGTGTTTGTGAAAATGCTTGTGAGAGTAAGTGCTTGGATGATGGTGCTTTAGGTGGGTGTTGAGATGGGATTCTTAACTACCTTAGGAACGTATATGATTTCCTCTATGATTGGTTGTTTAATTTAATCGCTTACTATGAAACATATGTGTTTGAATTTCTTGTTTATGTTGTGCTTTGTAACATGCTTTATGACATGTTTGTTAACATGCTTGAATTACTTTGATTATTATGCTTTACTCCACATGCTTCTGAATAAGGGTTTATTGTGATTGGGGCTATGATTATAGTCCAGAAAATAGGTAATGGAATTGAATTCGTGGTTGAGATTCATTTCGCCACGTAGGATGTGTCTGACGAACCCGAGTCGTACTTCGGTTGGCGATAGTGGTTGGGCCACACGAAGTGCTTATGCATTTCATGTCGTTCAGTTGATTGTGCGCTCGTGCTAGTCTGACTCGTCAAGCAACCCGATGTGTCTAATGTATGTTTACCATGTTTGGACGCTACTGCTTGAACCTAAGGTACCAAACTTATCAGTGAAATCCCGTTAATCATGGTACCTCAATCCGCTAAGACTCATGAGCTGGGCATAGTGATATGGGACACCGTGGTCGAGCTGTCGGCCTACGCTGGGGTCACGTGCCTCCCCGTAGTGTCCATTGAGCAATCAGACTCGTGACCCAAATACGGTGGTATGGAACACTGTATTCAAGCTGTCGACCTACACTGATTGGTGACGAGCCCTTTGTAGTGACCTCGAGCATACTCTGAATTTGCGGTGAGGCGACGAGTTTTACCGCAGTGTATAGAGTATGAACTAGGCCTGTATCAATTTAGTGATGAACTGTTAAAAAGGTGATGGGGGAGTGGTGTAACGATTGCGTGTAACAGCCCTGACAGCCTTTGCAGCGCCCTAGAACCACACTATCGTATGAGATTATCTAGGTTTGACGACCTTAGAATGGATCATGTTTGGAAATGATACAAGGGAGGTACCTTAGTTTCCCAATCCTGCTGTTTGAAATGGACTAATAACAACTCAGTAATCATGCTCATCATCGCACTGCATGTACCTGGAAGATGCGGAGCACTGAGGAATGTAAGCATACCGCGAACGTAAGATGGTATCGCATGAGGGAGTATGTCGGTGAGGGCATGCATCATGACTGCATTCCATACTTGCGTTAACAAGAGTATTTAGATTTGTTTGATTGTACTGCTTTATCATTATTGCTTGACTGGATTGATAACATGTTAACCTATGCCTTACTGTTCCACTGAGTTGATCACTCACTCCCATGTTACGGGACGGTGCTTGCAACACCAACCAGACTGTCTTAGCTGCAGGTGATGGCGATGCTTATGAAGCAGAGCCGGACTACTACTATGATGTTGAGGAGTTCTCCTACATGTAACTCTCTGACGGGTCTATGAAGACCTGGAATTGCATTGACGGGGTTATGGTATTTGGGATAAAAGACATTATACTTCCTCAATTTGGTATATTTTGAAATTGTACTTGTAAATAGTTAACCTGGTAACATTATCACACTCTGGAGACTCACCACTGTTTATATATTTTATATATCTATCACAGTCTTCCGCTTGCTATCTCAGTTGTCTCTGAAGTATGATATGCTTTTTTGGCTTAATCTCACTCATGTTCAATGCACTAATACAGACAACATTCAATCATCATTCATTATGTTGCATAAGTGATGCGTTGGAACTCGGGAGTTGAGTTTATGCTCGACCCCCGATTTTCAGGGTGTTACAAATCAGCTCAATCAAGAGCCACTTTTCCTTTTATGTATTGTGATTGTCCTCGAATGTGTTGAAGCTTGGTGAAAAAGAAAGAAGCACATAATAAACCATCAAGTCATCTGGTATATTTAGCTGAAGTATTCTCATCTTAGAAGCAAGATCAACCATCTTTATAATTTGCTCATTTATATTTTTATTTCAAGGTTGTAAGTTTCTTAAAGATTGTAATTGTCTTTGTCATATCAGATTTAATAAACATTTTTTATTTTATCTAGAAAATCCTTCATACAATCTTTCTTGGGTATATACACACATGTAAAGACTTTGGAATAGAGAATCTAATAATCTTTAAACTTAGCATGTTTATATGTTCCCAACTTTCATATTTGGCTATTTCGATAGCCCAGCTTAAATTAATGGGTTTAGAATGCTACTCAGCTTTCAAGACAAAGTCTAAATCTCTATACTTAAAAGTGATTTCTAGTCTTCCTTTCATTCTTAAAAATTAGAGTTAGCTAGGGAGGAAATATTATTTAATTGTGAGGTAAATGATTCAATATTCATAACTGTGATATAAATGAGCAAAAGCTCACATTAGAAGAAAAAAAAAAAAAAAAACTCACCATGCCTTAGTTATGAATTGAAAAATATTTTATCATGTTAAACCGTTATCTAATCAATGGGGCAGTAAACTAGATTATCTAAGATAACATGCCTAAGCATCAATAATAGTGTAAAATTTAATACATCATTGTGACCCATTCTTTTTGGCCAAGATCACAACACATAATTGGTTCTCATAATATGAGGCTTATTGAATGCCAACAATACAAGCTGAAATAATCTAATACCTTTGTTGTAAGACCGTCTATTTTGATTTCATGTTGTTAACACCATCTACCTTACCTCATTTAGCTTTTATCAAACGATAAACTCATTTGCCTCGAATTCTATTTGTTTAAAGATAAATGCAACACTATTAATGCACAATCCATATATCATGCCCTTGAATCTAAGTACCAATATGTATCCTCAATCATGGTCACTTTGGTAGAGCACGTAATAAAACTACTAACTAATTTCCGTAACTACAATCCAGCCATATTCAATGCCCTAGTGGATATCCACAATATCCAAAGAGAAGAGTAACTTAGTCAATTAGGACATCACAATTTTACTATCCAACCACTTGACTAGGCCATGTACTTTTAATGTCTAGATGAATACGATACCAATAAATTTATTCATTTCCTTTGGATAGGATCGAAAACTATGCCTAAGTGATCTATGGCTTAAAGGCTTCGATATATAGAATACTTCTTAGAATGCGAAATATTACCTTAATTTGGTTTAAATAATTAATCCGACATACTAATTTATAATTTATAAGAGTTTTAATAACAATACTTTATGCACCTTAGAGTCAACCAATTATCTTATATGAGCTTTTTTTGAAAAAAAATAATTATCTCATTAACCAAAGTAATCTCATTACTTATCTCATGCCACCTTATACAGCTCATAAGAATTAATACATACACAAAGTCATTACTAGTAATTTTTTTTATTAACAATGATACTTGATCATGTACCTATAGATAATGTAGCAAAAAACTTGTCAAATTTTCAAATCGAAATTGGACATTCGATGATGAGTGGAAGCAGTCAAATGCACTAGCCAACGTAATCTAGTATCCGTCAGCAGAAAGATATCATTGTCATAAATAAAATATTCCCTATAACTATTGTAAGAATTGGTTGAACATACCACAACCTAGATGGTTTTCATGTAAACCAAACTAGATCACATTGTCATAAATAAATGATGTTTCATCAACTGGTCATTATAATAAAATGGGAGATTTGATTCTCTCTTTTAACCATGAGAGACATGAGTTAATAGCTGACCCAACTAATGGTAGATATATGGATAAGATACCAAAGCATTTATACACAATAATCTATATGCATTGAAGCTAAACAATAGTAAGCGTTCAATGACCTGTTTCAAGATACCCACAATATTCACCGATACATATAAATTATATTCACATGTCTAAAATAATTATTCATTTATTTTCATACAAAGACTAAATAGAATCGTAGTTATTTGAGAATTATTTATGATTGTTAGCTATTTATATATAGTTATGTCTAACTGTCAAATCAAAGATGCCCATCAACATAGTGAATGGATGTTGATGCCATTATTACCTTTACCGATGACATCTTATCATAGTCTCTATCTAATTATCAATGAACAATCAAACCATTTCATCAATAAAGATTCTATCAATGAGGACTGTTTGTTTTGATTGAATAGAGCCAAATGCCAATTAGAATTTCATATTTGGTGTTATTGTGACAAGCTAATGTAGTCCAAATATGAGCTCACTACACTTTACATTGGATTATGGCCTAATAATTACTCATCAGCCATTTTGGATAATAGTAGGGTTCATGCATAGTGATTATCACGTTTCAGCCCCATCTAATGTCAACATGCTAAAATCTACAACCAAATTTTGGTATTGGTAAAAATTAGGCTCAGAAATCAAAGCATAGTGCTAAACATAAGGCCTACAACTAGACTAACTTAATAACAATGGGAAAGCTTGGGTTCTTTTCAGGCCAAATAATCTAATCCAATAGAGCAATGACTCTGCCATGCCAACACTCAACCATTAGACTTAATAATTAGGGTCATTGTTGAACGTTATTATAAATAATGCTAATCTTAATCATTTATCGGCGCTAAAGAGTAAGGTCATATGGTCCATTGTTAATTTCTGGTGGCATCCATATCTGATTCAAAAAAATACATTTTCAATTAGGACAAGCCCATTGCAAAGGACACAAGCACAACTCATCAACCCATGAATTATCCATCTTCTTCCCTAAATATGTTTTGAATCCAACATCTATCATTCTTCATTCTACTTCTAATTGAAACATAATAAAATTTTAAGAAAAGTTTTAAAAATGAGATGCATTGTGACAAATGTAAACTCCATAGGCTTACACGATATACATTATTTGGCCATGAATTCTAGTTATAAAGCTCGCATAAGAAGACAACGCTATATATAATATTTCGCTCTATTTCACAATCCTTTAATGAGGAGTTTTTCATCATTGATTTTGGTCACCAGAAAGAGGACCGAGCCTTCCCTTATAAAGGGTGCTAGGTTGGTGGCGAGTCCTTTCGTCAACGGATCCATTACTGACTCCGTTTGCCCCACGTCTCTCTAATGACGAAAAAACCATCGCTTGTTAAAACTCTTAGAGAAAAGATAATTCTAACAGTACAATCTCAACTAAATTAGGACAATCTTTATTAAGTAACATCTTGATGTATCTTATATATATGCATACATATCTTCATCTATTCTGTATGCATGTGTATCATTATACATCTCAATAAATAATACAATACGCTTTATACTACCTAGTCATTTATAATATTATTAGATCTACAATTCTGAGTGACTTACACCAAACCCTTTCTCGCCATCATTGACATTTGTCATGCTATTGTAATGTACACTCGGATTTGCTTAGACAACCATCTAAGAGCATTGTCACTATCTTTGAAATCCATATTCTCATATTTAGCATCTCAACAACTCACTTCCGTCTATAAACACGCATTTGACATTTTTTCTAGCACTCAAAATAGCTGCATTTTCTTCATCGTCAGTAGTTGATCTGTGCGCATAATCCATCTTGACTGAACTTATTTCAACTTGTATCCATTTGCCATTTTAGATAAATTTACTCCATTAATGACACAGTGTTCAGAACATATCGCTGGACCTGTTATTAATCGAGTTTTTTTTTAGAAGGATTTCTCGTGTTTCTGTGAATATTCCTTGAGTTTTAATCATATGTATGAATTTTGATCTCATGTTTGTTAGTGTTCATTTTCAATTGAATTTGATATCTGATTGTCATATAACTGAATCTGTTTTGTCACTAAAGTTTAATTGGATTTAATATTTGATTATACATTGACAACTATGTGCACATATATTATCATTTTTTAGCATCTACACTTTGATCTAATATTTAGTTATCATTGGATTGCTAAAGTTCCACATACGAATCATTGTGTTTATGCATCTGAATTGTCGTACATCCTTATAGTCTAAACAATTGGTGACTGATATATGAATCCGAATTTATTGATACAATTGTTTACTCACATTACAATCATGTTTGTTCACCACTTATGCTACTCATGGCTACCTTCTCATTTGCTTACCACTCATGCTACTCATCGCTACTCGTCCATCTGCTCGCTAGTAATGTAACTTCTTGTTGCACGTCATCGCTCAACCTTTGTTATGATAATTTTTTTTTCATCCAATGTATCATTGACATTGATACTCTAACTTTATCACTTATGTTATATTTGATTTTTGCTTAAATTTATTAGTGACTTTCAAACTCAAGTTGTTACATTAATTTCAATTGATATTGATTATCCACAAATATTTATATAACATTTATAAACATTACCAAAAAACATATACAAAAATAAAAATGACACACATAGTTTAAAGGCTTTTATTAAGTCTTTTATTTATATAGGCTCTTAATACATTTCATGCTTTAGTTTGGCACAAGCCCTTAGGGCCTGTCTAGATTGCAAATTATATTAGTAATGTAATTTAGAAGTGTGTCATCATTATGAATTTATAATGTTTGTTTAAAGACGTAATTCGATAGTTGAATATAAATGTAATAAGATACAGATAAAGTAATTTTTAATCACTACAATTTTATATTGTATTTTAGTAAAAATCTCATATTCAATCGCATATATTAATAAATTTTTCTAGTTCATTTGATATTTTAGTAATGCAAAAGTATCATCATTATAATTTTATCATGCCTATTTGGACACGAGAACTATCGGTCAAATTACATACTTTTCAGGAGATAGATATTGTAATTTGTAATAATTTCACTTTAATAATGAATTATTGATTAATTTGCAATCCAAACAAGTCCTTAATTACATTCCAACGAAAATATACTTATTGTAAAGTAAAATTCTATGAAATTATAAAGGAAGTATGTATTGTAGAAATGATGCATGTTTTGTAAATAAGTTTAAGCTGTTGAGAGGTCCCTTAGTCTTAGCATTATATCTCCAAATTAGCTAAAATATGCATGCTATTTGGGCTAGGGACATCAGGTACTACCCAAAAAATTAGTAATAACTTTATTGAATACTAAAGAGTCATGTATGATTTCCCTCATAACTAAGTAGTATGAGGTAATACTTAGTTTAACTTAAGTAGTATTGGCACGGGCAGCATATCACCGTACCCGTCTAGAGGGTTAGCACATGACTTTGTTAGCTCACTAGACATGAAACATGTGGTTGTATCCTCCTAAATAGCACGGGGTCATATGATAGTGAGTTAATGTATTTGCCTATTAGCTTTCTAAATACTGAACCTTAAAGGATCGTTTGAGAAAGTATATAAATTAACTTTGTTGTAATCGAATGTCTTAAATCTGTATTTCCCACGCTGCTCGACCAGTCGAGGGGTTGCTCGACTAGTCGAGGACAGCTCAACTTGAAGTCCAGCGTGTTTTTTCTTTTAGGTGTCCGAGCCGCTCGACCAATCGAGGGTTAGGCTCAACCGGTAGAGGGTGCCCTTCAACTAGTTGAGGACCTGACTCGACTAGTCGAGGGTTACGTAGATTCTGCGCAGATTTTGCACAGACTACATAAATTTGATGCGGTTTCGCAGAGGTGCGGAAGGGGAGTTTCTTAAACTATAAATAGGGGTCCCTAGGGCTATTCTAGGGCATGTTAAGGCTTTCTAAAGGGGTTCCAAGGGTTCTTAAAAGGGTTTTAAGGTTTCTAAAAGGTGTAGCAAGGGTGAGATTCGAGGTTGTTCGAATCGGGTAAGTCCTCTCTCTTTGTAATTTCTATTTTAATAATGGAATTTTGTCGCTTTGTGCCGTGGTTTTTTCCCGTAAAGGTTTTCCACGTTAAATCTGCGTGTTTGCTTGGTGCCATTGAATTGCTATCCTAGATCTAGATCTGTGTGATTCCGCAGCTCAAATCCCCAACAAGTGGTATCAGAGCAATCGTTGGGGCACAAATCTGAATCTGAAGGAAAAGTAGGTATGATATTGATAAGTAATCAGGGAAAAATAATTTGGAGTTATAGAAGATCAAGATGATTAGTTCATTGATCAAGCAAGGCGAAGATGGTGCTCTTGAGGAGCGAAAGTCTACTATGACTAATGATGAATGAAATACTCTTGATAAGAAGGCTTTATCATCGATCTGTTTATACCTCATGGATGAGGTTCTCTACAATGTCATGAGGGAGAAAATTGTGGCTAAGTTATGGGCAAAGTTAAGGGATGTCTATATGTAACACCCCGTACATTTCGGTACTTGGGTGTTACCACGAAAATTTAATCTAGTTTATAAGCTGTGTATGAGGATACACCTAGATTACACTACACATCATCATGATTCACAATATATCCACTTCAACCATTTGATTTGGATTTCGACGACTCAAAATATATTCGTTAGGAATAAAGTCAAACCACTTTGAATGGACCATTAATTGATTGTAATAGGATTATGTCATGAACGATTATCTGACCCGTAATCTAAGTTAGCAATTAAGGCTTACGATATCATATATATACACTTTAAATTCATTTGATCGTGAGGACGAACCAAACCTAAATGTTTGTGTGAAGTAAATATACATAACTTTTTAATCCAACCATATGTAAGGCAACTCACTTTATTGGCCAAAAGATCAATCCATAGGGACAAATCTTTACCTGTGATTAAGTGAAATGGACCTTATACCTGATTTAAGCCTTTAGACTTGAATCATTAGATCTGAAAATGATCTAATCGTGGGATCAACAAAGATTGTCTGAAAACACAACTTGAACAAAGACCTACATAGGCAATATGTAATTTGTAGATGAATGACTAATCAAGGCTTGAATTAATTAAGAAAGATGCTTTGATTTATGATAAGTTCCACAACTTTAAGAGAACTTTTCGTTTAATAACGTATAGATATATATAAATTTAAATGAGTAAGAAAATAAAATAAAACTATTATTTTATTTGAAAGAGTTTATATAACCCTTTAAATGACAAACCATCATTTAAAAACCATTCAACAACAAATTAAGAGAAAATCCGACTGTCGGATCAATGGGAATCGACACTTAAACCTAAAGAACACTTGGTGTGGCCCACCTAAGTCTTTAGATCTACCACATATATGCCCTAAAGTCCCAATTGGGACCTCTCGAGTCAGATTGATGGTGTGGATCGCATTGAGAAGCACGTGGACCTCACTTTGGGGCAACGCGTGAGCATAGAGTGCGTACACCTTCAGTGCACTGGTCTGTCAGTGTGGTCAAACGACCCTTGACCCGAGGATTTCCAAAAGAAAAACAAGGAAATCCTCTCCTTTACGCCTTCCCGCCCACGGGCATTTGAACTTGAGACCGTTTGCTACGGTTCGTGGCCCACTATCAAAGATGTCCTACTAGATCTGAACCGTCCATCCTGATCAGAGCATGAACTCGGCCAAGCTTAGGCAAGTCCACACGTAGCTGCGTGTGTACAAGCACACAATGTAAGCATACATCAATTAGGGAAATTTAAACGGACAGCGTACATTCCTGAACGAATGTGGCCACCATCTATTTACATTTGGATGATCTAAGCCAAACATCTTATAGCTGGATCAACCTCAAACAAACCCCACCTAGATTTAGACTTTGGAATACATGGTCATACACCCAACTTGCCCTGCAAACAGGTGTGGGCGGGCGGTCGTTTCCGAAAACGGAAATCCCGTTTCTCATTGCCACCCTGGCGATCCACGTGCCTCCACTTCTTCCCATCTCAACCGTCCATTTTAACCTATCCTAGCCGCTCAACTTCAGAAGAAGTTAGGGTTTCCTTTTCTTCACGCCCAAAGGGAATGCGGAAAGAATCTTTCCGTATTTTCTTGCTGGCTTAATCCCAACCACACAACCACTTTCGAAAATTTCCAAAGGCATCTCGTGCATCCATCCTAGGGCAACCAGTTAGACAATCTCGCTCCGATAGGAGTTCTCGCAAAAAACTCGCAAATGCGCGAGTTATTAAGCCGCAACCAGAAATCTCATAACCCACTGAATTTTTGTTTAAGCCACTCCAAATGGTGGGTCCCACAACATTTTAGGATCAAATCCATACCATCCACGAGATTTAGATCAGAGGAACAACCATCCATTGATGATCACCATTAATGGCTGGATCATCTTCTTTGTATGGCCAAAAAATCTCATAATCTTATGTTCAGTCCCACTCCCTGATCAGAGCCGTCCATTAGGTGGCTCATACCCTCAAATGTTTATCCAGATAGCTGGACTTCAACCATACAACTCAGATGGTAGCGTGTTGTCTCAAAGAGTTGTTTGCTAAGACAATCAAGCCGCAACTAATCTTATGGATTAGTTACTTTCGAAGTATCTAGAATCGGATTAGTATGGCCTTATAAAAGATGCCCTTTTAGGGCATCGTTTTCAAAAAAGGGAAAGATAGAGAGAGAGGACAGAAAGTGCCGCACCAAGAAGCCGCATCAAGCCGACTCGACTCTGTTCGAGTCGCTACAATTCAAGCCAAGTCCCGGGATTTCACCAGATCATTCCAGCAGAGAAATAAGAAGAGGAAGATACAGAGAGAGAGAGAAGAAGAAGAAATAAAAACAGAGAGCTCCTTCAACCACAACGACTAGCTCGGACCGAGTTTTGAACTAACTCAGTTGCATCGATTCAGTCTTCCCAGAAACTCGATCAAACTCACTGTATATCCCGACCACCCCCAACGCAGTCAGACGTCTCCAGCAGTTTCGTGCCCATTGTTGATTGGAAGCTTTCAACTAGCCATAGAACCTCATCGATCAGTTAGCAATCATAGGTAACTGACCGTTGTTTCACCAAGTTTTAAGATCGAGTTGCGAGCGAGTCACTAGCTCTCTAACTAGATCCAAATCTATGTTTCAAGATAAAACCCTGATTTAGATCAGATCTAGAGAACGTTTTGTCTCAATTCCGTTGCACCATTAGATATCTCAAGTTAGTCGCAGCCGTTTGTTGGGATGTCACTCTCAACTCGTTAGTGAGTTGAGCTTATAAACGCCCAACCGAGTCATTGACAAGTCATCGCTTCTCTGACTCTATCAGCCTCTGTGTTGCAGGGTGAGGCCCTGACTTAGTGCAGCACAACGAGAAAACCTATCTAGACCTACTCTACACCACCCCTCCACAAACACTATACAAGTATGGGACCTAACAAATGTTTCCCACATTTAAAATCTCTTTCACTCAGTCGTGAGTCGACTCGACCGTTCTCCCCAACTGAGTTGAACAAGAACTGAAACAGGGTCATCTGGAGAGAGTTTGGGGAGCATCTAACTCAGGAAAACCAACAATATTATCTTACAATCGGTAGCTATTCTAAACCCCATCTCGATCAGCTTATTGTTTGAAGACTCCAACCGAGTTGACTCGGTCCAGTTGGACTGATTTGAGCCTAGTTCACAATCCGGATGATATCAATAACTGGGGAATCGACTTTCCCAGCTTTCCATATTTGTGTCTTCACTTAAGTGAGTACATCTGAACTGCGTCGATCCAAGTCTACCCCTTTTATAGCAAATCAAAAGGTAAACGATCTCCACGCCTCTAGTGTAAATTTCAAATGTAATCTAAATTTAATTGGTTTAAATTGTATAATTATGTTAATTTTTCCAAAACCTTAGTGATAATCCTAAATGTTCATTGATGGTATATTAGGCTAAAACCTATGCTTAGAGTACGAATATGCATTCTAATCGACCTAGAAGAGAATTTTCATCCTAAGGTGAGGATTACCTTCAAGCTTTTCTACATCACGATAATTAGCTTGTTTATCTATTCTTGTTCATTTATCTTTTTATTTGCTTAAATGTGTCTCATTACTCTTGCTAAGTTTGATTACTTATAATCGATTGATGAATTGGATTTAAATGCATATGTCTGAATATGCTATGGATCTTAAATATCCCTATCTTGTCTTAAAACGAATATTTTACATGTGTAAGTGTCATTAGGATTGTTCGTGGCTTGTTTGACCACTTGGGATTACTTTATGGTGCATTTGGAGGTCCTTGAACTAGTGGTCATTCTATCTAATAAATTAAATTAAAGTTTATCATGGACCTACTATCTAAGGGATTGTTGTGCCTTTGTGGCTTTTGGGGTCAATCCCTTTTACCGCATCCTGGAATGGACTATTTGTCATATGTGGCTTCGATTGGCTATTTGCCCTTTGTGGCTTTGACTGTATGTTTGCCCCTATTGGCTTGATGAAATATTTGCCCTAAGTAGCTTTAAGGAACCATCTTCATATAACCTTACGATGATAAGTCTCACTTGTAGAACTATAATTGGTCACTAGTTGAGTAGGTCACATTTAAAATATCCTGTTGTTAGTCTCATGAGCCAGGGATAGTGGAATGAGACAAAATGCTTGTGTTGTCGGCTTAGACTGTGTGACATACCCCCATAGCGACCTTTGAGCTTTCCTAAATTGATTGTTTGAATTTGGAATAATAATGGTTGGGCTAATCATGCATTTTCATGGCATGCGGTCTTTTCCGGGTGACTAGTTCTCCTTGGGTGTACTTCGAGTACTTTTTCGAGTGGCTAGTTCTCCTTGGGCGATCTATATATTATTATGGTCTTTTCCGGGTGACTAGTTCTCCTTGGGCGTACCTTGTGTACTTTTTCGGGTGGCTAGATCTCCTTGGTCGATCTATTTATTATGGTCTTTTTCGGGTGACTAGTTTTCCTTAGGCGTACCTTGTGTACTTTTTCGAGTGGCTAGATCTCCTTGGGCGATCTATTTATTATGGTATTTTTCGGGTGGTTAGTTCTCCTTGGGCGTACCTTTGTATACTTTTCTGGGTGACTAGTCCTCCTTAGGTGATCTATATATCATAGTCTTTTCCGGGTGGCTGGTTCTCCTTGGGCTTACCTTTGAGTACTTTTTTGGGTGGCTGATTCTCCTTCGGCGACTTTTTACCAGTTGGATGTGCATCTCCAGGTCTGTGAGCATGTGCATGCATCCATACATTTAAACAAGATTATCTTGTGTGATTTATTAATGAATGCGTATCTGATGAACCTTACTTGATTCCCATGATAATCATTATGTTATATTTGTTAAATATTGTCTCTGATAACTATGCTTAAATATCTTGATGATGCGATAAATTTTGGGGGTTATACCTCACTGGATAGTCATTGACGTTATCAAACCGTAATCAGTGTGCAGGGGACACAGAGGATGCGCTGTTGGTGTGCATGTAGAATAGGGGAGTCAGACTACCTTGCGACTCTCTATCCTCGATTACATTTGTATTTAATTTGTATTGTCATGTTCTGTAAATGTTAAGACATTGATTTGTATAAGTTTTTGGGTAACCACTTGAAACATTGGTTATGTGTATTTGGACTCCTTCTAATATCTGATTTATTTCCATCCCGCTATATTACTAACTCTGATAAAAGAAAAAAAATGTACGTGGAATTTGGGTATTTTCAGAGGTTAATGCTCGAGTTTTTGGAAAACGGGTAGTGTACTCGGGTTCAGGGAACCGGGGTGTTACACTATGCGAAAAAATTCTCTGAAAATTGCCTACACTTGAAGCGGCAGTGGTATAACTTCAAGATGACAGAGGGTGGAGATCTAGAGGCTCACATCAACAACTTTAATAAATTGGTTTGCAAATTGCTCGATATGGAAGAAGTGATGAAAGATGAAGAACAAGCATGTATGTTGTTGAATTCTCTTCCGACGTTGTATGAGTCATTCAAGGACACAATGTGCTCCATGAATAAAACCCTGAGTGTCGACATTATTATCTCAGCCCTTCAAGGGAAGGCTATAGAAAGTTTAATATCGACATGGGGATATCTTTTGATGCACTGTTTACAATGGGTAGGAATTATGAACAAAGTACATGTTCTTCAGGTTCTAGATCCAAATCCAAGGACAAGGGCAAAGGAAAGGTAAAGTGCTGAAATTGTGGGATGGAAGAACATGTTAAGTATAATTGTACAAATCCCAAATCTAAGAGAGAAGATTCTGAGGCTTTGTATAGGGAGGTCAATGCTGCCACGTCAGATGGATCGAGTGGATGTGATGGTGATGTTTTGTTTGTGTCTACGATCAGACAGCCATACGATGATCGTAAGGACGAGTGGATGCTAGACACATGGACATCTTTTCACATGACTCTTCATCGGAGTTGGTTCACCAGCTACAGGGAGTGCGATGGTGGACAGGTGTTTATGGGTAATAATAGTGCCTATAATGTTGTGGCTGTTGGTACGGTGCGTATTAAGATGTTTAATGGGGTGGAGTGTACCCTGACTTGGGTGAGGCATATTCCTGACATGAAGAAGAATTTGATTTTTCTTGGTGTACTTGAGGTAATGGGTTGTAAGTTCACAAGTATTGATGGTGCTCTTAAAGTATCTAAGGGGGCACGGGTAATCATGAAAGCGGAACGACTCGATAATGTTTATAGGTTGATCGGGAGCACTTCAAAAGGTGGAGTTGCAGTGAATGTAGTGGATTCCACCTCTGCACGTGTGTGGTATGTTGGGTATGACCACATGAGTGGCAGGGCAGGAAGGCTAAGACGTGCGAATAGGGATATAGAGCAGGTGGAGCAGCCACTTGTGAGAAGAATCACACAACATAATCGCAGGATATCAGCGAGGTACATGGACGACTCCAATATCGCAGGGGATTCGTCTTCTATTCAGACGGCTCTAGGTGAGCCTGGTGCTGAGAAGTGGAACGTGACTACAGGTGATGTGATGGACTTATTGTACCAGATCGACACATGGGAGCTGGTGGAGCTTCTAGTGGGCCGGGAAGTGGTTGGATGCAGGTGAATCTTCAGGAGAATACAACATAGATACAGAGCGAGGTTGGTAGCAAAGGGTTATGCTCAGAGAGAAGGAATTGGCTTCTCAGAGATATTCGTACCGACGATATAGCAGGTGTCTATTAGATTCGTGATTGGCGCTGATTGGCCAACGTGATCTTGAGCTGGAAGGATGGATGTGGAGTCTTCACTTCTGCAAAGGAAATTAGAAGAGCAAATCCGCATGAAGCAACCAAAGCGGTTCGAAGTTAAAGGGGCTGAGAAAAAAGTTTGCAGGAGGTCATGATACGACCTGTCGCCTAGGCAGTGGTTTGATTCCTTCGTGGTGAGTCAGGAATTGTATGTTGATGACATGTAGATCGCCAATTATGACATGTCTGAGATCAATGTACTGAAGACTCGGTTAAGTGGGACATTCAGGATGAAGGATCGGGGGGCTGCAAAGATAGTTCTCAGTATCGAGACTAGAAGAGGAGTAGGTTTTGGTAATCACGGGCAGAATACCTTGGGTAGGTATTGATCAAGTATGTGATGGACCAGGCAAAACCGGATAGCGTTCCCTACATGTCTCTCTTCAAGTTTTTCTCAGGACATGTTCCAAAATAGATGAGGAAAAGTGGAATATATCTCATGGGCCTTATTCGAATGCGGTTGGTAGTGCATGCCATGGTCTAGATTAGATCGGTTATTTCACAGGCTATCAATATTGTGAACAAATACCCCGGCAAGCAAAATTGGGTAGCAGTGAGATGGTAAGAAGACTACGTCTTTCCTTTTGAGAAGACAGGAGCAAAGGTGGTTGGAAGTTCAAGTTCTATGTAACTTCTCTGAGTTTGGCAATGACGGAAAAGAATGACAAAGTGTGCACGAGAAGCTATGATGTGATGCAGAGATAAAAGTAGAGGTCAAGAAGCTACACGGTTGAAGATTAAAGACATTGTGTAGATTGTTATAATCGGATGTCTTAAATCTGTATTTCCCGCGTTGCTCGGGCTGCTTGACCAGTCGAGGACAGCTCGACTCGAAGTCCAGCATGTTTTTTCTTTTAGGTGTCCTGGCTACTCGACCAGTCGAGGGTGCCCTTTGCCGGTCGAGGACCTGGCTCGATTAGTCGAGGGTTACGCAGATTCTGCGCGGACTGAGTAAATTTGAGGCAGTTTCGCAGAGGTGCGGAAGGGGAGTTTCTTAAACTATAAATAGGGGTCTCTAGGGCTATTATAGGGCATGATAAGGCTTTCTAAAGGAGTTCCAAGGGTTCCTAAAAGGGTTTTAAGGTTTCGAAAGGGTGTAGCAAGAGTGAGATTCGAGGTTGTTTGAATCGGGTAAATCCTCTCTCTTTGTA
>JAJHSJ010000004.1:37054091-37329673 GCA_021015155.1 Magnolia officinalis | reverse complement strand
AAACATATATATCATGGTAGGTCCCACAAAGACCTTAATTGTTCGTATTTAGGTAGATCTTGGTGGGGTAGTACGCAACCCCTTCCTGGATTTGGGCTGTGAATTATGTGCAAATGGCTTTCGCAGGAAGTTCCTGCGCTGGAATCTTAGGCGGAGCCCACCGTTATGTTAGTAATAAATCTAATATGTCCATCTGTGTTTTGAGATCATTTTAAAACTTGAGACAAAAAATGAGGAGGATACAAGACTTAAGTGAGCTGCACTAAAGGAAAAGGTGGGTAGGAAAATTCCTACCATTGAAACCTCCCAGGGGTCGATAGTGATGTTTACATGCCATCAATAGCGTTCATACCGTCATTCCTAGTGAGATGAACTCAAACCACAAATATTAGCATGATTAAAAACTTTTGTGGCCCCACGAATATTTTAATTATGGACGTCCAATCATCACATTTTTGGCCCATTTGAGTTTTGGATACGGCTCATTTTTAGCACTATATCCTAAAATGATCTCACAAAACTGATGGACATGGTAGATTTTAAACAAACATCACGGTGGGCCCTACCTAGATTTCTAGCAGTGGACTTCCTCGAAAAGGCTTTCCCATGAAATCCGGCTCAGTATTTGTTTCATCCAGTGTTCGCAATATCGATACTATCGGCTCATATTATCGGTATCGCAACCCAGCGATACGAAACCCGTCAGAAGATACCAAGATTTTTTTTTTTTTATTGTATGTAAATATCCGAAAGAAGAAGAAGAAGAAGAAGAAGAAGAAGAAGAGAGAAACCTTCAACAATGTGGATTTCCGTACCTGTAGAAGAGTTTGTGCTGATCGGAAGCTGCATTTAGTGGGCCATTTGAATCGAAGTGCGTTGTTTGTAGGGAATTGATTTCGGAAGTTTGTAGGGAATTGATTTCAGAAGATAATGTGAAAAAAATCCGGAGAAATCCGGAGATTTGGGAGAGATTAGGGTTTTAGAGGCCGAAACCCTCTCTGCTTACAAATAGGGCTTCTGAGCTTTTTTTATCGTGCGGTCGTACGCAGATTTCATGCGAAAGACTTTCGTTCTTGCGCTGGGATGCTAGGTGGGGCCCACTGCGATGTTTGTGAGAAATCCGTCATGTCCATCTTTTTTGTAAGCTCATTTTAGGACATGCGACCGAAAATGTGGTGGATCCAAAACTCAGGTGGGCTACACGAGAGGAAACAGTAGGGATTTAGTGACCATCGTTGATACATTTTTATGGCCACAGAAGTTTCGTATCAGGATAAGTTTTTTATGTTTTCACTTCATCCTAGTGGGAATGACCTCATAAACGGTTTGGATGGAAAATAAACATCAAGGTGGATCACAGGAAAGTTTCAACGATAGAAAACTCTTTTCCCAGTTTTCCCTCTCGTATGGCCCACTTGAGTTTTGGATCCACCTCATTTTCGGTCGCATCTCTTAAAATGATCTCGCCAAACGAATGGACGGGGTGGATTTCTCATGAACATTACAGTGGGCCCCATCTAACATCTGAGGCAGGAACATCCTACGAAAGCCTTTTGCAGGAAATCCGCGTCCGACGCGGATTGAAATCCTTGGAGACAGATGGTACCGTCAGAGGCTCTGTAGGACCCACCATGATATATATGTTTTATCCACACCGTCCATCCATTTTGATAGGTCATTTTAGGGTATAAAGCTAAAATATAGGTAAATATAAGGATCAAGTGGACCACATGATAGGAAGTCATGGCAATGATATGCACCGTTGAAGCTTTCCTAGGGCCCATCGGTGAGTTTATTTGCCATCCAATCTGTTCATAAGGTCTGACAGACCTAGATGAAGGGAAAACATAAATATTAGCTTGATCTGAAACTTTTGTAGCCCCTAAATTTTTTTTAATGGTGGCCATTCAATGATCACTTTTTCGTGTGATGCGGTCCACCTCATTTTTGGATTTGCCTCATTTTTTGGCTCATTCCCTAAAATAATATGCCAAAATGAATCGATGGTGTATATACATCATATTATGTCGAGGTGGCCCCACAGCCTGGGTCCCACCATATTATGTATGTCATCTTATGTGGTCCACTTGATATCTGGATCTGCCCCATTTTTTTCTCAGCCTTGAAATTTATCCAAAAAAAATGAATGGATGGCATGGATAGAATGCATGGAGCCCACACAATCTACCTCATTTTTTGAGCCAAGACCTATCAAAAAGTAAATATATCAACGTCATGAATTAGAGAGTGGATTAGGTGAGACCCAATACCCACCCAAGAGGGTGCGGCCCTTAATGCGAGGTCCACCTTAATGTATGTATTCTGTATCCATGTCGTTCATCCGTTTTTCCAAATCATTTTAGTGTATTATCCAAAAACGAAGTACATCCAATTATCAGGTGGACCATACCAAAGGAAAAAGTTGTGATTGACTAGTTGTGATTGACTATTAATGGGCCACAAAAATTCTGGATCAATCTGATATTTGTTTTTTCCTTTCATTCAAGCTTATGTGAACTTATCAATTGATTGGATGGTAAATAAACACTACGAAAACATTAAGGTGTGCCCTAAGAAGGTTTTAATGGTAGGGCCGTCAATCAATACTGTTTCATATGGCATTGTCCACTTGATAATATGGCATGGTTTTAATGATATGCTTCATTTTTGGTATGGTGCCATAAATTAAGGTGGCAAAACAGATGGACGGTGTGGATATACATGACTTGATGCATTTATAAATGTTATGCAACATATTTGAATACGGTTGTTTTAGTTCAATCGGACAACACATGACTTAGGACCCTATACAAAGGAAACATATTATGTGCACTTTTTTTTTTTTTTTAAATTTTTATTTTTTTATAGAGATTTTATGATTTAAAAGTGTGTATTGAGGTCATTTTTAATAATCCCTGAAGTTTCATTAAAAAATTCAAACATTTTCCCAATGTTTCCCTATGTTTCCCAAAAAGTGCGATAAATTACGCGATACAAACGATATATCCCGTGCGATAACCGATACGTATCTGTATCCCAAGGGTGCAATACCATGCGCGATACCGATATTTCGAACACTGGTTTCATCTACGCCATTCATCCATTTTTTCATATCTTTTTTTTTTTTTTGGAGACACAGGGTGTCCCCACCTCTTTTTGGAAGTGAGACTAATCCCTGCAGATACACGCAATCACCTACAACCACGTGTATCGGGTAAAGCCAAGGAGGGGAATTGAACCCTCACCTATAGGGAGCAAACCTATGGTGAAGACCATTTGCCCAAACCTTGTTGGGTATTTTTTCAAATCATTTTATAGATCATTAATATAAAAATGAGGCATATCTAAATCTCAGGTGGATCACAACAAAGGAAAACAATAGCGTTTAAGTGCCCACCATAAAAAATCTCTTAGTGACCACTGAAATGTTTATTTGACCTCAAACTTGTTGATTAGGTCATATAGACTTGGATTGAAGGGAAAAACAAATATCAACTTGATCCAAAACTTTTGTGGGCCCAATAAGTTTTTAATGGTGGGCAATCAATCAACGCTGTTTTCTATGATGTGATCCACTTGAGATTTGGATATACCTCGTTTTTGGGATCATGCCATAAAATGACCTGTAAACATGGATAGATAGAGTGGATGAAATGAATACATCATGGTGGAGCCCACAGAACATAGACCAATAGCCATTGGCTAGTGGCAGGGATGCAGGGTAACTAGCCAATTTGCCTCCCCAATCCGGGGGAGCAGATTTGGTGTGACCCCGGATCCACGGAGGTGGGTGGGGCCCTAACTGCGGGGCCTACTGTGATATATGTGACTACATCCATACCGTCCATCTATATTGAAAGCTTATTTTAGGGCATGATCCAAAAAATAAATTAGCTTCAAATCTTAGATGGACCTTTGTATACGAAACAGTGGTGATTGACCATTTAAAAATTCTTTTGGGCCGCAAAAGCTTTGGATCATGTTGATATTTGTATTCTCTCTTCAGCTAGCTGTTTGTGACATTTTCAATAGGTTGGATGACAAATAAACATTTCAGTGAAATTCATGAAGTTTTTAAAGGTAGGGATTCCATCACAGTTGTTTCATATGGGTAAATGTGTCAAATTAATATATTTCAAACATTTCAGACGTTAGTTATCAAACAAGTTATTCTAGATTCACTATTAGTTTTCCGACTTCAGATTCAGATTTCAGATTCAGACTTGAGATTCAGACTTCAGATTCAGACTTCGGATTTTAGATTTAACAAACAGGCCCTTAGTTGTGAATACTCCAGAGGTAGTGAAGGACCAGGAGATGCTGTCTTCGAAAAGAGGAGAAGGCTGAATCCCTTGTAGGAGGTGGAGCAAGTCTAGGAAGGCTTCAGATTTAGACTCAGTGAAGACTTTCTTGCACGGAGGGCACCAAACTCCCGATCCTACATGAGAAAAGCAATCAGAAATGGAAGAGGATGGGTTGGAGGAGATCCCTGCAAGATTAGGGTAGGCATCAACGAGGGGCCTGTCTAAAATCCATCTATCCTGCCAGAATTTGATCCTTTGTCCATTGCCTAGACTAAAGGTGACACCTTCCAAGAAGGGAACCATAGTCTCGGAAATGGCTTTCAATACATTGGAAGCTATGTAGAGGGAGGTTGGTTTAGTAAACCAACCCCCTATGTCAACGCCATATTTAGTTGTGACGAATCTCCTCCACAATCTTCCAAGCTCCATTCCGAAGCGCCAAGCCATTTCCCTGAAAGGGCCGAGTTAACATCGGTGAGTGTTCTGATTCCAGCCCCTCCCTCTGTATAGGGTCTGCAGACTTCCGACCAACTAAGAAGGTGAAATTTATTGTGGGGGGAGCTGCCATTCCATAGGAAATCTCTATGGAGCTTTTCAATTTTGAGGATAATGGACTTAGGGCAGCAGAACAAAGATAGGAAGTAAGTGGGCAGGTTAGAAAGAGCAGATTTAATGAGAGTAAGACAGCCCCCAAGCGAAAGGTATTTCACTTCCAAGGGGTGAGTTTCTAGTAGGCTTGCCAATGGATAGCGGAAGGCCTAGATATTTAGAAGGGAATGCTCCTGTTTTGCAGCCGTAGACAACTACAAGAGAGAACAAAAGGTCGTGAGAAATGTTAATACCCAGCAATTCACTTTTATATAGATTGATCTCAAGACCCGAAATGGCTTCAAAGCAAGTAATAATCATTCTCAGACTAGTCATGGCTTGTTCTGAAGCATCATTGAACAACAGTTGTCGTGTGCAAATTGGATATGAAAGACGGGGTGAGGAGATGGCCACATTAAACCCTTTAAAGTAGCCAAAATTTTCCCCTTTGGAAAGCATGTGACTTGAGCTGTCAGCTGCATTGACAAAGAGCAAAGGGGAAAGGGGATAGGCAGAAGAACCCCTTTGGGGATCTTTTGACAATTATGGAGAAAGAAGCTGTGGATAGGCAGACCCTAATCCACCCACGCCATTGGTTTCTTAAATGGTTATGAACCCATGGTTGTTTTATACTGTCTTATACAATATTCGCTAGTATTCATGTCCATTTTATAGGAACGCTGAATTTTTGGATTTTAGAATGAATGGTATCATTTGATATATCTAGTTAGTGGGAAAAGAAAAGCATTCATATGTTTTATTGTTTAAAAACTGCTCATATTTGACTTTTAAACCTTGCAAATATTGCCTAGAAAACAAATAATCTGAGCTGTACCCATGCATGCACATGGAGTACTTGAGACCCATACATGTGGTTGTGTAACATAAATGCATACTAATCTTCCATAATTGGGCTTTGGAAGGGCACACCCAGCCTCTGGCGCTCATTACTTTCCCCTCTTTCTTCAGTCACCTTTTTATAGGGGGATCAAACCTGCAACCTCATGATTGCAACAAAGTGTCACTGTCTAGTTGAGGTATAATTCATCTCTTTACCTTCGATATATTTGCATTTGGAAACTTTAGATGAATATTTTGAGCTTTTCCTTGGGGAGTGTGAAGCTATATAGGCTGATCTTTTTTAGTGTTCATTTTTGTGGGAAGCAGAATACCACAGTATTTCTGCTTTCTTGTTCTGATACAAGATTTTACATGTCCTTTTGGAGTGTGACTCATCTGGTTCAAGAACCGGTGTGACACACTAAAATGGGTATTGTAAACCAGACAAGTCACCTAGCTGATACAAAGATAACAATCAGAAAAATTAAACAAAATAAAAAATCAGAAAAATAGGAAACAACATACACGCATCTCCTTTCTCTTTTCTCCTATCTCCTCTCTCTTGTGCTCTGGTGAAATATCCCATTGCCCATACGCTTGTCTTGTTAAGTAGGTAGGGTCCGCAGGACCCATTGCCACGTCTGGCTTCCCGTGTGGAATTAGCAAATCTCATTCCCTTAAAGGGAGAAGTTTGATACTTCATCTTATTAAATAGGTAGGGTTAGTGGGACCCATTGCCCCCCCTCACACACTTGAAACTGGCAAACCTCATTCCCCTACGTGATGGTCGATACGGAGAGGCACTAAGAAATTGTACACATGGCATATATGTAACTCAAATTAAACTGTCCAGATTGTGGTATCTAAATTAGATTGATCATATGCAAAACATCACATTGATTCAATATCCTAATTGGTTTATTGGTGGACATTAACTGGACGGTTGAAATGAAAAGTAGCAATGGCTCAACTTCAATAGAAGAAAAAGTGCATTAGTCACAATTAAGATAATTCATTTGATCCGATATTAGGCTGATGACCAATCCTGGACAATTTGAACAATGTAATATGAGTAGATGTGAGTATATGCCTATCAAGCATCACACTCTGCCATGGGTATCAAATAACTCCCCTTACATCACAAACGTGTTTACTTTTCCCTCTTTTAGAAAAATAATACAAATTGGCCCCAACTCATTGTAACTCATCAGGACTTATCCCAATAAAGGATGAGGCGGGACTAAATTGGGGGTAATCCTATAGCAGGGATGTGACCTGGACCGATTCCAACCAAAGCTGAGTCATATTGGATGATATTTGTAAGGTGGATGACTTTCTTTTTTTGTGGAAAATCTCCATTCGATTATAGTAAGCTTTGAGGTGGTTTCCGGTTTGAAAGTCAATAATTCCAAGAGTGAGATCTTAGTGGTAGGCATTTCCAAAGAGAGTGCGGGCTTTTGCAAGACGTTTTTAGGTGCAGGGAAGCTTCTTTTCCAACAACGTACTTGGGACTACCGTTATGCAATGTTTTAAATATCGATGATATCGGCCGATATATCCCACGATATATCTTGTATCCCACTTGTGCGATACGAAATGCACAAGCAGTGTCGACATATCCCACATGTTCGATCCGGTGAGCATTTTCAATTTCAGATCCCTTTTTTATGTCGAAATTATGTTAAATCAGTGTCAAATGGTTATAAATCCATTGGTTCTTCATGTTTTGCATGAAAATCATGGAGTCGGAGCTTTAATTTCGATATCCACTAGTTCTTCTCCGTGTTTTATTCGAAATTTTCCTTCAACCAACTATCGATTGAGACTAATTTCGAAATATTTAGGAGTATTTGATGAAATGATCATCACATATACTCTTGTTTCGAAATTTGAGTGTAGGTGGTCTGATTTGGGAAAAATTAGCGAAAATTCAAAAATTTCCCAATTTCTCCCAAATTGCTTGCAATGTTGCACTCCAAACGTGAAATCAAGCATGTATGAGGGCTGATCTACTGATTTTTAAGTCCTTGTCAATTTTCAAAAATAAAAAATCATTTTTAATTAAAAATTATTAAAATATTATTTTTTTCTCGAAATTTCCCTTCAACTACCTGTCAATTGAGACTAATTTTGAAGTATTTAGGAGTATTTGATGAAATGATCATCACATACATTGTAAATGTTATGCATGTAATTTGAATATCGTTGCATTAGTTCAGTTAGACAACGCATAGCTCAGGACCCTATACAAAGGAAACCTATTATGTGCACTTCTTTTTTGAGATGTTATGATTTAAAAGTGTGTATTAAGGTATTTTTTAACAATCCTTGAAGTTTCGTTGAAAAATTCAACCGTTTTCCCAGTGTTTCCCAAAAAGTGCGATAAATTACCCAATACAAAAGATATATCCCATGCGATAACCAATACATATCCATATCCTAAGGATGTGATATGTAACGCGATGCCGATATTTCGAACACTTGGTGCGGGTAGTACCCAATCCTGGCCTTTGGGAAAGGCCCCTGCAAGAATCCTGTGTTGAGTAGGTGGGGCACACCATGATGTTAGTGATCATGGTGTGCCAAAACGGTTACGTATCGGCCGTAACGGCTGATATGTAATGGTAACGGTGGGAACCGTTACGCGTTTCGGGGTCGTATCGGCCGTTACTCGATTTTGTACCCGTATCGGCCGAATAACGGTAACTTATTGTTATTATTTTTTTTTCATTGTAAGCTCTATTTTTGTTGTTTTTTTGAAACCTCTTGCTTTCAAACTGTTTCTTACTCCTTCTACTACTAATTTCGACCAACCTTGGCTGGGTATTTGAGATAAAAACACATTATATTACAGATTTTCTTGAATCAAAGTTTGGTGGACCATTTTTCAGAAATTCGTCAAAAATATGTATTTATACTTTTTTTAATATGTTTTGCTGTTTTAATCATACTATATGATGTGTTAATCATAGTAGAACATGTTAATGTGCATTTTATAGATTTGGGGTGCCATTTAATATATTTTTTTTTTTATATTTTTTTCTATTTACGCATGAATTTTGGCCCCTTTTTTTAAAATTCGAAAAATCAATTTTTAATGGTTGTTTTGCTGTTTTAATCATGCCATTTGATGTGTTAATCATAGTAGAACATGTTAATGTGCATTTTACAGATTTGAGGTGCCATTTTTTATTTTTTATTTTTTATTTTTTTCTATTTACGCATTTATTTTGGCCCTTTTTTTGAAAATTCGAAAAATCATTTTTTAATGATTCTTTTGCTGTTTTAATGATGCCATATGATGTGTTAATCATAGTAGAACATGTTAATGTGCATTTTACAGATTTGGGGTGCCATTTTATATTTTTTTAAAAATATTTTTTTCTATTTACGCATGAATTTTGGCCCCTTTTTTTAAAATTCGAAAAATCAATTTTTAATAGTTGTTTTGCTGTTTTAATCATGCCATATGATGTGTGAATCATAGTAGAACATGTTAATGTGCATTTTACAGATTTGGGGTGCCATTTTATATATATTTTTTATTTTTTTCTATTTACGCATTTATTTTGGTCCTTTGTTTGAAAATTCGAAAAATCATTTTTTAATGATTCTTTTGCTGTTTTAATGATGCCATATGATGTGTTAATCATAGTAGAACATGATAATGTGCATTTTACATATTTGGGGTGCCATTTTATATATTATATATATATTTTTTCTATTTACGCATTTATTTTGGCCCTTTTTTTGAAATTTCGAAAAATCATTTTTTAATAATTCTTTTGCTGTTTTAATGATGCCATATGATGTGATAATCATAGTAGAACATGTTAATGTGCATTTTACATATTTGGGGTGCCATTTTATTTATATTTTTAATATTTTTTTTCTATTTATGCATGAATTTTGGCCCTCAAAAATAATTGCAAACACCTAAATGTAAGATATTTTCATATTACATTCTTTCTAATATATCTATCATTGATAGTAGATAGTTAGAAAATTAAATATATGAATTTTGTAGTCAAATTCAGGTTATCTGGTTCATAAATTCATCTGACAGTCCGATACAACTTCTCACCAAAGAGTGGACCGTTACACCACCATAAACATGTTCCAATTTATAAATGAATGCATATTTGGAATGCTTAGAATATTCCAGATTTAATCCATATTTTTTCATATTTTTTTGACAATTTTTTTTTTTTTTTTTTTTTTTTTTTTTTTTTTTTTTTTTTGTGCGCCGTTACGGGCCGTTACGCCCCCCGTATTGCCGTTACGCCCCTGTATCCGTATCGGTTTCGGAGGGCACCGTTACGCTAACCGATACCGATACGGGACACCTTGTTAGTGATAAATCCATGCCATCCATCTATTTTACCAACTCATTTTAGGACATGAGACCAAAAATGAGGTGGATCCAAAACTTTGTGAGTTGGCAAAAAGGATGGACCACTTGAGATGAGCCAACTCATTCACAACTGTTTCTTGTGGTGTGGTCCACCTGAGATTTGGATCTGCTTCATTTTTTGGGCCCATGCGTTAAAATGAGTTGGCAAAAAGGATGGACCCTGTAGATATACAATGCATACATCGAGTGGGTTGTGGGCCCATGGTCAGGTCCCACCTACTTGGAAGCAAATTTTCCAGCTTATATTAGTGGACGAAAAAAGAAAAAAGAAAAAAAAAAAAAAACAGATACAAATTTAAGGTGGACCACAAGATAGGAAACAGTGGTCATTGAACGCCTACCATAAAAAAATTGCTAAGGTCCACCATAATGTTTTTAGTGGGTCAATCACCACTGTTTCCTATGGCATGGTATTTAGGCATGGTTTTTGGGTTCCATTAAATGAAAATTTATTATGTAATGTATTCTTTTTGCAAATTTTTTATTCCTAAATATTCAAATATGTGTATTTAGGCATGCCCTGAAATTTCACTGAAAATTCCACCGTTTTCCCCATGTTTCTCCCTTTTTCCCCACATTTCTGGTTATCGGCGATAATGATATTATATCTTTATCTCCGGTCAGTGAAACTTGTAGTGATACCAACAACTCGAACATTGGGTATATTTCCCTCTGTTTCAGCGTTCTTTCTCCTGACTTTTTGTCTCCTGTTTGGTGAAGTGAGATACTTAAATGAAGAGTAAACATGCAGGCAGCAATACTGCAGTATTTCTCGGGACGTAACAGGACCTCAGTTTATGCTAGTCCATGCAAATTCCACTGATGCCTAGGCCTGGTTCACAGATTTTTCACCTGAGGTTGACATGGCCAGTACAAGTTCACTGAGGGAAGTTTGACTCAAGGACAATAGATTGTCTTGATTTTTTTAATCTGATGAACTGTGCATTTGTTAAATCTTCAGTAATTTGGTCGAGCATGCCAAGGATAATATATAGAGAGTCAGCAATTGGTCATTGGAGGTACAAGTCCATGCATAGTTTTCGGAGATGTTTGATGAGGATCTTATGCAGTAATTTGGCAAATATTTTTCTGTTGTCAAAGGTAGGGCTGGCAATGGGCTTGGCCAGGAAAAATCAATATTTCAAGTAGGCCCGGCCCAACTAGTTCAAAATCCAGGCCTGAACCAGTCCCAGGCCCTCCCTTGCCAGGCCTAGTCAAAGGCAACTGATGCTCTCAATGCCTCTTTGATTGGCCTCATTTCTTGAAGCCCATAATGGCTATTGATTAATTCAGTTCAGCCGCAGTTTTTTGTTGTGTTTTTGTTGGGGATGTTATGAACACTTGGTCACACGTCTTTGAAGACCTGTTTTTTAAGGGATATATTTTGATGGGTTTTGTGGTCAATTAGGCAATAGAAACAGAACATAGAGCAGCGTTCATTTGATATGACTGTTAAGATTGATTTATAAAACTCTTATGCTCTAGGTCCTAGAAACAGATCATTGAATGGCTTTTTTCAGTGTGGGTCCTTGGGAGAATAGGATGTGGTCTTATAAAGCATAGGAAATGGATTTGATGGTGTCCACTGTATGCTTCATGTGGTTGAGCATGGATTGTCCTGGGCTCTGCCACAAAAGCCTCTCCTTTTCTCCCTTTCGGTCATTATTGTGTGTTCCATGGTTAGCACTATTGGTATCCATATGGTAGTTTTGTGTTTCTTAATTGTTTGCAATCACCCTTTTGGGTGAAACACATAGTTAAGGCTGAATCTTAGTGTTGGGCAATGTTCATGTTGTCATGCCGCGATTTTTGGTAAATGTGTTTGTGGTCCTTGCTATTCTTTGCAGCCTACTTGAGCATGTGCTTTCACTTTTTGTCTAGTGGTGGTACATGTATGTGCCTCAGTGCAAACTTGGGTCGTAAAAGGGCATGGATATTGCACTTTGGAGCAATTTGAACTAACTTGCTGGTCTACCATATGTCTATCATCATCATCATTGTTGTTGTCCTGGCTATTTGGAGTAATCGTTGTCAATTCTATTCTTGACATCAACCGTACTCCTTTACCGTTCTTGGAGTCGTTGGTGAATCACGTCTAGGTGAATTTTAGTTGTAAATTTGTAATTATGAATGAGCCTGTTAAAATTCATCATATTTTATAGGAGCCAATATGGCTTAAAAGAGAGTTCTTGTTAACTAGAGGGTTGTTTACGAGGGCATAGAGTTGGGGACGAGTGTGCAATCACACCCTATTGTCACTGTTACCTTACTAGACACATTGCATATACTATCCCCCTCATAAATTATGAGTCAATGTTGTCAGGAGTCTATAAAGGAAACTTGAAACTACTGCTTATAAGTAAGGTCTAAGGTTGCATGTAGATGACATAATACATGATTTTTGAGAGAGAGAGAGAGAGAGAGAGAGAGAGAGAGAGAGAGAGCCTTTTGTCTTTTACCATAGAACATCATCCTCAATAAATGAAGAAGCATATTTGTATTTTGGATTTAGATAGTATCCTGCATTACAATAATGAAAATAAAGATTTTAATAATCACAACATAAAATAATTGAGTAATAACTAACAACAATAAGTGCATAATGACAGAGTTTACCTACCGCATGAAAATCATGGTGAAGTTGTTTTGTCTAAAGCTTGTCGATCAACTTCTAATAATCTGTGTAATATTTACAGTCATGACGAATAGCCAACTTGGTTTTCTTCATGTCATTATAGAGGAAGCTCATGTTAGGTATCTTGTTGGATTTTAATAATTTGTGTAATATTTATAGTCACAACCTCAACTGGTGTCCTTGATGTCTTTTGCCCATGTTTTGTGTTCAACACATCTTGGGAAGCAAACATCTTGCTCAACGCTCTCCTGTGCTGGTGTAAATTGTCGAGGGTTATAATGTTGTTGCAAATCTATTCGCAGCATGCCTAAATAGCTCTCTCTCGTTCGTGAATCTCCTCATTATGGCGACTAGGTTGTTATGGTCGTAAATGAATGTCGTCACTTGTCTTCCCCTTTCAACCAATGTGAGAAACTTTTCTTTCCAATATCTTCTAATGTGCGATAGTTGCACATGAGATTGATGCAATGTGCAACACAAGGTGACCTCTCGATCTGAATCCTCACCGGACTCAACATTCTCGTGCTTACAAACGACCATATAATCAGGACCGAACACCTTTTGTTTGGTTGCATAAAGAGCATTCTGCTTCTTTTTCTGCACGTCAACTTTTTTCTCTGACTCCAAATTTTGTTGCATGTGCATTCTCTCTCTTGGCACACCGTTGCACCCCATGACTTACGCTTGATGTGCTAAATGTTGTTTTAGTCGTGTGATTCCGCCAGTGATAACCACGATAGCTGCACTTCATTGATAGTACCACCTATCCTTTCACAATATTGCCATCCAATATCCTCATTTCCAGTTCTAGGTCGACTATTTTCTCCCTACTCCCTACCAGTTTGAAGCAAACTAACATGTAAAGTGTTAACTAAGGTCTAAACTCCAAAGTTACAAAGTCCAAGTTGTCTGACTCTAAAGCTTCCTGACGAAAACGAATCAAGATCTTCATCAACCCAAAGCATAAACATATAACTGTTATTATTACAAATATTATCAAGATAAAGTTAAAAAAAGCATTTTTTTTTTTTTTCACAGTCACCATTCATCTGAAATTAAAAAATAAAAAATTATAAAAATGAGGTTAACATCCCTAAATCTAAGGTATGATTTTGTACATGTAATCATGCTACATCTGTTAGAATCATCCATAGGGGTGCACACGGTTCGGTTTGGTCCGGTTCTGGGGTGAAACCAGAACCGAACCGTTCCCAACGGTTCTGGGAAATTCGGAACTGGAACCGGACCGTTGACACCCTAGAACCGAACCGGAACCGAACCGTTAAAACCGGTTCGGTTCTGGATCGGTTCCACGGTTCTGGGCTTTTTATAATCTAGCCCAATTGCAAGCCCATGTCCATCCATGTTGTGGTCCATTTGATGAATGGTTTAGATATTGTATAAGGTGTGCAAAAATATATTTAAGAAAATAATTTTTCTAGAGAAAATAATTATAAGGTGTACAAAAATACGTCAGTTCGGTTCGAGGTTCGGTTTCACAGTTCGGTTCTACGGATCGGATCCACGGTTTGGTTCTACGGATCGGTTCACGGTTCGGTTCGGTTCTACATACCCCCAAACCGAGAACCGAACCGATGTCACCGGTTCTTTGATTTTTGGAACCGGAACCGGTGCACTCTAGAACCGGACCAAACCGGACCGTTTGGTCGGTTCCGGTCCGGTTCCACGGTTCTACCGGTTCTACGGTTCTACCGGTTCCACGGTTCTATCGGTTAAATGTGCACCCCTAACACTATGTTGGACGGAAAAAAAAAAAACACTTTTTGGGTTTTTTCCTCATCGTCACTATTCATAAAAAAAAGAGTAAAACAAATAAAATGAGGTTAACATTCTTATCTAAAGCATGGTGTTGTACATCAAATCATCCTACATATGTTGGAAGCAGTGTTTCCATTGTCGACGAAAAATCGATATTATCGCCGATATTATCGGTATCGCTGGACCGGCGATACCGAAACACCAAAAATTCGTTTCCCTTCTACTGTCGACGAAATATCGGCGATATTTTCGATTTATTGGAAAAAAAATAGTTACCAGTGACAACTCTCCCTACTATTTCAAAAAAACAAAATAAATATAGAAAAAAAAAAGTCTTACCTTTTTTTCTCAAAATTTGCTTGCGAGAGTGGATTTTGGATGGATTTGGTGGGCCAATCACGGTTGATAGCGCCGGATTTTTAGAGATAAGAAATCTCTTTTTTTTTTTTTCTTTGAAAAGAATAGATTTGAAAGAAACCCAATTTCGGCGAGGTTGAAGGAGATTTGGGTTGGGATTTGAAAAAAAGAAAAATTTTGGAGAGATATTCAGGATTTTTTTATTTTTTTATTTTTTTTATTTATTATTATTATTTTTACACGGAAAAAACGATTGAAATCATCGTCTGAGGTTTTCCAGAGAAAATGAGACAAAAGGGAAGCAGATTGATTGGTGTACCACACACCAGCGTAGTTGTATGGGTACGTGTCATGCGAAGACGAGCGCTAACGCTTCTCGAGCTCCGAGTTGTACGAACAGTTCAAAGGAGATCAAAGTTAAATGGGCCCCAAAATGATGTATTTATTACATCCATACCATTCATCCATTTTTCGAGATCATTTTAGAGCATGAGCCAAAAAATAAATCATATCAATAGCTCAAATGGACCACACCAGAAATAGTAGTGGGGTAGTGATTTTCACCGTTAAAACATTTGTAGGGCCCACCATAACGTTTATTTTCAATCCAATCTGTTCATAAGGTTAAAAATACCTGTATTAAGAGGAAAAACAAATATCATATTGATCCAAAACTTTTGTGACCCCCAAAAGGGTTTCAATGGTATACATTCAATCCTCCACTGCTTTTTGCAGTGTGGTCCACTTGATCTTTAGATTTGTTTTATTTTTCGGCGCAAGCCTTACTACGAGCTCGTAAAATGAATGGATGGTTTGGATATAACACATACCTCATGATGGGACCCACAGAACTTGCTAATGTCAATACACCAGCTAGCTGGTACACCAGCCAATCCGTTTCTAGATGAAAGCACTCTTTTGGTGCAACTTCGACTTTCAAATGATGGTGCGGCCTTCACGGCGGGGCCCACCTTGATGTATTTATTTTTTATCTATGCCGACCATAGGTTTTTCTAGATCATTATAGGACACTAGCCCAAAAATGAAGTAGATCAAAATCTAAGCTGTACCATATTTTAAGAAAGAGTGGTGGTTGAACTTCCACCATTAAAAACTTCTTTGGGCCCACAGTAATGTTTTTGTAATGTTTATTTGTCATCTAAACCTTTATGATGGGAAAAAAACAAATATCAGGTTGGTCCAAAACTTTTGTAACCCATGAGAAGGTTTTAATGATCAATCACTACTGTTTCTTATGTAATGGTCCACCTAAGATTTGAATCTGCTTCATTTTTGAGATTATACCCTAAATTGATTTTTTAAAATAGATGGACGGGATGGATGTACAATAAATATATCAAGTGGGCCCCACCATAAGTGTTGTACTGTCTTGCGTCAGGCTGGGGCTGCACATAATCCACTATGCTCCCCTTACACCACCGAAACCACTAAGTGGGTGGGAGTCAGTAGGTTGGGGCTATTATTATTATTATTATTATTATTATTATTATTATTATTATTATTATTATTATTATTATTATTATTATTATTATTTTCAATTCATCCCAGCAGGAACGGGACCATGAACGGTATGAATGTGATATAAACATCGTGGTGGACCAGGGAGGTTCCAACGGTAGGCATTTTCTTGCACACTTTTCCCTGTCGTGTGGTCCACTTGAGTTTTGGATATGCACGTTTTTAGGCTCAGGCCCTAACATGGTCTGGATAAATGGATGGTCGGAGTGGATTTCTCACAAACTTCATGGTGGGCCCCACTGAGAGGATGTAAGGGTTAGAAGACCTATTTACACACTAAAAAAATTTAAAATAGGAGTTTTAGTATTCTCCACCTGCAATTAACCCTTCATGCACAGGCACTCAAAATTGTACACGTGACATATATTTATTAAAAAATAAATTGAATGGAATGAGCTATTAACGCTTGTTTATAATAATACAACCATTAGATTTATGCATTTTAACCGTCTAATAAATGTCCACCAATCTCATACTGAAATAATAAGATATGATAAAGTTTGGGTCTACTCAAATAACTACACTGAGTACTATAAATTGGATGGTTTAATTTGATTAATTGTATGCCATGTGTGCAACTTCTTAGTGCATGCGTATTGTCTGTGTCGCACACTCACAAACACTTTGCCAGTATTTAACCATTGATGGAATGATGTGGGTCCCTAATCATGGGGCCTACTTTGATGCCATGTATTCTTTTTACAAATTTTTTTATATCCCTAAATATGTAAATATGTGTATTTAGGCATGTCTTAAAGTTTCACAGAAAAATTTTATCACTTTTCCATGTTTTCTCCTGATTTCCGGTTATCAGCGATATTATCGTTGATAATGATATTATTTCTTTATCTCCGGACGACGAAACTTGTAGCGATAACAACAACTCGAACACTGGTTGGAAGCACCCATATTCAATATTAAACACAAAATACTTTTTTTTTTGGGAGTTCTATTTTCCTCTAATTACTATTTCATCGGAAAATCAACAAAAATAAAAAATAAAATAAAACGAGGTTAACATTCCTAATCTAAAGCATGGTGTTGTACATCAAATCATCCTACATATGTTGGAACTTGGAAGCACCTACATTCAATATTAAACACAAAATACTTTTTTTGTGAGTTTTTTTTTTTTTCTCTAATCACCGAGTTTTATTTTCCTCTAATCACTATTTCATCGGAAAATCAACAAAAAATAAAAAAATAAAATAAAACGAGGTTAGCATTCCTAATCTAAAGCATGGTGTTGTACGTCAAATCATCCTACATACGTTGGAACTTGGAAGCACCCACATTCAATATTAAACACAAAATACTGTTTTTGGGAGTTTTTTCCTCTAATCACCATTTCATCGGAAAATCAACAAAAATAAAAAAATAAAATAAAAAAATAAAATGAGGTTAACATTCCTAATCTAAAGCATGGTGTTGTACATCAAATCATCCTACATATGCTGCAAGCACCAGAATTCAATATTAAACACAAAATACTTTTTCGGGGAGTTTTTTTTTCCCCCTCTAATCACTATTCATCTGAAAATCATTAAAAATTATAAAATGAGCTTAACACTCCTAATCTAAGGCATGACGTTGTACATCTAATCATCTTACATTTGTTGGAAGCAACATTCAATATTGAACAAAAAAAAATAAAAAATCCTTCCAGGTTTTTTCCTCAGAGTCACCGTCCATCTGAAAATCAGCAAAAGAGAAAAAAGAAAAAAAGAGCTTAACATTCCTGATTTAAGGTATGGTATTTTACATCTAATGATCCTAGATCTGTTGGAAGCATCCACATTCAATATTAAACATATTTTACATCTAATGATCCTAGATATGTGCGTGCATGTGCACGTGCGGGTCCACACGTGGATAGGAAAGGGGAAAGAAAGAGGTGGATTGGGTTGAGTTTTGATGGGTTGAGAAGGTTGTATGGGAAGGGGAGGAGAGGATGAAAGAGAAGAAGAATACCTTGTCGGAGAAGAGAGGAAGAATATACCTTAGGGAATCCACCATCAATCAAGCTTCTACCCTTCCATAGTTCAATTGGAAGGGAGGGTTTATAAAAAAAACCCTAGAAAATAATGAGGAAAATTCCTTCACACATGAGAGCTCTCTTCTTTTTTATTCTCAATTAACCACTTGCTCTAAAAGCTCAAACTGATAGAGCATGGCGAATCAATTCCTTTTATCTCATAGCCCATGCCCCACATCCCATGGGTTAGGACCTCGGCCGAACCCCCCTCGTGGGCCTTACTTCACATGTGTTCCACTTCACACGAGCCACCCGCTTCACACGGGCCACCCACCTTGAGTATGCTCTTGCATCCCACAGGCCACCCTACTCAAGCCCGGTGTGAAAATGCCCCTGCATTAATCACCCCCGATGCAGAGTCTCGAACACGAGACCTCCTGTTCTGATACCACTTTGATGCAAGATAATTAATCACTTGCTCTAAAAGCTTGAACCGATAGAGCATGGCTAATCAATCCCTTTATCTCATAGCCCAGACCCCACATCCCATGGGTTAGGACCTCGGCCAAACCCCCCTCGTGGGCCCCACTTCACATGGGTTCCGCTTCACACGAGCCACCCGCCTCACACGGGCCGTCACCCCGAGTGTGCCCTTGCATCCCATAGGACACCATGTGAAAATGCCCCCGCATTACATTCTTAAGTAAAAGAAGAGGGGTTGACGTTTTTGCGTTGAAAGAGGTTGTGTCGGCTATGTGAAATACATAGAAATTAGCACTTGATAGCTCTAGGTTAATTTAAGAGTTTGCAGATGGGGACTTTGTTCTAGCTAGTACTTGGGCTGACTGAGATACTTCTAATCAGATACACATTATGCTGGCTTGGCCCCAATACCCCTCTTCTCCAACTATACCTAGGTGGACAGATGAATAGAAGGCATAAGTGACTGAATATTCTAACGTTAGTGAGGATTAGATGGTAAGCCTCAACAAGTATAAAGGGTTTATCTTAGGTAGCGCATTGTAGGAATTCATGTATCCTTAGATTAAGTTGAAAGGAATTTTCACTTGTATGGTTGGTTTTATTTTGTGATTTGGGTAAGGATGGTGGGATATTTTCATTATAACAATTTAATTGTCTTCTGCATCTCTAGCTTTTTGATGGGTTTTTTTTTTTTTTTTTTTTTTTTTTTTTTTTTTTTTTTTTTTTTTTTTTTTTTTTTTGTTGTTGTTGGTAATAAGTTGTATCTTGAGTACAATTGAGCCCTTGCACAGCTGCGAGCTAACCCTTTTTCCTGGTGAAAACCTGGTGGGATGTTAAGCTCTATTCATCCAATCTGAATATGGGCTAGCCCTAGCCCATGGATAGTGTTCCCAGCTAGCCTAAAAGGTAGTGACTCATCACTGTACACATGCACAGAATCCATACTGTCCAAATTATGGGTGCCATCATGCATGCAACAAAGCCCAGAAATCCTACTGATTGGACGATCATAATCGTCTGATTTTGCAGGTTGAACGTGGACTGTGGAACAATTCATTTTGGTCCACCCATTTGATGGCACCAATTGGATGGTTAGAAACGTTCAATCAGTGTAATTTTCAGGCTATGTTCCATATAAAATGGGACCCAAATTCGGACAATCTGGATTGATGTACATGCATATCACATGTACATTCAAAGAGTTAATTACTCACCACCATTTAGGAAATGACGTTTAATGCAAACCATAGCCTTTTCCCGTGAAAATTGAGATCTTCCCAGCAGAAATTTCTCTTCAACTGCCTGACCAAGGATGAAATGCAACAAATTTCTTGTTTTTCTGGTCTTTCCACCCATATCATTTTTTCATTCCCTTGGGTCGACTAATCAGCGTGTTTGTGTTATCTTCTCTTGACTTACCCATGAATGTCTGCCACTCATGAATTCAATCCGTCTAGGGCCCAGTATATCAACCCGTTACCAAATTTTTTTTTTTTTTTGAAAGATAACCCCTGTTACCAAATTTCATTCCTTCCAAATAAAAAAAAAGGTGAAAAACAGAGATTTAATGTTACATAGGCACAAAAACAAAAATAGCTTAAAGGTCACATGCCCGTGGTTGACATATCCTGTACACACTAATTATGGGTCATGATCTAGTGCAAATGTTTTCACTATAATTATGGCGCAAACAAGTTGTGTGGGCCCCACTGTGATGTGTTCATGACGTCAACTCCGACCATCATGCACGCCATCCCCTGCTTGGAGATGGACCCAAGAATGAGGGCAATCCATGACTTGGGCTGCACGAGCAGGAAC
Organism: Magnolia officinalis; assembly: GCA_021015155.1. Lineage (NCBI taxonomy): Eukaryota > Viridiplantae > Streptophyta > Magnoliopsida > Magnoliales > Magnoliaceae > Magnolia > Magnolia officinalis. The sequence goes on along the minus strand of JAJHSJ010000004.1, from coordinate 37,308,941 downwards.
AATTGGAAGGGGGAGGGTGTGCCCGCCCAAGCGTTCCCTATGTTGTGGTCCACTTGAGTCATGGATTGGCATGATTTTTGGGCCTCTGGCAAAAAATGGGAGGGCATGCATGATGGTCGTGGATTTCATCAACACGTCAAGGTGGAAGTCCATACAACTTGTTTGCACCACAATTGTGAATTTTTCACTATATGTGTATGTATTAGAAGGTTGCTAGCCCCAGACACACCCCTCTACTCACACTTGTTTACATGCAGCACCTGTGCCAACCTGCCAAGTTTGGAAATCTGAGCGATGCATAAGGCAGCCTCCCCGTGAAGATGACCATATGTGAAAATCAGGCTGGTTTACTCATATGGTGTGCTAAAAGTGTATGATGAATGTGGATAGTTGACCTTTATATATATATATATATATATATATATATATATATATATATATATATATATATATATATTTTAAATAACAGTCTATTCCTTTCATATAGGGGGGTGTGGGTGTCCCACCTGATGAGCAGACCAGACTGGTTTTTTTGCGTATGGACATCTTTACTAAGGGGACATTATGCACTGTTCAGATGTCCCACACACTTGGCAGGTTAACACATTAACACATTTTCTGCGGTGTAAATGCATATGTGGAGGGTCTGCACGTGGGGTTAGCAAACCTAGCGTAGTTAAATGTATTTTTGGACATCTTAAAATTCTTTGGTGCCACCTTGTACTACACCGATCTAATATTTTCTGCTAACAGGTGATTGTAGGTGGTAATCATTTGAGTTCCCTTCTCAGATTCAAGCTTTGCCAGGCATGCCTTTTGCCCACCGTGGAATGAGAATCTAAATAGCATGCAAATGGTTCAACAAATGATAGATGCTAAAGTCAATGAATATGGGTTACCCAACAACGGAACTGGCTTGCCCACTTGTGACAAGCCACAACCCGTATTGGCAAAGAAGACGGCACTTCGAGATCTACAGAATGAAACTCGAAACATCATTGCTAGACCGTCTGGAAACTCGTCACTTCCCAAAGAAAAAGTGACTTTCACTAATGCTACAAAGGTCTGTGGTAGCAAACGGTCCACACCTGATCCTCTGCTAAGTCCTGCCTGCAACCAGCCTTCATGCAATAATGGCCCAAACGGGCATCTTGTGTATGTCCGTAGGAGAACCGAGTCAGAACCTGGCAGCACAAACACGTGCAATGCTGAGAATTCTGAATCCCCACAACCAATAAAATCTAGCAACGGAAAACAGGAACTGCATGGGCCCCAGAATCGGAGAGAGGAGCCTAAGGTCGCGTGCTTTCCGGCATTTGCACCAATGCCAGCAACTTCTCTGGCAACATTCTCATCTGGAGGACCTTCAGTTCTGAATTCTACTGGGAAGCTTCGTAATGGGTTGGCAGTGTCTGAACCGAACTACAATACCATTGCTACCGGGACCCCATATCTGGTTAGCCCTCCGAGTCAGAGGACAGGTAATCGACATTTGGAAGAGCGGTTTAATCGATTGCAAACGTTCTTGAAGACCTGTGACCAGTCGAGTCAGGAGGAGTATGTTAAGAGTAAGCCTACTTTGAATCCAACACGCCGTTTTACACTACTTCTCTATGCATGGTTTCTTATGCTTTCATAGTACTAACCACTTTTATTCTGTTCTCTTTTGATTTTCGTTTTACATTTTGCATTAGAACTTCGATCTTTATCTGCTATTGACCGCAGCAGACACGCAGTCGAATTGGAGAAAAGAGCAATCCTTCTTTCACTCGAAGAAGGTAATCCAGCTTTTAGGTGATTTCTGATAATTTGCTGCTATATAGTTCTTTGGTATGAAAAAAAGCATATTTTGCCAGACCAATCTCCCCTGTGCATGTGGCCTTTGTATGGTGTCTGTAAACAGTCATATGGTGGGATCACCCTAGTGGGCCATGGATCAAAACAAAGCACTGATCCTGGTCATCTGATTAATTGATGTTTGTCATTGAAAGGGAACTGTTAGCGATTTGTGTTCTGTATACAGACATTCGGACAGTTACGATTGTCCATCTGGTCCTATTTCTGGGTCATGCTCCATAGACGGGACTCTTGCGAATGTTTACTGGTGACGTGTGGGGGAGATTGGGGGGTGACCAGCTTTTGGGGCCTGTTTGGGCACACCCTCAAAAGGGGCATTTGGTGCCTAAATGGCATTTTGAGCCAAAGCCTATTACATGATGTGTGCTTGGATGCACTTTCATGGACCCCGTCAGATGTGTTTCATCGAGTTGACCAATAAAGCAGGCATGAAAACCCCTTTTGTAGAAGTGCATCCTAATGGGCCCTTGATGTACGAAAGGGGCTTTATTTTATTTTGGGGGGTGCGAATTGGGCCTCTTTTTGAAAAGCACTGTAAAAGTTCTTTCCTTCAAGAAAAACCTGAAAACCGACCTCTACTTTTCGCCCTCTCAACCACAGGAAAAGAGATACAACGGGTGAAAGCCCTGAACGTCTTGGGTAAATCTTCCCCAAAAAATTATGGGTCTGCAACAGCTCAATCTCATTTTTTACAGTTGCTTTCCAATAAATGAGAAGACGAAGATGAGGTTTCCGACTTGTATAAGAAAAAGCAGAAGCCAAGCATGGAATTGTAACAAGGATGTGGTGTGTGAGATTTTTGTAGCTGTTTGGGATTTGTCATCTTTTTTGGAAGTCTGCCTTGCAAGGTATGGTTTCTTACACCTGTTTTAGTTCGAGTAGGAAACAACCACTGAGAAGATTAGGCTGTAACTGCTTATAACTGTCACTTCCTTCAAATGACTGAGCATGGAAAGCTTTTGTGCGGAAATTCTTCGGCTGTCAGCTTCGATCCTTCGTTCTCATGAGCCCTGCTAAATCCACACCTGCACAAGGGAGACTGTGTACACGTCACCTCATGTGCCAATTTGGCACAAGCATGTGAGGGTCAAGGTGTCCCGTCATACGAATGCTCTAGACCAAAATTCATGCCCATCTCCAGATCACTTGAGCTACATTGTTCTAGACCATCCATTTGTTTCTAATATCGTGGTATGTTTGTTGAGTGGACTTCCCTGATTTTAGGACACGGGCATGTGCACCTTCGGACAATATGATGGACATCTTGGATCTCAAATTCGTGGGCCATGTTGGCGCATGGGATTGTCTTTCTTTTACATGAATGTGGGCGTAGTGAAATGAACCTGCATTCTCATTCATATCTCTGTTTGTCAGGTTTGCTAATTCCACAAGGCTTGTAGATCCTTGTTTCTCCACATGCTGCCATGTTTACCAACCGGCCTGCTTATGGAACATCCAAGCTGTCTGTGAGGTGCGCCACACCATGTAGATGCATTGTCCCGGAAATTAGGCCAACCCACTCATCGAGTAGGACACCGGATATGAGACAAATGGACAGCTGAAAATAGTTCTTTAATCAGGTTGTTGACAGCTTGGATCTTGCACATGTGACAGCATGTGGATGGGTTAAGATCTGCACGTGTATGGAATTAGCAACCTTCATATTTAGATGTAATGAGCTATTATCCAGAGAGAACTTTTTGTACTGTATGATGGTGCAAATCTCTAAGTAGGCCCATCTATGATCACAATGAACCTTTTAGATAGGAGGATTTCATGATGGGAACGTGGTCCAAAACTCGTGCCGTTTGGGTGATCACAGCCATTAGAGCTGGGCATCGAGTCAAGTTGGACCGAGTTAGGGCTGACTCGACTTGATCTGGTTTTGAAGTATGCCTGACCTGAACTCGATCCAACTCGGTACCGAGTCTAGCATGCTTGACCTGATCCAAGTCCGATATGCCTTGGATTGATCTGGACCGAGTCCGAACTGTTCAAAAGTACCGAGTCGGATGGAGAGATGAGGGTGGGAGGGAGGGGAGAGGAGAGAGAGAGGAGAATGAGGAGGCTGATGGGTGGCTGCCGGATTTGGAAGAGGAGTATGAGAGAGGGGGAGAGATTTTGGGTTTGGATGGGGTCAGGTGCGGCGGGTATATATATATATATATATAGTCTAACGGATTGAGTTTCGGGTCGAGTTACTGGGTAACTCGGACTCGACTCGGTTTGAGTTCGGATTGGGCGAAGCCTACTCGATTCGGACTGACTCACCCATTTGGTTCGGATCGAGTTGGGTCCGAACGAGTCGGACAAGTTGAGTTCGTCGAGTCGAGTCGTCCCATGCCCAGCTCTAACAGCCATTTGAATGAGGGCCTACAAATGGAAGGTAAGAGTAAAAATGCCCTGACCTTCCATTTGTAGCGTTTATTCAAATGGCTGTGATCATCAAACCAGAGTGATGATGGGTTCAAATGCAATGCGCCTATCTTATGGTTCACCGCGATCATAGGTGGGCCTTTATTACGGCAAGGTTCCATCTCCACCCCATCTGAAGATTAAATGTTCATGTAATGTAAGGTAACAAATTAGGTAGCAGGTTTATCCTACATGCACGACCCTTGCACATCCGTCCTGTGTGAATAGGAGATCCACACCGCTCATTAGGTGGCCTCATTGTGTATATTACCTGTTCTAATAATCCTAACCGGTCCATTGAACACTAAGTGTGGGCCACCCGTCGCTTGATTTCTTTGATTTTTCATTCGTCCAACCAGCAGTAACGGATGTCCAATTTATGTTATTTTTGGACCCAAATGTCCACTAATGGCCCCGGGCCTGATTATCACTTGAAACCCACAAGCAGATCTTTGTGGACCGTCCATTGTTTTCATACATGTACGGCCTACAGGTAAGTTTAGCAACCTTGATTTTTGGCTGAATGACCTGCATGGTGGGTCCCACCTGATACATGTCTTGGATGTGCTACAAAAGTGCAGGACTGGCACGTATGAGCAGCAAAGCCTTTTTTTTTTTGATAGGATTAGAAATATGCATGCGATTAAAAAAATAAAAATGATTTAGTACATCCAAAGGTGCTGATTGAGCAATGGACACTAATGCACGATATCAGTGAATGTTTCCATGGCTAGTCAAGAACAGATAGGCTGTCCATAAGCAGGACCTTGCGATTGCTGTCCACAACAAAGACAAGCCGTTGATAAGGTTCGCCAATAGCTAAAACTGGCTATCAGTGTTCGCTGTCCCTTCTAGAGCTGTACACGAGTTGAACCGAGTCGAGCTTGGTACTGCTATGCAAGGCCAGTAGCTAAACCCAGCTTGAACTCAGCTCGGCTCGGTCCTTGAGCTTGTCTAGCCAGCTGGGCTCGATTTGGTCAGTAGCTCGGGCTAGTTCGAGCGTGTGTGACTTTTTCTCAAGCACGTAGAATGCTTCTTCAATTTCTCACAAAACACAAAACAGTAACAATACTTTATAGATATTTCATCAAACACTCGGGGAGCAACATCAAAATCAAGATATGAGGGTAGTCTTATAATTAAAGGGTTTTTTTTTTTTTTTTTAAATTTAATTTTTTTATTTTAATTTATAAATTTATTTATTTTTAAAGTAGTGATTTGTTTCATATTCATTCCTTCCTCGCCATTGGCACCAACTGATCACCTGAAACAATACTTTGTTGAGCTATTTCATCAAACACTTGGGGAGCAGCATCAATATCAAAATAACCAAGTCACCAATTTGATTCGATCTGAGTCGATTCAAGTCAAGGTTTGATTCGGGTTCAGTCGAGCTTGGACAAGCTTGAACTCGGCTCGAAATTTTTTCGAGCTCCAAAAACCAGCTCGACTCGGTCCGAATCCAATTTCAAGCCGAAGCGAGCCGAGCTTTTCTGAGTTGAGTCGAGTGAGCTGACCGAGCTAACTCGACTCATGTACAGCTCCACGGCTCATTTCCAAATATCCTCTACACCAGAAGGGAAATAGGCCGGCCCAAGCTTCTCACCTCCTCAATCTCACCACATCATGATCCGACCTGCCCATCTATAAGGTTCCCCCAGATATGGACATGGAAAAATTCGTTCCACAGAGATCTCACCATCTCGGGTGTAGTCAGCAACAAATAACCACAGCAACATTTTCGAAGCCATCTTGTTATGGGTATTAGTAGGGAGGGCTCTCTGATTAGTGGCCCAACTTGCCTGAATCCGACGGACCCAACCCAAACTTCAGGTCGGCTGGGTTAGGTGTGGGCTAAAAATTCCTCTACCCTGCTTCCAAATTGGGTTGGATTTAGACTGATACATGAGGCAATTAGATCCAATCCAAACCCAACGTTACATGCAGTCATGATTAGCATACATGGTATAAAATAAGATAATTGCATGCATGGAAATTAGGGTTTATGATTAGAATCATTCATGCCATGTGTTCTTATATCATACAAAGTTCATGATAAGAACCATCATGCGTTGAAACCAAGGATCATGATTGGAGTTAATCTAGGGCTCGAATACTGAGTGGATGGTCTAATGACCTGAACCATCCATATTGTGTACTCTCTACCATGCAAGGCACGATAACAAAATTACACTGGATGGATGATTTTGACAACCACCATACTTAGATGAATTTTGAGCAGTAGTAAGAAAATTTTCAAAGGCTTTGCATTTCTCTCTAAAAATCAATGGTTAGGATAATCGTGATTGTGGGACACAGTAGCTTATTATGACAATAATGATTGCGGACAAGTGAGTCTTGTTGCTGGCCTTGGTAGGGGTTGATCAACAGTCCATTGGGCCAAAAGATCATCCAATTTGCAAGCTCTTCTAATTTGAGTCAACATGCTGGTTATAAATTTTATATTGCTAGTATGATCTTGGTACTTAAATCAGTTATTTGGTATGTTAATGTTTGATTTTATGTATTAATTTTTTTAATAGTAGGTGTTGATCCAATTCAACTCTAATTGCATGAGAATTTAGCTGATAAGGTTTAGTTGAACTTGAGTTAACGCACAATAGAAACTACTCAGCTCCAGTGGGCCACAAAAAGTAGACAGCTTAGACAAATGGTCCAGATCATTACATGCTGGAGCCCACTATGATTGAGTGACAATCCTAGAATCAGAATAGTTGGAAAACCAAAATCTAACCTCTATCTCACGGTCTCTTGTTTGCTCAAATAGAATTTTAAGTATTTATCATTTTGAACTGTCAGATGAAGTAACTGTGACAAGACTTAGATGATGAACTGTCCAATAAATCTCCACCGCTCACTTAGTCGAGGTAATCAAATAAGCATAAATTTTCATCCATGATATGTGACCCATAATTCGTACGGTTCAATTTTGAATTAACTTTATACCACATGTGCGAAAAATTTAAGTTAGTTTGGTAAGCATTATGGTAAAAGTAATTTATGTACCAAAAGTTACTTATCTTAATAAATAATTATTTTTAGTTTTTAAACTAATGAATTTTCTACTTCTCTTTCAAAGTCCATGTCAAAGGAGACTCTCACGGTCTGTATCAAAGGAGGCTCCATGTGGTGGACTGTCCACATTGAAGGTGGAACTCACACGGTGGACGGTCCACATAAAAGGTAGGCCCCACATGATGGATGATTCCATATTAATGTAGGCCCACATATGAATGGTCCACATCGAAGGTCAACCCATAATGATAAAACAAACCCACTACCAAAGTGGGCTGGTATGATGGATGACACACTTCAAAGGTGGGGTCTACATGATGGATAGTCCACATCAAAGGTGTGCTCCACATGATGGGCAGTGGATATTGACGCAGGGGAGGACGTGAGGTCGAGCACCATCTTCCTCAAGAGGATAACTATTTTGAATCCACGGAACTTCTCTAGACTCATCACAGAGACTTCTCGAATCCACGAGGAAAGGAAGCAAAAAATAGAAATAAATTCTAATAAATTTGAAATTGATTAATGAAATCCATAAAAACGAGTTCACAACCCTTTAAATAGGGGTACCAAGCAATGGGAAAGAAATCAGAATCAAACTACAGCTAAAACTCCTAGAAATCGTGACTTACTATAAATAGTAAACTTATTATTTATAGACGGCCGTGATGTCTACTAGTCCGCAAGGTTTTCGGCAAAAAATAGTAAGTGTCCTATTTGGCTTCACCAAACCATTCTCGTAATTATTCTAAGCTCTTTTCATGTTGGGCGCAACTCCTAAAGCCTGACGGATGAAGAGTTATAATCAAATTAAAACTTACTATTTATAGTAAAAACGAAATTAAAACAAGGAAACGACCGTCGATTCTGGGATTTTTCGCAATTCCGGGCGTCTCAACCCAGCATAGCAGGGTTGGTTGGCTAAAGTAGCTCGTTCTACCCCAAAATCATATATTTTACGTCAGGTAACTCATTCCGGATTGCGAGATACTCCCGATCTAAGGTCCGATGGTTCGGATCACTTCTGTCGTCGACCGGGCCTTTTCTGATCCATCTTGGCCATGAAACTGTCCGCGACCCGCTCTACATCAGATATTGAGGCTGGGTCTCGCATGATAGATGGCTCACATTGAAGTGGCCCCATATGATGGACGATCCACATCAAAGGTTAGCCCCTAATGATGAATCACCTACATCCAAGGTGAGCCCTGCATGATGGGCAACCCACATTGAAGGTGGGGTCCATATGATGGACAATCCACATTAAAAGTGGGCTCCACATGATGGGAAATTAATAATGGTGGAACGCACATGATGGATGATCCACATCAAGATGGGCTCCACATGATGGATGGTCCTCATCAAGGTAGACCCCACATGATGGACGGTCCACATCAAAGGTCAACCCTAATGATGAGTGGCCCATATCCAAGGCATGCCTTGCATGATTGATGACCAACATCAGAGGTGGGGCCCACATGATGGATGGTCCACATCAAAAGTGGACTCCACATGATGGATGGTGTGTCATGCCCCATAAATCGGATACAGAGTGTGCACCGTCAGATTCGAGTTATGATACATGACTCGTACACTAAGTGTACTTAAAGCAATAAGTCACTTCGTTTGACTAGAGGTCAAGAATTTTCTGTATTCTAGGTTTCCATGATATCCATTATTCACATACATCAATCAATAAATAAACATATAGTTTACATGTTTGTAACATTCAAAAAAGCTAATTATTGTACTATAGTCCATCCATTTGGAGCTTTATTGAATTGCTAGTCAACTAATAAAAGAAAAACATATATAAGTTTGAATTTTCTAACTAAAATAAATTTCAAAGCATAAACAAGTAATATAATATCGGCTCCATTTCAACAAGCTACTGATTTAATGTATTCAGTTCATATTTCTTAAGATAAGGCCGTTGCCCTTGTGGATCATCTACTAGTTCATTTTCCTGCCATAAAACTTGAGCAGCTGTTATATATCATTCACTAAATTTGTATGGTTTTTCTATCAATATAACGTCAGTTGGCCAAGCCTAGTGAATGAACACATCATGGTTCGTGCACATCATAATTAAAATACGAATGCATGAATGTCATGAGAAGCATGGATGCTTGAATGCATCAAATGGGTTGATTAGTCCACTTGCTTGAGTTGGATCCCATCAACCCGCATCTCCCCCTTTATGGGGTAGGTTTCCACGTATTGTGGGCATCCATGGATAGTCCCCTAGGCCACATGGTACTGTAAGTACCTATAGTTCATTTAGGGAGTGCCCCCAGGTATTCAGCGTAGTTATGTGATGCATGACATGGATGGATGAGAATGATTTATGCATCATGTTAACAATTGTCACATATATAACACTATATGCTATTTTAATTTTAAGCAAACAAATCATTCAACATAAGAAATCACAATTAGCAAAACAATCATATAACTAATTTAATCACAATGGAGAGGAAACATGTTGGGATCACTCACATGAAATTTGGTGATGTGGATTCCGATATGTTACCTCGAGATTGATCAGTTAGCAATTACCTAATTAGATAGCTCAATTAGCTCTCTATTTGCATCTATCTAACTTATTTGATCAATTCATATTTGGTTAATAAATTCTCAACTTGGGACAACCCATATAGAGAATTTAACTGTTACATTATGAATTCTCTCTTAGATCGCATACTTATATTAAGTCATCTTATAATGTGGGGTCTACTTGATCAACCAAGTGCTCTGATCATCCTGTTATCTTTAGATGATCAAAGATTGTCACTAATTTAATTCACAAAATTTAAAATATCAAAGTTTAGAAAAATCGAAAATTTCAGTGTATTGTCGATCGGTCAAACCAATCCTATTGAAAATTTTCAGATGATCCAGAATTTCAACTTTGTAAATTTTCTTAATTTTCTTGTGTTTAAATGATCCACTAATTATATGGGATAAATCTAAGTAATCCATTGACATAACAAAAACTTAGATTGAGAATAGGTTAATAGATCGCTTAGATCCAGACCATTTATGTTGCCAAAAAAACTAATTTAAAGTATAATATGTATGATCCTAACCTTTTATCCTTATGACCCATCAAATGGTCAAATCCACCCATACTCTCTAGATAACAATTTAGATTTATTCCAGAGTAAGCATACATAGTGGGGATCTAATCTGATTTGTCCGGTCAAAAATTTAAAGTTTAAGGTATACATGATTCTTATGGTAAATCTGATAAAAATGGCCCGTCCATTGATTAGATTGATATGAAATTTAAGGCATTGGTATCTTTTGGCGCTTAGGATCAAATGACCCGTTTAGATTTATCTTACATGACTAAAATTTAGAGTCGTTACATGGTGGTTATCGAAGGTGGCTCCCACATGATGGACAATAACATTGATGGTGGATCCCAATTGATGGATGACCAACATCAAAGGTAGGCCCTACATAATAAATGGTGCACATTAAAGGTAGGGCCATAATGATGAATGACCCACATCCAAGGTGGGCCCTATATGATGGACAACCCACATCAAAGGTGGGGCCCACACAATGAATGGTCCACATCAAAAGTTGGCCCCACAAGATGGATGGTAGATGTGAGGGGTTCTAAACAGACTTGAGGGATAATTGCTGCTGATGTTGGAAACTAAACATGTTTTTTTTTTTTTTTTTTTTAGTTGATAAATATCTTGGTGTTACCAAAAATACTCACAGCAGAATGGGTAGAAACCAAGATAAGCTAGTAATGGCATAGGTAGCTTATATGCCAATAAGTAGCTTACACAAAGTAACTAACAATCCAAATGCCCCCTAAGCTTCAAAAGATGCAGTTCACTTGACTGGTTTGAATCATACGCAGAAATCAAAGACCAATTTCAAATATCTTATTCCATGAAAGTTACACTTCAGTCCCAATCCTTTGCCTTCTTTTCTAACTTATGACACATCTAGACTGGGGCAATTAATTTGGAGAGTTTACTTTGAATTACTTAAATGCCATTTACAAGATTTTTAAGTTCTTCCACTGCCGTGTAAGAGAGTATCCATCACACTGTGCCATAGTGTCAAAGTCTTTACCTTCTCATATGTTTCCTCCCACCACGTGGCATTCAACGGACAAAAGTCACGCCGCCGTGTGCATAACGTAGAGGTTTGCTGGAATACATCCAAAAGCATCCGTTTCAACAGCAAGATAGCTCTTTCGATGGATTTCATGCTAAAACTAGTCACGTTTACACCCATTTTGATTCTTTCAAGTCAAAGAATGTGAAGATGAAGAAGAAGGAGAGAGGAAAAAAAAATTTAAATGGCTAGTGTGTGTAGAGTCATGCTCATGTGTGCGCGTCTAATCTAAACAGTCCATGTGATGTGGAATCCCATGAAACCCAAGGGACAAATTTTCACCCTGATCTAAAATTTTGGTGGGCTATAGAAAAGAGAAATGCAAATCATGGGAGGAAACTGTTTTCTTTTTCATGGCTCACCAAAGTTTTGGATCAAAGTAAAAATTAGGCTCAGAGGGTTTCATAAGGTGCCGCTTCATGTGGACCATTCAGATTTTAGAGTCACATCACGTATGATGAGTTCTTAAAAAAGTTCGCACGAGTTCAGTGCAAACTAGTGCGCTGCTGAGCATTAGGCGCGCGCGTGCGCGCACACACACACACACACACACACACACACACACACACACACACACATATATATATATATATATATATATATATATATATATATATATAAGAAGCTTGTGCACCTGCACATGTGCGTACCTTTACACATGTGTCATGGGCTTAAAATCTGAATGGTCAATGTGATAGGCACCTTATGAAACTCCCATAACCAATTTTCACCATCATCTAAAACTCTAGTGGGCCATGGCAAAGAGAGATGCAAATTAAGGAAGGAAACTGTTTTATTTTGATAGGGCTTACCAAAGTTTTGGATCAAAGTAAAAGTTGGGATCTGGGGGGTTTCATGAGGTGCTTCATCACTTAAACCGTTCAGATTTTGGGTTCACATAACGTGTGATGAGTTCTCAAAAAGTTCTCATGATAACTTGTGAGAATTGGTGCACCGTGAGCATTTAGGATATGTGTGTATATATATATATATATATATATATATATATATATAGAGAGAGAGAGAGAGAGAGAGAGAGAGAGAGAGAGAGAGAGAGAGAGAGAGAGAGAGAGAGAGAGAGAGAGAGAGAGGAATGCCCACATGCGCACCCTCTTAGGTGAGCACCCATGTGCTGCCGCACCCCTTGAAACCTCATAAGCCCAACTTTCAGCCCAATACAAAACTCTGGTGGGTCATGGAAAAAAGAAATGGTTTCCTCTCTTGATTTGCATTTCTCTTTGCTATGGCCGATTAGAGTTTTGGATTAGGCATTCAGGAGGAAGAGTGACTTTGAAGGTTGAGTAAGACATATAATGCACACCTAGTGACATCTAGTCAAGGACGAAAAGAAATGAAAAAAGGAAGCACAATTCAGGAAAGCATTCTTCGGGTCCTTCGGGTGGTAATCAGTATAAATCTGAGGAAAAACAAAGAAGAAAAAGTGAGGTCCTAAAGATGACTACTTCTGCAAGAAGCTTGGTCATCAAAAGAAGGATTGTGCATAATTTAAAGAATAACTTGTTTGTAAGGGTAAGAATTTAAAAAGACTTCACTGGTTGAAGAAGGAGTATGCCAATATGTCCTAGAGGGGGGTGAATAGGACTTTTTAAAGTTTGTATACTTTATTTAAAAATCCTACTTCACTAATCCTATGATCATGCAAGTATCAGGATTACTCAAAAGTAACTCTACTGGCTTTCAAGCCTGGTAGAGGATCCAATCAAAAACTATTTTATAAGTAAGCAGTATGCAAGCTAGCTTATGATGGATATGACTGTGTAGGTGTGTGAGAAGTGATTAGATATTCAGATAAGGAAATATTTAAAGCAAATCACACAATCATGAAAATAACACTCTCAAACACAGTCATTTTTATAGTGGTTCGACTACTTGTCTACTCCACTCATGGCTGCCACACTCAACCCTTGATTTTATCGGATTTTACTAAGGAGGTTTCCTAGGGTTCACCTCAAACCTAAGGTTTTAAATCAGGTTCACCTTCAACCTTTACACAGAGGTTTCTACTCGGTTCACCTCTAACCTTGGAGTTTTACTGGTTCACTCCTAACCAGATGTTTATGCTCTCCATAGAGCAAGGGTCCACACAACGCACCCAGATGTTTATGCTCTCCACAGATCAAGGGTCCACACAACGCACCCACTACGTACACTCCCGCCGGAGGCCTCCTTGAGGACTTCAAAGGGTGAGAACCACTTAAGACCCAATCCTATAAAGGAATGATCACAAGTATTCTCTTGGACTCTGGATACTTACAAATAAGTTTATGAGTCTCATTCAACGCGATGACGAAGATCTCCTCCTTGTTGTTGAAGAGTCTTCGGCTCCCTTGATCCGCAACACAAAAGATGTACCAGTACTAGGCTTCGGGTTGGGTCAAGTTTATGATGGAATCCTACTCTCTAAAGATTTTCTTATAAGGAAGATAGAGTAGTTCCATTCTTATGCATTTAAGGCATCCCAGCTTAATGATTTGCCATTAAGGTAATAGCTGAAGGATCCTTGAATGCGGAAGTTCATTCCCCAATCCACTCTATTAAATGTCAATAGTGAGGGTGGATTGGAGGATGAACTCCCTTGAGAGAAAGGGCTTTAGATATAAGACGTAAGTTGAAATACTCAAAAGCTCTCTCTTCTTTATCTCACAACAACAAAAGACAAGTCCTCTATAGATAGGCAAAAAGTTCCAACGGATATAAAATGGTCACATTTATGAAAGAGTTCGATATCATCGAGTGTATACTCTCGATAGCATCGGTGGTCTGCACGATGACTCGGACTCAATGTCATACGCTTTTGAAACTCTTTGCCAATTGGTCGATGAATCGAAACAATTTTCAATATCATCGGATTTCGAACTCCGATTCCATGGATGACATGATCGATCCATCGACACTTGAAAAATGAGAGAGACTTGACTTTGAAATATTTCAGGTTTTCATGAATGATCGGGGGAACCATCGAGATCATCAGAATTTAAATGTCGATGATATCGAGATCAGAGTCAATGCATCGATAAATCCAGCGGATTTGTCTTTAAGCGTGTTGGACGATTTGTGTCTTTGTTCGATGCAATCGACCTGGTGTCAATATCATCGATATTTGAACATCGATTCTATCGAAGGGCCCTCGATCATAGTTAAAAACAACCTGAAATATCTGCTGTAAGAAATGCGCGCCCACAATCGATATCATCGATGGACATCCGATCTTATTGATATTTGAATTTAGACCATATCGGAAGGTCATCGATATATCGAAGGAATTTGAGATTTTCATTAAAAAACAGGGGCGCCGAAAATCTGCCTGTCGATCTTATCGAGCCACTCTCGATGGACTCGAGTTTTGAATATCTATGATATCGATATATGTATCGATACATCGATAATTTGTCCAGTTATGTTGTGAAGTTGCTGGACATATTTAGTGCTTTTATCGATGATATCGATAGGTGTATTGATACATCGATAAATCTGTCCAGATGAATATTTAGTTACTGGACACTTTTGGTCCTCTCATTGATAATATCGTTAAGGTATCGAGAACATCGACAGTGCAGGTCGATCATATCGAGGGTGCATCGATAAGATCGACAGGGCGAGAAAAACTTACAGATTTTCCTATTTGCAAAAAGTTTTCTCACCCTAAAACCCTATGATTTTTAACTTGTTTTTAAGGGTTTTTCTTTACCTGGTGTTTTGGGTCATGGGATGTGAGGCTATGATTTACTTATGGCGAGCTTGCACACATCCGGTTGAGGCAGATGCTTAAATTGATCTTCCTATCACGCTCTGTAGACAATCTGACTCAACACTCACGTAACTTGATAAACCAGGGTACTTTCAATCTCCCCCTTTGTCAATTACGTGACAAAATCCCTAGAACCCTAGAACACTTCTAGACAAACATACCCTAAATTGTGTGTAGATGTTTTTACACAATTTTACAATTTTCTAACCCATGTACACGACCCGTAGCTGATCGCTGCACCCCCTGACTTGTAAATTCCAACTTCCCCTTACTTGTTGCGGCTACTCCCCCTAACACCTGCAACAACCTTTAAGCAGATATACAATTTCCATTTGGGGTGTTTGTAAATGTTCTTCCCCTTTTTGTCAGTCATTGACAAAGGTATAACAAGTGATATTGACTGAAGTTTAAACAAGCATATGGGAAAACTAATCAGGTAGAAGCAGAACATTGATGTATAAAAGTTGTAACTTAATTCAATCAAACATCAATTTCAGAATTTATAAATGCATATTAGATAAGATAGAGCAGTTGTATAGCAGTGAAAAATATTCATTAAGGACATCACATGCATTCCAGATCAGAAACTTGGGAACTCAAAATGTAGTGCTCTGAAAATCGGGGGTCGAGCAAAGCTCAGCTCCCGAGTTCCAACGCATCACTTATGCAACACAGATAATGATGATTATGATGAGAGCATGGAAACATGAATGAGATTATACTAAAACAGCATATCATACTCCAGAGACAGTTAAATTTGCAAGCGGAAGACTCTGATAGATATATAGAATATATAAACTATGGTAAGTCTCCAGAGTGTGATAATGTTGCCAGGTTAATGAATTACAAGTACAATTTCAAAAAATACCAAAGGTGTAGTGTCATCTAGTCAACATTCCTGTAACCCCGTCAATCAAGGCATGACTCACCTGAAGCCGCCAGAAAACAACATATACGAGAAAGCATTCTCGTCGGCACAAAAGTTCGGTTCCGCCTCAGGAGTAGCGTCGCCATCTGCAATAAGACAAAGTCTGGTGGGTGTCTGGAACACCGTCCCGTAACATGGGAGTGAGTGATCAACTCAGTGGAACAATAAAGCATAGGTTAACATGTTATCAATTCAGTCAAGCAGTAATGATAAAGCAGTACAGTCAAACAATCCTAAATACTCTTATTAATGCAAGTATGGAATGCAGTCATGATGCATGCCCTCGCCAACATACTCCCTCATGCGACACCATCCTACATCCGCGACATGCTTTCATCTCTTAGTGCTCCACATCTTCCAGGCACATGCAGTGCGATGATGAGCATGATTACCGAGTTGTTATTAGTCCTTTTCAAACAGCAGGATTGAGAAACTAAGGTACTTTCCTTATATCATTCCCAAACAATGATCCATTCTAGAGTCATCAATCCTAGATAATCTCATACGATAGTGTGGTTCTAAGTCGCTGCAAGGGCTGCCAGGGCTGTTACACGGAATCGTTGTACCACTCCCCCATCACCTTATCAATACAGGCTTAGTTTATACTCTATTTACTATGGAAAGGCTCGTCGCCTCTCCACAGATTCAGAGTATGCTCGAGGTCACTACACCGGGTACGGTCAGGGTTGCCAGGACAGTTACACGGAATTGTTACACCACTCCCCCATCACCCATCAAAGCAGTGTAGGCCGACAACTTTTATACAGTGTCCCATACCACCGTATTCAGCTCACGAGTCTGGGTTGCTCACTAGTCACTATGGGGAGGCTCGTGGCCCCAGCGTAGGCCGACAGCTCGACCACGGTGTCCCATACCACCATGCCCGGCTCATGAGTCTTAGTGGATCGAGGTACCAAGGTTAACGGAGTTGCACTGATAAGTTCGGTACCTTAAGTTCAAGCAGTAACGTCCAAACATGGTGAACATACATTAGACAGATCGGGTTACTTGACGAACTCGGCTAGTTCGAGCGCACGACAAGTTGAACGACATGAAGTGCATAAACACTTCGCGTGGCCAACCACTATTGCCAACAGAAGTGCGACTCGGGTTCGTCGAACACATCTCAAGTGGCGAATGAATCTCAGCCACGAATTCAATCCTGTTACCAATTGCCTAGACTATACAATAGCCCCAATCACATTCAATTACGGAATAGTAAAGCAGTAATGGATCAAGATTTCAAATCGTACAATCAAATATCCAATATTGTCCGCTTAAGGTTGCCAAGGCTGTTGCACGGAATCGTTACACCACTCCCCCATCACCCCTCATGGCTTTTATGGAATACAACTTAAGCATGTGAAGTAGTCAGAGCAGAATTAAATAAAAAAGTAATTCAAACATATTAATAAGCATGTTATAAAACACAATGCAAACAAGAAATCCAAACACATACGTTTCATAAACCATCAAGTGATTAAACTAAACAACTTACATGAAGGAGATCATACACATCACTAAGGTAGTTGAGAATCCTATCTCAACACCTACTCAAGGCACTACTAAATTAAGTACATATCTATACAAGCATTTTCACAAACACTTAGACTACACATTCCAACATACCTATAATATACTAGTTAAAACACAAGTCATAGCGAATCCTTTCACAAAGGATTACCACATGAACCATGATCATGCATTCACGACCAATAGTCATGGCAAGCATAAATCATAGTTCCATATTCATTTGAACATTTCTGTAAACACTTAGGCTACAATTAGCACATATACGACGTATGTTAATGTAATAGGTGTTAGGCTAATCTGTTCACCCAGAAGTTGATACACATGTATCTAGCATACCTAGACAAATATTAATCATGGCAAGCACAAATTCGTATTTCATATGTATACGGTATTTTCTACAAATACAAGGAATATAGTATATTCAACATAGTTAACGTATAACCAAAAAATGAAACGGATAACACTTTGTACATGTGCAATAGCATCCAGATCATGAATCTATCATTATCTGACATTGAAAGCGTTGAAAACCATAACCTATACGTCTAAAGTCCACACCTTATGTCGTAAAATCGTAACGAATACGCTAGAATCTCTAAGCCTTCGTATACGGTGATTAGGCAACCTGAATCATGAAACAGGTCAGCTATTACATCACCTACACTCTTGGAAACCCTAAAATAGCTTAGGGTTAGGTTTTCTTACCTAGAAATGAAGTCGGAATCGCCGGAAAGGCGATTAGATCTTGATGGTTAAGCACGTATGATAGTAGGATATAACACCAGGATCCTTCACCCACTTCTCCCACACTTTCTCTCTCCTAGATTTTCTCAAATTCGTATGGAATGAGAGAGTGAGGGTTTAAGGTCCTTATATACGTCTAGAACTCACAAAATTAGACTCAGCGCCAAGGTATACTTAGGTTATGTCCAAATACGTATAGTTTCGTCTCAATGGAGCACTTCTAGAAGCCCCCCTTGAGCCAAAGTTCGGACTTAAGCTCACGGACATTGGATCTAGGTCGAGTTACGTTTTCGGTCCGATCGGATTTACAGATCTCCCGTGGCGGACCAGTTTCAGTTCAACGGTCTCGGAAACTCGATCAGGGCCACAAGTACACTGACCTGTGTTGAAAATTTTCCCTGATCCGAGGGTGTATTTGGGTCAGATTTCGACGGTCTGATTGCTTATATTTAACCCGCAAGCGATAAGTCTCAGATTACTTAAAATTGGACTTTATTTCTAAATAATTTCACGTTTATCACACTCCTCGCTCCGGGCTCAAGCGTATAGCACTGAGACACTATCTGGATTTGATTTCCGAGATGGTTGTCAAGCCCAGTAAGGCGGTCCTAACCGTTTAACTTTGCGTTAATCGGACTTTCGATGTGCGGTCCAGATCTGATACGGAGTTTCGTGATGCTCCCGAGAGCAGCCGGGTAATGAGATTGATCCGAGATTTTAGGGTAACCTAGCATCTATGATTCTACAAGTTTTGGGTCTTACAGATCGTATTTAAAGTGGATCAAGCGGATTTCGTAACTAATCTAGTTTAACACTTAGTTACTTTTGAAGGATAAGGTAGTGAAAGGTGAGATTTGTGAAGGAAAAGGGTTAACAAGCGATTTTTAGAATATGGGATTGAGTTCTGACAAGTTAATAAGGTGTTAGGAGCGACCTATTGCCTAAGGACGTCTAATTCCAGGTTGGCAAAAATCTGGGATGTTACAATCTACCCCCCTTAAAAATAATTTCGTCCCCGAAATTGGCTAAAGGTAATAAGTAAGAATTCTATTATTTCATTTGCCTAAGTCTTATTGATTTTAAGTTTATATGTGCGGTAGGGTGTATATTGTGTATGCTAGTCTAGTACATTTTAGGCACTACCCCCCTTAAAATTTTTTTTCTTTATCCCTTACTTATTCCCTAATAGGTTGATACAATTTATTCCGTTATCTATTTGACGTTTTGATGACAATTCCCATCTATTTAGAGTAAGATAGCTGTTTTCAATGTTTAACCAACACGGAGAGACGGTTATAGTGGGCTTGATCCCGATACATCGATCATCTACCTGACCAAGGTAGAAGGTTCTACGTATCCATTCCTAGTCCTAGTGGCTCTTGGTCTTCTACTTGGTCAAGCAGTGAGTCCATTGGTAGTCGCCTAGGATTGAGAATCGGGTTAAGCCGTGAATGCTTCGCAGTTGTATATTTCAGTAACTCCATAGTGTGATCACTCTAAAACCTTAGGGAATGTCCATCATTGAAAGGCTCAAATATTCTATTTCTCGGGTTGCCCTTTAGGTCTTGGTCTAAGAGAGTCTTCGATATTATCTTTGTCCAAGGAAATGGTGAGTCAAATTTTACTAGATCATCTTAAAACGGTTTCTCATAGTAGAACTTACTAAGGCTTATATTATGTTCGTATTCAACGAGCACAGTTGTAGATACATTGACCTTGGCTATTGTAATTCAGTTCGTACCCATTGATATGCCTATTCTGTACTATGAATTTGTTTAATACTTGAACCCTAATTGATTTCCTTCGATGACTTCATTACTGACATTCTAAGGGAGATTCAGATCCTATTTAGTGACCTATCTTTATGTATAGTCTGGATCAATTCCTTTCGATCCTGCGCCAGTGGGGCAAGGGCCAACCACGCTTCCGCTGCGTCCAACTCGACCACATTCATAATCTTTCTACCCCCCCTTAAAAATTATTTTCTCAAGGCTCAAGAATCTATGTCTCGATCCGTATGTCGGAACGAGTGTAATTTAGAACTTATCCTTGACAGGAAATGGGAAACGATCCCTCAATACATCGGTCTTCCTTCTGTCGATGATGTGTACTATGGCGTTGGTACTTATGGTTATAGAAAGGAACTAAAATGATGGGTGTTGTGGTTGGTTTCAGGGATGAGTGTGAGTTTGTGGCCAGATGTCTAATTCTACTCAAGAAGAAACTTTTATTAAGGTCCCGACTTATCCTCTTTAATCGACAAAATAGGTTAACGGGCAGACTATCTTTCTAAGTTCATATGCACAATATGTACGCCTGAATGGTCTATCATTCAGGGCCTAATCCTTAACTCTCTGTTGTCCATTTGAGAAATTTCTTAGGCCTAAAAAGACAAAGTCTCTATCGGCTATACGTTCTTATCACTTCTCAAAGATGAAATAATAAACTTTTAGTTGCAAGTGGTCGGACCAACACGGGAGGAAAGTTATGTAGTGGGTCTGAGCCGGATACATAGACCTTCTGCCTCGCAAGGACAGAAAATTTGTCGTATCAGTTCTTAATCCTAGTTGATCCCGACCTTCTGCTTGATCAGAGCATAGAGTTCATTGGCAACTATCAAGATTGAGAATTCAATTCAAACCGCGAATACCTCGCTTACATATAGTTCTTTACTCCGTGTTCCCGATTGTAATAAGCCCTTGAGAAGACAATCCTAGGGGGTGTGTTATTTTGACCTAACATTCAATCCAAGGGATATATATAAGTTTTCCCTATGCATGCATAGTGTCTAATCAAAACAACCTTCCTAAGAGTTGTTAAAGAAATCCATAAGTATCAAGGGAACCTAACGAAGGAATGAGGTGTCGCTCCAACCAAATCAAGCCAACTAACTAAGTCTATATTTCAATTACCTTAGCATAATCAATCTTTTATATTCCTAAGTATAGCCAGTAGCCTAGTCTTAATTTAGGAGTGGATTAATCCAACAGTTGTGATCCAAGTCTACGCTCATACGCTAGATGATTTCATACCATTTCTAACACAAGAAATTTGTTCTATCGCTTAGGGTCAAGTGTTGTCTGATTGGAATTGAGTTGCCTACACTTGAATTTAACTATGCTCGAGCACTACACACATGCTTATACTAGCTAAGAAGGTCATAAGGTTCACATTATTAATTTGTTGGATTTCCTATACTGCCAGATGTGTTTGCAAAATCTAGGAGTACCAACTCTATTTCCAAAACTCTATGGGCCTATTGTATTAAATGGGATTGCTTTGCTAATCCCACCTCGGGATTTGGAGTGGCATGTTTGGTAGGGGGTGGGTGGAGATTAAAATTAATTTTATAGGCTTTGAAAAATGATCCTTATGTTGGAAAGTGCGAGATGAGATTTCCAAATCCCATGATGATGAATTTCTAAGTGTAATTGAAAGAAAATCTCCGAATTTACTTTTAATTGCATACATTCCAAACATGGTATTGGAAAACATGGGATACACCCAATCTAGGGACAATACCTTACACATACATTTATTGTTACTTTTACAATTCTATCCACCATAATCCCACCGAATGTAGTTGGCCGAACGGGCCCTAAACGTCCCAACATTTGGAGGTTGTGAAAGTTATGGGACACAAAAATGTGGATCGTTGTGCCCATATGGGTGTGAAATGGTGAGGCCAAGAGGAGTAAGAGATGGGTTTAGAAGAGTAATGGTGGAGGGGTGGAAGGAGTTCACAATTGTCAAGTACAACTCCAACTTGTCAAATATTCTACACATTCGGCAACAAAAGGAGCTTCATGCATTTCATTTAACCCAAAATCGTCACAATACATGGGACGTAGCCTTACATGAACCATGACAGAAGATGCATGTGAGCTAATACAACCAAGGCTTCAAACATCTAACATTCTACCAACTATTACACTACTAGGTCTATCAACATGAAAATACGAACATATCCTAAAGCAGTAACTCAAACAACTACGAGACAACGGCATGGATGACTAGGCATCCGAGTCTGGAGAAGGAGGAGGGGCACCCTTTCTCTTTCCCATGAGAGAGAGAAAAAGGTTGAAATCAAGAAAATGGTCGTAATGATCTCGTAAAAGGCCATGGAAAGGGAAGAAAAGAGAGAGGAGGGGCTGGAGTTTGGGGTTCTCCACGGACTTGGGTCTCAACAGGCATTGTAGAGGCCCAAGTGACAGGAAATGAAGAAGGTAAAAGGAAGAAATGGGACAGGTTAGAAGGCTACACGATTTGGAGTCATAAATGGGGCATGTAGGAGCCCAAATGTGAGAAAATGGAGAGGGTAGGGAGGTAGGAATGGCTGTGAATGATGGATATGGATGGGTTGTGGCTGAAAATGATAGATTGGACAATTGGGAGGGTGATTCGACAGAGAGGACAACAAGTTTAGAGAGAAAAGAGAGCTTGAAGTTGAGATTTGTGAAAGAGGTAGGGGTTTGGGAGTGATTTAATGGACGTGACACATACCAGGGGGTCCTTAAACCCCCAAACTCGATCTGCCCGACCGAGCCCGTTGACCGGTGAGGCCTTGCCACTCCCTTGACAGGTGGGCGAGGGCTCGCCACATGGGCGAGGTCCTCGTGCCCTCTAGGCTTTAAAAAAGTGTGGGGCCCACCCTGGGTCCCTCTGGATAAGCGTGGGTAAGTCCACGACTCCGATTTACTTCGTTTCGGGTTATTTCGGGTACTTTCTGATACATACTAGCTTTTGTTGATTTTTAACGGCTGGGATGGGATGAATTGTGATCTAGACCCGTCGGGTGATGGTCTAGAAGTGATTTGGGATCAACTCGTGCGACCAGGGTTGAGTACAGACAGGATTTCGACGTTCGTTTTCACTGAACTTTGCCGTTGGACAAAACTGGGATACCTAAGACTGTTTCTACATTTTTCTCGCACCCTCCTAAGTGGAAATACGTCAGCGTACGCCATGGGGCCATAACTCAGGTCCCGTTTAATCCAAATCATCCTTTGATACCATCTTGTAATGCCCTGGAAATCGGGGGTCGAGCAAAGCTCAGCTCCCGAGTTCCAATGCATCACTTATGCAACACAGATAATGATGATTATGATGAGAGCTTGGAAACATGAATGAGATTATACCAAAACAACATATCATACTCCAGAGACAGTTAAATTTGCAAGCGGAAGACTGTGATAAATATATAGAATATATAAACTATGGTAAGTCTCCAGAGAGTGATAATGTTGCCAGGTTAATGAATTACAAGTACAATTTCAAAATATACCAAAGGTGTAGTGTCATCTAGTTAACATCCCTATAACCCCGTCGATTAAGGCACGACTCACCTGAAGCCGCCAGAAAACAACATATACGAGAAAGCATTCTCGTCGTCACAAAAGTCTGGTTCCGCCTCAGGAGTAACGTCACCATCTGCAATCAGACAAAGTCTGGTGGGTGTCCTGAACACCGTCCCGTAACGTGGGAGTGAGTGATCAACTCAGTGGAACAATAAAGCATAGGTTAATATGTTATCAATTCAGTCAAGTAGTAATGATAAAGCAGTACAGTCAAACAATCCTAAATACTCTTATTAATGCAAGTATGGAATGCAGTCATGATGCATGCCCTCGCCAACATACTCCCTCATGCGACACCATCTTACGTCCGCGGCATGCTTTCATCTCTTAGTGCTCCACATCTTCCAGGCACATGCAGTACGATGATGAGCATGATTAACGAGTTGTTATTAGTTCTTTTTAAACAACAGGATTGAGAAACTAAGGTACCTTCCTTATATCATTCCCAAACAATGATCCATTCTAGGGTCGTCAATCCTAGATAATCTCATACGATAGTGTGGTTCTAGGTCGCTGCAAGGGCTGTCAGGGCTGTTACACGGAATCGTTGCACTACTCCCCCATCACCTTATCAATATAGACGTAGTTTATACTCTGTTTACTACGGGAAGGCTCGTCGCCTCTCCGCAGATTCAGAGTATGCTCGAGGTCACTACACCGGGTACGGTCAGGGCTGTCAGGGCTGTTACACGGAATCGTTAC
Source organism: Magnolia officinalis (assembly GCA_021015155.1). Taxonomy (NCBI): domain Eukaryota; kingdom Viridiplantae; phylum Streptophyta; class Magnoliopsida; order Magnoliales; family Magnoliaceae; genus Magnolia; species Magnolia officinalis. The sequence goes on along the minus strand of JAJHSJ010000004.1, from coordinate 37,284,457 downwards.
ACCACTCCCCCATCACCCATCAAAGCAGTGTAGGCCGACAGCTCGAATACCGTGTCCCATACCACCGTATTCGACTCACGAGTCTGGGTTACTCACTGGTCACTACGGGGAGGCACGTGGCCCTAGCATAGGCCAACAGCTCGACCACGGTGTCCCATACCACCATGCTCGGCTCATGAGTCTTAGCGGATCGAGGTACCAAGGTTAACGGGGTTGCACTGGTAAGTTCGGTACCTTAGGTTCAAGCAATAGCGTCCAAACATGGTGAACATACATTAGACAGATCGGGTTACTTGACGAACTCGGCTAGCTCGAGCGCACGACAAGTTGAACGACATAAAGTGCATAGGCACTTCGCGTGGCCAACCACTATTGCCAACCGAAGTGCGACTCGGGTTCGTCGAACACATCTCACGTGGCGAATGAATCTCAGCCACGAATTCAATCCTGTTACCGATTGCCTAGACTATACAATAGCCCCAATCACATTCAATTATGGAACAGTAAAACAGTAATGGATCAAGATTTCAAATCGTACAATCAAATATCCAATATTGTCCGCTTAGGGCTGCCAGGGCTGTTGCACGGAATCGTTACACCACTCCCCCATCACCCCTCACGACTTTTATGGAATACAACTTAAGCATGTGAAGTAGTTAGAGAAGAATTAAATAAATAAGAAATTCAAACATATTAACAAGCACGTTATAAAACACAATGCAAACAGGAAATTCAAACACATACGTTTCATAAACCAGTAAGTGATTAAACTAAACAACTTACATGAAGGAAATCATACACATCACTAAGGTAGTTGAGAATCCAATCTCAACACCTACTCAAGGCACTACTAGATCAAGTACATATCTATACAAGCATTTTCACAAACACTTAGACTACACATTCCAACATACCTATAATATACTAGTTAAAACACAAGTCGTAGCGAATCCTTTCACAAAAGATTACCACATGAACCATGATCATGCATTCACGACCAATGGTCATGGCAAGCATAAATCATAGTTCCATATTCATTCGAACATTTCTGCAAACACTTAGGCTACAACTAGCACATACACGACGTATGTTAATGTAACAGGTGTTAGGCTAATCCGTTCACCCAGAAGTTGATACACATGTATCTAGCATACCTAAACAACCATTAATCATGGCAAGCATAAATCTATATTTCATACGTATACGGTATTTTCTACAAATACGAGGAATACAATATATTCAACATAGTTAACGTATAACCGAAAACTGAAACGGACAGCACTTTGTACATGTGCAATAACATCCAGATCATGAATCTATCATTATCTGACATTGAAAGCATTGAAAACCATAACCTATACGTCTAAAGTCCGCACCTTATGTCATAGAATTGTAACGAATACACTAGAATCTCTAAGCCTTCGTCTATGTTAATTAGGCAACCTGAATCATGAAACAGGTTAGCTATTACATCACCTAACTCGTGGAAACCCTAAAATAGCTTAGGGTTAGGTTTTCTTACCTAGAAATGAAGTCGAAATCCCCAGAAAGGCGATTAAATCTTGATGGTTAAGCACGTATGATGGTAGAATAGAGCACCTGGATCCTTCACCCACTTCTCCCACACTTTCTCTATCTTTTCTCTCTTCTCTCTCCTACGTTTTCTCAAATTCGTATGGAATGAGAGAGTGAAGGTTTAAGGTCCTTATATAGGTCCAGAACTCACCAAATTAGACTCAGGGCCAAGGTATACTTAAGTTATGTCCAAATACGGACAGTTTCGTCTCAACGGAGCACTTCTGGAAGCCCCCCTTGAGCCAAAGGTCAGACTTAATCTCACAGACATTGGATCTAGATCGAGTTACGTTTTTGGTCCGATCGGATTTACAGATCGCCTGTGGCAGACCAGTTTCAGTTCAACGGTCTCGGAAACTCGATCAGGGCCACAAGTACACTGACCTATGTTGGAAATTTTTCCTGATCCGAGAGTGTCTTTGGGTCAGATTCTGACGGTCTGATTGCTTATATTTGGTCCGCAAGCGACAAGTCTCAGATTACTTAAAATTGGACTTTATTTCTAAATAATTTCACGTTTCTCACACTCCTCGCTCCGGGCTCAAGCGAATAGCACTGGGACACTATCTGGATTTGATTTCCGAGATGGTTGTCAAGCCCAGCAAGGCGGTCCTAATCGTTTAACTTTGCGTTAATCGGACTTTCGATGTGCGGTCCAGATCTGATACGGAGTTTCGTGATGCTCCCGAGAGTAGTCGGGTAATGAGATTAATTCGAGATTTTAGGGTAACCTAGTGTCAATGATTCTACAAGTTTTGGGTCTTATAAATCGTATTTAAAGTGGATCAAGCGGATTTCGTAACTAATCTAGTCTAACACTTAGTTACTTTTGAAGGATAAGGTAGTGAAAGGTGAGATTTGTGAAGGAAAAGGGTTAACAAGTGATTTTTAGAATATGGGATTGGATTTTGACAAGTTAATAAGGTGTTAGGAGCGACCCATTGCCTAAGGACGTCTAATTCCAGGTTGGAAAAAATCTGGGATGTTACACAAAAACAGAAATATGACATTAATGATATGAATTCTATTTAGTCATATTCCAAAATGAGGCTAAAGTTATCCGATTATCCAAAATAGACTGCCTACGACTGGCAGCAAATTAACAGTTATCCTAACAAAAACACCAAGCCCACAAAAAAAAATTGGTACTCAATTACCGCAACCAGCTTCTACCGTCTTCTCGAGTCACCACGTGTGAGTAAATCAACAGCTTACTGGTTTGTTTGTTGGAGAGAATCGACTTTTTCTTCAATCACGGTGAGACGTCTCTCACAATTGTGAAGTCGCTCCTCCATGCTCGCCATACCGTTCAGTAGGTGACGTTCAAGATGATGAGTTTGACGATTTGTGATCGACTCCAGGCTCAGCAATGGCGTTCGGTTGGATCCCCATGGATATGACGGAGGAGCATATGGAGCAGCCGACTACAGGGGAGCACTGTTCTCAGGAAGAACTGAAGGAAGACAGAGTTGTTGTGTCACCTGAGCTGAATCACTATCAAACCACTTCTCTGGATGGACTCTATCAGATGAGGCAGGAATACCAACATGATGAGCTAATTTACAGATGAGTACAGGAAAAGCTAGTGTATCCTGATGATTTCCTTGAATGACCCGATTAGCTGTTTAGGAAGAAGTGTTGGAAGGCACACTTGAACTTCTTGATATACATCATACAACACATTTAACACAAAGAGAGACAGATAATTACCATTCACATCACACGGATAGACATTAGACCCAAAGATGTCATGAAGGATTTTAAAAGTGGGTCCAAGATGATTAATATGAAGAGAAATATCATCGTTCCGAGAAATAGTAGTTCCCTGACATAGTGCACGAGTTATCTCGCCCCACACACCAAGACCATTTAGATTCGGACTGGTAATAGGAATGCGAGTGACTTGGAGATCTAAAAGGTGACTCAAGGTGATGGGAGTGATGTGCTTGGAGTAGTGCAATAATTCTACTTGAACACAGGGTGGATCGTCAAAAATAATATGACCTTTACTGAGGAAGTCATGGATCACTCCAATTTGATAAGTGCCGCTAGATTCATAATATTTTGCCATCCTATTACTTCTAGAAGCAGATCTACACTAAAAGACTCGATGGCGCTGTTGAGAACCAGACATTCAACAATAGTGTCTGGATGTCTCACTGATGAAGTGAGTTGATGCAAACTGGGTTGTTTTGCTTTCCCTTTTGAAGACTGAGAAAGAGACTTACCTTTTCCTTTGTTCATGATTTTTCAGTGTAAGAGGCGAGTAAAGGTAAGGGAGGTCAAACAAAAAAAATGGAAAGTACCCAACCGAAAGTGAGATTAGACTCTGGAGTGGAAGGGATGGATGGATACTACCCGTTTCTTTTAAAGCTTTTTGGACCCATTGATGGTTTCCTGGCCGAGGATTCGAGCAGAGAGCAAAAAGAATTTTTTTTTTAGAGAAATAACCATTCTTTCACTCGATCACCTTTTATCAGCTAGGAGTCTTCGATTTTATCGAGCCTTCTTTCGATTATATCGATGATCCACATCCGATGTTATCGACAATTGCTTCGATAGTAGTCTCGATCTGTGACTTTCCACATTCTGAAGAGATGTCGATGATATCAACCCGTGATCGATTAATCGAAAATGTCAGATCGATAGGTATGAGAAGGAGCATTGTTCTTTTTCAACCCTTCAAGTATATTGATAGCATACTCAGCAAAATTATGTACAATTACTGTACATAAAAAATTATAAACATTTGCATGTTTATTTACAAAAGATTGAGGTGAGGAACCTCAGATATATCATTTGATGCTCAACAAAATTGCATCATTTTAGCAAATATCCAGATCTAGATGCATGATCTGGATTAGTTTCTTCATTCTCAATGTTTCTCAATGTCGCTCCTTTCTTTTCCTATAATATTGTAGCAATGGTTGTTTGTGCGATGACCCTTAATTACTAATTTTCCTGATTGATCTAGGATATTTCATTATTGTTGAATTTGACCACATGCCCATTATCACAGATTTGAGAGATGCTGAACAGATTATGTGCTAGTCCTTTTACGCAAAAAGCATTCTCATTTTTGAGCAAATCAATTCCTCTTATCATTCCTTGTCCAATTACATTAGCAGTGGCCCCATCTCCACAGGTGACTATCCCTTTATGAAAATTTTCATAGTTGGAAAGAAGGGATTTGTCACCTGTGACATGTCTTGAGCAACCACTGTCAAGGTACCATTTGACCTCATTGCCTGGTAGACGATCTGAATGTGTAACAAGGCAATTTGTCTTTTCCTTAATCACCCACTTTGTGACAGGAGTTTTGCTTGTGGTAGATTTGTTCATCTTATTCGATTTGTCCACATGACTTAATGACTCCTTCATCCTGTCAACTAGTTCGAGTGGTGATGATTGCATATTTCTTTCGTTCAGCTCATAAACTGGCTCACCTTTTTTGTGATGAGCTGGGATAGGTCTGATGTTACTACTAGAGGCAACAGATTTTCCAAAAGGTTGTGCATCATATTTAGTTTTTATTCTAGCTTTTCCATAACCTAATCCCTTTTTGTCCTCTCCACATTTTCCCATGCCTAACAATTTTTCTAATTTCTCACCACTTTGGGAAAATTTGCAGTTTAGCTTGGCCATTTTTTTGGATTCCTCTAATTCAACTTGAAGTGAATGATTTTCATTTTGAAGAATCATGTTTTTCTCATTTAATGTTTTAATTTGTTTATTTAATCTTTCAGACTCAGATTTAAGAGAAATGTTGATTCTTTCAAATTTATCATTATCTAAATGATATTGCTGAAAATCATTGATTAGATGAGTTTTGATATCTAAAGTTTTGTCTAGATCTAGTTGCAATAATTCCTTTTTGTTCTCAACTATTCCAAGTCTTTTGACAATGTTGATGCTATGAATGTAAAGTTGATTGTACGCGTCTTGTAATTCATCCTTTTTCAATTTATTCTTCTTCTTTTCCATTGTCGGATGAAGATGATTCTGTGGCTAGCTGTTCTTTCTCGTTCTCTGATCCAGTGGGAGTGATTGAAGCAGTGGAGACCGTGAGTATTTTCAATGATTTCTGATCTCCATTGCTTTCTAAGTCACTAGATTCTGAATTTGACTCATCTGTATCATCCCACGTGGTGGCCATTGCCTTGCCCTTGGTTTTTCTGTTTGGGCATTCGGTAGATAGATGTCCATACTCTCGACAGGCATAACATTGTGGTTCTTTAGTCTTTTTACTAAATTTTCCAGTAGAAGTTTTGTTATTCACCTTTCTTTCCTTGGAGAGACAGCCGCAATTCTTCTGAAAGAATCTTTTGAATTTTTGTGCCAGCAAAGCCACTTTTTCATCTTTATTTTCATTTTCGCTCTCACTGTCCTCATGTAATGTTTTCTTAGAAGTTTTTAGGACAGTGTTTTTGGATTTTTGGGGTTGTGTGAAGTGTAGTTCAAAAGTTTGTAGGGAACCTACCAGTTCTTCTACTTTCATTTCATCTATGTTCCTACACTCCTCAATTGTTGTTACCTTGGGGATTAAATCGTTCCGGTAGGGATCTTAGAATTTTCCTACAAATTTTCGGTGCCGGAACTTTCTCTCCCAATCCACCCATGGAGTTGCAAATTATATTTAGCTTTGTGAAAAACTCCATAAATGTCTCATGCTCTTCCATTCTGAGACTTTCGAACTGTGAAGTCAGGAGTTGAAGTTTGGATCGCTTCACAGTGCTTGTGCCTTCATGGGTTGTTTCCAATAAATCCCATGCTTCCTTGGATGTCCCACACATACTTATCTGATTGAATATATCTTGGGACACGACACAGTAGATAGCATTCATAGCCTTGGCTTCAGATGTCTGCCTTTCTTTGTCGAATGCTGTCAACTTTTCTTTGGATTTGGGCTTTGTGATTGTTGTGCCACTATCAAGTACAATTTGTTCCGTAGGTGGCACATATCCACTTTCAACTATATCCCAAACGTCATTATCCAAAGATCTCAGAAAGTAGTGCATCCTAGCCTTCCAGTATGCATAGTTTGAGCTATCAAATACTGGAGGCCTAGTGACTGATGAGCCCTCTCCTTTGGCCATATTCCCAACTTTAGTCAAGATCACTCTCTAGGCGGTGAAGCCCTTAAAGAGAGACCCGTTCTGATACCAATTGAAAAGACTGCATTGGTTGAAGAAGGAATATGCCAATATGTCCTAGAGGGGGGTGAATAGGACTTTTTAAAGTTTTTATGCTTTATTTAAAAATCCTACTTCACTAATCCTATGATCATGCAAGTATCAGGATTACTCAAAAGTAACTCTACTGGCTTCCAAGCCTGGTAGAGGATCCAATCACAAGCTATTTTAGAAGTAAGCAGTATGCAAGTTAGCTTATGATGTATATGACTGTGTAGGTGTGTGAGAAGTGATCAGATATTCAGATATGGAAATATTTAAAGCAAATCACACAATCATGAAAATAACACTATCAAACACAGTCATTTTTATAGTGGTTCGACTAGTTGTCTACTCCACTCCCGGCTGCCGCACTCAACCCTTGAGTGTACCGGATTTCACTAAGGAGGTTTCCCAGGGTTCACCTTAAACCTAAGGTTTTAAATCAGGTTCACCTTCAACCTTTACACAGAGGTTTCTACTCGATTCACCTCTAACCCTGGAGTTTTACTGGTTCACTCATAACCAGATGTTTATGCTCTCCATAGAGCAAGGGTCCACACAAAGCACCCAGATGTTTATGCTCTCCACAAAGCAAGGGTCCACACAACGCACCCACTACGTACACTCCCGCCAGAGGCCTCCTTGAGGACTTCAAAGGGTGAGAACCACTTAAGACCCAATCCTAGAAAGGAATGATCACAAGTGTCCTCTTGGACTCTAGATACTTACAAATAAGTTGATGAGTCCTATTCAATGCAATGACAAAGATCTCCTCCTTGTTGTTGAAGAGTCTTCGGTTCCCTTGATCCGCAACACACAAGATGTACTAGTACTAGGCTTCGGGTTGGGTCAAGGTTATGATGGAATCCTACTCTCTAAAGATTTTCCTATAAGGAAGATAGAGTAGTTCCATTCTTATGCATTTAAGGCATCCCAGCTTAATGATTTGCCATTAAGGTAATAGCTGGAGGATCCTTGAATGCGGAAGTTCATTCCCCAATCCACTCTATTAAATGTCAATAGTGAGGGTGGATTGGAGGATGAACTCCCTTGAGAGAAAGGGCTTTAGATATAAGATGTAAGTTGAAACACTCAAAAGCTCTCTCGTTTTTCTCTCACAGCAACAAAAGACAAGTCCTCTATAAATAGGCAAAAAGTTCCAACGGATATAAAACGGTCACATTTATGACAGAGTTCGATATCATCGAGCAGGTTCGATATCATTGAGAATATAGTCTCGATAGCATCGATGGTCTGTTCGATGACTCAGACTCAATGTCATACGCTTTTGAAACTCTTTGCCAATTGGTCAATGAATCGAAACAATTTTCGATGTCATCGGATTTCGAACTCCGATTCCATCGATGACATGATCGATCCATCGACACTTGAAAAATAAGAGAGACTTGACTTTGAAATATTTCAGGTTTTCATGAATGATCAGGGGAACTGTCGAGATCATCGTAATTTGAATGTCAATGATATCGAGATCAGAGCTGATGCATTGATAAATCCAATGGATTTGTCTTTAAGCTTGCTGGACGATTTGTGTCTTTGTTCGATGCAATCGACCTGGTGTCAATATTATCGATATTTGAATATTGATTCTATCGAAGGGCCGTCGATCATAGTTAAAAACAACCTGAAATATCTGCTGTAAGAAATGCTCGCCCATAATTGATATCGTCGATGGACATCCGATCTTATCGATATTTGAATTAAGATTATATCAGACAGTCATCGATATATCGGAGGAATTTGAGATTTTCGTTAAAAAATAGGGGCACCAGAAATCTGCCTGTTGATCTTATCGAGCCACTCTCGATGGACTCGAGTTTTAAATATCGATGATATCGATATGTGTATCCATACATCGATAATTCGTCCAGTTATGTTGTGAAGTTGTTGGACATATTTAGTGCTTTTATCGATGATATCGATAGGTGTATCGATACATCGATAAATCCGTCCAGATGAATATTTAGTTGCTGGACACTTTTGGTCCTCTCATCGATAATATCGTTAAGGTATCGAGGACATCGACAGTGCAGGTCGATCATATCGAGGGTGCATTGATAAAATCGACAGGGCAAGAAAAAGTTACAGATTTTCCTATTTGCAAAAAGTTTTCTCACCCTAAAACCCTATAATTTCTAACTTGTTTTAAAGGATTTTTCTTTACCTAGTGTTTTGGGTCATGGGATGTGATGCTATGATTTACCTATGGCGAGCTTGCATACATCCGGTTGAGGTAGATGCTTGAATTGATCTTCCTATCAGGCTCTGTAGACAATTTAACTCAACACTCACGTAACTTGACAAACCAGGGCACTTTCAGAATCAAGTTTTAGTATGTTTTGAATATAACTTAGTTGATTTGTCCACAGATTCCTAGTGGATAGACTGTGGTGCAACTATTCAGATATGTAGTAAAGCCTAAAAGAAGTGCTTGACATATGAGCTTTGAGCTGTATGTAGTTATTTAAGCGCTGCGACATTAGCGACATTACCTGATTCAGAGAGAGTTTGTTCTCTACACTGACCATCAATCTTTAAAGTTTATTAATAGTTAGGCTAATGTGAATTGTGTGCATGCTAGATGTGTTGCGTTCTTATAGGAATTCATGTTCATTCTGAAGCACAAATCAGGGCAATACAACAAGGTGTTTGATGCACTTGTTGTCATGCATCACTACTTGTTACAATGAGCAATGAGGTGGTCGGCTTTGACTTTCTCAACGAGATGTATGCAGAGGATGTGAGGCCTGTATCCTAGATAGTACTGTTCCATAGGCTTTCGCGGTCCTCTTGGTCGAATTTCGGCGACCCGTAACGCGTAGATAGCATTTGCGCGTGACCCTGAGTTGAGTCCTATCTATCTGAGTCGGCTCGGCCCGAGACTTGTTTTCCTATTTTGAGATTGTAAGATTGTTAAATCCTGTTGTTTACCATCGTCTCTTGGGCATGGTAGGATGATGGAATCCTTCCAATCATCATAATACTCCTTCATGTGTGAGTAGGTCAATGAAAAGTTCAGATTTGGTTTAATTGCCAATTGGATAGGATAGGACTCCAATTCCAATTGTGTTTCTTAAATCAAGTGAGGTAGAATCCTGATAGCTACAAGTGGATCCGTGGTGCTCTAGTTCCCTTTGATATTTGATACTTTATTTACAATTACTATCAATTATTCCAGATTTAGATTTAAATTTTCTTCTAGTTCTAGTTTTAATTATTTTCAGAATACGTACAAGTTTAGTCCCTGTGGATTCGACCTCGGTCTCACCAAGTTATTACTACATTGCGACCCTACACTTGGGGTTATGAACACATGAAGAAGGGGTAATTTCAGTGGATTGATGAAACCAACAAGAGCTTTGCGGAAATTAAGCATAAATTGTCCACAACCCTAATTCTATCACTTCCCAACTTCAACAAATTGTTTGAAGTCGAATGTGATGCTTCATATATCAGAATTGAGGGAGTTCTGTCTTAAGAAGGTAGGCCAGTAGCCTTCTACAGTGAAAAGCTTAGTGTGCACACAAAAAGTGGTCGACCTATGAGCTCAAATTGTATGCAATGGTCCAGGAAGCACGACATTGGTGACATTACTTGTAACGCCCCAGATTTCGGGGGGCCGAGTAGGTACTCGAGTCTTGAATTCTCGGGTGCCACTTATGCCCTCCTAGGTTTCGAAATATGCATAATTGGTTTGTTTCATAAGCAATGGAGAAATTTAAGTGGACCATACAACATAAATCAAGATTAAAATAGTAAACACATGTGCAACTATCATGGAGTAAGTAGATCCGACAAAAGATAATGTAAGTGAACATGAGGGACTGTGTCCTACAATAATACACATAATCCAGAAATATAAACCTTGCTCTGAATCCTATCACTAGTCCTAGGACGGCCTATGGTGATCTGCCCCAAAGTTGAAAGTAGGAGAGCTCCTTCTCCATGTCTATACTCGTCCCATCCAGCGGGTGGAGCTCCATGACACTTGCATCTAAGATAAGGTTTGGTTGGTGTTTTAAAATACTATCCTAGCATGGGAGTGAGTGATCAACTAAGTGGATACCATTATCAATAAGTTACACATATTATCTAATACATGAACAAAGTTAGTGAAATACAATCATTCATAGAATCCTAACCTCTCTTATTAGTGCATATGCATGATTTTATGATATGATGCATGCCCTTACTTCCAACACTCCCTCAAGCGACAATGTCTAACGATTGCAATGCCCAATACTCCCTCAATGCGACCTCGACTGCCGAATCGCCAATCCTAACTAATGTAATATGATGATGAGATGTTAGCCGAGTATTTAATTAAGTTCATTCATCTAGTAAGATTAAGAAAGCTGAAACACCTCAATTTAATCAATTGCCTTATCCAGATCACTTGACCCAGGGCGGTCATAGCGGCTCTGAGCTTGCGATTTATGATCCAAACTTAGGTATCATCTATCTGTCTCACAAATTAATAATTTCAAAGGTAAGGCATGATACCCAAAGGTATGAGGATCAACTCGGTATGGGTCGTCACCCAAACACCGAGTATGATCACTCAGTTCTGAGGTGTGGGCTTGTTACATAACCAAATCACCATAAGGAATGGCTCGTCGCTCAATTCCATTCATGCCCGGGTTGTTTGAATGGTAATCTAGCATGAAACCATCAGCCGGGTAATTTGACGGGGGCCGTTCGAACAAGGACCTATCACCTCTTATGCTTGCTAGTCACTACGGGGAGGCTCGCCACCCCAGCGTAGGCCGACAGCACAGACATAGTGTCCCATACCACTATGCCCGGCTCCCGAGTCTTAGTTGCTCACTGGTCACTATGGGGAGGCATGTCACCCCAACGTAGGCTGACAACTCAGACACGGTATCTCATACCACCATGCTCGACTCATGAGTTTTGGGGATCGTATCGTTAACAGTTAATAGTGGCCTCTCAAAAGTATGTGATGCTTCAGATTCAGGTAGGCGTGTACATATATGGTTAACGAACATGGATGACCTGCTGGTGAGCCAATTTGTCCCCTCTAGATGAACTACGAATCATACGACATTGGGAGCGACGTCCTGCGTAGTCCGACTACAGCTGACTATATGTAATTTAACTAATTGGATCAAATTTGCCCATGGGGGCCCTACCAGAGGGGCTGCCCAGGTGGGTTCTGAAATTTGTTGGCCGATTTGAAAAGGGGGCAGGGTATAAATGAATGATATTAAAGTAGATGTCAGTTTACTTCTAATTGTGAGGGATTTAGGCATATATAGCAGTAAATTGTAGACATGGAAATCATGATTTATCAAGGATTCTTAAATACATGGAAAATTTAAATAAACATGTAAACAGACTCAATTTCAAAGAAACAATCATGCATAGAATGAAATCAGTAATTAATCATGTGCATAGGGGACAAGCAGCGAAAATTTTCTATTTGTTTCAGAATTTGGGGAATGTATCCTAATTTTATGCTCATAAACAACAGGAATTAAGGCAATGCAAGGATCTTGGGCGATTGAGAGCCCAAGTTCCCACAAATTGGAAAACGTTTGAAACAACACTCCCATTCCACAATTAACACACATGCAACTGACATGCAAGCAATTTCTACGCATGTAATCTCTAATTTCTGCCTAAATTTGATAAATGACCACCTATAGTTAATGGTCCGTACCTAGGGGTTGCCGAAGGCTCGCGGAGTAGCTTTTGGGGTGACAGACTTGTGGGTTGACGTGTCAGAGCCTCTGTTACATAGATTTGTAGGTTAAGACACATGTATGTGGCTCCTCTTGCTAGAACTAGGGAGATGATAGGGTGGTTACCTTTTTGGATCACAGCAAATCTCCTCTTGTGGCGGCGGAGATGCGATTTCTGGCGTGAGGTTGTGGTAGGAGAGGGAATCCTCTCAATTCCCACCCTTTGAGCTCACTCTCCCCTTCCACTCTCTCTCTCTCTCTCTCTCTCTCTCTCTCTCTCTCTCTCTCCTTTGCTGGAAAATTCGTATGAGAGGGTGGGAGAGGATTTTTAGAGCTTATATAGCCTAGAAATTAGCTCATTTAGCCCTAGGAAGCCTAGACCTAATGCATATACCCTTGGTGGGTGTATTTTTGGCCCCTGGGCTGTCCCAGTGGCCCCCTGGCCCATCTGTGCTATGGAATAGGTGTCCCATAGTCAGATGAAGGGTTGTCCCAAGTTTGGTGGTAAATAGATGAGTCAATTGATCGCAGGGGTCCAATTTGCGATCAACGGTCACTAATGATCGATCAGGCCCACAATTATTTGGATATGAGCAGGGAAATATCTCTGACTCATGGCCTGAGTTTGATTGCAATTCAACAATTGAAAAGTCTCAACTTCGCCGTTTTAGTGGCGGGACCAACTCACTTAAGTTTTAGGTTTCAAGTCCCAGAGAGTTACGCCTTTTAAGCTATACTTTCACGGTCCAAGTTGTGCGGTTTGGGGCATTGTTTGGGCTCATCGTCCGTGATAGATGTCAAGCCCAGTGAGATGAACATTATTCTATAATTTTGGAACTAGTGGGCCACTGGCGAGCGGTCTGAAGCTTGTTCAGATAATCGGGGGAATTTTCAAATGAATTGGGTAGGAAGATTTCTTGGGCGCAGTCGTTAGGGTTTGGATTAATTAAGTTCTCAGTGTGGTTTATTCATAATTAGCGAAAATGATGATTCGGACATGATCACTCTAGATCGTAGGTTCTTAGGCTAAATGAGTGACCGGGTTGATTTGATTTGTAAATCAAGATCTGACTCATAGTTGACTCAACTTTAGGTATGTTTTTATTTGGTTATGGTTATCTCGATTAGCCAGTGATGGGTCATTTTGATTTGGGCCTTAAATGAATAATTCACGAGGCTGGACTTGAGGTTTAAGTGATTAGACGAATTAGTTGGCTTCATACGGTTGGTTAATTGAATTTGTGCGTTTTTTTATTGGTATCACCTACGTATAGGCTCACCTTGAGCATCAGGGGTTAGAAGTGACGACCTGGGCTAGTTAAAAAAAAATTTAAGGAGTTTTGCAATCCAAAATAGGAAAAATTTAAGATGTTACAATTTACCTCCCTTAAAAATAATTTTATCCCCGAAATTGCTAATGTAAATAGGTAGAGATATTCTAATTTCGTACCCCTAAGTTTTGTTGATTTTACGTTCATAAGCATGTAGGGTGCAACTAAATATGTTAGTCTGACTTATTGTAGTCTACCCCCCTTACTTTTTCACCCTGACGGGTTATTACAAATTTTCAAAAGATTTGGATTCATGACGATGGTCCCTCTCTATCTAGAGTAAAAATATATTTTTTAAATGTTCCACTAACACGGAGAGATGGTTGTAGTGGGCTTAAACCTAATACATCGATCATCTACCTGACCAGGGTAGAAGGCTTGTTGTATCCATTCCTAGTTCTGATGGATCTTGGTCTTCTGCTCGGTCAAAGCAGTGAGTCCTTTAGTAGTCACTCATGATTGAGAATTGGATCAAGCCACAAATACTTCGTAAGTGTATGGTCCTATAATTCCATAGTCCGATCAACCTAAATGTTTAGGGAATACCCATAATTGAAAAGTTCAATTTTCCTATTTATAAGGTTGTCCTTTGGGTCTTGGTCTAAGATGGTTCTCGTTTTAATTTATGTCCAAATTAGGGGTTAATAAATCTCTCAATATGCCTATTGTCAAACATCATCCTAAAAAGGTTTCTAATGGCATAAAATTATATATATATATTGCCATTTCGATTTTATGGCTAGTGGGTTATGAGCAAACTGCACTTCAGTTTCATTAATCTCTAGAGGGAAGAAATAATCGAACGTTTTAAGGTATTCTGGAGATTTGGAGTGCTAATAACGCTAATAAGGACGTAGAAAGATGCAGAATATCATTTTCTCAATGTTATTTGAACCTTGAGTTCATAAGAGAATAAGAAAACTCAAAATATTTTACTATAGTCCGCCTCTAATATGAGCTTACAGAGTATTAAACTGTAACATCCCGACTTTTCACGACCCGAGTACATGACCCATTTCTCAAATACCCGAGTGTTAACTTATAGAGAACCAAATTCCACACACACACACACACACACACACACACACACACACACATATATATATATTCTTTCATCAGAGTAAGTAGATGAGCATAGAATGGACAAATCAACATAAAAGAATATTTCAATTACATTTAAAGTATATGAGAGAGTGCCCATAATGACTTATAAAAACCAATGTCTCCAAAATTAACAAATATAAGAATTACATGATCCAATACATGCGAAATAGTAGAATACATGTAAATTTGAGCCGCTAGACCCCTCAGCTTCTCCAGGTAGATACAGTCATGTAACCCTGGCACTTGAACTCGGCTCCTCATCAGTCCGAACCTGAAAATCACTTAAGCCACCTGTGCTACCTGTACGGTTATATTTATTTGATGGATGAGTAGCCAACTCAGTGTGAACTTCCCTCAAGATTACACACCATCGTATTAGGTAAGCATAGTTATAAAAACATGGCAAGACATATAAAACAGTACATGATGCAGTCTTATTAAATGCATGGATGCATGCACATGCTCACAGACCTGGGGATGCACATCCAGTTGGTAAAAAGTCGCCCAAGGAGAACTAGTCACCCGGAAAAGACTATGATATATAGATCGCCCAAGGAGGACTAGTCACCCGGAAAAGTACACAAAGGTATGCCCAAGGAGAACTAACCACCCGAAAAAGACCGTAATAATACATAGATCGCCCAAGGAGGATTAGTCACTCGGAAAAATATGCAAAGGTATGCCCAAGGAGAACTAACCACCCGGAAAAGACCGTAATAATACATAGATCGCCCAAGGAGGATTAGTCACCCGAAAAACTATGCAAAGGTACACCCAATGAGAACTAACCACCCCGAAAAGACCATAATAAATGCCATGAAAATGCATGATTAGCCCAATCGTTATTATTCCAAATTCAAACAATCAATTTAGAAAAGTTCAGAGGTCACTATGGGGGGTTGGTCACCCAGCATAGGCCGACAGCTCAGGTATAGTGTCCCATTCCACCATCCCTGGCTCATGAGGCTACCACCTTAGGATGTTTAATGAATCCCAATCGACTAGTGGTTAATCATATTCAGTATATGGGGCTTACATCACATGGTTGCACAAAATAAAATATCGAACCCATATAGGACAAATTTCAAAACAAAGCCATATAAGGCGATATCAAAACAAGCCTACCTAGGGCAGATATCAAAATAAGCCACATAGGGCTAGTATCAAAACCGTGCAATAAAGACTGTCTTTAAAAACCACTTGGACACAACCCCTAGATGGTAGACCCACATCAATATTCAAATCACCTCACCACTCAATAACCACTAAGTTGAAGGTTCATTACAACCAAATCAATCAAGTTATATCCCAAGTATGGGTGTACATTTATAAGTGGGGATTTCCCACTAATGTACCGGTTTATATCCCACAAGCAATCCACAGGTAATCCAATAACATGAATTAAATAAACAGGATAAACATTAAGCATGTAATGTAGCAATTCAATTCCAACAATTAACACATATGGTTATAGAATGGAGATATCAATTATAAATTCAAATAAAAACTATAACTTAAGCTAATGGGAAAATGGAAAGCTCAAGGGGAAGAATCATTATCTTATAGATCGCCACTAATGTTGCTAGGAAACACGTGTGCCCTTAGAATCCATCCTACCATGAATTATAAAATTATATGATTAGATACAAGTTCTATACATTCCCTATGGTTAAGACCATAACCTAGGGTTCAGATTACTTTTAGGGTTTTAGTATAGAATTAGAGCTTCATGCTAGAGTTTAGTTTAGGCTTTAGATTCTAGGACTTGAATTCTAGATTAGTATTTCCATTATTATTATTATTATTATTATTATTATTATTGTGCAATGGGTCAAATAATATTCCTAATGGGAGTATTAATCCATCGATATGAATAATGGTGGTTCATAAGTTCACGTTTGAATGTATCGACATTATTTAACATCTTTATAATTACTGATAATGTCTTAAATAATTCGAGTAATAATAATAAAATATCTACTAATGACAATATAATGAACATTAATGCTAATAATTATATTAACAAGTACTATAATAGAATATTTATGAACATTAGTGTTATAGTTAAGATTAGTTAACAATCATTATGATAACACAAATTAGCACAATCCACTATCAAATATTTAAGAATGGTGACTAAAATATTATTATTTAATAATTGAAACTTGTGTATAATAATTAGTCCTAGCATAAATGTTCCACTAACATCTAATTATATTTAATATTAACAATCCCAATAAATAAGAGTGGTAACAATTATATTAATACAATGAGACATGTCTAGTTTAGAAAGAAAGCATTGACTCATCGAGTCGACTCAGTCGATTTGGACTCGGTTGGAAAGGTTACCTGACGACGGTGCCTAGCACTATGCTCGGGATTGGGAGCCCCAACGTAGTTAATCCACTGACTGAGCATGGTCCCCGAATGGCATGGGATTCAGGTCAGCCTTGACTCAGTGAGTTGACTCGGTTTGAAATCGAGTTGAGTCGATCTCCCTCATTTCTCCTTCTTGTTTCTCCCTCTTTCTCTCCTTTCCAAAGTCCTGCAAATCATGGGTCATACGACGCCTGAACGGAACTGCCCAGACGCACCAGCCCAGGTGGACAGCAATCCCGACTCACCTGACTCGGCCCGACGACTTGGCTCGGTTTGAGCACAACCTGGTAGCCACCATTTCCTAACCTTCCTCCTTTACTCTTTCCTTCTATCCTCCTCCTTCCTTCCTGATTTCTCTCTTTTTCTTCCAGATGGAATGTCCAACAATGGACGTTTGAGCTAGACTCAAGCTCAGTCGAGCTGAGTCATGCTGGTGTGGCAACGACAACAGCGACAACGCCCCCTCTCCACTCTCTCATTTTTCTTTCTTCTTATATCTTTGTTTTCTTTCTCGTTCTCTCACTCTGTCAACTGGAAACATCCAACGTGGCCGTCAAGTTTGGACAGACTCGGTCCGGTCCAATGTGTGCAACAGCAGTCCCTTCCTTCCTTCCTTCTTCTTCTTCTTCCTTCATGACAGCGACAATGGTTGTCTGCTTCTTCCTTTTTCTTTCTCTTTTCTTCTTTTCTTTTCTTCTTCCATCTCCGACCAGAGGGAGCTCCAAACCTGGCTAGAAATCGTCCCGAACCAGTGCGACTCGGTGGCTTGAACGGAGAAGGAGGAGACGACCATTAATGGCATCTTGAAAACTACTTCTCCTGCCTTCAATCCGCTTCATTCAGATGGTCTGTATGGACCCTAGGAAACTCATAGATAGTCTCTTTCGAAGTTTAAGGAAGGTTGGAGTGGTGGGTTCGAAGGGAAGGAGAGAACAACCAATTTCAGATCCCTTGCTTTCTTATTGCAAAGCCCTAACGACTAACAACTGAGATTACTTGAGAGTGGAGGGCTGAGATGGTAAGGGAGAGGTTTCACGCAGATTGCCTTTTTTAGAGGCAATGTGTTTTCTGGCTCACTTGCGGCGAGGATTTTGCCCACGCATACACGCCTCAACGTGTAAGACGAGGTGGGTATTGGTGGGGCCCAAGCCCTGGACACGATGGACGGTTTAGATCTTCTGATCAATGGCTAGAGGTGGGCCACCTCGTGACACAAAATGGGCTCTGTCCGTTTAAAATCCTAGCAGCGGGAGGAAGGAATCCTTCCTATTCGGGCAGCCACGGTCAAATACTTTTTGACCAGCATGGTGTATTGTGGGTGTACAACTCCTAGTACACACACGCAAATTGTGCGGGGCCCACAACGATGGCCTGAGTAATCCACTCCGATCATAAGGCTCTGTAGGCCTAACTGGGTCCTTTGACAAAAGATGCGGTAGATCTAACGCTTAAGTGGGCCATACTTCTTAGTTTAGGGTCCTTCTTGGGGGTTCTCATCGATCCGACGGTCGAACCATCTCAAAATCGAACGTCAACGGTTAAAGGTCTTAAAGGGCCATTTGAAATGCTTTC
Organism: Magnolia officinalis; assembly: GCA_021015155.1. Taxonomy (NCBI): domain Eukaryota; kingdom Viridiplantae; phylum Streptophyta; class Magnoliopsida; order Magnoliales; family Magnoliaceae; genus Magnolia; species Magnolia officinalis. The sequence continues at coordinate 37,265,599 of JAJHSJ010000004.1, read as the reverse complement.
GCCATATATCACTAACCGATACTAATATTAATATAATTTTTATTATTTTTGTATATTACTTATAATTACAATATTTAAAACTCATTCATATATATATATATATATATATATATATATATATATATATATATATATATATATATATATATATAACAATATAATATTATACGTAGAAATGAATTGAAGATTATACAATATCATATTTAATTAAAATTATATTTATATTTGATAATATTGTTAAATAATAAATAATATACAATTCCATTAAATTATCTTATGACTTTTGTATACCTACAGAAAAAAAATAAATTCAATGCTACATTATTATTTAAATTTTGATTTTATGTTGCAAAATTATTATTCATTATGTTTATTTAATATGATATTATTTTCATAATGTCTTATATACATTAAATACATATGTATCATTTTAGCATGAAATTTTAAATCTTTACAATGTATATTCATCTCACAGTGTATATATTTAGGTTGCATTATATATATATATATATATATATATATATATATATATATATATATATTTGTATTATATTAAATTAACCTACATGGTAACACTCGAGTACTATAAAGTACGGGGTGTTACATAAACTATGCAACTCAATTCTACTCAAGGGTCCTAATTTAATTGCACCAAAAATAAATTAAACTAAAAAAATACATATAATTAAATTTAATCACGGGATGATTCCTAGTACGATTATAAATAATTCCTAAATAGACACCAAATGCTCAACTTTAAGATGAAAAGATATGACAAGTCTATTGGCAACTCGAAGTTAAAGAAATTTTCGGTTTCAACCCTTCTATTATTTGTAACATATTTGTCACTTTTAGTTATGAAATTATTTTTATAATTTTTCTAGTAATTCATTATTAATATTACTTTTATTTCACAAAATTTCATTTCATTTTAAGTTCCATAAAAATCATAAAAATTCCGCAAGTACCGATTGTCCAAAACCAATGATTTTCTATATGATTCCATAATGTCTTTATTCCTTGTAATATTTCTATATTTTTAGTCAGTTAAATATTTTTAAAACTTTTATGGTAGTTTATCGTTAAGTTTAAGGTCATCTCACAAAATTTTAATTCATTTGGGGTTGTAGAAAAAATTTTAAAATTCTAGAAGTAACAGCTGTCCAAACTAATGATTTTTGAAAGTTGTCAAAACATCCTAAAATTAACTATATTTTAATTTTAATTTATTTTTATATGAAACTAGACTTATTAAGCTTCAATCTGACTTTTGAATCACTTAAATCGGAGTTATATTGAAGGAGATATGAATTTTTGAAGTTCACCCAAAGTATGGATTTTTCTAAAAAAATTTGGCGGTGGCCCGCTGATCTGGCGATGGCTCTGCCACCCCCTGTGGTGGTTGGCAGTGGCACCGCCACCCTCTGTGGTGTCTATTGGTGGCATACCATTTTGGCGGTAACTCCACCACTCTTTGTTGAAAAATGATGTATCTCGCAAACTAGAATGACTTATTCGACGTGCCATATATGATTTTGGGGTAGGAGGAGCTATGTTATCTAAAAAACTAGGTTATTTTGTGATATTCCATCAGGTTAATAGTCTAAAATTTATTTTATTTACATTTTTACTATTTATAGTAAGTTTTAGTTTAATTATAGCTCTTCATTCCTTGAACTTTAGGAGTTGTGTCCAACATGAAAAGTTCTTAGAAAAATTAGAAGAATAAAGTGGTGGAATGTGAGAATTTGGTGGCCTTGAGGAAGATGGGTTTAGGGAATAAAGGACAAGGTGAGAGGATGGTGTTTGGAAGGGAGTTTTTGTAGTAAGAAGACCTAGAGATGAAGAGAATGAAGGAAAGGAGGGCGCTTTAGGTGTTTGGAAATGGGAGATCTAAAAGAAGATGGGTTGTGGGCCTTGGGGAAAAGGTTTTGGATTGAAATGGGGTAGGGATGGAAGGTTTTTAGGGTTATTGAGAAGGATTGCTTGAAGAATTTCAAATTAGGTGCTTGCTTGGTGTGGAACTGCGTTAGAAAGGGAGGTTTGGGGTTTTAGGTGTTAGAAGGGGAAGAAAGGGAGGCCCACTCGAGCTTGGTGACGGCGGCGGCGGCCCGCCAATTTGGCGGTGGCCCATTCAGCCTTTAGGGGCCATTCGTTTGATGGTCCAAGTAGACTAGAAGTCCTATAAACTCAAGGCAGAGATGATATGGCCCGTTAGAATTGAAACAGGCGTATGCTATATATTAGAGCAGGTTATTGGACGTGCGATATATGAATTTGGGGTAGGGTGAGCTATCTCAATCGCTTGACTCCCTAAGTCGGTCATGACGCTAAGAATTCCTTTGCATTTCTGACTAAGTGTGATTTAGATAATCCTTTAGCGTCCTAAGCCTTGTCCTTAGTGTCATCCCTACCATTCCTTTTAGCTTAAATTCCCTTTAAGTCTAAATCCTAGACTAAGGTCACAACGTTCCAAATAGCTGGAGGGCTCGGTCTTAGGGTCCCTTACATGTCACTAGGTTTGAACGCTCCCACCTAAGTCAAGAATTTGCGTTACGACAGGCGCACTTCCCACAGCCTAACTTAATCTCAAACTACACTTTGATACCACCTGTAACGCCCCAGATTTAGGGGGGCTGAGTAGGTACTCCGCTCTCGAATTCCCAGGTGCCACTTATGCCCTACTGGGCTTCGAAATATGCATAATTGGTTTGTTTCATAAGCAATAAAGAAATTTAAGCGGACCATGCAACATAAATCAAGACTAAAATAGTAAACACATATGCAACTATCATGGAGTAAGCAGATCCGACAAAAGATAATGTAAGTGGACGTGAGGGACCATATCCCACAATAATACACATAATCCAGAAATATAAACCCTGCCCTGAACCCCATCACTAGTCATAGGACGACCTATTGTGATCCACCCAAAAGATTAGAAGTAGGAGAGCTCCTTCTCCTCGTGTATACTCATCCCATCCAGCGTGTTGAGCTCCATGACACCTGCATCTAAGATAAGGTCTGGTTGGTGTTTTAAAACACTGTCCCAGAGTGGGAGTGAGTAATCAAGTCAGTGGATACCATTATCAATAAGTTAGGCATATTATTAAATACATGGACAAAGTTAGTGAAATGCAATCATTCAGAGCATGGTTTGAGGATTAGTTAGGCCGTGGGCAGTGGGTCTATCGCAATGCAATTTTTGACATAGGTGGGAGCGATCGAACCCAGGACCAAGCCCTCCATCTAATTTGAACACCGAAATCTTAGTCTAGGGTTAAGATTTAGAAGGGATTTAAGCCACAAGGAATGACCCAGATCACTTTTAGTCAGGAATACACAAAAAATTGGAAGTAATACAGCCCAATATAGAAGGGTTAAGTAGCTAAAGTAGCTTGCCTTAACCCAAACGCATGTATTGCATGTCTGATAGTCCGTTCCCCTGCTTCGGTTTTGGCGGGCCAAGTCATCTCTGCCTTGAGCCTGAGGGACTTCTAGCCTACTTGGACCATCAAATGAATGGCCCCTTAAATCCAAAAGGGCCACCACCAACATCGAATCAACCTCCTGATGCGTTTAGGACCTGTCTTGCGCTCACGTTCATCGGCGGGCTGAACCATTGCGACAAAGGAATCACCCCCTGCTCCATAAACTAAGAAGTACTCAAGGAAGTAGCGGGCCACCGCAAGGCTGGCAGGCCACCACTGACTCCGAACTCGGGTGGGCCTTTCCACACATGGGGACCCCTTCTCTTGCCCTCCTAACCATTAAAAGCCCTAGGGTCCCCCTTCTAAGCTCATTCTAACCCTATTCCCTCTCTACACTCACCCCATTCCAACTCCAAACCCTCAAAAATGAATTTTCCTAAGCTCCTCTTTCTCAAAATCCACAAACCCTCTCTTCTAAATCCATTTTTTTTCCATAAGAAGCCCCCTCTCCAAGCTAGTTTTTCAAATCTCATTCCCTCCCAGACCCATTAACCTTTAGGATCTCCCCTTCCAACCGATCTCCTTCAAAAATCTTACCTTCCACTACTTTATTCTTCTAATTTTCCAAGTACTTTTCATATTAGACACAACTCCTAAAGCTCAAGGGATGAAGAGCTATAATTAAACTAAAATCTATCATAAATAGTAAAAATGTAAATAAAATGGATTTTAGACCATTAATGTGATGGAAAATTACAAAATAACCTAGTTTTTTTTTTTTGGATAAAGTGGCTCCTCCTACCCCAAAATCATATATGGCACATCGAATAGCTCATTCTGGTTTGCGAGATACGTCATTTTCCAACAAAGAGTGGCAAAGCTGCCGCCAAAACGGCACGCCACTGCCAGACACCACAGCAGGTGGTGTGGCCACTGCCGACCACCACAGGGGGTGGCGAAGCCACCGCTAGATCGGCGGGCCATCGCCAGAATTTTCTGCGATTTTCTATCATTTTGGACTAACTTCAAAAAGTCATATCTCCCTCAATATAACTCCGGTTAATGTGATTCAAAAGCCAGATTGAAGGTTAATAAGTATAGTTTCATATAAAAATAAAATAAAAATAAAATAAAAATTAAATCATAGTTAAATGTAAGATGTATTGACAACTATCCAAAAATTAATAGTTTCAGACAATTGTTACTTCTAGAATTTTAATAATTTATCTACAACTCCAAATGAGATGAAATTTTGTGAGATGGATTTAAAATTAATGATAAATCATCATAAAAATTTTAAAAATAATTCAGGCACTAAAAGTATAAGAAACGTTACAAGAAATAGAGACATTTCGCAATCATATAAAAATCGTTAGTTTCAGACAACTGTCACTTTTAGAATTTTAATAATTTTTCTACAACTCGAAATGAGATGAAATTTTATAATATGAGAGTAAAATTACTGATAACTCACTATAAAAATTTAAAAAATAATTTAATAACTTTAAGTATGAAAAATGTTACAAGCAATAAAGGTATTTTAGAAACAAATAGAAAATCATTGGTATTGGATGACTGGTACTTCTATAATTTTTATAATTTTTATGAAGCTTGAAATAGAATGAAATTTTGTAGGATAAAATTTAACTTAGCAATGAATTAGTAAAAAATAATAATGATAATAATAATTATAAAAAAATATTTTAGTAGCCAATAGTGGCAAAGATGTTACGAATAATAGACATGTGGAACCAAAAGTTTATGTAACCTCGAGTTGCCGGTAAACCAGGTGTATCTTTTTTATATTAGAGTTTTAGTTTTTGGTCTATTTTTAAGAATTGCTTCTAACCATGCTAGAAATTGTCTTATATGATTAAATTAGATTATTTTTAGTATATTTTTCTATTTCAAGTAGTTTCTAGTACGGTTGAACTACGACTCTTGAATAGGGCTGAGTTTGATTGTTTAATACTTTGTAAGTTCGTATTCAAGGTGGACTTCATTAAAATATTATGAGTTTCTTATTCTCTTGTGAATTCAAGGTTCATACCACGTTGAGGAGATGTCCTTCCTGATCTTTCCTTTCCAGCAGCCCTCCTTACGTCACTAGCACTCCAAACCTCTGAAATATCTTAGAACTTCTGATTCTTCCTTCTCTCTCGAAATCAATGAAATCGAAGCGTGATTTGCTCATAACTCACTAGCCATAGGATCAAAATGATAACATGGAGAGGAAACCCTAGTCCCTTGGAAACCTTTCTAGGATGGTCATTTGATCATAAGCACCGTGGGAGACTCATCACCCACCAAGTTGAACATAAATCGAACAAGGACTCTCCTTAAAAAGACCCGATGAACGATCTTATAAATGTGAAACTTGAAATTCCTAATTAAAATTTGATATCTCTCAAATGTCTAGAATAATCGGATTACGGAATTACAGAACTATACACCTGCGAAACATTCGCAGCTTGACCCAATTCTTAATCCTAGGCGACTACCAATGAACTCACTGCTTTGATCGAGCAGAAGACCAGGATCCACCAGGTCTAAGAAGGGATACAATGAACCTTCTACCCTAGTCAGGTAGATGATCTATGTATCAGGTAGATTACAATAAGCCAGACTAGCATAAACAGTATGCACCTTACCATGCACATGATTGAGAAATCAATGAAACTTAGGCGTATATAATTAAAATATGTTTACATATTTACATTAGGCAATTTCAGGGACGAAATTGCTTTTAAGTAGATTATAAAATCTAGAATTTTCACTATTTTGGATTGCCAAAAATCCTTATATATATATATATATATATATATATATATATATATATATATATATATATAAACTAGCCATGTCGTCACTTACTGACCCTTAACGCTCAAGGTGAGCTTATATGCGGCTGGTATCGATAAATAACCGTACAAATAAGATTGATCAACCGTAGAAAACCAATGAATCCAACCGATCACTTAAACATTGAGTTTAGCCGCATGATTTGTTCACATAGGGCCCAAATCTAACCGACCTACCACTGACTAATCAAACAACCATAACTAAATTAATGATCTACCCAAACCCGAGCCATCTATGGGTCGGACCTTAATTAATAAACCTAATCAACTCGGTTACTCTTTTAGCCTAAAACCAATGGTTTAGAGTGATCATGACTGAATCATCATTTTCGCTAATTTTGAATAGGCCACATCGTGAACTTAGTTAATCTAGATCCTAACAACTGTGCCCAAGAAATCTCCCTACCCAACTTATTCTAGAAATGCCCCAATTACCTGAACAAGCTCTAAACCGCTCATTAGTGGGCCACTAGTTCTGAAATTATAGAATAATGTCCATCTCACTGGGCTTGTGGTCCATCGTGGACAATGGAATCAAACGACGCCTTGAAATCAACGGTTTGCACCATTAAGCCGGCACTTGTGAGACACGACTCTCCAAGTCAATAGACTAAAAATCTGAAATTTAAAACAATTAACCCCTCACTTAGGATGACAAATTATGACATTCCAACTGTTAGATTTCATCCAAACTCGCACCATAGATCTGAGATATTTCCCTGCCCTCTTCCACTAAATTAGACCCTTGATCGAAAGACAATGACCGTTAATCATAAATTGGACCCCTGTGATCAATTTCCTTATCTGTTTGCCACCAAATTTTAGGCAGCCCCTCATCAGATCATGGGACACCTGTTGTGAGACCCGACCCTAGTTCCCATATTTGCATGTATGTGTGTGATTATGCATCTTATTTATCATGGTCTCGCGGTCCTACCGGTCGAATTCCGGTGACCCGTGACCTTCGAATTGTGTTTACAGTCACCTTGAGTTCAGTCACGTAGACCTGACTCGGATCGACCCAAGACCTATGCCATCTCGTTCGTATCGTCGTTGCGGTTCCAACGACGCATCTTGTGTGTCAATCCGACCTATGGATCAAAAGTTATGAGCATTTCATCATGTGACCCACTTTTTGTACAAAAATATGTGGACCACCTCCATGGTACAATTTCTCATGCACACCACACACACACACACTACACTATTGCATGGAATAAACACTACCCACCCTAAACACTACCCGTACCTAGCCTACCCTAGCAACATTGTTATTGTCACCATAGGTTACTATTACTTCCCTTAAAAAGATTTTCCCTCTCTTTCCCTCTCATTTCTTTCTCTCTCTCTTCTCTTCTTCTCCAACAACTTCTCTCCCATCTCCCTCTCTTCTCTAGCCCCATTTTCCCTTTAATCTTCCAAATCCAACCATCTAAATCCAATCTCACCCATTGATATGGATCCCTTGGTGCACTAGGAGCTAGGAGGTCCAAGTTTAGAGCAATCTAAGGTGGGTGTACTCCTAGGACTTAGGATTTCTATTTTCATATTCTTAGATCTTTTTTTTTTGTGTGGGAAGTGTAGGGGCCACCAATCCATGGTGGAGATCCTACATCATCCCTTAGTTGTGGCCAAATAGCCTTTTTGATGCATGCATGTCCATGCATGGGGTTTCCCCTCTATAGGCCCCCATCATGGAGGATTACTTGGATTTCATAGTATGATGGGTCATCTAGACCCTAAAATCATGGTTGGGATGACATCCCAACCATTGATCTTGAATCTAGAACATGCATGTGGTGGATCTATGTTGTAACATATGAATAAAAGGAATGTATGGTGTGATTGATGAAGGGGAGGGCCTCAATGTGGCGGAGCCCCTCCTCTTATGGCCGATTCTTTATTATTATTATTTTTTCTTTATAATAGAATGTCGATCTTGCATGTGTGGCCCACCTTGTAGGCCAACAAAAATCCAGACCAACCATGGAGCTTGGATGCCCATAGCGGTCCATCCTTAGACATGTGGCCCCAAAATCCACCTAAATGGGACACATGCAAGGGGTATTTGATGATGGAGAAGGTCTGAACATTTGTGGGGCCCACTGGGGTAGTCCACCACACAAATTCCTGGGGTTAAATCCCATGAAAAACCATGTTTATATTTTAATCATTTCTATTACATGTTGCTGTCCAAATCTGCCTGGACAGATTTTTGGGCCACTTTGGGGCCTGATTTATGGGTCTTTGGTGGAAATAATGAAACAAAATAATATGTGATTCTTGTAGCCTTATGACCCACCTATAACCATACCAAATTTCAGCTCCATCTGACCTTCATTGGGGTCCCAAAGGTGTGGTCCAAATGAGGTGGACAGTCTGGATTTTTCTGCACTGTTCCAGTAACATTCTACCCTGGATAGGTTCGAATTCTGAAATTTATTAAAATACTTTTGGGTGTCTAAAAACTATAAAAATTTACAGGGAGGTGGTTCACTCATGTTAGGACCAGCCTACAAAATTTTGGGGCTAATGGACACCTGTACACACCATGGTGGTGGCTGGACCGGCCCATTATAATATGGTGTCCAGATCAGTCCGATTTTCAGGATAGATTGATTTCTTTAAATAAATTAAAATATTTTTAAATCTCCAAAAATTTTAAAAATGTTTGAAGTTGTTTTTCACCTATGGTGGGACCTACCTACCAAGTTTCAGAGCCAATGGACCCCTGTGCACACCGTGGCGAGGGCCGGACTGGCCCACCACATTGGGACATCCAGGTCTGTCCGAGTTTCTGGACAGACTATTTTGTTCAAATTAATTAAAATACTTAGAAATATCTAAAAATTCTAAAATTTTGTGGGAGTATGTATCACCTATTGAAGTATCACTCTGAAAAATTTCAACCCTAACTGACTCCATTTGGGCATCCAAAAGGGTGGGCCAATATAGTGAGTTGCCAGAAATTTCTGCTATGCAGTCCAGCAGCATAGTTTCATAAAAATAAATTTTTAAAAAATATTTTTTTAGAAGGTGGGCCATATTTCTAGGTCCCACTTTGTTGTAGGCTTGATAAGGGACCTTGGGTCTAAATTTCAGGAATTTTGGAGGCCCAGAACCCACCCATTTGGATGGTCCAAATTCTGTACGGTTATTTCCAGCAACATTCCACCCTGGATATATTATAACTCCTGAATTTATTAAAATACTTCTGAGTATCTAAAAATTATGAAAATTTATAGGGAGGTGGTCTAATTATAGTGGGACCCACCTACAAAATTTCAAGGCCAATTGACTCTTATGAACATTGTGACAAGGCCCGTACTGGCCCACCACGTTGGGACGTCTAGGCCAGTCTGATTTTCTGGACAACTTGTTTCATTAAAATTAATTAAATTATTTCTAGATGTCTAAAAATTCTAAAATTTTGTGAGGTTGTGGTCCACCTATGGATGGACCATCCTGCAAATTTTCAAGGCCATCAGGCCCCTGGACTGACCGTGGTATGACCTGTAAATTGGGTCAGTTTTGGGCCAAATACCTAAGCCCATATGACTAACCACCATGGGATGCCTCTACCTTGGGCTGCTTGGCCTGCATTCTAACGGCATGGCCCACTTGAAGTAAGTGTTGTATATCACCCTTCTTATCTGGTGGGACCCACTGTGATATGTGTGGGTTACCATGGGTCAGTAACCCATTTAAATTAAATAAATTTCTGGACTCCAGCAGGCCCAGGAAGTGGGTGGGCTGAAATTCCAGCAAGGGGCCCAAATTTGTGCATAGTTAATCTTTTGGAGCCGTGGTGACCCATCAGATTTAAGGGAGTGTTGCACACACTCTTTACTCTCCTTCCTTAGACATTTTGGGCTTAATTAGTGCCTCCTGAGGCCCACCTTTGTAGTGGTTTGTGGGCTAGCCTTAACTAGAAATTTTGATAGTTTTATAGGCCCAATGGGCTTGAAACCTATCCCTTGAGCCCAAGATTGTGCAAGGGCTGACCTTATTGATTCATGGGCCTAATGAGCCGTCTACAAGCTGATCATGTGTATTTATTAGCCTTGATGCCCTCATAAAATGCTTAATTGTGGGCTGACTTGCAAGGCCTACATAAATATATATTGTGGAGGGCCTTGCTAAGTCTTTGGGCTAGTGTGGCAAGGCCCACACTGTGATCAGTATAGGCCTTGCCCATGTGTATTCTTGGACTTATGAGCTGCCCTCAAGTCCACCATAATGTATGAATTGAATGACTTTTATTTTGGGCCATTTCTTTAGGACCCATTATGTGATATAGTATATGCATGTTTGTGTTAGCAAGTAGGCCTTGTGGACTCAGTTCTTTTGGATAGGCCCATTGATCTCGAGCCTATAGTCTCCTATCTATTGTGATGGGCTTTGGGGCAATAATACATAAGAAGTTGGGCCCTTGGCGGCCCACTAAACTGACCCTGTACTTAGGCCAAAAGTGAGGCCCAACTCACTTGTGTTAAATGTGAAACTTGCCCATGTAAATGAATTACTGGGCTGCCCATGAAACTCACCACAACATGTGGAATTATGACCTTTGTGGTTGGGCTCAAACCTTACTTGAGGGCCTACTATATGGCCTATAAGTTGGGCTTGGTATATGGCCCATTAGGCCATGCATTGCTTGGGCTTTAAACCTTACATTATACGAGTAGTGGCGGGCTACCTTTTGGAAATCAGTTGAGGTTAGATGTCCTCCTGGGTGATCCTAAGGTAGGCCCATAGGTTTCTCTATGGATGGTTAAAGGCCCACCATAGACCTAGGCCATTTGTTTAAGGCTCAATGTGTATGTATGTGGAACCTACCTTAACGCATGATTGGTCCAGGCCGTTCAAGCCTTGGATCGCCCGATTATGGAAGCACTCTCTGCCTTGGGTTGCTGCTGGATTCACAATCCAGTAGCAGACCCACTTGATCTTTTCTTGATGTATACACACCCTCCATCTGGTGGGGCCCCCTGTGAATATTGTTGGCCTTCATGAGATCATTCCCACTTATTTGACTAATTTCTGGGCTTTAGCAGGCCCAAGAAGCTGAGTGGGCCGAATGTTTATCAAGGGGACTCAAATGTACATTGTTATGGTTGAAACTTTATTTGACATGGGACCCACCATATTGAGAACTTGTGTACGTGTTGCATGCTTGGGTTTTCTTATAATCTTTGGGCTTAATCAGTGCATTCTTTTGGGTCACCTTTAGTGATCACACGAGGACCCCATCTTAGATCAGATTTTTTGGACATCCCATGGGCCCAGAGTAGGTTGGGACGTCCCAGCTTGGCCCAACCATATATTGGGCCAGCTTCCACCATTTTGATGGACTTGTGGGCTAAGATAAGGATAGTATTGGGCCCTTTGTTGCCCACTTAAATTGCTAGTTATTGGGCTAATGTAGTTGGACACATTTCATCATCCAAACTTAAACTTATTTTGGGCCATATATTGTGTATGCGGCCTGCCCACCAAGTCCAACTTAATGCATAGATCCTATGGCCATTGGGAATTGAGCCTTGGGCCTTAATTTCTCTCTTGGGGCCCATGTTGTTAAAAGTGGTGTTATATCTTTTTATGGCCTATTATGAGGGATATATGTATGTGGTTACCTGTGTTCTTATCTTGAATGTAGGGCCTTGGGCCTTGTATCCATATAGTTCGTGGTTGAGATGCCTCTTGGGGAATGGTGGTTAAATGTCCCCATTATGGACCCATCTAAGCCCGATTGTATCTAAATGTGATTAGATGCTCATCTTAAACTCTTGCTAGACTCACTTCTGTGTTACTTAGACACATAGTTGTATGCTTAGTCTTGTGGGCTACGCCAGGTAAATGGGCCCCCACTAGAAGTTGGGTTCCTTAAGGATATTGTCTAAGTACCTAGTCTTGGTTCCTTCTTAGATAGAAGGAATGTAATATACATTGTATATCGCCATATAGTGTGATTAAATTCATCCTCATGACCCATGTACATCATTGTATGCTTGGTTGACACTGAACCACTGTATGTGTATGATCATATTGTGTCATTGGGCATTGCATGTTGCATTCCCGAGGGACGTAGTATTCCTTCTTGAGCACGTTGGATGCATGGAATTGATGCATAGTTGATTGTGTGATTCATGCATCTGACATTGCATAACATATGAGCATTTTCGCCCTTGCTTCATCAGGGTTGTAGCCTCCACAGATATATCGTGGATGGCCATGTTTGGACACCGAAAATGTTACTTGAGCATACCGGGTGCATAGGATGCCCATGGGTGAAATTCCCAAAACTTCCATGGTACCAAGGATCTGCTCCAATGCCGTGACCGGGTGGAATATATGAGCGCAAGAGGGCCTTATACCATTAGGCCGCCTCTCCCACTGTCGTGTAGTCGGTTGGATGGGGGTTTGGCCTTACCTTCCTGATGTGAGGAGGCATTGCTAGGCTGAGTCTGACTAGCTCGTAAATGGGTCCGCTACCTTCAGGCCTTGTTGGTGATTGGCTGTCCGCAGGCGGGTAGTGAGGTCTCTTACGCTCGTTTGACTGTGCGGGGTCTGTAGAGCGGCAGTCATTCAGCAGTGTAATAGACCCCGGTGATTTCCTTCTGATAAAAAATGTACATGACCTGTGGTTTGGATATGAGCACTGACATTACTTGCATTGCATTAGCATTGGTTGTACAAGCCCCTTCATGCATTGCCTTGGCATGACACCCAGTACTCATTGCATCTTATTCATGATAAGCATGGGTAAGGCTAGTGCTATCCTCATTGACCATGCTTCTCTCCTTGTATCTCCTACTACTCTTCTGTGCACCATTATCACACACCTACACCACCCTCTAAGCTTCTATAAGCTTATGTACGATTGATGCGTGTAGGATACTCTAGGCAGGCGACACAACAGTAGAGCATGGAGTAGAGTTGAGCATTTGAGGACTCCAGTGTTGCTGACCTTTTTCTCTTTTCCTTTTATCTCATGTATGTCCTTTTGGACCTTATGGATGATTGTAAAAGTTCAAATTTATAGTGGATTTTGCGATGTGTGCCTTTGTTATTCTCAGATGTTCTTGCTGTGATCTTGGGTATGCTCGTATTGGAATGATTATACTGTTATGAAAATCCTCCTTGTAGGATCCCAGGATCGAAACCTGCCTCAGGAGCCGAGAATGGGGTACTATGGAGGCTGTTGCGTTCAGAACCGGTCATCGGAATCCTTGTGAGTCCGGTTACTGAGTCTGGGGCATGACACCTGTCCCATGGCACGGATGGGCCAGGGGGCTATTGGGACAACCCCGAAGACTGTAAATGAGTCCCATAAGGTCATATGTAATAAGAGTTGCCACCCCAGGGCCATTGTAGCAAAAATGCATGTTATATAAACCTTAAACCCTCTCTCCCTCACTCCCATACAAAACTTCCAGCAAAAGAGAGAGAGAGAGAGAGAGAGAGAGAGAGAGAGAGAGAGAGAGAGAGAGAGAGAGAGAGAGAGAGAGAGAGAGAGGGGAGCTGGATTTTGGGAGATCTCCCTCTCCTATCACAATCACTCACCGAAAATCGTGGCTTCACCACTATAGAAGTGGATTGTCGTTGATAGGAAGGTAATTACCCAAGCTCTCCTAAGATTTTAGTATGCTTGGCCACTTGCATGTGTCCTAACTTGTAAATTTAATTGGCACAGGGCCCCGACGCATTATTTCTCGGACCCGACACCGTTAGAGCAACTCCGCAAGCCTTCAACCGACCCTAAGTGTGAACCATTACCTCTAGGTGGCTGTTTATCACACCTAGGATGAATTTTAATTAGTAATTGTGTTTGTTAATTTGCTTTGCATGGTACTTGCATGGAGTGGTATTGTTGATTTGGAGTTTGTGCATGGGTAATTCTTAAACTAGGGAAGAAATTGAAAAGGATGAGCTCCAAGTCCTAGGGGTGAATAGGACTATGCCAAATAAAAATTAAATGCGGAATACAAAGATAAATAACACAATTAAATAACAACCTCAAATGCACTAGTCTTGAGAGGTTGATACAAACTGATTTCTAAGGATAACCTTTCACCAAAAACCAAGGTTTATGGTAGGACAACCTAATGTCTAGAACGTTTGTAAGTATCAAAAACTCAAACTGAGAATGAGGCGAAGGAAATAAACTAAATTATTACAACATTCACCATAAGTGCATAAAGAAAATTACAACATTCATCACCACACATACATCACAATTATCATCCAAACTCCAGGAATTATAGTGGTTTGTGTGTGTACACCAACTGTTCGCAAATAGCCACACAACTACTCCACTCCCAATATCCACACCCATGGGATATTGACTTTCACTATAAAATATGGTTTTCCAAGGTTCACCTTAAAACCTTCACAATTGTGTTTTTCAGATGGGCTTACACAATTACAAAAACCCCACATTTTGAGATTTTCTGCCTGATCTTAGGCAAAACCAAAAGATGAGATTTTCCTGATTGAACCTCATAAACCAAAATTACAGAAAATTGGAATACTTATCTGAAGATTCTGATGTAGCCTAGTAGAACCAATTCGATGTAGACATAGATGTTCAATGTCCAATCTCACAAATGAAAGGGTTCTAGGTCTAAATGATTTTTAAATTAAATTAACTTGGGCTACCTTGATTTGATTTTGATCTCAAAAGGGTAAATCACAATTTCCCTTTTTAATACAATAGAGTTGAATAAAGAGATCACAAAATCAAATATAAAAAGCTATAAAAAGAATCTAAAATGAATAAGTAATAGCTTCACAATTGCAAGAACTTATCTCTCAGAGTGATGACTTGATTAGGCTTGGAATGAATGAAAAACTCTGAGATTCGTCCTCTATTTATAGGTAAAAATTTTGTTCCCTCGACTGGTTAAAGCACCAACCAATTTTCAAAATTTCTGGTGTGATAAGATAAACCCGTTACTCGACTGGTCGAGTGGCCTTCTCGATTGGTTGAGCATTGGACTCGACTGGTCGTGTGAATAAAAATTAAGTCACTGGAGTTCGAGTCAAGCCCTGTTCGACTGGTCGAGACTGTTCACTCGACTGGTCGAGCAGTGTGCATGACTGGTCGAGCCATAACCAAAAATTCTCAAAAGTTCTCAACAAATCTTGGACTGGTCGAGCCAGTGCCTGGACTAGTCGAACAATGACTAGGACAAGTCGAAGAAAAGCCTATAAACATATACCATGACCTAGATTCAATATGTAATCAATATGACCTAACCTATGGCCAATCTAGGGTTATCCATACCTTGTTTGTGAGTTTGAAACATCTAAACATCAATTGCTTCGGTAACTCGATTATCTTGAAGTACGTGAAACTTAACCTTGAAGTCTTGAACTTGAGTCTGAGCTAGAGCTTGTGTTCATGAGACTTTAAGTTTGAGGTAGTGATCTTGTAATATGAGCTTGAGTATTTAAAACTCAAACTTGAGCTTTGAGCTTGAGATAGACTTTGTGTTCTTGTACTTGAGCTTGTGTTCGATCTTTGGCAAAGTTCTTCAACTTGGAAATGTAAAAGAGTTGACGATGACTTGAAGGTGAACTTTCCATCTTATCATAACAAGATACTGACTTCAAGCGGTTTGACACAACAAAATTTGACAATATCGGGTGCTCGAATTATAACATAGCACTTACAATCTTGCCCTTTGTCAAATTTGTGACAAAACTGACTAAAGAATCATGCACCAGTTCATATACATTGCAAGGCAATGTTACTACTACTCCCCCTTAATCCATTACTCCTCCTCAATTCAAGAAGGGTGATTTGTAGAGTACCTATTGTAACGCCCCGGTTTTCAAAACCCGATTACACGACTCGCATTCTGAAAACCCGAGAGTTAGCTAATGATAATGATAATCAACAAGTGAATCAAAGTGCAAATGGCAGAAGTGAAAACATAACATAGATGTGATCCAAATATGGAAACAATATTCTGGCCCACACAACTGAGGGCCAATTACACAACCTCATGTTTTCAAATTCTAAATGTACTAAAATAATAATAAACGACTAATCTACTGTTTTAGCCCAAAATAGGCAGATGCTTCCTGCTGTGGCTCCTTATCATAGGGCTCCTCTTCGGACGCTATCGCCTCCAAATCTGCTGCGTACTCATCGGCCACTGTATCTGTGTCATCTGTACGGTTGAACATCGATGAATGAGTAGCCGGCTCAGTGTGATTTCTCCTCAAGATTACACACTGCCTCCTTAAACAAGGAATAACATAAAAACATATAGGCAATCTAAAACACAGTAAATGCATTCTTGTTAAATACATGAATGCATGAATGCAATCATCGGCCCGGGGAAAACATCCAGATGACCTGTGCCCCAGGTAAAACATCCAGATAGGCAAGTACGTACGATGATAATAGATACTGGTGTGCCCCAGGTAAAACGTCCAAACAGGCAGTTACGTATGTCACATACAACAACAATAGATGCTGGTTTGTGCTATGCATGCATGGTTAACCAACCCATTATTAGACCAATTGCAACCAGCCAATTTAAATGAGCTCACAGTCACTATGGGGAGCACATGACCCAGAGTAGGCCGACGGCTCAGGCATAGTGTCCCATGACCACCATCCCCGGCCCATGAGGCTTCACCATAGAGTGTGTGTAGTACCCACTGACATGTGGTCAATCAATTCAATGAAAGGGACCACCACCAATGCTAACTGGGAATGAATGTTGAAATCATTAAAATATGGCGATTTAAAGCATGATGGCATGAATGGTTTAAAGACGAGTAAACTGCGACCTTTAAAAGGTTACAAAGTTCATCCCAAGTCAGTTAGATGAAACCACGCATGGAATGGTAAACCCCATAGTTAGGTGCCAACAACCCAAGCCTCCATGTCAGGGGCCTACTCACATCACAACCAGTTCAATTACACCCTAAGCATGGACTCTCCTTTGCTTAGAACTTCTCGTGAAGAGATTTCAATCATTTGTGTGTCATAGCAACATAACAACAACAAAGATGTTATGAGGAACAAATCATATATTACAATTATATATTAACTGAGCTAACACATAACGCACATAATGAGTAACTGATTCAATCACATATTCAAGGATCTAAACAAGAAATACGCAGGGGAGTCATTACTCTAAATAAAACAAATCAAGTAAGTACAGTCTATTTCCTCACAGTTTACCATTAGTCTAACTAACCATTAATTTAATAAAGCTACTATTTCTGGTCCAGTTAGGGATGAAAGCTTAAGGGGAGGAAAATCATCACCAGAAATGTTGCAGGTTCTCCCTTAGTTCAAGTGATCGTGAGTACTCTGCTACCCGATGTCACATGAGTAGCTTCCTGGAGTCATCCCTAATCACCACAACTCGTATTAGAAGGCATTCTCAATCTTGGAATGAATAGGATTGTAGGGTTTTGATGTTTGAGGGGGCATAGGCCTGATTTGTGGTGACCAGGCCCACCAATCTCATGCCCAATGAGGAGGTCCACTCGAGCCTGCTTTAGTCCAGACATCGGGCCCAAAAATAGGCCCAATGGGGCTAGTTTATAGCCACATAGTGGGTGGCCCACCTGAATTAAAGGTCACCCTAATTTCTGGGCATTTAATCATATCTAGATGTGAGATTGTGGACATTTATCACACGGTTAGAAATGGTAAATATCAGAAGGACATCTTTCAATGATCAAGTGTTCATGAATAGGAAATTAGTATTGTTGAACTTATGTGTCTTCTGATGGAATCAGTGGATAATGTAAAGACCAACAAATTTACATTCTAGCAACTTTTTCACAATGGTTTTTCATCGACTGTCACCATTTGTGTGGCCTATGCTAATCACAAATGACACATAGTATGACCACTAATGGTTGGAGTAGATTTAATGCGATGAAATTAATGAATGAAATTTCCAACTGTTTCCAGACCCACCTTTACATATGGTGAGACCCACAGCGTCCTGAGTGAGGCCCGCCAGTAGTGCAGCCCACGGGACAAGAGTTTCACATGCGGTCCACTGAACTTGGATCCCACGTGCAACCCACTAAAATATATGGTGTGGCCCACCCGTTTTCAAACAAGGTGCGGCCCTTCCATTTCACTCGTGGTGCAGCCCACGGTTACGTGTGGTGTGATCCTCCTAAGCACACAACCCAACGCTGGTTGGGCAAATCGTCTGGCCCAGTGTCAGGTGAGGTGGGGTCCGTTGTAGCTCACCATTGAGCAGTCCCAAACCTAAACCCTTAGAAGGCTTGGTTCTGGGTTGGGCAGAGCTCACGACTTATTGTTGTGAGGCCCAGCAGCAATGTCCTGCTACGAACGGCCCACTATGGCATGTGTCATGGTCTGCTGAGCTGTAACCCCAGATGAGGCCCATCTACATCAAACATGGTGGGGCCCACTAGAATACATGACGTGGCCCACCATTTTGAACATAGGGCACGGTCAGCTGCATTGTGTGGCATGGCCCACAGTTTCACATGGTGTGGCTCGCCAGGAATGCAGCCTACCCGCCCTTATGTGGAGTGTCCCAAAACTGCTGTGGTGAGGCCCGTTGTTTAGCCACGATAAGGGCCGGGACTGGGCCCTGCTTTCGATCCAGACCTTGGCCTTCTTGCTGGCCACCTCGGCGTGTTACAGAGCTCGATTAAGAGTCGGCCTCAGGCCACAATCCATGCTCAGAATTAGGCCATCATTTGGCCTGATCCCGGTCCATCACAGGGCCGTTTCTGGGCCTGTTTTCAACTCACGTTGCTGCACTTGCTCGACCAGATTTTGGGCCCCATATACGGCCATTGTTTAGCCTATAGGCGCCTTGCTTCTCAGCACAAAATGGGACCTGCCTCTGCCACAATCCCGGCCTAGAACTCGTCCATCAATCGGGTCGATTCCGGCCCTAAACAGAGCGACGTTCTTGGCCGTGCTTCAACCCATCGTACAGACATGGATTAGTCTGGTTCTGGGCCTGAACCAGACCTGTCTTCTGGCATATCCTGGGTTCGAACTGTAGCCATGGACTGGCACGGTTTTGATCTGAGCTACGACCACTGTTCAGACTTATTGTCTGCCTGAACCCGACCATTGTTTGGCAGGTTTCCAGCCTGATACAACCATTGTTTTAACTTGTTTCCCTGAGTCTGTTTCAGAGCTCTATTGAGAGCTCAAAACAGGGCTCAACTGATGCTTCAACCCTGTCCATTTTCAGCCTAGGTTACTTCAGCAATATGCCTGACTTGCGACTTGAAATGGAGCCATTGTTTGGCTCAACTCCAACACTCAAACACCATTGCTGTTGGACCGAATCGCAGCCATCACTGGGCCTGGCTCCGGTCCAGCAAGCGTTGCTTCATCCTAGTCAAAACTACAAGGAGGTGGAGAAACGGTTCACCTGAGATAGGTGGACGTTGCCTGCTTGTTCACTCCCCAAGTATAGGGTTGTGATGTAGTAATAAACTCGGTAAGACCAAGGTCGAATCCACAGGGACTGAAACCTGTACGTTATCTGAAAATAACCTGATCTAGAACTAGGCTAAGATGAAATCTAAACCAATTATGATTTGAGGAATAATGGTGAAATAATTATCTAAAACTTAAGAAAATTCAGAGAAGGAAAACTAGAGATTCAGAGGATCCACTTGTAGAGATCAGGGAGATCTACACTTGATTCATGAAAATCAACTGAACTTCTTTTGATGTGGTTTTGAAAAGATGAAAGATATATGAATTAGAATGGATTCCATCACCAAACTATGCCCAAGAGACAAAGCAAACAACAGAATTAAACTAATTACCAACCAATCAACATGCCATGAAGGTTAGGAAGGGTACCGACATCCAACCATGCCCAGGAGACGATGGTGAACAACAGGGCTTCCTGACATCATAAACATAAAGAGGAAAAGAACATGATCAAAGCCATTGCAGACCCATTGTAATTTCAGTCACAACAGACCATTAAAGACTGAAAACATTCCCTTAATAAAATTAAATCAAAGTCCATTCAGTTTAAACAAAAGGCACAAGCATAGACTCATCCCGTCACGCTACAAGTTTCACCTCTTAGCCCTAGCTAAGAGGTTTAGCCACACATGAGTAGACTAGATCTCTTAAACAAAAGAAAAAAAATAAAAATAAAAATAAAAATAAAAGAAAAAGAAAAGAAAACAATCTACTCCCTCTCACGTCCCTGCCTCCACGTCCAGCCTCCAGCCAAGATCGATCGATCTCTGCTCCACGTCCTTCCTTTTATAGAGAACAGTTGTTTGCAGATTGGCTGGAGTCAGAGAACCGTCTCTCTTTACGCATTCCAATTCGCAGCGGAGTCAGTTGCGAACCTCTGTTTCCGCAGAAGAAAACGCAAAAACTGGTTGCCTTTGAAATGAATTTGAGATGAAGGATCATCCAGTTCGGTCAATCCGACTGCTTGGTTGGGATCAGAACCACCATTTCAAGAGTTTGGACGACCTGGATCATCAGCTTGATCCCGATCTTGATCGCACAACGTGTGGCAGTGATCGATTCTGTCCGGGTTTCACGAACGCATGATCTTGGATCTGTGATGACTGGTGGGCCCCTAATCAATTCCGACAGAGAAATCCACTCCGTCCAGTGAATTCCTATCGAAAAACCAGTAAGAAACGGCTAGTTTTTGGTTGGATTCGGTGTGGCCCACAAAATAGTTTGCTCCGCCGTCCGTCTTGTTTTTGCACGACCAAAAATGGATCTCCGATGCATTTTGAAAATTTGCCATCTAGGCATGAGTGATATGGTCCTTTGGAATCTCATGGACGGTCTGGATTGGACCTTCGAATTGTAATGGTGGCCCACAGGGTCCCCCGCAGTCGTCAGTGTGAATCGTGCGTCCCTGCATAAACAGGGACGCTGTGATGATCGGTGGGCCCCATTTTTTCGGTTTTCGATGAAATCCAACACGTCCATTGTATTCTTGACGAAAAACCAGTCGGGAATGAGTGGTTTTTATCAGGTTTTGGTATGGTCTAGTGTATTAACCCAACTCACCGTTCATTCTGCGTTTGACGGTGGAAATCCCGTGATCACGTGAGTTGGCTAAAAAGGAAAGCTTGGCCAAGGTTTTTACCACCCTTTGAGACGCTTGTACAGTTCGGATCATTTAAACGGATGACAAGTGGGGCCCACTGGTGAAAAACGGACGGACAGCGCTGGCCGCTGTCTCCATGAGGAAGAAGGCGCGGGTCAGCCCGGGTTTGACCGGGCTGACCGTTCGGTGTAGCGCGGTCGCGTGTACCTCATGTACACGCATTGTACATGCGGAGTTCACTGTGATGTTCGTGAGAAATCCGCTCCATCCATCCACTCTATCATATCATTTTAAGCGTTGGGACAAAAAATGAAGCATATCTAGGTAGCAGGCGGGTCCCGAATCAAGATTTTGCCGGCTGATATGTCAGTTTAGCCACTTCCACAGGGATCCGGGAGCTGAAATTCGACGTGTACGGTTAATTTAAGGTCCTCAGGCTGTGTATGAAGTTTCGGGCCGAATGGATCGTGGGAACCCCGTGATCTTGCATTCTGGACCAATTTCGAGCCACTTGAACTTCAGTTTCTCGATTTTCGCGGATCTCCAGTGTGTAAACTCGTCAATCTTGGTTCCCTGAAGTCCGTCCCTTGCCTTTGGTGACATCAGAGCATTAAATCCACGTGCTTAGCATCCTTTCAGACACATGATCGTAAATTCACCCTGCAACACAAACACGATTTAAATGGGCCTTTAAACATTTTCATGGTCGTAAATTCAGGTAATAATTGGGGTCTAATATACAATATTTGACCCTCAACACTGCTTCTCTTGAGCTGCAACAGGGTGGTCGGATTCCCTGTTTTTCCCTCTCTTTCCACTCTCTTTCTCCTCCCTCTCTCGGTACGAATTCCAAGGGCTACAGGGTTCTATATATAGCCATGGAGGAGGAGATTCCAACGGTCGGATGTGGCCCATCGGACGGTCAGCAACCAGTTTTCCAAAAAGGAAATGTTCCCTCTCTCTTTTCCTTGCTATAGGTGGATGTTCGGCCATTTTTGGCAAAAGGGAAAAACATCCATCCAACGGACGGATGGATGGGATCGTGTGATTGTTACGGTCGTGGGCCACCCGGATGCTCGCAATGGACCCATTATCTCAGATCCCAGTCGCACAAAGGATTTCAAGCCACCATTCCTGGTTTTTTCTCGTCCCTAAGCATAAGCCCGAAAACCCATACCGTTGTGGTCTGATGGGCCTTATGAACCAAGTGAACGGTTCAGATTGATCAGAAAGTGGCCTGTGTGGGTCACTTTGGAGCTTGAAGGTCACCAGTTCGAATTTCCAAATGGCAGGAGATTTCTATTTCCTCCATTTTTGTTTTGGTTCAGTCAAGGCTACTTTGATTGAACCAGCTGTCCCAGTGCACATCGTGCGTGAACGCATGGGGTGCACATGCACTCCACGTGGGGTCCACCATGATGTTCACAGTGAATCCATACCATTCATTTACCTTGGGGGCCAGCTGTAAGGGTTTCGACCTAGTTTGGGGTGGGGCCGATGTCCAGGTTGGCCATATCATGCTCTCCAGACCATCTAATGGTCAGTATAACTGATCCATTGGCCGGATCGACTTGATTTTTGGTCCCAACGGTCGAAAGTGGTGCCCAGGCGCAGTGGTGACTTAATTTGCCACCTATTATTCTGCGAAGACTAGCTAATAAGATTTTTATTCACTATCTCCTTACGAATTGACCTAGGACTGCTTTATTCTAAGGAGATTAGTTGGTTGTTACCTTCTCGATTGCCATGGGATTCTGTCTCAGCTCTGTGGGCCTCCAGGTGGATGGCTCTGATGCTGCCTAGAGTTCATACCCTGTATGCACCATGTGCAACTGTAACGCCCTGAAAATCGGGGGTCGAGTAGCCACTCAACTCCCGAGTTCCAAAACATCACTTATGCAACATATATGCTTATGATTCAATATTCTCTGTGTTAGTGCATTAATTATGAGTGGGATTATACCAAAACAGTAATTCATACTCCAGATCAAGTTGTAAAATGCAAGCGGAAGACTGAAAGACATAAATACATGTATATAAGTCAAAGATCACGTCTCCAGAGTATGAATACATCACTGAGTCACCATATACATGTCGTAGTCTCAAAAATCAAAATGTCAAAATGATACAACTATAATGATAATCCATCGGAGAACTGCATATAAGAGTACTCGTCTTGATCGTCGTAGCAGTCAGGCTCCGCCTCTGGGGTCACGCCGTCATCTGAAATCAAGACAGAGTCTGGTTGGTGTTTAAAACACCGTCCCGTAACGTGGGAGTAAGTGAACAACTCAGTGGAATCATAGAGCAAAGGTTAACATGTGATCAATTCAATCAAGCAGTAATGATAAAGCAGTAAATCACACATCCCTAAGTACTCTTGTTAATGCAAGAATGATATGAATGTATGATGCATGCCCTCGCTTACGCTCCCTCAGCGACTTCATCTCATGTTCGCGCATGAACAACATTGCCTCAATGCTTGACCTACTACGCTTGAACGCACGCGTAATGCAGTGCATGCATATGATTACCAAGTTCTTATTAGTCCTTTTCATATAGCAGGATTGAAAAACTAAGGTACCTCCCTTATATCATTCCCAAACAAGGATCCATTCTAGGGTCGTCAGTCCTAGTAAATCTCATACGATGATGCGGTTCTAGGTCGCTGCAAAGGGCTAGTTGCCAAATCAGTACAGGCCTAGTGTATACTCTAGATGCTACAGAAGGGTTGTCGCCTCCACGTAGAATCAGAGTATTCTCGAGGTCACTACAAAGGGCTCATCACCAATCAGTGTAGGCCGACAGCTCAAATACAGTGTCTCATACCACCATATTTGGCTCACGAGTCTGGGTTACTCACTGGTCACTACGGGGAGGCTCGTGGTCCCAGCGTAGGCCGACAGCTCGACCACGGTGTCCCATACTCCCATGTCCGGCTCATGAGTCTTAGCGGATCGGGGTACCAAGGTTAACGGGATTCCACCGATGAGTTTGATACCTTAGGTTCAAGCAGTAGCGTCCATACATGGTGAACATACATCGCCACATCGGGTTGCTTGACGGGCTCGACTAGCACGACCGTGCCCAAAGTTAATCGACATGAAGTGCATAAGCTCTCCGTGTGGCCTAACCACTGCCGACAACTTTAGTACGACTCGGGTTCGTTAAACACGTCCTACGTGGCGAAAGAATCTCAGTCACGACTTCAAGCCTGTTACCGATTGCCCGGACTATAACAGAGCCCCAATCACATTCAATCCTTACCCAGAAAACATGTGGAGTAGTCAAAGCAAAATTAACAAAGTAATTCAAACATGTTAACAAGCATGTTATAAAGCACAATGTAAGCAAGAAATATAAATACATACATTTCATGGGTAAGCGATTAAATTAAATAACTTGCATGGAGGAAATCATACACATCTCTAAGGTAGTTGAGAATCCTATCTTAACACCTACCCTAAGCACTATCATCTAAGTACTTACTCATACAAGCATTTTCACAAACACTTAGAATACACTTATTAACATACATATCGCATATTGGCCAAAACACGTATTAGGGCGAATCCTTTCGCTGAGTAGTTATTACACATATATCTAGCATATATACACAGTCATTAATCATGGCAAACACACTTTCATATTTTGTACGTATACAATATTTTCTACAAATATACAGAATACACTATACGCCATAAATTGCATACATAACTGAATTGCAAAATAAACATCACATTTTGCATGTGAAATAACACCCAGATCATGAATCTATCATTATCCGTCATTAAAAGCGTTGAAAACCATAACCTAAGCATCTATAGTCCGCACCTTACGTCAATAAACGCATAACGGAGTCAGTTTAAACACCAAGTCTTTATCAACGGTAGAATGGTAACCTATGGCATGAAATAGGTTAGCTATTTTATCACTTACACTAGTTGAATCTCTAGAACTAATTAGGGTTAGGATTTCTTACCCGAATATGGAATCAGAATTGCCGGAAAAGCGATACGGTAGTGATGGATAGGCATGTAGAAAGCAGGATAGAGCAACATGAATCTCCTCCCACTTCTCTCACACTTTCTCTCTCCTTACTCTCTTCTTTCTCCTAGGGTTTTCTCAAATTCGTATGGAGTGAATGAGAGAGTTTAAGGTCCTTATATAGGCCCAGAATTGCCGAAAATAGGCCGAAGGCCAAGGTATACTTAGGTTATGTCGGAAGGGAGTCTGTTCTGTCTTAACGGAGCACTTCCGGAGCCCCCTTGAGCCAAAGGTCGGACTTAAGCTCCCTGACTATGGATCTAGGTCGAGTTAAGTTTTCATTCCAGTCGGGTTCCCAGATCACACGTGGCGGACCGGTTTCAGTTCAACGGTCACCGAACCTCGATCAAGGTTACAAGTACACTGCCATGTGTATAAAATTTCTCAGATTCGAGGGTGTATTTGGGTCAGATTCTGACGGTCTTATTGCTAATATCAGGCCTGCAAGCGATAAGTCTCAGATTACTTAAATTAGATTTAATTTCTAAAGAAAACTATGTTTTCCAACACACTTCACTCCGAGCTCAAGCGAATAGCCCCGGGACACTATCTGGATTTGATTTCCGAGATGGTTGTCAAGCCTAGCAAGATGGTCCTAATTATATAAATTCGTATTATTCGGACTTTCAACGTGCGATTCAAATCCGATACGGAGTTTCAATGTGCTCCCGAGAGCAACTGGGTAATGAGATTGATCTTAGATTTCAGGGTAACCTAGCGTCAACGATTTTACGAGTTTTAGGTCTTGCAGATCGTATTTAAAGTGGATTAAGCGGATTTCGTAGCTAATCTAGCTTAGCACTTAGTTAATCTCGTCTAATTTCTAAAGGATTTGGTCCTGAGTGATTTCTGCCTGAGGTGGTACTCGGGTCTTTGTATGAAATTTTTCGAGACGTTACAATCTACCCCCCTTAAAGAAAAATTTTGTCCTCGAAATTAGTACCTTTTCGTACTCCTTGAGAATCTGAGGGTAGTTCTTTCTGACCTTTGCCTCTGTCTCCCAAGTAGCCTCTTCCTCAGTGTGATACGTCCACAATACTTTCACAAGTGGGATGACCTTGCTATGCAACACCTACTCCTTCCTGTCTAGAATACGCGTCGGACTCAGTACATATAATGCGTCCTCGCTCAACTGTACCTGCTCCCATTTGATGATATGGGAAGGATCAGGAACGTACTTCTTTAGCATGGAGACATGAAATACATTGTGTACGCCCGCAAGTGGTGTGGGCAAAGCAAGATGGTATGCTACCACACCCACTCGGTCTAATATCTGGAATGGGGTGATGAACCGCGACGTGAGGTTCCCTTTCTTGCTAAAACGAAGGACTCCCTTCATGGGGAAAACTCGGAGGAATACATGGTCCTCAACTTCGAACTCTAGCGGTTGTAGCCTTGTATCGGCGTAGCTCTTCTGTCTGCTCTACGCGGTAAGAAGTCGACGCCTGATAATGTCGATCTTCTCTAAGGTCGCCTGTACTAACTCTGGGCCAATCAAACTACGTTCGCCAACCTCTGTCCAGCAATGCGGTGCTCGGCAAGGGCGCCCGTACAGGGCCTCGTAAAGAGCCATGCCAATACTCACCTGAAAACTGTTATTGTAGGTGAACTCTGCATACGGGAGACAGTCATCCCAACTGTCCTTGAAGTCCAAAACACAAGCCCGTAGTATATCCTCCAAAATCTAATTCACCCGTTTCGTCTGCCCATTAGTCTGTGGGTGGAACGCGGTACTGAACTTCAACTTCACACCCATCACTTCCTGGATATGAGTCCAGAAGATAGATGTGAATCGCGTGTCTCTGTCCGAAACAATCTCCAAGGGAAGTCCATGTAGACGCACTATCTCCTTAATGTACAATCTGACAAACTCGTCTGCGGAGTTCGAAACTCTGATCGGAAGGAAATGAGCCGACATTGTCAACCGATCGACGATCACCAAGATGGAATCATGTCCCTTCCTCGTCTTCAGCAGCCCTGATATGAAATCCATAGAGATGAAGTCTCACTTCCATTTAGCTATGGGCATGGGCTGAAGCAGTCTAGGAGGTCGGCGATGTTCAGCCTTGACCTGCTGGCACGTGAGACAACGGGAGACATATTCTGCTATATGAGCCTTCATATTGTCCCACCAATATGACCTCTTCAGGTCCTGATACATCTTCGTGCTTCCAAGATGCATCACAAGCTTCGATCTGTGGGCAGCCTCGAGAATCTCCTGTCTCAAGTCATGAACGTTTGAGACGCATAAGCAGCCACGGTATCGTAGGCCCCCATCTTTGCCGACTCTCCACTCGGATTCCTCATCATCGCTAGCTTGCTTTCGAAGCTCAGATAATCGCGTATCGCCCTTCTGGGCCTCAATAATCCTGTCATCAGTAAGTGACCGCACCCGAATGTGCGTGACACTCTCGAATGGCTCTTCCACGGTGAGTTTCTGCTCGAAGTCCCATACGAACTCTACCATATCCCACTCTGTTATCATCAGTAGAGCCGCAAATACTATAGCCTTCTTGTGGCTCAATGCGTCTGCCACAAGGTTGGCCTTGCCAGAATGGTAGGAGACCTCGAACTTGAAGTCCTTCAAGATTTCCATCCATCGTATTCAAGTCTCGCTGAGTGAATATATAGCGAAGGCTCTTGTGGTCGCAGAAATGCTCGAACCCCTCTCCGTAGAGGTAACGTCTCCAGATCTTCAACGTAAAAATGACGGCCGCTAACTCTAGGTCATGAGTAGGGTAGTTTTCCTCGTGTTTCCTCAACTGTCACGACAGGTAGGCAATAACCTTGCCATTTTGCATCAGAACACCACCTAAACCAACGCGAGATGCATCGGTGTATATAGTATACTTGACCCCTTGCTCTGACAATATTAGTACAGGGGCGGACGTCAACCTGTCCTTCAGCTCTCGAAAAGCTGATTCCACCTTCTCATTCCAGGCGAACTTCAGATCCTTTCGTGTCAACTGAGACAAAGGTCTGGCTATCTTCGAGAAGTCGAAGTCCCGAATAAATCGTTGATAGTAACCCGCCAAACCAAGAAAACTCCTCACCTCAGTAACCGAACCAGGCTGCTTCCAGTCCTGAACCGCTGCTACCTTAGCAAGGTCCACCACTATGCCTTCCTTGGATACCACGTGCCCTAAGAACTTGACTTCCTCTTTCTAGAAGTCACATTTCTTGTACTGTGCGAACAACTGGTTCTTCTTCAAAGTATCTAAGATTACTCGTAGGTGTTCCTCATGCTCTTCCCGACTCTTAGAGTATATGAGGATGTCATCAATAAATATGATGAAGAATCGGAACAGAAACGGCCGAAACACCCTGTTCATCTTGTCCATGAACACGGCCGGTGCGTTCGTAAGACCGAACGACATCACGAGAAACTCATAGTGCCCAAAACAAGTCTTGAAGGCTGTCTTCTGCACGTCCTCATCCCTAACGCGCAACTGATGATACCCCGACTGCAGATCGATCTTGGAGAAGTATCGTGCCCCCTTCAACTGATCAAACAGATCATCTATCCTGGGCAAAGGATATTTGTTCTTCACCGTCACCTGGTTTAACCGGCGATCATCAATACATAATCGCAGTGAACCGTCTTTCTTCTTCATAAATAACACAGGCGCTCCCCAAGGAGACACGCTAGGCTGTATAAAGCCTGCATCCAACAGATCATCGATCTGTTTCCTCAACTCCTCCAGCTCACATGGAGGCATACGATTAGTCGGTAATGAAATGGGAGTCGCATCAGGCATCAGATCAATGGTAAAATCAATCTCACGCTGAGGCGGTAATCCGGGTATCTTCCTGAACACATCTCAGAACTCTTGGACTACTGGAGTGTCCTCAAGTGTTGGACCATAAGCATCCTCTAGCATGGAAGTGTAACAACTAATACGATAGGGCCAACTGACCTGTACTGGGAAAGTAAAGGTCTTGCCCTCTGGTTCACAGGCTGTCACCACTCTAGTATCACAGTCAATCTCTATCTTCATCTCTGTGAGCCAATCCATACCGAGAATGACATCATAATGATGCAACGGGGTGACAATCGCGTCAACGAGCACTGTTCTGCTCCTTACGTCTATTGAACACCCTTTACAGGTCCTGGTGACGTTCGAGAAAGTCCCAGTGGCGGTAAGGATCCTCACCCTAACCATAGGACTAGTTTCTAACCCCAGTCGCTTGACTGCTGCGCATGATATGATGGAAATAGTGGACCCAGTGTCCATCAACAGAAATATAGGGGTACCTTGGACATGTGTAGTGACCTTGAAGGCCATGGGTGCTGAAGGTGTTATCTCTGGCTATTTCGCTGTAAGTGCATGAACGCGTGCCTGTTGAGGTCGGTTGGGCCGAGGTACCATAGGTCACTGAGGCGGCCTAAATTGAGGTGCAAGGAGTCAGAATGATGGATGTGCAGGGATAGAATGCAGGGGTGGAGCCAATATAGTCTGAGAGCGAGTGCGGTCGATCCTCTGTGGCCTGGCCTCCCACAGTAGGTACATGTCATGCCCGATCGCCTCATCGGAACTAATGGCACTGCAATCTTGGGAGGAAGTCTGTGCGAGGCCTCTTGCCGAGGAATGGCCTGCTCGACATATCTGGTAGGGGCCTAGTAACCATAGCCTCACGAGAACGTGTCAATCGATCCCCGTCCTTCTCTGCTCGCATAGACATGTGTACTAGCTCAACATAAGAGGGTATGCTAGCACATCACATCTTTAAACGAATATCAGGGCGCAGGCCCTCGGAAAAGTGCCGCATCCGCATTTGTGCTTCGGTAAGTATCGGAGGAACATATCGGCCTAACTCCGTGAACCGATGCTCATACTCTGTCACTATCATGCCTCCCTGTCTAAGGCGAAAGAATTCATTCTCCTTCTCGTGTTGGTACGTCTGGGGGTAATACTTCTCATGAAAGTGGAACTCAAAAGCTGCCCATGTCCATATGTAGTCAACTGCAACTGTCTGCAGAACACTATCCCACCACAAGCTAGCCTCCTTTTCAAACATAAAGGTGGCCAACTCGACCTGTTCCTGCTCGGTATAATGTAGCATCCTCAGCATCTTGGAGTTGCGGTCGAGCCAATATTTGGCCTCCTCGGGTCTGTGAGAATTCGTAAAGGTAGGAGGCCTCAAGCGCTGGAATTGCTCGAGGAGACCACTCGTACCCAGATTCCCCGTAGGGTATGCAGTAGAAGTAGGGGGAAGCATACCCTCATCCTGAGTAGAAGGCCGTACAGGCTCAGCAGGGTGCACAGATGGTGAAGGTGGAGTCGTGTTCCCACCCTGAGCTAGGGCCCCTGCAATGGTGGCCAAAAGCTGCTGCTGCTGCTGCTGATGTTGCACCTGCTACTGCTGATGCTGCACTTACTGTTGGTGCATCATCATCAGTAACTGCTCTAACCTATCCATAGGTGGGGCTGCCTGAGGCACATGCTGTATCGAAGAAGACGTACGGTTCTGCTCACGAACCAGTGGTGTGTAAGGTGGCGGCCCAACTGTAGGACTCATAGAAGGCTGAGACTCAGGTATAGTCTCACAAACAGGGCCCACACCGGGGTCCATATGACCATCACATCGGGGAGGTGCCTGATCCATCGAATCAATAAGTGTGAGGTGTACCGTGCTCCGCGTGACCTTCTGTGGCATAACCTATATGACATAGGGTGCAACCCAAGTCAGATTCAGCATGCACACAAACTTACTACGCAGCATTTATACACAAATTAAAGCAAATGAATAAATTTCATTCACCAAAATTTGTCATAATACATGGAATACAGAGTTACATGAATCATGACAGAAGATGCATGTGAGCTAATACAACCAAGACTTTAAACACTAAAACCATTCTACTAACTACTACACTACTAGGCTCAACAACACAAACACAAACATAAGCTAAAGCAGTAACCAAAACGAGTTGCAAGACAATGTCAAGGATGACTAGGCATCCAAGTCTGGTGAAGGAGGAGGGGCACCCTTAACATGCAAGCAGCACAGGATAGACTTCAACATACGAGTCACCTTCTTGAACTTGTGCTTCACGAGGCCTCGAAGATCCATAATATCCTATCGTAGGACCTCCTGACCCTGTCGTAGGGCAGCCTGATCCTCCTCAAGTCGAGTTATAAAAGCATCCCTAACTGTCCGATCAGTGTCCTGTCCTGATGGCGTAGGTGGGGAGCTCTCCTCCGTATCCTGGGCCTCCTCTTCTTCCTCTTCTATCACTTCCCTGCTTTCCTCCTCGCTTTCATACTCCTCACTAGCCATCTCATCCTCACTCTCATCAAGTTGGGCTTGTCGCTGCCGTGGCTCGATTTTCATTTGATTGAGAGTAGTTTCGTCGATGAAATGTTGTGGCACTGAGAGTTCTGCACTAAGACTATAGCTGAACTCGCGTGCAATCTTGCATATAAGCCGACTAAAGGGAAGCAAATCAGTCTTTCTATTGGAGCGTGCGGTAAGCACTATCTACCGCAGAACATATATAGGCACGCACAACTTCTCACCCTGCCCTGCCTGATACAAGAAATCTACCATCAGGTGCATGTACTCACTGCGATTACCCCACCTGGGTACACGTTAAACATGCAGATATGGTGGAGTAGGCGAAAATCATCCGTTATGTTTGATGCCAGGATGCTATTGTTGGGCTACCACTGTACCAGTCGGCCACAAAGAGAACACGTACGACGATCCCTTTCACATGCACTCTTCAGATTCTTCTCGCTCGCGTGAACTTGACCAAGCGGTATGCCCAGGAGTCGAGTTATCAGACCAGCATCAATTGTGGCCTCCCGATCTCTTCCGAATGGGATTTTAAACTGCAAGGGAACCAGCGTAGGTTCTCGAATATGGGCATAGAATGAAAGGACAGTGCCCACATTTGCACGATATTTTTCTTCAAACACAGGGCCCCAACCGGCCTCAGCTAGGCGCTCTAATAGCAGATACTTCCCAAAGAGCCGCCCATCCACTCGAGCTTCAAAAAGGACCCTACGGCCTGCATATCGTCAATGGGACAACTCCGCCAATAGAGCTCTTGGGAGAGGAGCCTGAGGATCGAGGTCCTGCTTAGTCCGTACCTCATGTGCAACGCCCGTGCTTACGGCGGCGCCTCTCAGTCTCCTTACACGAGTGGGGTGACTAGGCTCGACTTCATCCACGACACCCTTTCTCTTTCCCATGAGAGAGAGAAAGGTGGAGATTGAGAAAACGACGGTAATAACTTTGAATAAAGCCATGGAAAAAGAGAAGAAAAGGGAGAAAAGGGCTAGAGTCTTTAGGCCTCCACGGATTTGAGCCTCTAAGGGGCGTGTAAAGGCTCAAATGGAAGAGAATGGAGAGGAAAAATGAAGAAAGAGGATGGGTAGTGGGTGTACACGAATTTAAGCCTCAAATGGGGGATTCAAGAGCTCAAATGAGAGAGAATGGAGAAGGTAGGCAGCAATGGAGACGGGTTTACATTAGGGTAGTGGGTGTGGTGCATGAAAATGAAAGAGGAAGAGGTTAGAGGGGAGATATTTGTGAAAAATCTGAAGTTTGGAAGAGAAAGGAGAGCTTGGGAGGGCACTTTGTAAAGGAGGGGCGTGTTTGGAAGGGTTTTAATAAAAAAACCCTTGCATCAAGGGGCCACACTACACCCCAAACTCGATCGGCCCGAGGGGCCCGCCCAGCCAGGCCCGTTTGGCGGCGAGGTCCTCGCCAACCTCTGGAGGTTCTGGCGAGGGCTCACCATTTGGGCGAGGTCCTCCTGCCCCTTGGTCCAAAAAATATGTGGGGCCCACCCTGGGCCCCCCTGAAAGTGCCCGATTTGGGCCCCACCTCCGTTTTGAGCCTATTCGGGCCATTTCGAATACTATCTGATGTATATTCGCATTTAGCGATTTCTAAAGGCTGAGAGGGGATCATTTGTGATCTAA
Organism: Magnolia officinalis; assembly: GCA_021015155.1. Lineage (NCBI taxonomy): Eukaryota > Viridiplantae > Streptophyta > Magnoliopsida > Magnoliales > Magnoliaceae > Magnolia > Magnolia officinalis. The sequence goes on along the minus strand of JAJHSJ010000004.1, from coordinate 37,232,240 downwards.
ATCCGTCGTTTAACGGTCTAGGAGTGATCCGGGGTCGCCTCATGCGATCATGGAGGTGTACGGACTCGATCTTGGCGATCATTTTCGGTGAACTTTGCCAATTGGTGAAACCGGAACTCCTATGACTGTTTCTACATTTTCTCACACCCACCTAAGTAAAAAAGAGTTAGCGTATGTTGTGTGACCATAACCCAGGTCCGGTTTAATCCAAATTATGCTCTGATAACAACTTGTAACGCCCTGAAAATCGGGGGTCGAGTAGCCACTCAACTCCTAAGTTTCAAAACATCACTTATGCAACATATATGCTTATGATTCAATGTTGTCTATGTTAGTGTATTAATCATGAGTGGGATTATACCAAAACAGTAATTCATACTCTAGATCAAGTTGTAAAATGCAAGCGGAAGACTAAAAGACATAAATACACGTATATAAGTCAAAGATCACGTTTCCAGAGTATGAATACATCACTGAGTCACCATATACATGTCATAGTCTCAAAAATCAAAATGTTAAAATGATACTACTATAATGATAATCCATCGAAGAACTGCATATAAGAGTACTCGTCCTGATCGTCATAGTAGTTAGGCTCTGCCTCCGGGGTCACGCCGTCATTTGAAATCAAGACAGAGTCTAGTTGGTGTTTAAAACACCATCCTGTAACGTGGGAGTGACTGATCAACTCAGTGGAATCATAGAGCAAAGGTTAACATGTTATCAATTTAATCAAGCAGTAATGATAAAGCAGTAAATCACACATCCCTAAGTACTCTTGTTAATGCAAGAATGATATGAATGTATGATGCATGCCCTCGCTTATGCTCCCTCAGCGACTTCATCTCACGTTTGCGCATGAACAACACTGCCTCAGTGCTTGACCTGCTACACCTGAACGCACGCGTAATGCAGTGCATGCATATGATTGCCAAGTTCTTATTAGTCCTTTTCATACAACAGGATTGGGAAACTAAGATACCTCTCTTATATCATTACTAAACAAGGATCCATTCTAGGGTCGTCAGTCCTAGTAAATCTCATACGATGATGCAATTCTACATCGCTGCAAAGGGCTCGTCGCCAAATCATTATAGGCCTAGTGTATACTCTAGATGCTACGGAAGGGTTGTCGCCTCCACGTAGAATTAGAGTATGCTCGAGGTCACTACAAAGGGCTTGTCACCAATCAGTGTAGGCCGACAGCTCGAATACAATATCCCATACCACCGTATTCGGCTCACCCTGTGACCAGTGAGCAACTAAGACTCGTGAGCCAGGCATGGTGGTATGGGACACCGTGTTCGTGCCGTCGGCCTACGCTGAGGCGACGAGCCTCCTTGTAGTGATCGCGAGTATAAACTTTTGAATTTGCCTATCAACTGCTTTTCATTAGAAGTGATGCCCTACAACTTGCCTATCGTATGTGATTAGCTAGGATTGACGACCCTAGATGGATCCTTCGGTTCGGGTTAATGATATAAAGGGAGGTACCTTAGCTTCCCGAACTTGCTATATGAAAAAGCTTAATTAAGTACTTGGCTAACACGACCATGCATCGCATTGCATTAGTTAGGATGTGCTTTTGGCGATGAAGTTGCACTGTTTTTGAGGGAGTGTTGTCATATGCGTAATTGGTTGTCGGAGTCACTTTTTTCTTTAGGGAGCTTTGATGCGAGGTCAGACATCATTACTTGCACTCCATTCCTGCATTAACAAGAGTAGTTAGGAAGTGATTGTTAAGTTTCTTTATCACTACTACTTGATTGACTTGATAACATGTTAACCTTTGTCTTATAGCACCACTGAGTTGATCACTCACTCCCACCCTGGGACGGTGTTTTAAAACACTAACCAGACTCTGGTTTAGATGCAGGTTTTGATGAAGTCTATGTGTAACATCCCGGATTTTTGCCAACCTGGAATTAGACGTCCTTAGGCGATGTGTCAATCCTAACACAGGTTTAACTTCCCAAACGCTCAATTAAAGCCTCAAATCCATTTTCAAACCATGTTCTTCACAAATCCCACCCTTCACTACCTTGTGCTTTCAATTTTTCAAAGCACTTTCGCCCTAGACACTAACTTAAACTAGCTAAGTAGTAAAACTTGGATCACCTTAGATACAGACTACAAAGGCCTAAGTACCATCTCAGACAGAAATCTTACAGGACTAAATCCTTTAGAAATTAGGCGAGAATTAGCTAGTGCTAAACTAGAGTACCTGTGAAATTAGCACCAATCGCTTTAAATACGATCTGCAAGACCCAAAACTTGTAGAATCATTGACGCTAGGTTACCCTAAAACTTAGGATCAATCTCATTACCCGGCTGCTCACGGGAGCATCTCGAAACTCCGTATTGGATCTGGATCGCACGTCAGAAGTCCGATTAACACGAAGTTAAGGAACTAGGACCGCCTCACTGGGCTTGACAACCATCTCGGAAATCAAGTCCGAACGATGTCCCACGACCATTCGTTTGGATCCGGAGCGAGGGAGTGTGAAAAACACTATTATCTTTACAAAATAAATATCTGGAATAGTGATCTGGCACCATTCGCTTGCGCATCAGTATTAAGCAACCAGACCGTCAGAATCAGACCAAATTACATCCTCGGATCAGGAAAAATTTCAGGAACATTTACATGTACTTGAAATTTCGGATCGTGGCCCACTGACCGTTGAACTGAAACTGGTCCGCCACGTGTGATCTGGGAATCCGATCGAGTCGAAACCGTAATCCCACGTAGATCCATGAGTTGTGAGCTTAAGTCTGACGTTTGGCTCAAGGAGGGCCACCAGAACACCTCTTTTGAGCTGACAAAGTGCCGAAATACCTATAATAGACGTACCCCTTGAACAGGAGTCTATTTCGGAGAGGTTTTTGGCTATATAAGGGCCTTAGAACAGCCCCTCTCACAGCCATAGGAATTTGGGATAAAACCCTAGTGAGAGAGAGAGAAAGGAGAGAGAAGACTTAGGATTTATGAGAGCACCTTCCTCCTACTGCTTTCAATCATTGCACGGCCTACACCGCTTCTTTCCAGGTGCTTTCCCAGCGGTATCCACTCCGTTTTAAGGTAAGAAACCCTAACCCTAGGTCTGATTTGAAGTGTATAGGTTGTAGGTTGTGAAATAGCTAACCTGTTTCGTTATATAGGTTGCCAAACTGCCGAATATGGAAGCTTAGCAAACCTATTGACTCCGTTACGATTCTACGACAAAAGGTGCAGACTTTAGACGTATAGGTTATGGTTTTCAACGTTTTCAATGTCAGTTAATGATAGATTCATGATCTGCACGCAATTGCACATGTACAAAGTGCTTTCTGTTTTCTGTTTCGATTAAAGATGTAGATTATGAAATTTTACATATTCTAGGTATTTGTAGAAAATACCGTGTACGAATAAATTTTGGAAATGTGTTTGACATGATTAATTGTTGTATGAATATATGATATATGGATAAAATACTAATTTGGCAAAAGGATTCGTCCAAATACATGTTCTACTAATATACATTATGTAAGTAGAAATACTGTATTGTAGAAAGTACCGTATACGTATGTATTTGGAGATGTGTTTGCCATGATTGTTTGTTGTATAAATATATTATACATGCGTAAATTACTAGTTTGGCGAAAGAGTTCGCCCTAATACATGTTTGTTAACATACGCTATATATGTTGGAATAGTGTATTCTAAGTGTTTGTTGAAATGACTAAGTAAATATGGATTTATGATTTATGTTTGTCATGTGTATTGAATGTAAGAACATGATTGAAATGTACTAGTCAACCCCTTGACGAAAGGATTTGCCCTAAATCACGCTACGGTCAATACACTACATATGTTAAAGTGTGTAGTCCAAGTGTTTGTGGAAATGACTGAATGAATATAGAACTTGGACCCATGCTTGCCATGACTATCCGTCGTGGGTGCACGCGTGTTATAAGTGGGGTAGCTCCCTAGTAGAAGGATTTGGCCTAATACATATGTGATCAACATATGTCATGTATGTGATGTATGTAGTTCAAGTGTTTCTTGAAATGTCTGAATGAGTAGTAGTTAGCAAATTGTAATGTATAAGGGTGTTGAGATATGATTCTCAACCTCTTTTAACTATGTGTATGATCTCCTTTGATAGTTGTGTGATTAGGAATTGAACATGTACAAACTCATGCTTGTGTTGTGATTCATAACATGCTCAACTGCTTTATGATTTTAACTACGTAATGCATATGTTTAAATTTATATTTACGTTGTATGATCCGTCATGGGTGATGGGGGAGCGGAGCAACGAGTGCGTGCAACAGCCCTGGCAGCCCTAAACGGATGATACCGGACCTCGATTGTATGAGTTGAATCTTGATCCACTACTGCTTTATTTATCTGCACTTGATTGTGTTTGGGGCTATGATTATAGTCCAGACAATCGTTACCAGAATTGCATTCGTGGCTGTGATTCATTTGCCACGTGAGATGTGTTCGACGAACCCGAGTCGTACTCCGGTTGACGATAGTGGTTGCCACGCGAAGTGCTTAGGCACTTCATGTCGTTCAACTTGTTGTGCGCTCGAGCTATCCGAGCTCGTCAAGTAACCCGATCTGTCTTATGTATGTTCACCATGTTTGGACGCTACTGCTTGAACCTAGGGTACCAAACTTACCAGTGAAATATCTTTTAACCATGGTACCTCAATCCGCTAAGACTCATGAGCCGGGCATGGTGGTATGGGACACCGTGGTCGAGCTGTCGGCCTACGCTGGGGCCACGTGCCTCCCCGTAGTGACTATTGAGCAACCAAACTCGTGAGCCGAATACGGTGGTACGGGACACTGTATTCGAGCTGTCGATACTTACGGCGAGAGCCGAGTATGGTGAGACCTGTACTCGTGCTGACAGGCGACGAGTCCTCTGTAGTATTTTCGAGTATACTCCAAGGTCTGTGATTGACGACGAGTCTTTCACAGCAACTAGAGTATGAGTGGAGCCGAGTATGGTGAGACCTATACTCGAGCTGACGGCTAGTGATTGAGCCGAGTACGGTGAGAGTTGTACTCGAGCTGACGGTCAGCAATTGAGCCGCATATGGTGAGATCTGTATCCGTGCTGATGGGTGACGAGCCCTTTGTGATGCCTTCGCTATGCCTCTCAAACCATAATATCGTATGAGATTAACTAGGATTGACGACCCTAGAATGGATCATATTTGGGAATGATATAAGGGAGGTACCTTAGTTTCCCAATACTGCTGTTTGAAACGACTAATAACAACTCGGAAATCATGCGCATCATTGCACCGCATGTGCCTAGTAGATGTGGAGCACTGAGGGAGTTATGCATTCGCGAACGTAAGATGATGTCGCATGAGGGTAGTTTGGCAAGGGCATACATCATGTCATTTCATACTTGCATTAAATAAGAGTAGTTAGAATTGTTTGATTGTACTACTTTATCATTACTGCTTGACTGAGTTGATAACATGTTAACCTATGCTTTACTGTTCCACTGAGTTGATCACTCACTCCCACGTTACAGGGCGGTGTTTGCAACACCAACCAGATTTGTTGAGTTTCAGGTGTTGGCGATGCTTATGAAGCAGAGCCGAACTACTACTATGATGTTGAGGAGGAGTTCTCCTACATGTAATCTCTGACAGGTCTATGAAGACCTGGTATTGTATTGACGGAGCTACGGTACTTGGGATAGGAGACATTACACTTCCTCACATTTGGTATATTTTAGAACTGTACTTGTAATTATTTAACCTGGTAATGTTATCACACTCTGGAGACTTATCATAGTTTATATATTTTATCTATCTATCACAGTCTTCTGCTTGCAAATTTAACTGTCTCTGGAGTATGATATGCTGTTTTGGCTTAATCTCACTCATGTTCAATGCACGAATACAGTCAACATTCAATCATCATTCATTTTGTTGCATAAGTGATGTTCTGGAACCCGGGAGTTGAGTTTATGCTCGACCCTCGATTTTCAGGGCGTTACAAGATGGTATCAGAGCATGATTTGGATTAAACCGGACCTGGGTTATGGTCACACAACGCACACTGACGCACTCTGACTTAGGAGGGAGCGACAGAATGTAGAAACAGTCTTAGGCATCCCTGTTTCGTCCAACGGCTAGTTCACTGAAAACGAACGCCGAAATCGAGTCTGTATTCAACCATGGTCGCACGGGTCGACCTTAAAAACATTCCTAGGCCGTCTATTAATGAGTCTAGATTACAAACCACCTCACCCCAACCGTTGAAAATCGATAGAATACGGGATAAGAGTGACGATGATAACTAGTCCAAATCCTCGGAGCTTCTCTGGACACCTCACAGATACTCCTCGAATCCACGAGGAAAGAAAAATAGAAAATAGTAATAAATTCTAATACATTCGAAATTGAATAATGAATGCTTAAAAATGAGTTCACAGCCCTTTAAATAGGGATACCAAGTAATGGGAACGAAATCAGAAACAAACTACAACTAAAACTCCTAGAATTCGCGACTTACTATAGGGTCGTGATGTCTACTAGTGCACGAGGTTCTCGGCCAGAAATAGTAAGTGACCTATTTGTCTTCACCAAACTGTCCTCCTAATTATTCTAAGTCCTTTGCATGATGGGCGTAACTCCTAAAGCTCGACCGATGAAGAGTAACTAAACTAAAACTACCATTTTTAGCAAAACAAAATTGAAACGGGGAAATGACCGTCAATCGGAGGGTTTTCTCGCAATTTCGGGCTGCGTAACCCAGCATAGCGGGGTTGGTTGGCTTCATTAGCTCGTTCTACCCCAAATTCATATATTTTACGTCAGATAACTCATTCCGGATTGCAAGTTACGTCCAATTATCCCGAAACTACCCAAAATGGAGCAAAACAGAGTCGGGGGCCTCCCCACTTAAATCCGATGGGACCCAGGGTCGAACCAGGGTGCATTTGGCACCTTGAGACCATGGAGAACATGGCCCCACCACGTCAGCGTGGTGCCGGCCAAGGCAGACCGCGACGGAGCCGCGGTCACGGCGGTCGACCGCGGTCCGGTGGCCCATCTAAGGTGGGTCCGGGGCTGGGGTTGGTCGGCCCGACCTCCCCTACCCCCTGGCACGTGCGGTTTCGCCTAATGTTTCAGATTTAAGGGGCTGAAGCACCCCACTCTCTCATTTCACCCTTCCAAGCCCTCCAACTTGTTGTTTCTCTCTCCAATCTCCCTCTCAATCCTACATTCCACCTTTTTCGACCACCATCCATCCTTCCACAATGTTTACAGTAATACCTACCTCTCTCCCTCTTCATTCTCTCTCAATTGAGCTCCTACACCCCCCATTTGAGGCTCAAATTCCTGTAAACTCTCAACCCAGCCCATCTCTTCACTTCCTTTTTTTAAACCCTGTCTGTTGGGCCTCTACAACGTCTATTGAGACCCCAATCCGTGGAGAACCAAACCTCTAGCCCTATCTCTCTCTCTCCATCACTTTTCATTCACTTTTTCATGGCTCTATCCGAGCATGTACGGCCATTCTCTTGGATGTCTAATCATCCATATTGTTGCCTCGTAGTTCGCATGGGTTACTGTCTTAGGGTGCTTATGATTTCATGTTGATGGTTGTAGTTGTTGGTAGAATATTTTAGATATTTGAGGACGTTTAGGGCCCGTTTGGCCAATTGCATTAGGTGAGTTTAGGGTGGATAGAATTGAAAAGGTAACAATAAATGTATGTGTAAGGTATGGCCCTAGATTGGTTGTATCCCATGTTTTCCAACACCATGTTTAAAATGTATGTAATTAAAAGTAAATTCTGAGATTTCCTTTCAAATAACACTTAGAAATTCTGATTCTTGGGATTTGGAAATCCCATCTCACGCTTTCTGACACGAGGCTCATTTTCCAAAGCCTATACCAATAATTTTGATCCCCACCTACCCTCCTACCAACCATGTCACTCCCAATCCCGAGGTAGGATTAGTAATGCGGTCCCATTCAATACAACTTAGGACCACTTGGCAAATAGTGTTGAAGTGATAAAGTCCCTTGATATACATTAACCCACCACACTCTGATAGCTTAAACTTTTAGAGTAAATGGTTGTTTGACAAATAGACCCTTGGAGTTTTGGACCTAGAGCGGTGCTTCGACAGACCTGACAGTATAGGAAATCCGACAAATTAAGAACGTGAACTCTAGAACCCCCTTAGTTGGTTTGAGCATATGTGAAATGCTCGAGCGTCAAGTACAGACAACTCAATCCCACTTAGACAACGTTTGACCCTACGCGATAAATAATTTCTTGTATTAGAAATGATCTGAAATCAGCTAGTGTATAAGAATAGACTTTGGATTATACCTAGGGAAAACTTCTATATTCCTTGGATTCAATGATAGGTCAAATCTATACACCCTTTAGAATCGCCTTCTCAAGGACTTAGTACAATCGGGAACACAGAGTAGAGAAACTACATATAAGCGAGGTACTCCGGGTCTAAGTAGAATTCTCAATCCTGGTAGTGGCCAATGAACCCTATGCTCTGATCAAGCAGAAGGTCGGGATCGACTAGGATTAAGAAATGATATGACAACTTTCTGTTCTAGCTAGGCAGGAGGTCCATGTATCCGACTCAGACCCACTACACAACATTCCTTCCGTGTTGGCTCGACCACTTACAACCAAAAGTTTATAACTTCATCTTCGAGAAGTGTTAAGAACATATAGCCAATAGAGATTTTCTTTTAGGCCCCAAGAAATTACCCAAATGGGCAACAATTAGTTAGGAATTAGGTCTCAAATTGCATGCCACGTCAGCATACATATTGTGCTTATGAACGTAGAAAGATAGCCTGCCTGTTAAGCCAGACATCATTAAATAGGATAAGTCTGGACTGCGACAAAACCCCTTGGTAGAATTAGGCATCTTGCCTCAGACTCACACCTGCCCCTGACATCAACCACATTACCCATCATTTTTAGCTCCTCACGATACCCATAGGTATCAATGCCATAGTACACATCGTCGATGAAAGGTAGACCAATGTGTTTCCCATTTCATGTCAAGGATAGGTTATAAATTACACCTTGTTCTAACATACGGATCAGGACATAGCTCTTGAGCCTTGAGGGTGAAAATAAAATTTTAAGGGGGGTAGAACATTATGAGTCCAATCTAGTTAGGTCAGCTAATACACCTCTTTGATCTGGGTAGCGCATCGAAAACATGGTTGACCCTACCCCATTGGCCTAGGATCGAAACGGTGCTCGTTGAATACGAACATTATATAAGCCCTAGCCTGTCCTACTATGAGAAACCGTTTTAGGATGATCTAGTAAGATTTGATTCACCATTTCCTTGGACATAGATAATAACAAGGACTTTCTTGGACAAAGACCTAAAGAGCAACCTTAGAAATAAACAATTTGAACCTTTCAATGATAGACATTCCCTACATTTTTAGAGTGATCGGACTACAGAGTTACTGACATCTACAACTGCGAAGTTTTCGCGGCTTGACCCAATTCCCAATCCTGGGTGACTACCGATGGACTCTCTGCTGACGAGCGGACGACCAGGATCCACCCGGATTCGGAAGGGATACGATGAGCTTCCTACCTTGGCCCGGTAGATGATCGATGTATCGGGATCGAGCCCACTATTACCGTCTCTTCGTGTTGGTCAAACAATGAAAACAACTATCTTACTCTAAATTGTTGGGCATTGTCGTCGAGACTCCAAATAGGTAAAGAAATAAATGGTAGCAAACCATCAGGGTATGAGAAATGGATAAAGAATTAAGTTTTAAGGGGGGTAGACTAAAATGAACCAGACTGGTATATACCCTACCACGCGCAGAAACTTGGAATCAATAAGTCTTAAGCAAATGAAATAATAGAAATCTTCCCTTACTACCCTTAGCCAATTTCGGGGACGAAATTTTGTTTTAAGGGGGGTAGATTGTAACATCTCGGATTTTTGCCAACCTAGAATTAGACGTCCTTAGGCGATGTGTCAATCCTAACACAGGTTTAACTTCCCAAACGCTCAATTAAAGCCTCAAATCCCTTTTTAAACCATGTTCTCCACAAATCCCACCCTTCACTACCTTGTGCTTTCAATTTTTCAAAGCACTTTCACCCTAGACACTAACTTAAACTAGCTAAGTAGTAAAACTTGGATCACCTTATATACAGACTACAAAGGCCTAAGTACCATCTCAGACAGAAATCTTACAAGACTAAATCCTTTAGAAATTAGGCGAGAATTAGCTAGTAATAAACTAGAGTGCCTGTGAAATTAGCACCAATCGCTTTAAATACGATCTGCAAGACCCAAAACTTGTAGAATCATTGACGCTAGGTTACCCTAAAACATAGGATCAATCTCATTACCCGGCTGCTCACGGGAGCATCTCGAAACTCCGTATTGGATCTGGACTGCACGTCAGAAGTCCGATTAACACGAAGTTAAGGAACTAGGACCGCCTCACTGGGCTTGACAACCATCTCGGAAATCAAGTCCGAACGATGTCCCACGACCATTCGTTTGGATCCGGAGCGAGGGAGTGTGAAAAACACTATTCTCTTTACAAAATAAATATCTGGAATAGTGATCTAGCACCATTCGCTTGCGCATCAGTATTAAGCAACCAGACCGTTAGAATCAGACCAAATTACACCCTCGGATCAGGAAAAATTTCAGGAACATTTACATGTACTTGGAATTTCGGATCGTGGCCCACTGACCGTTGAACTGAAACTGGTCCGCCACGTGTGATCTGGGAATCCGATCGAGTCGAAACCGTAATCCCACGTAGATCCATGAGTTGTGAGCTTAAGTCTGACGTTTGGCTCAAGGAGGGCCACCAGAACACCTCTTTTGAGCTGGCAAAGTACCGAAATACCTATAATAGACGTACCCCTTGAACAGGAGTCTATTTCGGAGAGGTTTTTGGCTATATAAGGGCCTTAGAACAGCCCCTCTCACAGCCATAGGAATTTGGGATAAAACCCTAGTGAGAGAGAGAGAGAAAGGAGAGAGAAGACTTAGGATTTATGAGAGCACCTTCCTCCTACTGCTTTCAATCATTGCACGGCCTACACCGCTTCTTTCCAGGCGCTTTTCCGGCGGTATCCACTCCATTTTAAGGTAAGAAACCCTAACCCTAGGTCTGATTTGAAGTGTATAGGTTGTAGGTTGTGAAATAGCTAACCTGTTTCGTTATATAGGTTGCCAAACTGCCGAATACGGAAGCTTAGCAAACCTATTGACTCCGTTACGATTCTATGACAAAAGGTGTGGACTTTAGACGTATAAGTTATGGTTTTCAACGTTTTCAATGTCAGATAATGATAGATTCATGATCTGCACGCAATTGCACATGTACAAAGTGCTTTCTGTTTTCTGTTTCGATTAAAGATGTAGATTATGAAATTTTACATATTCTAGGTATTTGTAGAAAATACCGTATACGAATAAATTTTAGAAATGTGTTTGACATGATTAATTGTTGTATGAATATATGATATATGGATAAAATACTAATTTGGCAAAAGGATTCGTCCAAATACATGTTCTACTAATATACATTATGTATGTAGAAATACTGTATTGTAGAAAGTACCGTATACGTATGTATTTGGAGATGTGTTTCCCATGATTATTTGTTGTATAAATATATTATACATGCGTAAATTACTAGTTTGGCGAAAGAGTTCGCCCTAATACATGTTTGTTAACATACGCTATGTATGTTGGAATAGTGTATTCTAAGTGTTTGTTGAAATGACTAAGTAAATATGGATTTATGATTTATGTTTGTCATGTGTATTGAATGTAAGAACATGATTGAAATGTACTAGTCAACCCCTTGACGAAAGGATTTGCCCTAAATCACGCCACGGTCAATACACTACATATGTTAAAGTGTGTAGTCCAAGTGTTTGTGGAAATGACTGAATGAATATAGAACTTGGACCCATGCTTGCCATGACTATCCGTCGCGGGTGTACGCGTGTTATAATTGGGGTAGCTCCCTAGTAGAAGGATTTGGCCTAATACCTATGTGATCAACATATGTCATGTATGTGATGTATGTAGTTCAAGTGTTTCTTGAAATGTCTGAATGAGTAGTAGTTAGCAAATTGTAATGTATAAGGGTGTTGAGATATGATTCTCAACCTCTTTTAACTATGTGTATGATCTCCTTTGATAGTTGTGTGATTAGGAATTGAACATGTACAAACTCATGCTTGTGTTGTGATTCATAACATACTCAACTGCTTTATGATTTTAACTATGTAATGCATATGTTTAAATTTATATTTACGTTGTATGATCCGTCATGGGTGATGGGGGAGCGGAGCAACGAGTGCGTGCAACAGCCCTGGCAGCCCTAAACGGATGATACCAGACCTCGATTGTATGAGTTGAATCTTGATCCACTACTGCTTTATCTATCTGCACTTGATTGTGTTTGGGGCTATGATTATAGTCTAGACAATCGGTACCAGAATTGCATTCGTGGCTGTGATTCATTTGCCACGTGAGATGTGTTCGACGAACCCGAGTCGTACTCCGGTTGACGATAGTGGTTGGCCACGCGAAGTGCTTAGGCACTTCATGTCATTTAACTTGTTGTGCGCTCGAGCTTCCGAGCTCGTCAAGTAACCCGATCTGTCTTATGTATGTTCACCATGTTTGGATGCTACTGCTTGAACCTAGGGTACCAAACTTACCAGTGAAATCCCTTTTAACCATGGTACCTCGATCCGCTAAGACTCATGAGCCGGGCATGGTGGTATGGGACACCGTGGTCGAGCTGTCGGCCTACGCTGGGGCCACGTGCCTCCCTGTAGTGACCATTGAGCAACCAAACTCGTGAGCCGAATACGGTGGTATGGGACACTGTATTCGAGCTGTCGATACTTACGGCGAGAGCCGAGTACGGTGAGACCTGTACTCGTGCTGACAGGCGACGAGTCCTCTGTAGTATCTTCGAGTATACTCCGAGGTCTGTGATTAGCGGCGAGTCTTTCACAGCAACTAGAGTATGAGTGGAGCCGAGTATGGTGAGACCTGTACTCGAGCTGACGGCTAGTGATTGAGCCGAGTACGGTGAGACCTGTACTCAAGCTGACGGTCAGCAATTGAGCCGCATAAGGTGAGATCTGTATCCATGCTAACAGGTGACGAGCCCTTTGTGATGCCTTCGCTATGCCTCTCAAACCTAATATCGTATGAGATTAACTAGGATTGACGACCCTAGAATGGATCATATTTGGGAATGATACAAGGGAGGTACCTTAGTTTCCCAATACTGATGTTTGAAATGGACTAATAACAACTCGGAAATCATGCGCATCATTGCACCGCATGTGCCTAGTAGATGTGGAGCACTGAGGGAGTTATGCATTCGCAAACGTAAGATGATGTCGCATGAGGGTGGTTTGGCAAGGGCATACATCATGTCATTTCATACTTGCATTAAATAAGAGTAGTTAGAATTGTTTGATTGTACTGCTTTATCATTACTGCTTGACTGAGTTGATAACATGTTAACCTATGCTTTACTGTTCCACTGAGTTGATCACTCACTCCCACTTTACGGGGCGGTGTTTACAACACCAACCAGATTTGTTGAGTTTCAGGTGTTGGCGATGCTTATGAAGCAGAGTCGAACTACTACTATGATGTTGAGGAGGAGTTCTCCTACATGTAATCTCTGACAAGTCTATGAAGACCTGGTATTGTATTGACGGGGCTACGGTACTTGGGATAGGAGACATTACACTTCCTTACATTTGGTATATTTTAGAACTGTACTTGTAATTATTTAACCTGATAATGTTATCACACTCTGGAGACTCATCATAGTTTATATATTTTATCTATCTATCACAGTCTTCCGCTTGCAAATTTAACTGTCTCTGGAGTATGATATGTTATTTTGGCTTAATCTCACTCATGTTCAATGCACGAATACAGTCAACATTCAATCATCATTCATTTTGTTGCATAAGTGATGTTCTGGAACTCGGGAGTTGAGTTTATACTCGACCCCCGATTTTCAGGGCGTTACACTATGCGATGGAGCAGGACTTCATGGATGAGGAGGAAGAGTTCTCCTACTTTCAGCTCTCGAGCGGGTCTATGTAGACCTCGTGCCGATATGCAGGGACTACAGGGACATTCGGCTTAGTTGAACATATTACATTTTCAGATTTTGTAAATTTTAAAACAATACATGTATATATTCAGCCTGGTTACATACTCATACTCTGGAGGTTGTGAAACACTTACATACTTATATATATATATATATATATATATATATACACACACTTTAGACTTTCGCTTACTTAATTTAATTATATCTGGAGTATGATATGCTGTTTTAGTATAATCCCGCTCATGTTTAACTCTTTGATATGGATGAAATCTGAACATCATTATCCATGTGCATAAGGGATGTGCTAGATCTCGGGAGTAGAGCTTTGCTCGACCCTCGAAATTCAGGGCGTTACACACTTCCATATCTGTATCTCTCTACAACCACATCCAACAATCATCATGCAAAGACATATGCCAATAATAATTACAACAAAATTCTCCCCCTTTTTGTCACAAAATGACAAAGGAAAAAGGATATAAAAAGATGATTGTGGTAACATAACAATGTAAGAGAAGAGTATGAGAAACAGAGTTAACAAGAAATGATACCATCATGTTCAAGCATCAACAAGCATAGATAAATTTATCATTAACAAACATAAACATGTCTATAGATGCCATACTTAAAAACATGTCCAAGTATCACCTAAGCAAAAGTAAAGATTAAGATTAAGTACATGCCCAATATACCTAAAAAGACTAATCAGAACCAGAAGACGGAGCAAGAATAGATGTAACGCCCCGAATCTTCAGGACCCGAGTACACGACCCGTTTCCCAAAAACCCGAGTGTTAACCTTAAAGGATGGTCAAATATTATTTTTTTCTTCTTCTTTTATCAGAGTAAGCAGATGAGCGTAGAATGGACAAGTAAGCATAAAGGGAAGTTCTATTATCATTTAGAATGTACAAAAGAGTGCCCATAATGACTTATACAAACCAATGTCTCCAAAATAATAAATACCAGAATTACATGATTTAAATACATGAGAAATAATAGAATGCATGTGGAATTGAGCCTTCAGACCCCTCAGCTCCCCAAAGTAGATACAGTCATGCAACCTCGGCCAGCTGAACCCAGCTCCTTATCAGGCCGAACCTGAAAATCACTTATGCCACCCATGCTACCTGTACGGTTATATATTTGATGGATGAGTGGCCAACTCAGTGTGAATTCCCCTCAAGATTACACACCGTCGCATTAGGTAAGCATAGTTATAAAACAACAAGGCAGTCAAAACAATACATGATGCAGTCTTTTTACATGCATGGATGCATGAATGCACATCGGCCTGGGGATGCACATCCAGCCGGACTTGGGCTCGTCGCCCATGCAAATCACGACCTGGGAAAATCATCCAGTCGGACAGGGGTCGATAGTCGGTGGTCTGGGAGCTAGCGAAGCGATACCCTGAAGATCCTAAGGGCACGTGCTACAGCATCCAGATTAGCCACCCATCATCGCCAACATGCTATGGATGCATGATTAACCAAATCGTTATTAGTCCAGTTACAATCAGCCAATTTAGGTAAGCTCAAGGTCACTACGGGGAGCTCAGAGCCCAGCGTAGGCCGACAGCTCAGGCATAGTGTCCCATTCCACCATCCCTGCTCATGAGGCTACCATCTTGGGATGTTTAATGGAAACCCATCGACTAGTGGCCAATCATATTACAGTATATGGGGCTTACCATCGCATGGTTGTATAGTGTAAAACATCGAACCCATATAGAAAAAATATCAAATAAAACCACGTAGGGCGAATATCAAAATATGCCACATAGGGCGAATATCAAAACCATACGATGAAAACCATCCTTAAAAATCATTGGGTACAACAACCCTGGATGGTAGGCCCACATCAATAATCCATGTAGATCACCATCCAATAACCACCAAGTCAAAGGTCCATTACGATCACAACTAGTCAAGTTACATCCCCAAGTATGGGTGTACATTCATATGTGGGAATCTCCCACTAATGTACCAGTTTAAAGTCCATAAGCAATACACAAATAATCCGCAAGCATGGACAAATATATAGGATGAACATTAAGCAGGCAACACAGCAATTCAATTTCCATCAGCTAATACATGTGATCATAAGAGAGAGATATCATTTATGAATTTAAATAAAAACTATAACTTAAGCTAATGAGAAGATGGAAAGCTCAAGGGGAAGAATCATCACCTTACACTTTGAATCGCCTACTAGTGCCGCAAAGTGTTTGCGCCTTTAGAATTGAACCCTAACAAAATTCATGAACTTCACCATTAGACCCAAGTTCCACGCACTACCTAGGGCTGAAGATCATAACCTAGGGTCATCTTTTAAGGTTTTAATGTGGAATTAGGGCTTTATCCTAGAATCTAGCCCCACACTTGGATTTTAGGATTTGGATGTTAGTTCATGTAAAATTAATTTTCATGATAGTTTATAGCTATAGTATAATTATTAATATTAATGATAGGATTACCATTAGTTAATCGTGGCAATAATAATCATTATAATGGTAGAAATTAGTATACTTCTACTACCAGTAACGATATCTGAGGATGGTGAGTAAAATCCTAATAACGAAAGTTATGGTTATATCTATATTAACTAATATGAGTAACTATTAGTGGCTAATCGTGTCTATAATAAAATTTACCATGATAATAGCATTAAGGATTGTAGATCCAGATCCTTCTAGTTTCGTGTACCATTAGTTGCCATATAGACTTACTAATTACAAAGTCATTATTCTCATTAGTGTTATGATGTATATTAGCTAACTTGATAATAAAAATCATTATGACAGAATTTAATAATAGAATTATGATTGATGATAATATTATCCATGACACTAATTTGTATATTATAGTACTAATTATTATTCCTAGTCAAATATCATTAAAATAACATTAGTTGTTACAACAGGTAGGAAATAATGGTGATATTATTAATAACAAGGTAACTGATAATAAATATGAAAAGGAATGGAAATCCTCACCCAGATGACTCGGTTCGAGTCGAGTTGACTCGGCTCAAGCACAAACACCAACACCTCTCCTCCCCTCTTTCTTTCTTCTTTCCCCCTTCTTCTTCTTTTCTTCTCACCCAAAACCGTCCAACAGAGTTTGATGGACCCAACGAGCCAACGGGCCAGTGGTCAACTCGGTCCCAAACCGAGTTGACTCGGTCGTGACTCGGGACTCAACTCCCATTCTTCTTCTTTCTCTCTCTTTCTTTCCTCTCACCATCCCTCTCTCTTTTTCTTTTCTTTTCTTTTAGGCTAACCTAAATCAGGCTAGATCCAACCTGACCCAGCTGGAGTCGGCCTTAACCGGGTAGATTTAGTTCCAGCCGAGTCGACTCGGCCTACACCTTCACCCACCTATTCCCACTCTCTCCTTTTCTCTCTCTTTCTTCTTCTCCTTTTCCCCTTCTTTTCTCCCTTGCTAGGATGTCTAGCAACGAGTCTGGACAGACCAACCCAACTCGACTTGATGAGTCGACTCAGTGATGAACCGGGTCGAGCCAAGTGGGTGCACACGGCAGCCACAACAACTCCCTCTCTCTTTCTCATTTTCTCCTCTCTCTCTCTCACTGTCTTCTCTTCATTCTTTTTTTTCTTTCTTTCTTTGAAGTCCAGCAACGCCACTGGACTCAACCCAAGCACAGACCAAACTCAGCTCGACCCAAACTCCGCTCAGTTCGAGCTTTGCTAGTGCAGCAACGCTCTCTCTCGCGCTTTCCTTCTTTCCATTTCTTCTTCTTTTCTTTCTTCCTTTTTCATCCTTTTCTCCTGCATGAGTTGTCGTAGACATAACCCACCTTGTGAACGAAACTGATCAGGGGTTTATGGTTGTAATAGGGCCAGTGGCCGCTCTTCTTGATGAGGGAGATGACCTGCCTTTAATGGCAGATCACAAACGCCCGTGTCTTTCTCCAAAACGATGCATGGGACTCGTGTAGACGGATCTATAGGAGCTTAGAGCATGGTCGGATTGAAGCTCTAAGGAGGTTTAGGTGGTGGGTTCGATGGGGAAGCTTGCGGTCGGTTTTTGTGGTGGTTTGAAGTAGGATCTGAGAAGAGACGTTTCCTCCTCTACTTGTAGGAAAACCTAGTTCTCTAGAGCCGTTGGATGCGATTTGGATGGCTCAGATTTCACAGGCTTAAAGCCGTTACCAGATATAGCTTGAATGACCGAAACCGGCCATGGTTTTAGTTTCCTGTGGGCGGAAATCCTCTCCCTCGCAGAGAGACAACGGACGGCTGGGATTTTACCTCAATGAACGACTAAGATTCGAGGGTGAGGGGCGCACTCGGATTGTGACAGCTGGCTGAGCAAACGGTTTCCGTTTTTAGGACACTTGGTTTTCCTCAGTTCGAATGTGTTTGAATTCGTGTCCATATATGCATGCTGCTACATGTAAAATCACCTAGGGATTGGTATAATCTTCACTCCAGAGACGATGAACGGTTCCGATCACTCAAACCGGTCCTAATGGTGGGCCCCATCTTGATCAGAAGATCGGGCGCCCGTCGGTTTAAAAACGCGCTGAGCGCGAGACGGAAAAGGAAGAAGGATTTCCTTCTTTTGGAAATCTCGGTCAGACCCAGTCTGACCGTGGGGTCTCATCCAGTGCACCACGGGTGCACTGCTCTTGCTGCACACGTGCACTACTGTGGGGTTTATCATGATGCTCGTGGGAAATCCACTCCGTTAACGATGCCCTATGGGACTAAGTGGGTCCCCTGACTAAAGATCAGGCTTTTCCGAGTCTTAAGTTGGCCCTATTTGATTATTTTCATACCATATGGTGACATCCGTCCATTCAACGGTCAGATGATTACGAAGTCGGATGTCAACGGTTAAAGAGTCTTACTGGATCACGTGTATGTTCAAGACCTTCACAGTATACCACTATACCAATTACTAATATTAATATAAATTTCATTACATTGTATATTATTTGTAATTAAAATACTTAAAATCCCATACATATATCTAAATATAATAATAATAATTATTATTTTTTTATATTAACATACTATTATATACATGCTATTTATCACCTATTTATTAATATAAAATTCACAATATACATCATCTCATCATATATGAATTGAAAATGGTACAATATCGTATTTGAAATCACATTGTTAAATAATATACAATTTCATTGTGATATCTAATAATTTTTGTTCACATATTTATAAAAGATATTTAATGCTACATTATTATTTGTAGTTTGATTTTATGTTGTGCAATTACTATTCCTTATGTTTATTTAATATAATATTATATACATTAAATAGGCACATATCATTTTAGCATGAAATTTTAAATCCTTACAAAGTACATACACTTCATAGCATATAGATTTAGGTTGCATTATTTATATATTTATATGAAATTAATTTACATGGTAACACTCGAGTACTGGAAAGTACGGGGTGTTACAAACTACCCCCCTTAAAGAAAATCTCGTCCCCGAGATTTGGTAAAACGAATCCCAATTATTAGCATGATGAGTGATCTGCGTACCCTCTATCGCCTATGTCCAAGCGTGCTATCGAAACTTGGGTTTAAACGGCCCATAGGAGAATTTTTCTAATCTTTCATACCTTCATTTTAATAAGTCAGACGATGTAAGTGCCTAGGTATGAAACCCGACAAGCTATATACAGATCTACCCCCCTTAAAGAAGATTTTACCATCGGGATTCGACAGTGCTTGTGCAACTATTAAAGTTATAAGTGGTTCGATCCTCATGAAGGCGTATCCCATTGCTTGTCAACCTTTGAACTTCTCATAGTATTGGATTAGACTATAACTTCATCTAGGTGGCTACCAATAATACCTTATCCATTTTTATTTTTATTTTTTTATTTTTATTTTTATTTTTATTTTTATATTTATTATTATTATATTTATTATTATTATTATTATTATTATTATTTTATTTTTTTTTCTCCTGTACGCCTAATGTTAATTCCCTGTTATCCAAAGTACAATAAAATTTTCTGGTTTTCAATATTCGAGCTGTCACAGATAGATGGTTGTAGTGGGTTTGAGTTTGATACGTCGATCCTTTGCCTACGTAGAACAAGGGATTACTATTATCAATTCACAATCCTACTAAATCTCGATCCTTTGCTTGATCAGAGCATTGGAATCATTGAGATTTGCTAGGACTTAGAACTTGAGTCAAACCGCGTACACATTGCGTAAACATGATTTCATCAATCCGTGATCCCGATTATTCTAGACTCCTGGGCGATATCAATTACTCTTCTACGTCCATAACGGATAAAACCATGTGGCCCATTACGCTTCCAATGCGCACTCTGATTTCTTATTGTACTAACTGAAAGTCTCAGGATCAAGATTCTCACATGAAGTTTGAGTTCTTTTTAACTCCTTTAGGATTTCAAATCTAATTCTAATATGCGTAGCCTAGGGTTGAAAATCTACCTAAAATTTTATAACTTCTCCTCAAATTAATTTCACGTACAATTATTATTATTATTATTATTATTATTATTATTATTATTATTATTATTATTATTATTATTTTATTTTTATTTATTTATTTATTTATTTTCAGGAAATATTATTTATAAGTGAAGTGATGTATTAGTAAATTATAAGTTCTTAGCACCATTTCTTAGGTTGAGGAGTGCCTATGTGCAATCTAATGACAGTCATGGTGGTTAAGAAAAATTTCTA
Organism: Magnolia officinalis; assembly: GCA_021015155.1. Classification (NCBI taxonomy): domain Eukaryota; kingdom Viridiplantae; phylum Streptophyta; class Magnoliopsida; order Magnoliales; family Magnoliaceae; genus Magnolia; species Magnolia officinalis. The sequence continues at coordinate 37,211,338 of JAJHSJ010000004.1, read as the reverse complement.
TAATGCCTAAGTCTCATTTATTTGTGCAATGTTATGACAATGCTGATTGGAAAGTTTTAAACAACTATTTTGGTATTTTACAAGGGAACCACAATCTTTGTTTCTAAGTTCCAATGTGTAAACTTAACATTTTCAAGGGACTCAAGTTTAGTTCATGATTCCTAAGATTACCCAAACAATCTCTCTAAGGAACTTAGCATATTGAGTATCCATATTTCTAAAGGAACCTTAGATCATTTCTAAGCTCCATAGTCTTCCATCCCAGAGGCCTAATTCTACATTCTCATTCCCTCCCAATCCTAAGGGACTTCTTCATCAGTTAATATCTAAAGGTCTAACCTAATAGTTTCTGAGGAGGCCTAAACTATGAAGCCTCTATGTTTTCAATTTATTCTAAGGGAACTCCACCTAAGTTCAAATGACTAAAATACTCAAAAGGGCCTAAGTTCACTTCTGAGTTTTACGATTATCCATACAATTATCTAGGGGGCCTAACAATTTTGAGTCTCTATGTTATCAATTTCTCCTAATTTCAACAAGAGTACTCCACATCAATTTGAGTGATTACCTTAAAAATTTCTAAAAGAAACTAAGTTTGGGTTTCTACGTTCTCAATTGCCCCTAACTGCAAGGAGATTTCACCTATGTTCAAATAGTTGCTCTAGCAATTTCTAAGGGGACCTAGGTTTTGAATTTCTACATTTCCAAATTGTCCTTTGCTCAGATGGGATTTCACATAAGTTTGGATTGCCATCTAAGTCACATATAAGGGAACTTAAGTTTGGATTTCTACATCTCAATCATTCTTCTAAGTTTAGGGGAAATTCTCCTGAGTTCAACTTTTTCTAATTTCAAACATCATAATCTGGGACATCTAAAGTTTGTATAAGATCATTTCCCAAGGCCAAGTTGTCCAAACTATGCTCTGATACCAACTGTAACGCCCCGAATCTTCAGGACCCGAGTACACGACCCGTTTCCCAAAAACCCTAGTGTTAACCTTAAAGGATGGTCAAATATTATTTTTTTCTTCTTCTTTTATCAGAGTAAGCAGATGAGCGTAGAATGGACAAGTAAGCATAAAGGGAAGTTCTATTATCATTTAGAATGTACAAAAGAGTGCCCATAATGACTTATACAAACCAATGTCTCCAAAATAATAAATACCAGAATTACATGATTTAAATACATGAGAAATAATAGAATGCATGTGGAATTGAGCCTTCAGACCCCTCAGCTCCCCAAAGTAGATACAGTCATGCAACCTCGGCCAGCTGAACCCAGCTCCTTATCAGGCCGAACCTGAAAATCACTTATGCCACCCATGCTACCTGTACGGTTATATATTTGATGGATGAGTGGCCAACTCAGTGTGAATTCCCCTCAAGATTACACACCGTCACATTAGGTAAGCATAGTTATAAAACAACAAGGCAGTCAAAACAATACATGATGCAGTCTTTTTACATGCATGGATGCATGAATGCACATCGGCCTGGGGATGCACATCCAGCCGGACTTGGGCTCGTCGCCCATGCAAATCACGACCTGGGAAAATCATCCAGTCGGACAGGGGTCGATAGTCGGTGGTCTGGGAGCTAGCGAAGCGATACCCTGAAGATCCTAAGGGCACGTGCTACAGCATCCAGATTAGCCACCCATCATCGCCAACATGCTATGGATGCATGATTAACCAAATCGTTATTAGTCCAGTTACAATCAGCCAATTTAGGTAAGCTCAAGGTCACTACGGGGAGCTCAGAGCCCAGCGTAGGCCGACAGCTCAGGCATAGTGTCCCATTCCACCATCCCTGCTCATGAGGCTACCATCTTGGGATGTTTAATGGAAACCCATCGACTAGTGGCCAATCATATTACAGTATATGGGGCTTACCATCGCATGGTTGTATAGTGTAAAACATCGAACCCATATAGAAAAAATATCAAATAAAACCACGTAGGGCGAATATCAAAATATGCCACATAGGGCGAATATCAAAACCATACGATGAAAACCATCTTTAAAAATCATTGGGTACAACAACCCTGGATGGTAGGCCCACATCAATAATCCATGTAGATCACCATCCAATAACCACCAAGTCAAAGGTCCATTACGATCACAACTAGTCAAGTTACATCCCCAAGTATGGGTGTACATTCATATGTGGGAATCTCCCACTAATGTACCAGTTTAAAGTCCATAAGCAATACACAAATAATCCGCAAGCATGGACAAATATATAGGATGAACATTAAGCAGGCAACACAGCAATTCAATTTCCATCAGCTAATACATGTGATCATAAGAGAGAGATATCATTTATGAATTTAAATAAAAACTATAACTTAAGCTAATGAGAAGATGGAAAGCTCAAGGGGAAGAATCATCACCTTACACTTTGAATCGCCTACTAGTGCCGCAAAGTGTTTGCGCCTTTAGAATTGAACCCTAACAAAATTCATGAACTTCACCATTAGACCCAAGTTCCACGCACTACCTAGGGCTGAAGATCATAACCTAGGGTCATCTTTTAAGGTTTTAATGTGGAATTAGGGCTTTATCCTAGAATCTAGCCCCACACTTGGATTTTAGGATTTGGATGTTAGTTCATGTAAAATTAATTTTCATGATAGTTTATAGCTATAGTATAATTATTAATATTAATGATAGGATTACCATTAGTTAATCGTGGCAATAATAATCATTATAATGGTAGAAATTAGTATACTTCTACTACCAGTAACGATATTTGAGGATGGTGAGTAAAATCCTAATAACGAAAGTTATGGTTATATCTATATTAACTAATATGAGTAACTATTAGTGGCTAATCGTGTCTATAATAAAATTTACCATGATAATAGCATTAAGGATTGTAGATCCAGATCCTTCTAGTTTCGTGTACCATTAGTTGCCATATAGACTTACTAATTACAAAGTCATTATTCTCATTAGTGTTATGATGTATATTAGCTAACTTGGTAATAAAAATCATTATGACAGAATTTAATAATAGAATTATGATTGATGATAATATTATCCATGACACTAATTTGTATATTATAGTACTAATTATTATTCCTAGTCAAATATCATTAAAATAACATTAGTTGTTACAACAGGTAGGAAATAATGGTGATATTATTAATAACAAGGTAACTGATAATAAATATGAAAAGGAATGGAAATCCTCACCCAGATGACTCGGTTCGAGTCGAGTTGACTCGGCTCAAGCACAAACACCAACACCTCTCCTCCCCTCTTTCTTTCTTCTTTCCCCCTTCTTCTTCTTTTCTTCTCACCCAAAACCGTCCAACAGAGTTTGATGGACCCAACGAGCCAACGGGCCAGTGGTCAACTCGGTCCCAAACCGAGTTGACTCGGTCATGACTCGGGACTCAACTCCCATTCTTCTTCTTTCTCTCTCTTTCTTTCCTCTCACCATCCCTCTCTCTTTTTCTTTTCTTTTCTTTTAGGCTAACCTAAATCAGGCTAGATCCAACCTGACCCAGCTGGAGTCGGCCTTAACCGGGTAGATTTAGTTCCAGCCGAGTCGACTCGGCCTACACCTTCACCCACCTATTCCCACTCTCTCCTTTTCTCTCTCTTTCTTCTTCTCCTTTTCCCCTTCTTTTCTCCCTTGCTAGGATGTCTAGCAACGAGTCTGGACAGACCAACCCAACTCGACTTGATGAGTCGACTCAGTGATGAACCGGGTCGAGCCAAGTGGGTGCACACGGCAGCCACAACAACTCCCTCTCTCTTTCTCATTTTCTCCTCTCTCTCTCTCTCACTGTCTTCTCTTCATTCTTTTTTTTTTTCTTTCTTTGAAGTCCAGCAACGCCACTGGACTCAACCCAAGCACAGACCAAACTCAGCTCGACCCAAACTCCGCTCAGTTCGAGCTTTGCTAGTGCAGCAACGCTCTCTCTCGCGCTTTCCTTCTTTCCATTTCTTCTTCTTTTCTTTCTTCCTTTTTCATCCTTTTCTCCTGCATGAGTTGTCGTAGACATAACCCACCTTGTGAACGAAACTGATCAGGGGTTTATGGTTGTAATAGGGCCAGTGGCCGCTCTTCTTGATGAGGGAGATGACCTGCCTTTAATGGCAGATCACAAACGCCCGTGTCTTTCTCCAAAACGATGCATGGGACTCGTGTAGACGGATCTATAGGAGCTTAGAGCATGGTCGGATTGAAGCTCTAAGGAGGTTTAGGTGGTGGGTTCGATGGGGAAGCTTGCGGTCGGTTTTTGTGGTGGTTTGAAGTAGGATCTGAGAAGAGACGTTTCCTCCTCTACTTGTAGGAAAACCTAGTTCTCTAGAGCCGTTGGATGCGATTTGGATGGCTCAGATTTCACAGGCTTAAAGCCGTTACCAGATATAGCTTGAATGACCGAAACCGGCCATGGTTTTAGTTTCCTGTGGGCGGAAATCCTCTCCCTCGCAGAGAGACAACGGACGGCTGGGATTTTACCTCAATGAACGACTAAGATTCGAGGGTGAGGGGCGCACTCGGATTGTGACAGCTGGCTGAGCAAACGGTTTCCGTTTTTAGGACACTTGGTTTTCCTCAGTTCGAATGTGTTTGAATTCGTGTCCATATATGCATGCTGCTACATGTAAAATCACCTAGGGATTGGTATAATCTTCACTCCAGAGACGATGAACGGTTCCGATCACTCAAACCGGTCCTAATGGTGGGCCCCATCTTGATCAGAAGATCGGGCGCCCGTCGGTTTAAAAACGCGCTGAGCGCGAGACGGAAAAGGAAGAAGGATTTCCTTCTTTTGGAAATCTCGGTCAGACCCAGTCTGACCGTGGGGTCTCATCCAGTGCACCACGGGTGCACTGCTCTTGCTGCACACGTGCACCACTGTGGGGTTTATCATGATGCTCGTGGGAAATCCACTCCGTTAACGATGCCCTATGGGACTAAGTGGGTCCCCTGACTAAAGATCAGGCTTTTCCGAGTCTTAAGTTGGCCCTATTTGATTATTTTCATACCATATGGTGACATCCGTCCATTCAACGGTCAGATGATTACGAAGTCGGACGTCAACGGTTAAAGAGTCTTACTGGATCACGTGTATGTTCAAGACCTTCACAGTATACCACTATACCAATTACTAATATTAATATAAATTTCATTACATTGTATATTATTTGTAATTAAAATACTTAAAATCCCATACATATATCTAAATATAATAATAATTATTATTATTTTTTTATATTAACATACTATTATATACATGCTATTTATCACCTATTTATTAATATAAAATTCACAATATACATCATCTCATCATATATGAATTGAAAATGGTACAATATCGTATTTGAAATCACATTGTTAAATAATATACAATTTCATTGTGATATCTAATAATTTTTGTTCACATATTTATAAAAGATATTTAATGCTACATTATTATTTGTAGTTTGATTTTATGTTGTGCAATTACTATTCCTTATGTTTATTTAATATAATATTATATACATTAAATAGGCACATATCATTTTAGCATGAAATTTTAAATCCTTACAAAGTACATACACTTCATAGCATATAGATTTAGGTTGCATTATTTATATATTTATATGAAATTAATTTACATGGTAACACTCGAGTACTGGAAAGTACGGGGTGTTACAATAGATGGGTCAATTTGATGTAATCCTTTGTTTATGCAACGAAGGTATTTGCACATATATTTGAATTGCGTTTCATGGGATACATGGAGGCTATCCACCTTCTCTTCTAAGGTTCTAAGTCTCTCATCAAAATCAGAAGGTTGAAAATCAGGATCAGCCTTAGAATCAGATTTTAACTCATCAAACAGATCATCCATATTCACGTCATCAGTGGGTAGTGCCTCTTCCTCTCCAACTTCTTCACTAGCTCCTCCAGCATCTCTTTCAACTTGACCAGGAGCCAACTTCAAATTCATCTTGTTAATATTTGAGTTGTTGAATGGCAGAAGGAAAATTGGAGCTTCTCCAGCAGGCATGACCACGCGATAATGAGTAGCAAGGGTGGTCATCAAATAAGTGAAAGGAATATCGCTATGCCCCGAAATAAAATAACAAATCAATGAAGGAAGACACACTTGAATACCAAAAACAACAGAATGATGAATACGCACCATGAAAGAGGTTAATTCAGACTTGTTACTAGATCTAGGGTATACATTGGAAATGAAGATTTGATGAAGTACTTTGTATCTGGGGAACATATGGTTGGCAAGGAGCGCAATCCCAAAATTCCATTCCGAGTTCATGTTGCGTAGATTTTTGGTTAACAGTCATTTTTCTGATTCATTCAATCTCTCAGTCAATGTGGATATTGGAATCCCTTCATCATTAACTGGTATATCCATCAAGCTAGAGATCAAGTGACGATCTACTGGAAATGTACCTTCTCTAAACGTAATAGTGAAGGATAAATTTTCAATAGACACATCACTAATACATGCATACATGGCTTATGCAATGGACCGATATGCGGGTCTACCCTAATTCAAAATGTTATCCCATCCTACAGCCACAAGGAGGGGAATTATGTTGAAAGGAACCAAATGGTTGGAATTAACGGTTCGTTTAATAATGACATTGCAGAGATGAATATCCCGCACATATTCCGGGTCCTCTTCGGGTGGTCGAAGAGTGCGCATCGAAATAGCTGTGGAACGAGAAGAAGAAGGACCACAAGTGGTTTTCTTATTTGTTCTACCTTCAATTGCAAGAAGCAAAAATAGAATGCAAGAAGGATTTATGGATTTTACGCAAATCAGATTTTGCCCAAATAATCCAAGGAAACCACAAGAAATCTTGAATTAAACACTAGAATCAAGCTAAATGAGATGCAAGGAACCTAAATCCGAAAAAAAAAAATGAAAATGATGCACTAATCAAGTAGTATTCGGAGATGAGTTCTACCAGTCGGAGAAGGGGTTGTTGGAGAAGATGAAGAAAGTGAAGAGAAAATGATTTTTCTCACCGTAAAAGCACTCTACCCGCTAATCTCGACTGGTCTAGTACATACTCGACCGGTTGTGCCACGACTGGTTGAGTGTGTACTCGACTGGTAGACACAATAATCTCAGATCAAATTACACATACCAATATCTAGTTTTAATTTAGAGAACCTGTTTCTGTCAAGTGGTTTAGTGAAAATGTCCGCAAGTTGATTTTCAATTTAAACATAATCCAATGAAATAATTTTATCTTCCACTAATTCACGAATGTAGTGATATCTAACATCAATATGCTTGGTTCGTGAATGTTGGATAAGATTCTTAGAGATATAGAGTTATCATAATATAGTACCATAGTATCTTGCGCAAATCCATAGTCATTTAACATTGTTTTCATCCTCACAAGATAAGTGCATGCATTTGCAGCTGCAATGTATTTAGCCTCAGCTGTGGATAGTGAAACGGAACTTTATTTCTTGCTATGCCACGAAACTAAACAGTTCCCGACATAAAAACAACCACCGCTAGTAGACTTGTCGTCATCTATATTCCTATCCCAATCAGCATCCGTATAACCTGTTTCGAACAAGAAGCAAATGCATTTGATTTGGGATATTATCTTATTCAAACATAACAGAGAGAGAGAGAGTATTGAAGACAATCATCATATTTTATTATTACTGAGTTCATTTACATCCTCAAACATCCCTTAATTCTAAGATAGATTATTTAGAATACAGAAATTGACACAAGTTCAACTGTCTGAGTTAGATATCAAATCTGGTAGCAGATATTAAATCCTGCAGCATTTCGACTCATGATTTGATCATCTATTTAAGAGGAATATGATTCGAATATCTCTTCTACTGATTTCTCCTCTTGAAGCTTGAACAAAAGAAATCTGTTGGAGACTTAGCCATTTCAGTAGCATGTCAGATCCTTAACTTCACAGACTGCAGCGCAGTCTAGTTGCGCGGACCCTCACAACCGATATGGTTTGCGCGGGTCCGCCCAAATCACCGGAACTTCCTCTCCTACCTTCAGTCTTCCTCCTTGCTCTCCAAAATCTTCAATCCCTCCAAATGAAGGAGGGGAGGGGGTATTTATAGGCCTTCACACGTGTGGCACCTCAATTTTGGTGCCATGGGACCCACCTTTCAATGTTTTGAACTCTTTACAAAGAATCAGTCCTATCGTTTGTGCGAACCCGCGCAAACCATCCTAAATGCATCTTGCTCTTCTTCTTTTCCTATTTCCTTTCTACTTTTCAATCTTCTTTTGCTTCAATCCTTTCATCATTTTTTATGCCTAAGCAGATGCCCCCTTGATCCTTTCTTTGTTTCCCCAAAATCAAAGAAAAAGGATCAAAATTTTCACTCTGATGGGATTTACGTGAGTCCGCGTAACTGAGACTCATGTACTGTACTCGACCCTGTTCAGTATAAATACTCTGAACAGTTCTCATTTATGTACTTTCACTTTAGCCCGTAACAAACCTTCATCGCTCCGATTCTTCCCCTCGCAACCAATATCAGTTGCGCGGTCCCGCGCAACAACTAGTTTGTTCGCGCAAGGCTTTCGAGAGTTGCACTATTCCACGCAACAGACTTCGGTTGTGCGGACCCGCGCAACCTAGTACTGAGTAAAATTTGCTACTTTTGATCCTTTTCCTCCAGGACTTAGAAAAATTCTTGATTCTTCTTCCTCATGGCTCGCATCAAACGTACTTTTTGTCCCGTAGACCCACCATTTGAACAACCTTCTCACCCAGATTTACCTGACCCATCTTCCTTCCACCCTTCTCCCTCTTCAGAACAACCACCAGCAAAGCGTACAAAAACCACTGTCCGTAACCCCGCATATTTTAAAGAACCCGTACTACCAATCTTTGACTTTACCGACTGCTTTGAAACACTACCATCTCCCATTCATCGGGCCATCACGATGGGAGACCTGGAACGACCTCCAAAGCATGGTCGAGAGTATGACTGGGATGAGTGGTTGAAAACAACTGTGCACATCCGCATAGATAGTCAGAGACCTCCCGCTCGAGAAGACACTCCACCTGCTTCTCATTCAAAGAAGACTAGCCGAAACAAGGCAAAGGAGTTTGAAGAGAAGATTAAGGAGCATAATAAGAAGAAGCTCCAGAACTCATGGGAATCGGTTCGAGTCATTGAGGGTATCATGAAGTTTGATAATCCTCACTCTGAGGGTATGACAGTGATTCCTATCAATCTCCATCGCCACCAATCTATGATCGACTGCGAGCCAAAGGATTACATAGACGGAGAAAAGCTGATGTACACTTCCTCGTGGGCGACGAGAGAATCACGCATCCTTGAGGGGATATTACAAGCGCACAAGCCCCGTCAAAGCATTGGGGAAATCCACCCCATGATCTTTCTCACCCCTTTTCACAGTCCGCACAACCTCTTCCCCATGTATTTTTATGAAACCATCAAGCAGCGCTTCAGAGATCACGAGCAACTCTGGGGACCGGAAGATTTCTGAATAAGGGGTCTGTTAACTTCTCAATGCTATTATTCCGACTGGACAGAAGCCATTTTATAGAGGCACGCGGGTATGCTTTTCAAGATCGGCTTGTACGATGCTATAGAAGTTACATCTAAGTACTTCTACAAGGACCCCACTGTGCTGAAGGGTTTCCTTGAGTACTAGTCGCCCACTAACAACTCTTTTCACCTGCCATTTGGTGAGATGAATATCACACTTTGGGATCTACATCGAATAGTGGGTCTTCTATTAACAGGCAAGTTCTATGATGAATTCGTTCCGTCTAACAGAGAGCTGGCCTTTGTATCTTCTCCTGATCGCAAGCCTTCTATCTCTGAGACCACCATCGAACTCTTCAAAGAGATGGGGAAATTTTCAAACATCCATAAACTTTCTCCTCTGCAGTGGTTGGCACATTTCTCTAGGACTCTCAGGTATCTTCAAGTTTAGGAATTAACTTCCCTTTTTCTTTCTTCCTTTTTATTATACATTTCTTCATAATAATCTTTTACCTTTCCCTGTAGATTCCGCGATTGTCATTCTAAGGAGCTAATAGAGCTTCATGACAATATGAAGGAGAGAGCAGATTACAGTTCATTCGAAGAACTTACGGCCTTCCTGGCTTATTGGCTGAGCATCGTGGCACTTCCAAGCTCCAAATGGGTAGATATTATTCTCCCTACGGTCTTTGTCGTTGCCGGCGCTTTGACAGAAGGACACAAGTATTCTATCGCACCTCCAGTACTGTGTTCTATTTACAAAGCTCTCGGAGAAATGGCCACCCATGTTAAGAACCCTACCATTGGAGCTTCATCAGCGCACACTTCATGACACTATCACAGGCTGGTTGGGAGTTTACTTTCCTTGGACTTTCGAAGCGCCAGAGAAGGCGTACGTTCATCTTGTGCATCTCCTGCTCTGGTTCTTCCAACAAAGGACTATGGCCAAAAGGTAATAAAACTGGGTGGCCAACAAAATCAGGGATACTGATCGAGTGGATTTCTTTTAGTTCCGTCTGCATCACTATATCGAAGATACAGACATGGTGGACCAGACAAAACTCACAGTAGCAGAAAGAGATTTCTTCCTTTCTATACGCTTCTGCAGTCTACCCCTTCGAGAAGGAACGGAGTTTTGGTGAGAGTCTTATTATCCTAGTTGCTTCACTTGCCAATTTGGCTATAACAAAGCTATGCCAAAAGGCTGCGGATTGGTTATTAAGAGAATGCGTTGCTACGGAACTGGTCCTATCAATTGGGCCATGATATGGAAACAGCTGTTAGGCAGTAGCATTGATTCCTTCTTCATAATCCCTAGTTGCGACCGCACAGTTCGTACTTCTTATAGCTAGATACGGTGGTGGGATCACCAGTCATTCTTGGTCAATAATTGCTTACCAGTGGATTCACCCATCTTTCTTCATCCGCCTAGGCTGAGGGGCAGAAAACTTGAAGATGGAATTGGCTACATTCCAGAGAAAAGCCGCACATCTCATCACAGTGAAATTTGCCGAAAGATATCGCTAGAAGATCCAATCCAGGAGAGGAAGCCGATTAATACTTTGGACGGCTAGATTGCTCATGGAGTCTTGACCGAATTTGAGCAAGTCCCTCGTGACTTTGGTGGACGAGTCACAGATAATTTTGAAGGAACATCTTCTCCTATCCCAGTAGAAACTGCTGCAGCTCAAGATGAACCAGCTCAGGATGAACCAGCTCCTCCTTCGCAGCCTACTCCTCCTAGTTCATCATCTCCTATGACCAGATCTCGAGCGCGCTTGCGAGCATCGCCATATATTCTTCAAGAAGGAGGTAGACAAGCATCTACATCCCCTTCAATCCTAGGCAGCAGGGAACCTCCACCAGAAAGTAGGCGAGCTGCTCCTTCTAAAGGAAAGAAAGTCATGATTGAAAAAGTAGACGAAGAAAGCTTAGGAGATGAAAGTTCGGCTTCTTCATCAGAGGGTACTGCCTCTATGGAATATAAAGATGATGAGGACGACGAAAACTGTGAGGATAAAGATGATGATTTCGAGGAAGGAGAAGTTGATGTAGACGGAGAGGAGGATGTAGTTGCGAAAAATGTTGAAAAAGAACACCCTCCTGTGGTTTCGGAAACTCTTCCTAGTGCCAATATTCCTGCAAAGTCTCCTGCGACAATAGAGGAGGAAGAAGAACCTTTAGATTATGGAGAATACGGATATTCACCAAGTAAGGAAAGTTTAATTTCATGTATTTATATGTGTATCTAGTGATAATTATCTCATTATCATCATTATATTTTTATTTCAGGCACTTATGCTGCTAATGTTGAGATGGGTGATACTCCTCTTCTAAATCCTCCTACAACTGCATCAGTAATTTCGCCAAGAGCTCCTCTGGTTCCATTGGCGACACCTAAAGTGGTGGCCCGTAAAATTATATTTCCAATAGAGACCACCGATTTGCCTACTCCAACCACTAGAGATTCAAGTACAGAGGCCAGAACGCCTACTTTCGTTGACATGTTAGGGGCTGGTCTCTCTACGGTTTAAGAAATTCCTCCTCCCGTTAGTCATACTTCTGCGGCAGGTATATATTGATTGCTTTATCAAAAGTTGTATACCTTCTAACTTTCTATCACTACTTCTGAATTTTTTCCTTCTTTATACTATAGGAACCCCTCTTCGCAGTGGAGCGGCAAGTTCTGAGTCTGTGCCCACTGCATCTGAACTATCTTCCTTCGCAAAGGTCCCTGCCCATAAGATGCTTTTGATGAAGAATTCTTTGTCAGCGATAGTTCACATCTTCCAAGACCCTGAACAATGGTCAGACCTGGACATTGCTATCAAAATTCTAGAAATTTTTGCAAGAATGGCGAAGATCGACATCTCCACTTTGCATGATTCTCTTCTCAAATTCCATGATTCAATAATCTCTTTGGCATTGGCGGAGAATGTTACAATTACTCTTGAAATCCTGGAATATGGGAAGCAGCTAACTTTGTCCAAGGAAAAGGCTTCTCTTATTGCTTCCACTATTTCTGAATTTGACCAGGAACAATTAGTTCTTCAAGAACAACCAAAGGCCTATACTGATGATAGAGTGGTTATTCAAGACCGTATCGCTGCCCTGAGAGAGGAGATTTTGCAACTGGAGTCGAAGGATCACGAGAAGGAATCATCCATAAAGGAGATCGAGGAAAGAATACAAGTCAATATTTAGTCCGCTAATCCTGAAAAGTTCGAATTGCTCAAGAGCGAAGAGATGATCGCATCATTGGAAGATAAACTGGCCGTATTCTTGATAAACTAAAGATCATTCACGAGGAAAAGTCAAAACATGCCGCAGCTTAGATGCAATTAAAGGAGGACTTGCAAAAATATATGGGGATAGTAGGAATTATAGAAGAACTTTAAGCATGTAATTTCTTTTGTGTATATGCTTTTTGAACAAGTAATTTCTTTTGACTCTCAATATATGAATTCATGATAATATTTTGAGATATTTTATTCTTCTATGTATTTCTACGTTATAGATCATTTCCAACGTATTTATCTATGCAATAATCTTGACAAATCATTTAATGAAGAACTACAATTTTTTTTGTTCTAGATTCCCTATATGATTTTTGTTTTAATTGGCGGCACTAAGTTTCAATTTAGTCAGTTACACACAGTTTAAGCTCTTGAGTAGTGGAGCCCACGCAGTTTTTTAGACTCTTGAGTAGTGAAGTCGGGTCTCACGTGATGGTCTCTGTAACTCATAGGAGTTCATTGGACTTCTCACAGCCTGGTGAGTTCACAAACTGCGATCCATCAAAGGGGCCCAGTGAAGCTACCGGAGCCGTGAACTCGGTGGAATTACGCATAGGGTTGGTCGCAGTAACTCTCTAGAGTTCACGGGGCTCGCAAGGCAACCTTTGGGGTACCAAATCTAGGGCCGCCAGTCCATCAATGAGTAGGTTTAAGCCCTTCCTCATGAGTTAGTACCGAAATCAAGCCAAAGATCTGGGAGGTCTTACGCATGGTCGGTCGGCCTATCTATGGACATGGCCAAAGAGCTCACACTGCTGCCCGCGTTTTCTTCGTTTGCAAGTTCGAGCTCATTCACGGGAGGGCATTTTCCTCCGTTTCCCGTGATGTTACCGGAAAGCTATACAGACGACATTAGTCTCATGCGTGACTGGCCGTTGAGGACTTTTTGGCCTTTTAGGCTTTTAGTCACTGGCTTCGTCAGCTACCCACATGGGTATGCATATGATGGCCTTCACGGGCTTTTTAGGGCCACTGGCTTCTCACCGTTGCCCGAATGACGAAAATGATAGGCCTTATGCGTAGTTGGCCTTTTTAGGGCTTGACTAGGCTGCCTTAAAATGCCTTAAAAGACAATAGTAGGTGTGATCATCGTTGCTGCGAGAATGATAAACATCTTTGACTGAGATTGATACGTCACCACTTCCGCTAATATCTTTAACGGTATTCATCTGTGTTGTTCATAATATATCAGCTTGGTAACGATACCAATTTCAACAGAATTTTGTAGGGTTCGCTTGATGATGACGATGTTTACTTTCCTTTCGCTATGCTTATTGATACAGTCTTGATATGCTATGAATTTCTTCTTTATTCATTCATTTGACAGTACACAGTCGTGGTCTTGTTTATTCTTGCCCCCTTTTGATATAGAATCATTACGCTGATAATATTCTGGATCAAAATCAGTAGCATCTTCAGGGACGGTATCTTTTGATGAAGCGAGCATTGATCGGTATACTGATACCTTGCCCATCTTGATCCATGACTCTGTATGCGCCATTGGAGTATACTTTTTTTTTATTATGTACAGCCCATCCTATTTAGGCTCAAATTTGCCCCCTATTCGATGGGTGATCACTATAGGTCTTTTCAACATCAGCACCATATCCCCTTTTGTGAAAGAGCAATATTTGCTCGTTTATCAAAGGCGGCCGATATCCTTGCCTGATATGATTGCAATCGCTGTTGGGCTGCTAAACGTTACTCATCGAGTAAATCGAGTTCTTTCAACCTTATTTTTGCATTTTCATCATCTGTTATGGACTGATGTACTGCCACTCTGAGTGACGCTACTTGTATTTCAATTGGGATTACTGCTTCTACACCATAGACTAGCGAATATGGTGTTGCTCTTGTTGCTGTCCGATGAGTAGTTCTGTATGCCCATAAAGCTTCTTGTAACCTTTCATCCCAATCATGTTTATTCCCTGTCACTGTTTTCTTCAGTATCTTGACTATCGTTTTATTAAACGCCTCTGCTAATCCATTGGCCGGTGGATAGTAAGGTGTTGAAAATGAATGACGAATCCTGAATTTTTGACATAGTTTTTCCATGCCTTTGTTTTTTAAGGGAGTGCCATTATCTATGACAATTTTCTTCGGAATACCATGGCGATATATTATCGGGTGTCAAATGAAATTAACCACATCTTTTTCTTTAACATTGCGTAAAGCAACTGTAACGCCCCGTGTTTCTTGGACCCGAGTATATGACTCATTTCCCAAAAACCAAAGTGTTAATCTTAGAGGATGGTCAAATTCGAGTATTTTTTTTTCCTTTATTAGATTAAGCAGATGAGCGTAGAGTGAACAAATCAACATAAGAGAAATTTCATTATTATTCAAATAAACAAGCAGCCCATAATGACTTATACAAACCAATGTCTCAACATCCATGATTACAAGATTCACATACATAATAAATAATAGAAAGCATATAAATGTAAGTCGCATGACCACGTAGCTCCTCTTAGCAATACGGCCGTGCATCCATGGCACCTGCACAACTCCTCATCAAGTTTGAACATATACATTATTTGGGCCACCTGTTCTACCTATACGGTTGTATATTTGATAGATGAGTGGCCAGCTCAGTGTGAATTCCTCTCAAGATTTCACACCGCCGCATTAGGTAAGTATAGCTATAAAACAACAAAGCAATCAAAACAATACATAATGCGGTCTTTTTAAATGCATGGATGCATGAATGCACATCGGCCTGGGGATGCACATCCAGCCGAACTTGGGCTCGTCACCCATACAATCATCGACATGGGAAAATCATCCAGTCGGACAGGGGTCGAAAGTCGGTGGTCTGGGAGCTAGTGAAACAATCCCCCAACATATCTAGGGCATGTGCTATAACATCCAGAATAGCCACCCGTTATCGCCAACATACTATGGATGCATGATTAGCCAAGCTGTTATTAGTCCAGTTACAATCAGCCAATTTAGGTAAGCTCAAGGTCACTAAGGGGAGGATTAGAGCCCAGCTTAGGCCGACAACTCAGGCATAGTGTCCCATTACCACCATCCCTGACTCATGAGGCTACCACCTTAGGATGTTTAATGAAAAACCATCGACTAATGGTCAATCATATTACAACATATGAGGCTTACCATCACATGGTTACACAGTATAAAACATCGAGCCCATATAAGAAAAATATCAAACAAAACTACGTATGGCGAGTATCAAAATATGCTATATACGGCGAATATCAAAACCATGCGATAAAAGACCATCCTTAAAAACCGTTGGACACAACAACCCTGGATGGTAGGCCCACATCAATGGTTAATTTAAATCATCATTCAATAACCACTAAGCCTAAGGTCCATTCTATCACAACCAGTCGAGTTACATCCCAAGTATGGGTGTACACATATAGGTGGGGGTTTTTCCACTGGTGTACCAGTTTAAGTTCCATAAGCAATCCACAAATAATCCACAATCATTAATAAAGGTGCAGGATAAACATTAATTAAGCATATAATATACCAATTTAATTTTAACAATTAACACATGTGACTATGAAATGGAGATATCAATTGCAAGTTAAACTAAAAATTATAACTTAAGCTAATGGGAAAATGAAAAGCTCAAGGAGAAGAATCATCAGCTTATACTTTGAACCGCCAACCAGTGGCTAGGGGACACGTGGTCCCTTCTAATCGAGTCCTATCATGAATTAGGAAATTACATGGTTAGATCAAGTTCTACGCACTATTTATGGTTGAGATTATAACATAGGGTTTGGTTTATTTATCTTAGGGTCTTAATGTAGGATTAGGGTTTTCACCTTAGGGTTTAGTCTTAACTTAGATCCTGAGGTTTGAACTCTAGATGGTGTGTTAGTTACAATTTGAATCTCAATAATCACGAGATAATTACTAGCGTTAGTGTTATATGGTAGTAACGATGATGATTAACATTATGGTATGCTATTAGTAGAGCTGTACACGAGTCGAGTATCGCCCTACTCGTACTCGACTCTTAATGACCGACCGCTGCTCGTACTCGGGCTCTACTCGGCCGAGTAGCATGACCCCCTGCTCGTACTCTACTCGCCCGAGTACGAGTCGAGTACGAGTAGTAAACGAGTCGAGTCGAGTTCGAGTACGAACACACGAGTTGAGTACCGAGTGCGAGTTTTCAAGTCGAGTCCGAGTACGAGCACACGAGTTGAGTACCGAGTGCCAGTTTTCGAGGCGAGTTCGAGCTTTGAGCCAAGTTCAAGTTATAAATTGAAATTAATTTGAATTTCAATTCGATTGTCAATTGAAATTCGAAATTAAACGAAACAATAAAGATGAGTGTCTTTATTGTTACATAATTACATTAACGTATTTACATAATTACATTACATTGTTCAAAATGACAATTTATAACTAATAACCTCTATAAGATGAGTGTTTTCCTGTTCCTGTATTGTCATCTGATCCATCGGAACTGCTATCTATTTTTTCATATACAAATTGATTCACTTCCTCTGAGTCAGAAGGCGAAGAGATTTTTCCTTCGTGCTCTTCTACACTTTCAACTAGATTTTTCAAACTTGCTTTATGTGAAGAATTGTATGTAGTACCCAATGCCCTATAAAATTCACCGAGACGAGTTAGAAATTTCAATTTGTTACTCTTTTTCTTCTTCTTGTTTGTCGTACTCGATGAGTAACTTGACCCTGCTTCAACATCGTGTTGTCTTTGACTCGAATATCGCTGAAGTCTAGAAGCATCTTCCATGCTGCGTTTTATGGCGATTTGGAATTGTTCTTCCTCCAAAGGTTTTAATCTGGCTTCCTCCTCTGCATCTTTTGTGGATGTCATTTGTGTACCAGATCCAGAAGCAGAAGGTTTGGATGGAGTGGAAGGTTTTTTATTCGAATCTAACAGGGCTCGAAAAAGAATTTGGACATCCTTAGGGGCATTGGGGCATGGTTTTGCATCACCACCTCGACATGACAAGTGTAGGCGAAAGCGATGACTCTTGTGCACAAACTTTGCGCCACACAAACCACACTTAATCTTTGTTTTTCCAGACCGTGGCGGTGATTCAACTATGGAAGCATAGTCCAAAATGTTTGACGATGGCTCAGATGACGACATATCTACATTCAATTTTTAATAAAAAAATCAGAATATTGATAAATAAATTGAACTTGATATAGCAACAAAAGAAAGCAATATAAATGTATCAAAATTCAAAAATAAAAGCAAATGAACAGGCATATGTAAATAAATATCAATGATTCAAAGTCTTCCAAACCACATTCCAAAAGGACCAACACTTTCGTGTTTGCAGTTGCAGTGAAATAATATTACAGATCATTCAACATTCAGCCAAAAAATTTAAAAAACCGAAAATGATTACTGATCTATAGGTAGAGACGCGTCATGAATCTCAATCTCCTCTTCTTCATCATCATCATTCATATCTCCTCCCCATATCGGGCGCAACCAATCTTGCGTACAAATCAACGCTTCAACTATGTTTGGCGAAAGTGAGCTTCGATACTTGCTCACAACCCTGCTCCCTGTGCTGAATGCGGATTCTGATGCCACTGTTGAAACTGGTATTGATAATATGTCCCGTGCCATCACAGATAATGTAGGGTATTTTGATTCACTAACCCTCATCTTCCACCATTCCAACACATCAAATTCAGCTCGCACTACGATTGGCTCCTTGAGGTACATTTCTAACTCTGATTCCTTAGTATCAACTCCCATTCGTGCTTGTGCCAAATATGATATGTATTCATTTAGCACATCTGGATTACCAGGTACAGAAATATCCGCATCTCTACTTCCTTCAACACCCGTTGCCGCTGCAGGTAAAGTATTAACATACGATTTATACAGATCTTCAAGGGCTTCACGAACCTTAGACGTCTCTGCTGCCGCTCTTTCAGTAGGATAAAGCTTCATGAAAATAAAGCTAACCAATCCCATATTACAACGGGGATCAAGAACAACTGCCAAGGACATCAACAAATGACATTCGTCCCAGTATTTATCGAACTTCATCTTCATACCAACTGTCATCTGGCGTATGAAATCTGGACCAGTACTGACATTTTTCCGCAGAGCATCCTTAATCCTCCAAAGAGACGGAAGAAACAGATTCGCGGTTGGATACTGATTCCCAGAAAAAATCTTCGTGCAATCGTAGAAAACTTGGAGAAATGTGTGAACTTGTTGTGCTTTGGCCCAATCATCTGTGCTCGGCAACCAAGAATACGTTCTGTCATGCGCTGCATATTCAGGAAATGCAAGTTGTAATTTCATTGCCGCATCTAACATTTCATAGGTTGAGTTCCAACGTGTACAGACATCCAACTTCAACGTTTTTTTAGATGGCACATTCAAACGTTGGATGATGTCATTCCATACACTCAATCTCGATGGCGACCCCCTTATATATTTCACACTTTCTCTTATGTTCTCTATAGTGTCATCGATTGCTTTCAGCCCTTCTTGTACAATCAAATTTACAATATGGGCACAACATCTAACCTGAAATATTTTTCCTTCAAAAAATAAATTTCCTGTAGCCCTGAATTGGTTACGTAAGCATGAAATGACACTATCATTTGCTGAAGCATTGTCTAAAGTTATTGCTGAAATTTTCTTCTCAATGCCCCAGCCTTCTAGACAACTGTAGATGCAATCTGAAATAAGTAAACCAGTATGTGGAGGAGGAAGGTGTTTGAAGTTTAAAATTCTCTTGCATAGTTTCCAATCCTTATCAACATAGTGAGCGGTTAAAGAAATGTATCCTTTTCTTTGATTAGACGCCGTCCATAAATCAGAAGTCAAAGCTATTCTGGTCACTGAAGCTAAAACTTCTTTCAGTTTCATCTTCTCCTTTGCGTACATCTTCATGCTTTCTCTCTGCACTGTGACGCGGGAGACATTCTCGGCCCGAGGGTTAAGGAATTGACAGAAAGCCCTAAACCCTTTACTTTCAATCATTCTGAAAGGTTTTTCTTCCAAAATTACTAATCTAGCAAACCACTCATTCAGCTTCTCCTTGTCAAACTTATGAGTGGACACTACGCGTTGGGAGTCGTCCCCTTCTGACTTCGTAAATGACAACGTCTGTTGGCCGGGAGGAGGGAGTCTTGCTTTCTTAGGACACGTCTTCAAATGTCTAATTAGATGTGTCGTAGATCCTCTTGGAATCTTGCTGAATAACCCTTTGCAGTGATTACACTTTATCTTCTGTACACCGTTAACTGTCACATCTTCGAAATCATCCCACACTGCTGATCTCTTCTTCTTCCCTTTGCATGCTGTTGACGTGTCTGTGTCTCCCTCTACTATTAGAGGAGATGTGGCCGATGCACCCATTCCAGGGGTATTTGGGCTTTCGTCTTGACTAGCCATCTATAAAATAAAATTCTCGATATGTTATACAGCTATACCTAAGAGATAGGATCCTAGATGGCTAGACCGCTAGACGGGCGTAATTACTTAACTGTCTAAATCAGTCACCCATTCAAAGTTAGATGGATTGTAATGCTTCATTTTCCAATTTAAATGCTACGCCGAAATTCCGGCAGCATCTCCCCTTATCTCTCCAGAATATATTAATCTTGTATTTGATTCCCATGTCAATCATCAACACAAAGTGTGGACATTTGACGACGGAAATAAATACATGAAATATATCCAGAGAGAAAAAGGAGAGACGAAACCGGAACAGGCATATGCATTTAAATTGGAATAAATGAAGACATTACAATCTATCTAACCCTGAACTGTCCAAAAAGGGACAATTTGAGCAATTTCTATACATCCAAGAACACACTGAATTTATGTCTGGCAACATAGAAATCCTCAAATGGGCAACTGATTATCCTATACTGTC
The DNA here is from genome assembly GCA_021015155.1 of Magnolia officinalis. Classification (NCBI taxonomy): domain Eukaryota; kingdom Viridiplantae; phylum Streptophyta; class Magnoliopsida; order Magnoliales; family Magnoliaceae; genus Magnolia; species Magnolia officinalis. The sequence goes on along the minus strand of JAJHSJ010000004.1, from coordinate 37,190,669 downwards.
TACAAGTCTACAAGTAGAATAATAAAAATAATTCATATCCATGTGCCAAATATTTAGGGAAAACACAAATATCAGGTTAATTCCAAAATTATATTAAACAAATTCTATATTAACAACTGATATCAGGTTAACACAAATATCAGGTTAACACAAATATATTAACAAATATCAGGTTAACACAAATATATTGACAACTATATTAACAAATATCAGGTTAACACAAATATATTAACACAAATGTATTAACAAATATCAAGTTAACACAAATATATTAACAACTGATTAACAAATTCTATATTAACACAAATATGAAATATATTAACAATTGATTAAGAAAATTATATTAAACAAATTCTATATTAACAACTAATTATCCACCGAATATTTAGGGAAAACACAAATATCAGGTTAATCCCAAAATTATGTTAAACAAATTCTATATTAACATATTTTATTTTTTATTTTTTATTTTTTATTAAACAATTTCTAAAAATAAAAAATAAAAAATAAAAAATCCACACATTACCGGGCGAGCTGGGCAGGAACGACCGGCAGGCGGCAGCTGCGTGCAGGGCAGGGCGATGACGAGTGGCAGCCTGGCAGGGACGATTTTAAACCGGACGACTGACAGGGACGAGCTCCGTCACCGGACAGGCCGCAGAGACGAGCGGCAGGGTCTAGCACCGTCGGACAGGGGACGGGCGAGTATGAGAGAGAGAGAGGGAAGAAGAGGGACGGGCGACGGCGACGGGCGAGTGAGACAGAGAGAGAGAGAGAGAAGAAGAGGGGCGGCCGGAGTCCGGCCGAGCGCTGGAAGAGGGAGGGGAGAGAGAGGGTTTTTTTTTTTTTTTTCAAACGGGCGAGAAAAAGGGTGCTCGGCTACTCGCTGGTTGAAAATGACGGGCGAGTGGGTGGGTGGGGTAGGGTTTTTTGGGCGCTCGGCTACTCGCTGTTTGAAAATGAAAAACGGGTGGGTGGGTAGGGTTTTTTGGGGCGGGCTTATATACAGAGGAACGAGTCGAGTACGAGTCGAGTTACGAGTCGAGTACCGAGTCGAGTACCTCTAGACTCGAACTCTACTCGTTATGTAAACGAGTAGTGGAAACCCGCTCGTACTCGGCTCTAACTCAGACGAGTCGAGTACGAGTCGAGTATTCCGAGTCAAGTCGAGCGAGTACTCGAGCCTTAGTCTGCTCGTGTACAGCTCTAGCTATTAGTGATGATATTTAAGAGTAACAAGACAAAACACTAATATTTAACACTGATAATTGTATGTAATAGATGATATTGGTATGGATAATTTACTAATGGTTACTCATATATAATATTAATATCCCAAGTAAAGACTGGGCCTCACACATGGATCTCATATACATGATGTGGGACCCATGGATGGCCGCACCATAATGTTTTTATTTATTTATTATTATTATTTTTTTCATCCAATCTGTTCATAAAGACCTGAAAGGGAAAACAATTTTCATAATGATCCAAAGCTTCTGCACCCCAACGGATTAGTGGTGGTCGGTCAATCTTCCACTGATTTTGCAGTGCGGTCCACCAGATAGATTTGCCTCATTTTTGTCTCAAGCCTTAGGACGAGCTTGCCAAATGGATGGACGGTGTGGGTGTACCCCACATACATCAGCGGTGAGTCCCACCGTCCAAGGCCGGGACGGTGCAGATATAACACATACATCAAGGACGGGTCCACTGACCCTGCTGATATCAATACACCGCCAATCCGCTTCATCTGGTGGGTGAGTCCCAGGTACGTGGGCGCTTCATCTGGTGGGTGAGTCCCACGTACGTGGCCCACCAGATACATAGAATATATATATATATATATATATATATATATTAGATATTATATTGTTATTTTTAATTTTATCATTATTTAAAAAAAAGATTAAAAAAAAACAGGTAGCAGGATCCAGGCCTGGGACGGCTTGGATGCATTCTATGCATCAAAGTGGTCCCTACCGTTCTTTGCATGTGGCCCACCTGATCCTTACGTTTGGTCCACCTATTTATATGGTGCGGTCCACTGAGTTTTATATGGTGAGGCCCACCTGTTGCAGGGTGCGGCTCATAGTTCTGATGGCGAAGCCCACTGAGATTGAATCTCAGGTGCTGCCCACATATCTTAAATGTGGTGGAGCCCACAACTTTGGCGTGGTGCGGCCCACCTGCTCAGATGATGTGGCCCACCAGAGATGGTTTTGAGCCCATCTTCCAGCCCTGCTTAGAGTTTTGTTGGGGCTGCATTCCACTCCATACCACGCCCGTTGGAAGCTGTTTTAAACTAATTACACAGCTGATGTAGGTTGTGTTTTCAGCCTGATTTTTGGGGCGTGTTGCAGCTCAAACGGAGCTTGTTTGCAAGTCATTTCTGGACTGTGTTTCAGCCCTTAGTTGGGGCCATTTACATGTCATTATTTGGCCCCGAGCAGGGCCTGAACTCAGGCCATGTTCGGCCTCAAATAGAGGCATTTTCAGGCCACGTTCAGCCACAAAACAGGGGCTGCATTCAGGCCCTGTTCGAGCTCCACCATGGACGGATCTTGGCCTCAATCTCGGCTTGTATCAGGGCTGACATGAAGGGAAAGAACATAAAAGGAAACGAGGCTGAGTTCAGTCGAGTTACCTGACTGGACACATGCTCACGCCGGCTCTCTCTCTCCCTCTGATCTCTTTCTCTCTTTTCTCTCCCTCTGATTTTTTTCTTCTCTCTTTTCTCTTCCTTTCCTTTCTCTCTGTGTGGAAATCAAGAGAGCAGTGGGGTCCTATTTATAGGCAGGGAGAGGTGCCACCAACTGTTGGAAAAACTCTCCATATGCAACGGTTAGGATTGACGGATGGCTATGCATGGGGCCCGTCTGTTTGTGGAGATGTGTTTGTAGCGCCCTGGGCTCCCTAAAGGTTTATTTTTCTGGCCAAATGGGGCCCACCTCGTGATCGTGGTTGGATGGGTCATTTGGGAAGATGACTCACCCATCAATGGCGGATTGTTACCTATGGGGTTTTAGGGCAATCCAGACCGTTTGATCGGTCTGGATGGGTCCCATAAGTGGTGTGGGGTCCACTTTTTTGGATCACGGATGGGTATTTTGATCCATCTCATGAGAAAGCTCCGTTTTCTCCTCTCCTTCTCATGAGATGAGATAGGCGAGTTTCTCATCTCGTACTACCCTGCTAGGAGGGCTAGGATGGCCCCATGTGGCCCTATTGGATGGCCATAGTGGTGCCAGCCACTCTCAAACAGAAATGGAAATCCTACTTTTCTTTCTTTAAGGTTTGTCTAGCCGTTTTTGGCCATGAAGAGACCCCTCAGCTGGTTCGAGGGAGGCCTAAATCCCTTGGATAGAAGAGGTGTTGTCTTGCAAGAGATGCCACTTGATGGTTCTCTCCTTTGGATCTTAGGCACTCGTGAAGGGAGTGGACGATTCAGATTGATCTTCCTCGTCCCTTTTCATGGGCCCATAAAGTTATACGGCTTTGGTCAGTTGGCCCTTGCGGACCAAATGGACGGTTTGGATCATCTTGAAAATACACAGAATGGCTCACTTTGGGGTTTGAATCCCAACGGTTTCAAATTTTAAAATGGTGGGAGTTTCTCCTCATTTTCGTGTGAGGCTCGGTCAATGGCGTTTTGACCATTCCCTTTGGTCCAACACAGGGTGCACACGCACCACATGTGGGGTCCGTCGTGATGGTTTTGTTGCATCCACTCCGTCCAATCATCTTGGAGGTTTTACCAAAGGATCTTAGGCCATTGTTCAGGCTAATCTAAGGCCTAGGTGGGGCCCACAACTCGATTTGGGTCATATTGGTGGATTCCCGTCAATCTACTGGTTGGATTATTCCAAAATTGAATATCAAAGGTTAACACGGTCGAAGGGACTATTTAAGCTAAGACTCAATGGTCAGGTTATGGATATAAGTCCTGTTCTGATTTTTATGACACTAAATATTATGTTATACTACATTTAATAATATTATTTACTGTTATAATAATAATAATTATTATTATTATCATTACTAATATTATTATTATTATTATTATTATTATTATTATTATTAGGAATTATTTTCCTTATATATTTTGTCATATATAATTTATATTATCACAAAATTTTAATATGTGTAAATTATATGACTGTCAGTAAGCAGAGATTAATGCATATATATACATGTATGTTATTGTATATTATTTGTATGGTTATATATGTGTTAGGTTTTTAAAAGTTGTATAAATCATTAAATTGTTAAAAACATGTTATTCAATATAATTTTTTTCCATTTTATGTTATTTTTAAAATATATAGTTTGTAATTTATACAATGACGTTGTAAGTATATGCATATGTGTAACGTCTCAGAAAAATCCGTACAAAGACCCGAGTACCACCTCAGGCAGAAATCACTCAGGACCAAATCCTCTAGAAATTAGACGAAATTAACTAAGTGCTAAACTAGTTTACCTGTGAAATTAGCACTAATCACTTTAAATACGAACTGCAAGACCCAAAACGTGCAGAATCATCAACGCTATATTACCTTATAATTTAGGATCAATCTCATTACCCTGTTGCTCTCGGGAGCAGATTGAAACTTCGTATCGGACCTGGACCGCACGTCGAAAGTCCGATTACTACGAAATTATATAATTAAGACCGCCTTGCTGGACTTGACCACCACCTCAGAAATCAAGTCCAGATAGTATCTCAAAGCTATTCGCTTGAGCACAGAGCAAAGTGTGTGAGAAACGCGGATATCTTTAGAATTAAACTCAAACTTAAGTAATCCGAGTCGTTCCATTTGCAGGCAAGTTGTAAGGATTCAGACCGTTAGAATCTGACCCAATTACACCCTCAGATCAGGGAAAATTTCCCACACATGCCAGTGCACTTGTGGCCCTGATCGAGTACCGGTGACCGTCAAACTGAAACTGGTCCACCGCGGTCGATCTGTAAATCCGATCGGACTGAAAACTTAACTCGACATAGATCCATAGTCAGGGAGCTTAAGTCCGACCGCACATAGAAAGGGGGCCTTCAGAAGTACTCTGTTGGATCAGAACAAGCCTCCTTTGGCTATAACCTAAGGGGTCATTTGGCACCTTGGATTGGAGGGGATTGGAGGGGATTAGAGGGGGTTTCAAATCCCCTTAGTTGTTTGGCAGCATAAAGTAACTGGGGATTGCCAATCCAGGGGGTTTCCAATCCCCTCTTTGAAGGGGTTTGTAATCCACGGTGAGAGCTTGGATTACACCTAAAATCGTTTCAATAGTTGCAGGCATAAATGTATGTCACTGTACACTATCATTCTACTGGGCACATGGTCCATTAACGATGATCAGCACCGTCCAAACATTATTCATGTAGATCAGCATTGTCCAAATATTATCCAGCACCGTCCAAACATTGTCCATATTAATCAACGATTAAAAATCGTTGGTTAGTCACTCAGACATGATCTTGTGCTTGCGGTCCATCTGAGACTTGGAATTTCATCATTTTTAGTCAAAACATATATTTTAGCGGGCTTATCACAACCATAGTGTCAAAAATTATATATCTCACTAATTGGGGAAATTAAAATTGATTTAGTAATTAAATTCAAACCCCTATAAATATGCCATATTAGTTATTTTTGAATTAAAGTTGATTCACACTCCATGGTGCCAAACACACCGAGTGGATTGCCAATCCAGGGGGTTTCCAATCTTGGGGGTTGCCAATCCAGGGGGTTCTAAATCCACGCTCCCAAACAGGCCCTAAGTATACCTTGGCCCTGGGGCCATTTTCATCAGTTTTAGGCCTATATAAGGACCTTAAACCCTCTCTCATTCCCTCCATACGAATTTAGGAAAAACCCTAGGAGAGAGAAGAGAGTAAAGAGAGAGAAAGTGAGAGAGAAGTTGGTGAAGATTCCTGGGATTCTTCCCTGCTAATCCACCTGTTGAAACACCACTCCCGTGTAGTTCTTCCGGTGTTTCCAACACCGTACTTGGGTAAGAAAACCTAACCCTAATCCGTTCTAGGGTTTCAAATAGCCTAAGTAATGAAATAGCTGACTTATTGCATGTTATAGGTGGCCCTCGTGTCGTAGACAACGACATGACTTACAAACTGAGTTCAATACGCGTTTACCGGCGTAAGGTGCAAACTATAGATGTTTAGGTTATGGTTTTCAAGGCTTTCAATGTCGGATAATGATTTATAACTGACGTGGACGCTATTCCACATGCAAATTGTGATGTCTGTTTTGCTTTACAGTTATATACGAACTATGTTGAATATTGCGTATTCCATGCATATATTGAAATGTTTGAATACGTATGGAATTTGGATCCATGCTTGACATGATTATTCGTCAAGGATATATGCTTGTTGTATATGCGACAACTCTTTGGGGAAAGGATTTGCCCTAAAACACGTTACGGCTAACATACGTTATGTATGTTAAAGGGTGTAGCCCAAGTGTTTGTGGAAATGAATAAATGAATATGAAACTTGGATTCATGCTTGCCATGACTATCCGTCGTGAGTGCATGCGTGTTATATATGGGGCAACTCCCTAGTGAAAAGATTTGGCCTAATACTTGTGTGATCAACATACGTCATGTATGTTGATGTATGCAGTCTAAAGTGTTTGTAAAAATGTCTAAATGAACTAGTTGTAGTGAGGAGTACTTTGTATGAGGGTTGTGATATGAATCTCAGCTACCTTAATTATGTGTATGATTTCCTCTATGTACGTTATATTATGATGTCTGTTTCAATTTTGGAATGAATGTGTGTAAATTCATGATTATGTTGCTTTTCACAACATGCTCATATGATTGTAGGAATTGAATTATTGTCCATTGCTGCTCTGACTGTTTCATATGAATACTTGTCGAGATTAAATGTGTTTGGGGCTATGATATAGCCCAGACAATCGGTACCCGACCCTGATTTGGTGGTTGATGTTGTTTCACCACACGAGACGTGCTTAGCGAATCCAGGCCGTACTTCGGTTGGCGATAGTGGTTAGGCCACGCGGAGTACTTATGCACTTCATGTCATTCAACTTGTCATGCGCTCGTGCTAGTCGAACTCGTCAAATAACCCGATTGACTTGATGTATGTTCACTATGAATGGACGCTACTTCTTGAACTTAAGGTACCAAACTTACCAGTGGAAACCCCATTAACCTTGGTACCTCGATCCGTTAAGACTCATGAGTCGGACATGGTGGTATGAGACACCGTGGTCGAGCTGTCGGCCTACGCTGGGAGGATGAGCCTCCCCGTAGTGACCAGTGAGCAACCTAGACTCGTGAGCCGAATACGGTGGTATGGAACACTGTATTCGAGCTGTCGGCCTACACTGATCAGGTGACGAGCCCTTTGTAGTGACCTCGAGTGTACCCTGAGTTTACGTGGAGGCGACGAGTCTTCCGTAGCAATTAGAGTACAACTAGGCCTACACTGCATTGTGGTGACGAGCCCTTTGCAGTGACCTAGAACTGCTACATCATATGAGATTGGTTAGGACTGACAACCCTAGAATGAATCATTATTTGGGTATTGATATAAGGGAGGTACCTTAGTTTCCCAATCTTGCTGTATGAATAAACCTAAGTAAGAATCTGGCTAATCACGTGCATGCACCGCATTGCATGTGCTTTGGCGTGGAAGAGCACTTTCGGGAGGTTGCTATGCGCACCGTAAGATGAAGACGCTGAGGGAGTGCAGGCGAGGGCATGCATCATTCTTATATACCATTTTTACATTATTCAGAGTACCTAGGGATGTTTGATTGTACTGCTTTATCATTACTGCTTGACTGAATTGATAACATGTTAACCTTTGCTTTATTGTTCCACTGAGTTGATCACTCACTCCCACGTTACGGGACGGTGTTTTAAACACCAACCAGACTCTATCTTGATTTCAGATGGCGACGCGACTCCTGAGGCGGAGCTGGACTTTTGTGGTGATGAGGAGGCATTCTCGTACATGTAGTATTCAGGTGGGTTCATGTGAGTCGTTTTGAATCGACGGGGCTTCAGGGTTCATACTTTGTAGAGGACTACTATTTTTGAACATTTTTTATTTCGACGCAACACATGTATTTCTTTGACCTGGCAATGTATTCATACTCTGGTGACCGGTAACGGTTTATACGTTTTACCTATGCTTATATACATCCCTCAGTCTTCCGCTTGCGCAACTTGACTATTCCTGGAGTATGACTTACTATTTTGGATTAATCTTACTCATGCCTAAATGCACTAATATGGACAACATTTAATCATCATTATCTATATTGCATAAGTGATGCGTTGGAACTCGGGAGTTGAGTCTATGCTCGACCCCCAATTTTCAGGGCGTTACAAGTTGGTATCAGAGCATGATTTGGATTAAACTGGACTTGGGTTATGGTCACACGGCGTATGATGACACATTTTGACTTAGGTGGGTGTGAGAACAAGTAGAAACAAGCTTAGGCTTCCCAGTTTCATCACTTGGCGAGGTTCACCGAAATCGATCGCCGAGATCGGGTTCGTGCTCTTCCGTGATCGCTCGAGACGACCCCGAATCACTCCTAGACCGTCAATCAACGGGTTTAGACCACAATTTACCTCATTCCAGCCTTTAAATATCGATAAATGCAAATATACCTCAGCATAGGACCCGGAATGACCCGAAAAGGCTCAAATTGGAGTTGGGGGCTTAACGGACCATGTCCAGGGGGACCCAGGATGGGACCCACACATTTTTGGGACCCAGGGGGTAGGAGGACCTCGCCCCATCGGCGACCCCTCGTCGGAACCTCCAGAGGTCGGCGAGGGCCTCGCCAGTTTGGTGAGGCCTCGCCGACCAACGGGCCAGATCGGGTCGGCCGGATCTGGCCGATGCATCCTGGGTGTTGTGTGGCCCACTGACGCATGGGGGTTCGATTAAAACCCCTCCTATGTCGCCTCTCCTTCACAAACCACTACCCCAAGCTCTTTTTTTTTTTTTTTTTTTTTTTCTAAAAAACTCCAGATTCCTCACTTAAATCGCCCCACCAAGAGCTTTCTTCTTCCATTTTCGTGCACTCTCTCCACTACCCTGCCAAAGACCCTCCTCCACTGCTGCCTAACCTCTTTATTCTCTCTCATTTGAGCTCTTAAACCCCCCATTTGAGTCTCAAATTTGTGTAAACCCACTAACCCATCCTATTTCGTCATTTTCCCTCTTTATCCCCTTTCATTTGGGCCTTTACACCCTCCTTTGAGGCTCAAATCCATGGAGACCCAAAGATCCCATCCCTTTCCTCCCTTTTCTTCACCCTCCCATGGCTCTATTCGAGCTTATTACGGCCATTTTCTCGATTTCCACCATTCTTTCTCTCATGGGAAAGAAAAGGGCTCCCGTGGAAGAAGCTGGGCCTAGTCGCCCTACTTGTTCGAGGAGACCGAGAGGTGCCGCTGCGAGTACAAGCGTCAATCGGGAGTTTTAGACTAAGTGGGATCTCGATCCCTAGGCTCCCGTCGGAAGGGCCCTGTTGGCAGAGCTGTCGCATGGAGTTTCTGAGGGCCGTAGGGTTCTTTTTGAAGCTCATGTGGATTGACAGCTATTTGGGGAATACCTGTTATTCGAACGCCTGGAAGAGGCCAGGTGGGGTCCGCTATTCGAGGGCGAGTATCGTGCAAATGTGGGTACTGTCCGAGCTTTCTATGCCCACATTCGAGAGCCTACACTGGAGCCCTTGATGTTCAAGATCCCATTCGGAAGAGATCGGGAGGCCACAATAGACATTGGTTTAATATCTCTGCTTATGAATGTGCCCTTTGGCGAGGTACATGCAAGTGAGCAGAATCTGAAGAGTGCACGTGAAAGGGATCGCCGCACGTGGTTCCTTTGTAGTCGACTAGTTTAGTGGCAGCCAAACAATTGCCTTCTAGCGACCAATATGACGGACGACTTCCGTCCACTCCATCACATTTGCACGTTAAACGTTTACCCCAAGTGGAGCAATCACAGCGAGTGTACGTGCCTGATGGTAGATTTCCTGTACCAAGTGGGGCAGGGAGAGAAGTTGTGTGTGCTTACGTATGTTTTGCGATAGATAGCTCTTACCACACGCTCCAATAGAAGGACTGATTCGCTCCCCTTCGGCCGACTCATATGCAAGATTGCACTTGAGTTTGGCTACAGACTTGGGGCGAAAAGGCCGGTGTCGATCCATAATATCAATTAAACTACTCTCAATCAAATGGACATCGAGCCATGGCAACGACAAGCCTGACTTGAAGAGAGCGAGGAAGAGACGGAGAGCGAAGAAGAAGAGAGTGAGGAAGAAGGTGGAGCTGAAATAGAAGAAGAACAAGAAGAAGAAGATGAGGCCCAGGATACGGATGAGAGCTTTCCTCCTACGGCACCGGAGCAGGACATTGATCGGGCTGCTAGGGAAGCCCATTTAGCTCGACTTAAGGAGGGTCAGGCTATCTTACGACAGGATATAATCGATCTTCGAGCCCTCGTGAAACACAAGTTCAAGAAAGTGACTCGCACTTTGAAGTCTATCCTGTGCTGCTTGCAGGATAAGGGCGCCCCTCCTCCGTCGTCAGATTTGGATGCCTAGTCATCCATGTCGTCGCCTTGTGGCTTGTTTTGTTGTTGTGTTAGGATCTTTGTGTTTTCATGTTGATAGGCCTAGTAGTGTAGTAGTTGGTAGAATGTTTTTTAAATGTTTGAAGTCTCAGTTGTATTAGCTCACACGCATCTTCTGTCATGATTCATGTAATACTGTATCTCATGTATTATGACAATTTTGATAAATGAAATGCATGAAGTTGTTTTAATCTGTGTGGGAATGCACGTAAATGAGATTGTGAGTATGCTGAATCTGACCTGGGTTGCACCCTATGTTGTATATAGGGAATGACACCTAAGGCTGCACGGGTTGCGACGCGTCTCACTTTTGGCGATCCGATTGACGGGGCATCTTCCCTAAGTGATAGCCAGATGGACCTTAGTTTGGGCCTGACCCACACTGCCATGCCGGATTCTCAGCCGGCCACTGGGCCGATACCTATGACACCTCCTGTGGTGCTACCTATTACACCACTGGTTCCTGAGCAGAACCGTGCTTCTATGTCGACGCCACCCATGCCTCAGCCGGCTCCCCCTACTGATAGGCTGGAGTAGATGATGCTGCTAATGCACTAGTAGTAGGCACAGCAGCAGCAGCAGCAGACACAGTATCAGTAGTAGCAGGCACAACAACAATAGTAGCAGCAGCAGTTTTTGACCTCCATGGCTGGTATTTTTGCCCAAAGTATGGGGGTGACTCCACCTGCATCACCCATGCACTCTACTGGGACCTCTAGTGCCAGCGGCACCTTTGAGCGATTCCAGTGCTTACGGCCTCCCACTTTCGCGGGTACTCATAGACCCGAAGAGGTTGAATATTAGCTTGACTGCATCTCTAAGATGCTGAAGCCGCTGCGCTGCATCGAGGCAGAGCAGGTGGAGTTGGTCACCTTCATGTTGGAAAAGGAGGCTAGCTTATGGTGGGATAGTATTCTCCGCACTATTGCGGAAGGCTATGTGTGGACGTGGGAGGCCTTCGAGGTGCGCTTCCACGAGAAGTATTTCCCTTTCACATACTGCCATAAGAAGGATAGTGAGTTCCTTCGCCTTCGACAGGGAGGCATGACAGTGGCGGAGTATGAGAACAAATTTACAGAGTTGGGCAGGTATGTTCCCCTGATATTGGGGAATAAGGATATGTGGATGCAAAGATTTGCTGAGGGTCTGCGACCCGAAATTCGCTTGAAGATGTGCTGCGCTAGCATATCTACCTATGCTGAGCTAGTGGGCATGTCCATGCGAGCTGAGCAGGACGGGGACAGACAGTCCCGTATGCGAGCACCCGTGGCCCCTAGGCCCCGATCTGATTTCACGGCCAGGCCATTTCTTGGCAAGAGACCACGGGCTGACTCTCCTCCCAGACTTGCGGCGCCACCGACTCAGATGGGTCGAGCAGGTTTGCAATGCACTTACTGCGGGAAGTCAGGGCATACAGACCGATATTGTTTTAGCAGGATGAGGGACAATGGATTCTCGCCACCTCAGAGGATCGACCACCAGCTCCTCGATGGTCAGCACCAGCACATCCATCTTTCAGGCCGCCTACACCTCATTTCAGGCTGCCTCAATGGCTAATGGTTCCGCAGCCGAACTGTTAGCAGCAAGCCCGTGTGCACTCACTTACAGCTGAGGCATCCGAGACAGTAGATGCAGCGCCGATGGCTTTTGAGGTCACGACACAGATCCAAGGTACTTCAATCTTCTTGCTGGTGACACTGGGTTCACTACCTCTATGATATCATGCACGACAGTCAAGCAACTGGGGTTGGACACTACTCTTACAAAGGGAGTGAGGGTCATCACCGCCACAGGGACCTTCTCTAACGTTACCTGGATTTGCGAGGGCTGCTCGATAGACTTAGGGGGCAGGACAATACTAGTCGACTTGATCGTCGTCCCCCTATTTCATTACGATGTTATTTTCAGTATGGACTGGCTCACTGGGATGCGAGCAGAGATCGATTGCGAGACTAGGGTGGTGACAGCCCATGGACCTGAGGGCACAACCTTTACTTTCCCTGTTCAGGTCAGTCACACTTCCCGGTTGAGGTGTTATGCTTCTTCGTTGAAGGGTATTGATAGTCCGACGCTTGTAGACACGCCTGTAGTTCAGGATTTTACGGATGTGTTTGAGATAATTCCTGGATTGCCTCCTCGGCACGAGATCGACTTTACCATTGATCTTACGCCTGGTGAGACATTCATTTCATTGCCAACTTATCGCATGCCTCCATGTGAGATGGAGGAGCTGAGGAAGCAAATCGATGGCTCGTTAGAGGTTGGGTTCATACGACCTAGTGTGTCCCCTTGGGGAGCACCAGTGTTGTTCGTAAAGAAGAAGGACGGGTCTCTGCGATTGTGTATCGATTATCGCAGACTGAACCAGGTGACGGTGAAGAACAAGTATCCCTTGCCCAGGATTGATGACCTGTTTGATCAGTTGAAGGGGGCATGATATTTTTCGAAGATCGATATACAGTTAGGGTATCATCAGTTGCGCGTCAGGGATGAGGACGTGCAAAAGACAGCTTTCAGGACCTGTTTTGGGCACTATGAGTTTCTTGTCATGTCGTTCGGCCTTATGAAGGCACCGACCATGTTCATAGACCTGATGAACAGGGTATTTCGGCCGTTTCTTTTCCTATTCATCATCGTGTTTATAGATGACATCCTGATATACTCCATGAGTCGGGAAGATCACGAGGAGCACATGAGAGCGGTCTTTGATACTCTTAGGAAGAACCAGCTGTTTGCGCAGTACAAGAAGTGTGACTTCTGGAAGGAAGAAGTCAAGTTCCTGAGACATGTGGTGTCCAAGGAAGGGATCGCGGTGGATTTGGCTAAGGTAGCCATAGTATAGGACTGGGGGCAGCCCGGTTTGGTTACTGAGGTGAGGAGTTTTCTGGGACTGCTGGATACTATCGACATTTCATTCGGGACTTCTCCAAAATAGCCAGACCTTTGTCTCAGTTGACTCGGAAGGATCTTAAGTTCGCCTGGACTGAGAAAGCAGAAGCAGCTTTTCAGGAGTTGAAGGATAGGTTGACGTCCGCCCCTGTTTTAGTATTGCCAGAGCAAGGGGTTAAGTATACTATATACACCGACGCGTCTCACGTTGGTTTGGGTTGTGTCCTTATGCAGAAGGATATAGTGATTGCATATGCCTTGAGACAGTTGAGAAAACATGAGGAGAATTACCCTACGCACGACTTGGAGTTGGCAGCCGTCATCTTTGCACTGAAGCTCTGGAGACATTACCTCTGTGGAGAAGAGTTCAAGCTTTTCTGCGACCACAAGTGCCTTCACTATATATTCACTCAGAGGGACCTGAATATGAGGCAGCGACGATGGATAAAGACCTTGACGAACTTTAAGTTCGAGGTTTCCTACCATCCTGGCAAGGCCAACCTTGTGGCAGACACGTTGAGCCGTAAGAAGGCTATAGCATTTGCGGTTCCGCTGATGATAGCAGAGTGGGATATGTTAGAGTTCGTGCGGGACTTCGAGCAGAAACTCACCGCGGAGGAGCCATTTGAGAGTGTCGCGCACATTCGGGTGCGGCCACTTATTGATGACAGGATTATTGAGGCCCAGAAGGGCGATGAACGGTTGTTTGAGCTTCGAGAGCACGCTAGCCATGATGAGGACGACGAGTGGAGAGCTGATACGGATGGGGGCTTACATTACCGTGGCTGCCTATGCGTCCCAGATCTTCCTGACTTGCGGAAGGAAGTTCTCGGGGCTGCTCACAATTCAAGGATGGCAATGCATCCTGGCAGCACTAAGATGTATCGCGACATGAAAAGGTCGTACTGTTGGGACAACATGAAGGCCCTCATAGCAGAGTATGTATCACACTGTCTCACATGCCAGCAGGTCAAGGCAGAGCATCACCGACCCCCTGGACTACTTCAGCCCCTGCCATAGCTGAATGGAAATGGGATTTCATCTCTATAGATTTCATCTCAGGGCTACCGAAGACGAGGAAGGGACATGACTCTATTTGGGTGATCGTGGACCGATTGTGTAACACCCCGTACTCTCTGGTGCTTGGGTGTTACTATTACAAACTATGTCAGTACGTTTGTTTGAAGATATAAATAACGTACTTTATTCACCATCATTTGATAAATCTCAACCCAGCACTAAATTTTAACTGTTAGAATAACAAAAAGTTCATATATAACTATAAAATTAAATAAATCAATAACTGAACATTAAAACTCATATATTGTCACCCACTTACAAATTTAAAATGATTCAATCCTTCATATTTATAGCCCAATTAATAAATGGCGTTGATCAGAGTGTGACCCATGTAAATACTATAGAGACTAATAATAATAATGACAATAATTATATATATATATATATATATATATATATAAGTAATTTATTTTGGATAAACTTATAAAACATGGCCACTTGGGTTTGGATCTGCCTGACCATTGGTCAGATAACCTAATTTAGAGTCTCCAAGGAGAATGGTCGAGGTAGATCTCTCAAATACATCATATGGACCCCACTGTAACTGCATGTGCACAAAATGCGCATGTACATGCAGCACACTGAACCGGTCAACAGCCCACTAGGCGCTGACCCGACGAAATCCCAGAAAATGGGATTTTCTACCCACTTTTCCCGCCAGACGGAATTCGAACGGACGTCGTGCGTGGGCGTGATCTGTGGCCCACCATCACAACCTATTTGGATGATCAGAGTCGTCCATCTGATGCGGCATCAAGTGCTGACCAAAACCCATCTCTTCACACCCACCGTTGTACACCCTTGTGCACACGAAATCCAGCGCAAGCTGTGTTACGCACATGACTCATTTCTGAAAATGGAAACCGTTTTCTATGATAGCTGGCTTTGCACGTGACTTCCTATCCTTGAATCCTACCCACACACGTAAATAGATCCCAGCCCTTCATTTTAGGGCGCACATCCTTTCTTTTTTTGTAAGAGATTTCACCCGCCGCCGCTGTTGGAATCAAACATTAAGAAATATGGATGGCCATTCATTTAATGGGTCCCACAGCATTCTAGGGTCGCATCCACACCATCCAGGTGTAGTGGATCACAGGATTAACCATCTGGAAGTGATCTGCCATTAACGACCAGATCATCTTCCCCGTTAAGCTTAGATAACCATCATCTTTTTGTGGGACCCATTTCACGATCAATACCGTCCATCTAATGAGCCTTAGTGTCAAAAGTCCAAGCATGACAGTAGATTTGCTTTGTGCGAGTATAATCTGAGTTTATACGACTTAAACTCTTTTGTTAAAACGACCAAACCGTAACTAATCGGGCGATTAGTTACGCCAGATAAACCTAGAAACTAATTAGTGGAACCTTATAAAAGGTTTCCTTTTAGGGCAGCCATTCGAAATAAAAGGAAAGGAAAGAAAAAAAATAAAACGAGAAATAGAGTGTGCTTCTCGCAATGTCTGACCTGCTTCTTGTTCGTCTAAGCAACGTAGCAGCATTTCATTGTAAGATTTTCGATACAACACTTCGCTACATATGTTGAATCTGCTTGAGCGTTGCTTGATTTGTTGTCTCTGAGCTGGATCTTCTGGTAGGATATTATATTTTAGATAATCTATGAAAGGTTGACGCCAATCATCTATCGTTATCTCTAAACACGATACAAGAAGTGTTTCGACGATTTCTTCGATGACCTCTGAAGATGGTAAAAATCTTCTTTCTTCTATAGTTACTTGGAGAGGGCTTCGATTCGGGCAGGACAGAGCCGCTGCCAGGCTAGCCAAAGCATCCGCTCTTGCATTTTCAGACTGTAGTATGTGCTTGATTTTGACATGATAGAACTGTTCTAGCAACTGCTATGCTTTTCGGCAGTATGGAAAAAGTTCTTACTTTCTTACCTCAAATTTAGTCGTCAATTAATTTATAATCAATTTAGAATCCCCAAAGATATACAACATTTTTATCTCCATTTCTTGAGCCATTTCCATTCCAATGATGAGGGCTCTGTACTCAGCCTCATTGTTTGTGCATGTAGTGCCCAACGTGAAGGAGTAAGGTAGCAAGTCACCTTGAGGAGTAATGAATATCACTCCTGCCCCCACTCCTGATGCTCGAGAAGCACCATCAAAATACACCTGCCATGGGCTTTGTGACTCAGCCAACATAACTTGTTCATCCGGAAAGTCATCACTGATGTTTTCGCATTCTGCTACACAGTGCGCTGCAAGGAAATCTGCCACTGCTTGTCCTTTTATCGCTTTCGCCGGTTCATACGTAATTGTATACTTTGAAAGTAACAACATCCATTTGGCCAATCTCCCAGACAACATTGGCCTTATCATAAAAAACTTTATCAGATTTGCTCTTGAGATCAAAGTTATGTCATGGGAGAGACAATAATGTCTTAATTTCTGTACTACGAATTTCAGCGTCAGACACTCTTTCTCGATCGGAGAGTAGTTGCATTCTGCGCCCATCAGCGTTCTGCTTAAATAATAAAGAGCTGTCACTTTCCCAGATTCGTTCACCTGAGCCAACAAAGCTTCTAAAGAATTCTCGGCTGTGGATATATACAAAATCAGTGGCTTCCCTTTTATCGAAGTTGTCAGCACCGACGGTTGTTTGAGCAATTCGTTTATTGAATCAAATGCATTCTGACAGGCTTGGTCCCATACAAACTTTGTATTTTTCTTCATTAGATGAGAAAATGGCTGACATCGCCCTGCCAGGTTTGAAATGAAGCGGAGAATGTACGACAGTTTTCCTTACAAACTCTTCAAATCCTTTAATGTTGTCGGTGGCGGCATATTTTGAATGGCTTTGATTTTCCCTGGATCTATCTCAATGCCCCTATGCCAGACAACGAAACTGAGAAATTTACCTGAAGACACCCCAAATGCACATTTAGCTGGATTCATCTTTAGTTGTTTCTTTCTGAGCCGACGGAAAACTGATGTCAAATGTTCGCGATGCTCTTGATGATCCCCTGACCTGACCACCAAGTCATCGACATAACACTCAACATGCTTGTACATCATGTCTTAGAAGGTATTCTGCATTGCCCGTTAATATGTTGCCCCAACATTTTTGAGACCGAACGACATAACTTTATAACAATAAATTCCCAGTGATGTTCTGAATGCTGTTGCTTCTTCATCTTCAGGTGCTATTCGAATCTGGTTATACCCTGCATAGCCGTCCATGAAGGACATGATAGCATACTGAGTCCTACTGTCAATCAATAATTTAGTTATCGAGAGAGGAAAATCATCTTTCAGATGGGCTTCATTTAGATCTCTGAAGTCAACGCACACCCTGACTTGTCCATTTTTCTTCTTCAGGGGGACAATGTTCGATATCCACTTGGGATATTTGACCTCCCTGATAAACCCGACCTTTATCAACTTATTCACTTCTTCTTTTATTAGGAGAACCAAGTCTGGATGGAATCGCCTTTGCACTTGTTTAACCAGCCTTTTCTTTTTAGAGATATTTAATCGGTGCATTTCTATGGAAGGCTCCAGACCTGACATCTCTACATACGTCCAAGTGAAGACGTCTTTGTTTTCTTTGAAAAGTTGGACGTATTTCTCAGATTCCTGTTCAGAAAGACCGGTGCTGACAAATGTGTTCCTTGGTTCTTCCTCCGTACCCAGATTTATCTCCCGTAAACTGTCTATCGTCGGCTGCCCCCCATCTTCTATCTGCTTTGGAGCCATTTCAGGGTGCTCGATTGTCTTGGGATCCTCTTCCGATGACTATGCAGCTGTAACCATGTTCACTGATGATTCTGCTCCCAGTCCTTAAAATTTCCTTCGTTTTTCCTGACCAACCCCAATAGGAATTTGAATTCCTTTCCCATGATTCAAGCCGTGGGTTCTTCGTAATCGAAACCCATGTTTTTTATGATCTTCTTGCTTGCTGGACTATATTTTTTGAGATCTTGTGGTGTCAGCTTACTGCGGTACACACTATTCTTGGTCTCTTCTCCTGCCTTCACTTCTACTGAGGCGTAAAATTCTATTAGTTCTGGGTATTTTGCGCTAGCCTTGACCTGAAATCTTCCTAAAGCGGCTGAAAATGGCTTATTTCTCTCAACATACGGCATTGGCACTGTATAATTGGACTGCAAAATTTTCAGCTGCTCAGGTGATAATAGGGTTAGTGGCAGTTGCCCCGGTTGTCTCAATGGTTTTGGCACGAAATAGAATTTCTTCTTTGCTTCTGAAGTTCTAGATGATTCTGCCTTTTCTGTTTCTTCTTCAATTAAATTTATTTGAATGTCCTTTAGGACTTTGCTTTTATCATTCTTTCTTTCTTCTTTAGCGAACCCTTTATAGTAACTGGCGTCCGCAAAGAAGGACTCGACCTCTATATATGGCTTCGCATCGGCCATTACTTTATACTGTATTCCAACTTTATAGTATTTGAAGCATTGATGCAGAGTAGATGGTACAATGCTGTACTGATGTATCCATGGTCTTCCTAAGAGAAGATTGTATGTCATCATGGCATTTATAACATGGCACACGACATCAGTAGTCAGCTCTCCTATTTCCAGCGTCACTGTAATTTTACCAAGTGCGCGTTGCCCATTTTGGTTGAAGCCCTATATCATCATTCCACTAGGGCGTAGATCAGAGCGACGATAACCTAGTTTACTCAACATCGAGAGTGGTAAGAGATTCACCGCAGACCCGTTTTCTATAATAATCCGCTTGACCTTCTTCTCACGAATATGGCCTTCTATCATTAGCGGCCTGTTATGCTCTGCCTCACAAGTCAAATCATCATCGGAGAAGGAAACGACTGGTAAGCAGTTTTCTTGCTCATCGTGCTCTTCGCGCTCTAGTTCTGCCAGTAAAGTTTCTCTGACATCGTGATTGGACAATGCTTGGAATAAGCTCTGCCGAAATTCCTCTGACAACTTAAGCGCATCGTAGATGCTTAATCGAGCCGGTATTCCCTTCAAATGACTTACTATATCATAAGTCACCTTTGTCGTCTCACTCTTCTTTTCTTTCCCATCATCATCGTTTTGCCTTTCAATGACTTCTTTTCTTTTAATCTCTGCCTTCTGCTTCACAAGACTTGTCACTACAAGAAAAGCCACTTTTACCAACGAAAATTTTCGTAGGCAAAAGTCTGATTTTCGTAGGCAAAGGGTTTTGTTCACGAAAACTTTTATTGGCAAATTTCTCGCTAAAAGTCTGAGGGGAAAAGCTTTTACCCACGAAAAAAAAAAATTCGTTGGCAAAGATAAGACTTTTGCCGATGAAATTTTTCGTAGGAAAAACGTTTTACCAACGCTAATTTTCGTTGGTAAAAATATTGATAAAACTTTTTACCTAAGAATACTTTTGTAGGTAAAATTATTTACAACACTTTTTAGCTACCAACAATTTCGTAGCCAAAAATATTTAAAGACTTTTTATCTATAAATATTTTGGTAGCTAAAAGTAATTAAAACACTTTTTACTTACCAAAAACTTCGTAGCTTAAAATATTTACAAGACTTTTTACCTACCAACAATTTCATAGCTAAAACTATTTAAAACACTTTTTACCTACCAATAATTTCGTAGCTAAAAATATTTACAAAACTTTACCTACGAATATTTTCATAACTAAAAATATTGAAAACATTGAAAACACTTTTTACCTACCAATAGTTTCATAGCTAAAAGGTATTTACAAGACTTTTACCCAAAAATATATTCGTAGGTAAAAACCCTTAGAAAACTTTTACCTACCACTAATTTCGTAGCTAAAAATTCTTTTACCTACGTATATTTTCGTAGGTAAAAATAGTTACCTAACATTTTGCTACAAATATTTTCGTAGGCAAAAACATGGATGAGAATTTTAACAATGAAAAGTTTCGTAGGTAAAAGCTTGGATGAGACATTTGCATACGAAAATTTTCGTAGGTAAAAAATTTGATGAAGCTTTTACCTACAAAAATTTTCGTAGGTAAAAGTTTTTTTTTTTTTTTTTTTTTTTTTTTTTTTTTTTTGCAAATTCCAGCACAAAATTCTTGATATACACCTGTTATAATATAGACCTGTTATGTAATATATTTCATCATATTCCACATTCACATCCATTTAACTCTAAAGTACATAAATAAATCCATCCAAACATAAATTACATCATGCATAAATACATATAAGTTTAACATCATAAATAAAATACAAAAAATCACAAAGATGGAGGCGGAGGTGGTGGGGCATCAATGGGTAAGCGTGCGGCGAGAGCCTGAAACATTCTGCTATCCATCGCTCATGCTCCACCCGCATCTTCTTCATCCTCCTCTCCTGCTCCTCCCTCAGCCTCGCATGCTCCTCTATCCTCATCCTCTCCTGCTTCTCCCTCTGCCTCGTCAACTCCTCCATCCTCCTCTCCTGCTCCTCCCTCAGCCTCGCTTGCTCCTCCATCCTCCTCCTCTCTTGCTCCTCTCTCTCCCTCGTCAGCTCCTCCATCCTCCTCTGCTGCTTCTCCATTTGCCTCTCCAACTACTCACTCTTTCCCTCCAGCTGCTCTCTGATGTCATTGACGACGACCTGTAGTTGCTGAACCTCTCTCTCTGCGATATCAGCACGGTGGGTGGCACTCTCGCCAACGACGCTGGATCGGGTGGAGGCAGCTCTAGCGGGTGCCATGAGCTTGGCACCATGGCCAAGCCCACGCACATATCCAGAACGGATGCCAAGCACCTCACTCAGGATCTCTAGCTCACTCCGCTTAGTACCATTGGGAGTGGGCTGACTGCGTAAGGTGTCCATCACCGCCTGTAATGAAAACATATGAATTTTTTCAAAAAAATGACATTATTATAATTTAATGCAATTAAATTTGACAATGTAAGAATTTTTACCCAAATCTCGCCGGCACTAGGATGTACCCAAGATCCCGTCGCCTGCCGACAGTGAGTCCATTTGTAGAGGTCTATTGGTCCGGGCTCCTGACCAGTGACGGAATCTCGCTGCGCGATCGAAAGGACAATAAAGTTAATATAAAATGCATTGAAAGAATATATCAACTTAATAATTACTAGTAATTTCTTACCATGTTGTGACGAATTTGTACAAATAACTTTGAATCAATTATGTGGTTCACTGTTAACTTTCTCCTGTTGTTAGAATTTATTTTGCTCCTCTTCTGAACACATTATTCATAATACATTGTTATTAATTACAAATTTAATTGTTACCTTAAAGATATCATAAATATATAAATATTACCTGAAAAGAATCAGACGAAAATCTATCGCAGAGTATCTGCCAGTCATCACGGGTCACGTGCGACGATGCGGATAGTGCGCCCTCCTCATTGCTCATGCACTGCTTGTACTGCTTAGGTAACAAGGAGCGGTACTCCTTAAACCGCTCCTTGATCATGTCGTCAACGACAAAGGAAACGTGCGGAATAGTCAAATTCAATTCAAATTTATCCTGCAATTTCGTAAATAATAGATTAAGGCAATAAACTTATAAAGAAAATAACTTAACCGTAAATGAACTTTTATCAAATAAATTAAGATTTATAAGTAGCGGTTTAGGTTTAGGTTAAGGTTAAGGTTAAGGTTTAGGTTTAGGTTAAGGTTAAGGTATAAGTTATAGGTAGGTTATAAGCTATATAGCTTTAGGGAATTGAGAATAGGTTAAGGTTTAGGTTAACAGAATCGGGTTTGGGTTCAGGATCGGGTTTAGGTTTGGGTTTCCATGTTTAGGCTTAGGTTTAGGTTAGGGAGTTGAGATTAGGATTAGGTGTAGGTTTAGGTTTAGGGATTTGGGAACACATATAGGTTTTAGGTTTAGGTTTAAGTTTAGGTTTTAGGTATAGGTTATGGGTTGTAGCTATAGGGAACTGAGAATAGGTTAAGGTTTAGATTTAGGAAGGGTTTGGGTTCGGGATCGGGTTTTGCTTTGGGTTTTCAAGTTTAGGTTTAGGTTTAGGTTAGGGAGTTGAGATTAGGATTAGGTGTAGGTTTAGGTTTAGGGATTTGAGAACACATTTAGGTCTTATGTTTAGGTTTAGGTTTTAGGTTTAGGTTATAGGTTATAGCTGTAGGGAACTGAGAATAGGTTAAGGTTTAGGTTTAGGAAATCGGGTTCGGGTTCGAGATCGGGTTTTGCTTTGGGTTTTCAAGTTTAGGCTTAGGTTTAGGTTAGGAAGTTGAGATTAGGATTAGGTGTAAGTTTAGGTTTAGGGATTTGGGAACACATTTAGGTTTTAGGTTTAGGTTTAGGTTTAAGTTTTAGGTCTAGGTAATAGGTTATAACTGTAGGGAACTGAGAATAGGTTAAGGTTTAGGTTTAGGAAATTGGGTTCAGGTTCAGGATCGGGTTTTGCTTTGGGTTTTCAAGTTTAGGTTTAGGTTTAGGTTTTGGTTAGAGAGTTGAGAATAGGATTAGGTGTAGGTTTAGGTTGAGGGATTTGAGAACACATTTAGGTCTTTGGTTTAGGTTTAAGTTTAGGTTTTAGGTTATAGCTGTAGGGAACTGAGAATAGGTTAAGGTTTAGGTTTAGGAAATTGGGTTCGGGTTCGGGATCGGGTTTTGCTTTGGGTTTTCAAGTTTAGGCTTAAGTTTAGGTTAGGGAGTTGAGATTACGATTAGGTGTAGGTTTAGGTTTAGGGATTTGAGAACACATTTAGGTTTTAGGTTTAGGTTTAGGTTTAGGTTTTAGGTCTAGGTTATAGGTTATAGCTGTAGGGAACTGAGAATAGGTTAAGGTTTAGGTTTAGGAAATTGGGTTTGGGTTCGGGATCGGGTTTTGCTTTGGGTTTTCAAGTTTAGGGTTAGGTTTAGGTTAAGGAGTTGAGATTAGGATTAGGTGTGGGTTTAGGTTGAGGGATTTGAGAACACATTTAGGTCTTAGGTTTAGGTTTAGGTTTAGGTTAAGGTTTAGGTTATAGGTAGGTTATAGCTATAGGGAATTGGGAATCGGTTATGACTTAGTTTTAGGAAATCAGGTTCGGGTTTGGGATCGGGTTTTGCTTTGGGTTTCCAAGTTTAGGATTAGGTTTAGGTTAGGGAGTTGAGATTAGCATTAGGTGTAGGTTTAGGTTTAGGGATTTGAGAACACATTTAGGCTTTAGGTTTAGGTATATGTTTAGGTTTTAGGTCTAGGTTATAGGTTATAGCTGTAGGGAACTGAGAATAGGTTAAGGTTAAGGTTTAGAAAATCGGGTTCGGGTTCGGGATCGGGTTTTGCTTTGGGTTTTCAAGTTTAGGTTTAGGTTTAGGTTAGGGAGTTGAGAATAGCATTAGGTGTAGGTTTAGGTTGAGGGATTTGAGAACACATTTAGGTCTTAGGTTTAGGTTAAGGTTTAGATGATAGGTAGGTTATAGGTATAGAGAATTGAGAATCGGTTATGGTTTAGTTTTAGGAAATCGGGTTCGGGTTTGGGATTGGGTTTTACTTTGGGTTTTCAAGTTTAGGATAAGGTGAAGGTTAAGGAGTGAGATTAGGATTAGGTGTAGGTTTAGGTTGAGGGATTTGGGAACACATTTAGGCTTTAGGTTTAGGTTTTAGGTCTAGGTTATAGGTTATAGCTGTAGGGAACTGAGAATAGGTTAAGGTTTAGGTTTAAGAAGGGTTAGGGTTCGGGATCGGGTTTTGCTTTGGGTTTTCAAGTTTAGGTTTAGGTTTAGGTTAGGGAGTTGAGATTTAGATTAGGTGTAGTTTAGGTTTAGGGATTTGAGAACACATTTAGGTCTTATGTTTAGGTTTAGGTTTAGGTTTTAGGTTTAGGTTATAGGTAATAGCTGTAGGGAACTGAGAATAGGTTAAGGTTTAGGTTTAGGAAAACGGGTTAGGGTTCGGGATCTGGTTTTGCTTTGGGTTTTCAAGTTTAGGCTTAGGTTTAGGTTAGGGAGTTGAGATTAGGGTTAGGTGTAGGTTTAGGTTTAGGGATTTGGGAACACATTTAGGTTTTAGTTTTAGGTTTAGGTTTAGGTTTTAGGTCTAGGTTATAGGTTATAACTGTAGGGAACTGAGAATAGGTTAAGGTTTAGGTTTAGGAAATTGGGTTCAGGTTCAAGATCGGGTTTTGCTTTGGGTTTTCAAGTTCAGGTTTAGGTTTAGGTTTAGGTTAGAGAGTTGAGAATAGGATTAGGTGTAGGTTTAGGTTGAGGGATTTGAGAACACATTTAGGTCTTAGGTTTAGGTTTAAGTTTAGGTTTTAGGTTATAGCTGCAGGGAACTGAGAATAGGTTAAGGTTTAGGTTTAGGAAATTGGGTTCGGGTTTGGGTTCGGGATCGGGTTTTGCTTTGGGTTTTCAAGTTTAGGCTTAGTTTTAGGTTAGGGAGTTGAGAATAGGATTAGGTGTAGGTTTAGGTTTAGGGATTTGGGAACACATTTAGGTTTTAGGTTTAGGTTTAGGTTTAGGTTTTAGGTCTAGGTTATAGGTTATAGCTGTAGGGAACTGAGAATAGGTTAAGGTTTAGGTTTAGGAAATTGGGTTTGGGTTCGGGATCGGGTTTTGCTTTGGGTTTTCAAGTTTAGGTTTAGGTTTAGGTTAGGGAGTTGAGATTAGGATTAGGTGTGGGTTTAGGTTGAGGGATTTGAGAACACATTTAGGTCTTAGGTTTAGGTTTAGGTTTAGGTTAAGGTTTAGGTTATAGGTCGGTTATAGCTATAGGGAATTGGGAATCGGTTATGGCTTAATCTTAGGAAATCGGGTTCGGGTTTGGGATTGGGTTTTGCTTTGGGTTTTCAAGTTTAGGATTAGGTTTAGGTTAGGGAGTTGAGATTAGCATTAGGTGTAGGTTTAGGTTTAGGGATTTGAGAACACATTTAGGCTTTAGGTTTAGGTATATGTTTAGGTTTTAGGTCTAGGTTATAGGTTATAGCTGTAGGGAACTGAGAATAGGTTAAGGTTTAGGTTTAGGAAATCGGGTTCGGGTTCGGGATCGGGTTTTGCTTTGGGTTTTTAAGTTTAGGTTTAGGTTTAGGTTAGGGAGTTGAGAATAGCATTAGGTGTAGGTTTAGGTTGAGGGATTTGAGAACACATTTAGGTCTTAGGTTTAGGTGATAGGTAGGTTATAGCTATAGAGAATTGAGAATCGGTTATGGTTTAGTTTTAGGAAATCGGGTTCGGGTTTGGGATCGGGTTTTGCTTTGGGTTTTCAAGTTTAGGATTAGGTTTAGGTTAAGGAGTTGAGATTAGGATTAGGTGTAGGTTCAGGTTGAGGGATCTGGGAACACATTTAGGCTTTAGGTTTAGGTTTAGGTTTAGGTTTTAGGTCTAGGTTATAGGTTATAGCTGTAGGGAACTGAGAATAGGTTAAGGTTTAGGTTTAGGAACGGGTTCGGGATCGGGTTTTGCTTTGGGTTTTCAAGTTTAGGTTTAGGTTTAGGTTAGGGTGTTGAGAATAGGATTAGGTGTAGGTTTAGGTTGAGGGATTTGAGAACACATTTAGGTCTTAGGTTTAGGTTTAGGTTTAGGTTTTAGGACTAGGTTATAGGTTATAGCTGCAGGGAACTGAGAATAGGCTAAGGTTTAGGTTTAGGAAATCGGGTTCGGGTTTGAGATCGAGTTTTGTTTTGAGTTTTCAAGTTTAGGTTTAGGTTTAGGTTAGGGAGTTGAGAATAGCATTCGGTGTAGGTTTAGGTTGAGGGATTTGAGAACACATTTAGGCTTTAGGTTTAGGTTTTAGGTCTAGGTTATAGGTTATAGTTGTAGGGAACTGAGAATAGGTTAAGGTTTAGGTTTAGGAACGGGTTCGGGATCGGGTTTTGCTTTGGGTTTTCAAGTTTAGGTTTAAGTTTAGGTTAGGGTGTTGAGAATCGGATTAGGTGTAGGTTTAGGTTGAGGGATTTGAGAACACATTTAGGTCTTAGGTTTAGGTTTAGGTTTAGGTTTAGGTTTTAGGACTAGGTTATAGGTTATAGCTGCAGGGAACTGAGAATAGGTTAAGGTTTAGGTTTAGGAAATCGGGTTCGGGTTCGAGATCGAGTTTTGTTTTGAGTTTTCAAGTTTAGGTTTTGGTTTAGGTTAGGGAGTTGAGAATAGCATTCGGTGTAGGTTTAGGTTGAGGGATTTGAGAACACATTTAGGCTTTAGGTTTAGGTTTTAGGTCTAGGTTATAGGTTATAGTTGTAGGGAACTGAGAATAGGTTAAGGTTTAGGTTTAGGAACGGGTTCGGGATCGGGTTTTGCTTTGGGTTTTGAAGTTTAGGTTTAGGTTTAGGTTAGGGTGTTGAGAATAGGATTAGGTGTAGGTTTAGGTTGAGGGATTTGAGAACACATTAAGGTTAAGGTTTAGGTTATAGGTAGGTTATAGCTATAGGGAATTGAGAATTGGTTATGGTTTAGGTTTAGGAAATTGGGTTTGGGTTCGGGATTGGGTTTTGCTTTGGGTTTTCAAGTTTAGGTTTAGGTTTAGGTTAGGGAGTTGAGATTATCATTAGGTGTAGGTTTAGGTTTAGGGATTTGAGAACACATTTAGGCTTTAGGTTTAGGTTTTAGGTCTATGTTATAGGTTATAGCTGTAGGGAACTGATAATAGGTTAAGGTTTAGGTTTGGGAATGGGTTCGGGATCGGGTTTTGCTTTGGGTTTTCAAGTTTAGGTTTAGGTTTAGGTTAGGGTGTTGAGAATAGGTTTAGGTGTAGGTTTAGGTTGAGGGATTTGAGAACACATTTAGGTCTTAGGTTTAGGTTAAGGTTTAGGTTATAGGTAGGTTATAGCTATATGGAATTGATAATCGGTTATGGTTTAGGTTTAGGAAATTGGGTTTGGGTTCGGGATCGGGTTTTTCTTTGAATTTTCAAGTTTAGGTTTAGGTTTAGGTTAGGGAGTTGAGAATAGCATTAGGTGTAGGTTTACGTTGAGGGATTTGAGAACACATTTAGGTCTTAGGTTTAGGTTTAGGTTTAGGTTATAGGTAGGTTATAGCTATAGGGAATTGAGAATCGGTGATGGTTTTATTTTAGGAAATCGGGTTCGGGTTTGGGATCGGGTTTTGCTTTGGGTTTTCAAGTTTAGGTTTAGTTTTAGGTTAGGGAGTTGAGAATAGGATTAGGTGTAGGTTTAGGTTGGGGGATTTGAGAACACATTTAGGTCTTAGGTTTAGGTTATAGGTAGGTTATAGGTTGTAGCTGTAGGGAATTGAGGATAGGTTAGGGGTGTGGTACCTACAAATACAGATATAAACACGGCCTGTCCAAATGGTCAGGCCTTTCCAATGCTGTCTATAGGAAATGGACAGCTTCATTATGGTCATTATAGCGGTTCCCACCTTCCAGAGAGCCCCGCTCATCCGGATAGCTCCAACGCACATCCGGGTCTGCTCCATTAATCTCGAGCAAATTCATAAACACGGCATATCCAAATGGCCAGGCCCTTCCAATGCTGTCCATAGGAAATGGAAAGTTTTATCATGGTCATAACAGCGGTTCCCACCTTCCAGGGACCCCCGCTCATCCGGATAGCTCTGACGCACATCCGGGTCTGCTCCATTAATCTCGAGCAAATACATAAACACGGCCTGTCCAAATGGTCTGGCCCTTCCAATGTTGTCCATAGGAAATGAAAAGCTTTATCATGTTCATAACAGCGGTTCCCACTTTCCAGGGACCCCCACTCATCCGGATAGCTCCGACGCACATCCGGGTCTGCTCCATTAATCTCGAGCAAATACATAAACACGGCCTATCCAAATGGCCAGGCACTTCCAATGCTGTCCATAAGAAATGAAAAGCTTTATCATGGTCATAACAGTGGTTCCCACCTTCCAGGGACCCCCGCTCATCCGGATAGCTCCGACGCACATCCGGATCTGCTCTATTAATCTCGAGCAAATACATAAACACGGCCTGTCCAAATGGCCGGGCCCCTCCAATGCTGTCCATATAAAATAACTTAATCGTAAATGAATTTTTATAAAATTAATTTTAATTTACTAAAATTTACCTGAAGGCGCTGACGAATGAGCTGCCGCACATCATCTGTCACGTCTGCCTAATGAGGGGTGGTGGAGGGGATCAGAGATTAGCATAAGACACCGACCTCCGACGTAAACAAGCTGGCATTGTTCCCAATAGGTCTAATACAGTCCTGTGGGAACTCTACCGTCACCCTACCCTCACGCGTAAGTCGCTCTAAAAGCAACCCACGCGTGGGTCCATGCCCTCGTCGACTGGTCAACGACGCTACTGCAAAAGAAATATGTAAGTCTAAACATAAACAGAAGTCATTAAAAAAATATATGTCTAAACTTACATGCTGTGCCCGGTGTATGCGCGACTGAGGGATCAGATGCTTGCGATGCAATGTGACGGCGATGCTGGCTCCGTCGCATCACGAGTAGAAGGGGTAGATCCAGTGTGCGAACGACGTGGTCTCCCACCTGGTGCCATCATTGAATATGTGCGAGTTACGAACTTATAAATTTAAACAATGTCAATACAAGTGAAATATACTAAAACATTATACAATGCATTTATGCTTCTGCTTAGAGAGATGATTAAAATATGATTAGACCATTACACTATAATGCAAGCAGAATATAATAAAACCATAAACTTTAATCTATAACCCTTGAAAATTCTATTACACATTGTCATTCTATATTAAATACACATGTTTCATTGTAATACGAAACAACTTTGAGGAAAACTATCTGAAGTACTCCCTGCGTAAGTTATCGTATGCTTCAGAAGTATATGTCATCCTGTGTGAAGCATTGGACATTTTTATAGCCAGCATGACAGTCACAATAGGAGAAAGCTGATCTCTCGGGACTCCATTCAGATGTGCAAGTGACAGAGTCGCATCTTCCATATCTCGTTTCCCACGGTTATATATCTCCACCAGCTCCGAATTTTTTTTGAGATCGTATAATCTTTCGTCTGAGTCGTTATCGATATATTCCACTCTACACTCATCGACTAGACCGGGTATCTCTATGGCCCTACCAGAAGAAGATAGGACTGGAAAGTCCATCCGCAACAGCTGATGAAGTATGTTGCGTACTTCTGATACGCTCCGGTTTGAGGAGGACATTATCAGAAATTGACTCAACTGCAAATATCGATTATAAACAAGTTAATAAGAGGAATATATCATGACTTGTAATTTTCATGTATACATAGAATACATAAATTATTTGAATTGAAAAATGAAATGTAAATCATGTGTACATTAATTATCGTCGTCTGTATCACTATCGCTTAGGACTATTTCTTCTTCACCATTACTATGCTGATCAGTATTTCCTCTTCATTATTTGCAACGTTGTCATCAATGAAACCGCTATCATCTCTAACAATGTCATCTATTATTGAGGCATCAACATGATCAGGTGACACATCATCTCTGTCCAATTGCACCATATCAATATCAACACTTGAATCAATCCCTATATCAACATGTGATGGCATGTCTTCTTGATATGCGTGTTCAACCCTAGCCGTGTCATTTCCCTCGTCCTCCCTATCTTCAACTTCTGGTACGGGAACGTCAAATACATTCCTGGGCTTTATTTTCTGCACCACGTGCCAAGAGCCACCTAACTTGGTGTCAATGAGGTAAAATACTTGTTCGGCTTGGCTGGCGAAGACAACTGGGTCGTCCTTAAACCACTTCCGAGATAAATTTACGCTTGTAAAGTAGTTGTCAGTCTGTATTCCCAACTTCTTATTTCCAATGTCCCACCAATCACATCTAAATAAGTACACCTTCTTTCTCATACAATAATTTAGCTCAATAATATCCATCAAAATGCCATAAAAGTCAATTTCATCATCGTCATTCGTTCCCTTCACAACCACCCCACTATTTTGTGTGGTCTTGTACTTGTCACGTTCTTCGGTGTGGAACCGAATCCCATTTACAATACAACCTGTATATCTAGATACACGTATATCAGGGCCACATGCCAACGAGTATAGTGCATCAGAAGCATCTGTAGAGTTTCTTGTGTGCAACGTCTTCATCTATTATCATGTACATAATGCAATTGTTTAGGGATTTTCTTAGGTTCAAATAATGTGCATTACAACAAAAATTCTAAGTGTGGTGAGATATAGTGTGAAATCTTACACATTTTTCAAACCATTGTGGAAACTGATCCTGATGCATTCGATCATAACTTGTGGGGAATTTGGACTTCATCTCGTCTCTGTGTTCGCTACACATAAATGACACGTCAGCAGCAAGAAACATTAAGATCATCGTATGTAGAGAAAACAATAATCGAAGGAAGACTTACTCTAAGTATGACTCTATTTCTTTACAATTATGCAACACATACCACCTCGCCTTTGCTAGATCCCTACGGTCCATATCCTGAAACGTCGAGGATCCTAAAGGACGAACATTATGTGCAAACACAGATATGAGTCCTTGTTTATGCTCCTGCCCTTCATCGGCATTCCGATCTTCTCGATTGAATCTAGTCTCTATGTCACGAAGATACATGGAGCAAAATATAAGGCACTCATTATCAATGTATGCCTCAGCTATGGATCCATCCGAACGCGCCTTGTTCCTCACAAATCGTTTGAGTGTGTGAAGGTATCTGTACACAAAACTACTATGTTAAGAGTATGAAAACATGAATATATGTAGTTTACGGAATGAATAAAAATTTTAATAGGTTCTACCACCTTTCGATCGGATACATCCAACGATTTGTACTGGGCCTGCAAGCTTCGCCTCGTGCGGTAAGTGAATCGCTAGGTGTACCATGACATCGAAAAACGTAGGTGGAAATATTCTTTCAAGTTTGTAAAGGATTACGGCAATGTCCCTCTCCAGTCGTTTAATAACATCTACATTCAACGATTTCGAACACAAATCCTTAAAGAATATCCCCAACTCAATCAGTGCCGTACTAATATCCTTGCTTAGAAATCCACGAATCGCAACCGGCAGTAGGCGTTGCGGAAGGACGTGACAATCATGACTTTTCATTCCTGTTACCTTACAATCCATAACGTTTACGCACTGAGATATGTTTGACGCATACCCATCAGGAAACTTCACCGATCTAAACCATTCACATAAACGCTTTCTCTCTAATTTTGTCAACGTGTAGCAGGCTGCCGGTATAGTATACGAATTTCCATGTGGTTACAAATGCAACTCTTTCCTTAAACCCATTTCTTGTAGATCTAATCGAGCCTTGAAACTGTCTTTTGTTTTCTTCTCTATGTTCATCAATGTTTCGAAGACATTGTCACATATATTTTTCTCAATATGTATGACATCTAAGTTATGTCGCAATTTCAAATCACTCCAATAGGGCAACTCAAAAAAGATGCTCTTCTTCCTCCAGTTATAGTCCAATACTGTACGTTTCCTCTTTTTCAAGTGCGATGCCTTACCAAATCTAACTTCTCCAATGTTACTCAATTGTTGTATCACATCTTCTCCAGATAGCTCTTTCGGGGGTGGCCTATGATCTTGTTTGCCATCAAAGATCATCGTCTTCCTGCGCCAACTATGATCGCTTAGAAGGAAGCGACGATGGCCCATATAACAT
This sequence comes from Magnolia officinalis, assembly GCA_021015155.1. Classification (NCBI taxonomy): domain Eukaryota; kingdom Viridiplantae; phylum Streptophyta; class Magnoliopsida; order Magnoliales; family Magnoliaceae; genus Magnolia; species Magnolia officinalis. The sequence continues at coordinate 37,158,545 of JAJHSJ010000004.1, read as the reverse complement.
GTTTTTCTACCATGCTTCAATGACAATGAAGAAGTCTCAATACCACATGTAGGATACCCCAACTTGCCCTTCGTGCTCCACCCAGACAAATTTCCATACGCGGGAAAGTCATTTATTGTCCACAAGACCGCTGCATGCAATCGAAATGACTATCCTGCAAATGTGTCATACGTTTCTACACCTTCACTCCACAACTCGTTTAACTCATCTACTAACGGTCGCAAATACATATCAATGTCATTCCCAGGTGACCTGGGTCCAGGAATAATCAATGACATCATGAAAAATGACTCCTTCATACACAACCAAGGAGGTAAATTGTAGGGCATAAGTACCACTGGCCACATACTGTACGAGTTACTCATATTACCAAATGGATTAAAACCATCACTTGCAAGACCTAGTCGAACATTGCGAGAATCCTCTGCAAACCAGTCATGTTGCTTGTCAAAATTTTACCAGGCTTCAGAGTCCGCAGGGTGCCTCAGTGTACTATCATCATGAACACGTTTCTCCTTATGCCACCTCATATCTTCAGTTGTCTTACGAGACATAAACAATCTTTACAATCTGAGTTTCAATGGGAAGTACCTTAACACCTTTCGCGGGATTTTCTTACTCGTGGCTTTGTCATTCTTCCACCTAGACTCTCCACATTCTTTACACTGATCAGCCTTATCATACTCTTCCCGATACAATAAACAATCATTTATACATGCATGTATGACGGTGTAACCAAGGCCTAAGTCTCGCATCAAGGATTTTACCTCATAATAAGACTTAGGCAATGTCTCACCGTCCGGTAATGCTTCTTTCAACAACTCGAGCAACATGTCAAACGATTTGTTACTCCAACGATTTATTATCTTCAAATGAAGTAACTTTATAAGAAAATTCAACTTAGAGAAGTTCTCACACCCCGGATAAAGTGGATGTTGCGAATCCCTCAACAACCTACTCAACTTTTCTGATTCGACATCACCCATTGGAGGAATATCTTGGCTACTGCTTGTCACTGCAAAATCAGTATCCGCAACTGTTCCCCTGAACACATCACCTATGATATATTGTATTTCGTCAACGTCTTCATCCTCGTCATCCGGCACAATTGGGTCTTCGTTGACTTCAGTGGCTTCAACTCTATGGGTCATATCTTCACCATGATAGATCCACCAAGTGTAACCCTGGTCAATCCCAACTATGAACAAATCGTCCTCTACTTTGTCTAAAGTCTTATATATGATGTTCTTGCATTTTCGACATGGACACTTAATCTTATTCTATGAATCTGCCAGATTTCGCGCAAATTCCATGAACTCTTGAACCCCTTGTTTATACTCTGGGCTAAACCTGTTCTTAGCTCGCATCCAACTCTTATCCATCTCTAAAATGAAAAAACTAGAGTCAGTTTATAGAAATAGCTTTAAGATTAGGCTAGGTTATAGGTTTAGGTTATAAGTATAGGTTTAGGGATTTGAGAATAGGTTATAGGTTATGGGATAAGGTTTAGGTTATAGGTTATAGGTTAAGGTTCGGGTTCGGGATTGGGTTTAGGTTATAGGTATAGGTTTAGGTTATAAGTATAGGTTTTGGAATTTGACAGTAGGTTTAGGTTCAAGTTATATGTTTAGGTTTAGGTTTAGGTTTTAGGTTTAGGTTTAGGTTAAAAGTATTGGTTTTGAGATTTGAGAATAGGTTTAGGTTATAAGTTAGGTTTAGGTTTAGGTTAAGGTTATAAGTATAGGTTTAGGTTATAAGTATAGGTTTAGGGATTTGAGAATAGGTTTAGGTTAAGGTTATAAGTTTAGGTTTACGTTTAGTTTATAAGTTTTAGGATTTGAGAATAGGTTTAGGTTAAGGATATAAGTTTAGGTTTAGGTTTAGGTTTAGGTTATAGGTTATAGCTTTAGGGAATTGAGAATAGGTTATAGGTTATAGGATAAGGTTTAGGTTATAGGTTATAGGTTAAGGTTCGGGTTCGGGATTGGGTTTAGGTTATAGGTTTATGTTTAGGTTTAGGTTAAGGTTATAAGTATAGGTTTTGGGATTTGAGAATAGGTTTAGGTTAAGGTTATATGTTTAGGTTTAGGTTTAGTTTATGAGTTGTTTATTTTTATTTACATTCGTAAATACATTCATCATCCATCCAAGAAAATTGAAACAAGTTTTGTCACTCTATGACTAACAGTTGAAGAGGAAAATCATACATCTGGGTTTGCTACAACATTTTCTAAGCTCAACATCCGGAAAACTCCGATGCAAATCCGGGTCTGCTCCAACATTTTCTAAGCTAATACAATTAAATCCTAAATTAGTTACTCATCCAAGGTTGGATAGATTGTAATACTTTCATATTCCCATTTAAATGTCTACGCCGAAAATTCGGCAGCATCTCCCCATGCCTCTCCAAATAAGTTGATCTTACATTACATTCCGATGCCAAATATCTAAAGCAATGTAAAGATATTTGGCATTGGATACGGAACGAAAGAAACATATCCAGAGAGAAACGAGAAGATAGACCACGGATCAGGCATGAATATTTAAATAGATTGTATGAAAGCATACTTTCCATCTAACCTTGAACTGTCCAAAATGAGACAATTTGAGCGATTTCTATGCCACCAAAAATATACTATATCTATGTATGGCCCCATAGAAATCTTCAAACGAGTAACTAATTATCTAACTTACAAATCTATAAATTACATGTCACAACTATAAACTAACTAATCACAATAATAATTTAAGACAAAAAATGTAATATACAAGCTTATGAAAGTTTGCAAGGATAATTTTAGGGAACAGAAGACAATGGATGTAATATCTTAAAGTCAAATAAAAGACTTCAATTTGGGGTAGTGCATAGATCACTATAGATCACTATTTTAGTCAAACACATCATTTCTAGCAAGCTATGATGATGGTGATACAACTATATTTGGAGGAGTGCATAGATCACTATAGTTTTGTCTAATCTCCACTTGTTGGCCGTAACAACGATTTTTCTAGACCGTAGCCCAAAAATGAAGCCATCCACTCATTAGGCGAGCTACAATGTGTGAAACTAATTGATGGTTTCCATCTACTTGTCTCATACTATATGCCCTGCTCATGAGTTTTTACTGTATTTACTTTTGTGCCAAGGAATCTATAAGGTGGGTATTGGGATCTCTCACATGTATATTGGCATGTGTGCGAATGTAGAGAGGAACTAGGCTATACATGGATGTTGAAATGCCCTTATTTCTACATGCAATTGTATGCCCTACTTTAGATGTGTGATAAACCATAAGCTGTATGGAACTTATGTCTAATTTTCTAAGTGGCTGGTTGGTGGATATCTAATACACAATGCTAAGTTAGCTATTAAGCATTCAATATCACATGTCCGAGTTGATTGATTTAAGCATCATAAACACATGTTGATTTTAATTAGGGAGTGGGCTGATCTTAGCATCATTACCACACATCCGACTTGATTGATTTAAGCATCATCAACACATGTTCTAGTGGACTGATTTAATCATCTAGATACACATGTTCAAGTGGATTGATTCAAGCATTCTAAACACATGTCCAAGTGGACTAATGTAAGGTTTTTAAACAAACACATGTTCTAGTGTGCTGATCATTGCATCATTACCACACATCCAAGTGGATTGATTTAAGCATCATAAACACATGTCCAAGTAGAGGAGACTGATTTAAGCATTGTAAACACATGTCCAAGTGGACTAATTTAAGCATAAAAAATGCATGTCCAAGTGGAACTGATTTAAACATCATCAACACATGTTCCAGTGGGCTGATTTTAACATCATTATGTGCTTGTGTGGCATGACAGCCTCAATATGTTTCAGGATACCACTGACCGCTGCAAGTGCCATCCATCAAACCAACATCTTGGATCACCAAAACAAGCACCCACCCAAGACACAATGCATACACTCGCTCAACAGATCATCAAACCAACACTTGTACGAATGCATTGTGCGGACTCATGCACACATTTTGTTTGGTTCTGAAAGAGCCTTCTTAAACTCTTTCAGGGTATGGGAAGATGCCGGAATATGATGCCATATTTACAAACTTCCTCTTAAGTATAAAAGATGTCCTGTGAATAACAACATTGACTGTTTCTACATTGACTATTTTAAACGGGAGGGATTGGACTGTTCTCGTAACCAAAGGTGATTTCTACTTGGATTGTTGTCCTTAGACAGTGCTTAGATCAAAATCAAATGCAAATAGAGAATGGCTGGCACAAATGGAAGTTGTCTAGAGTGGTGAAATTATGTGGAGAGTGAGTTTCTCACAATAATAAGAGTACCAGTTGTGTCCAACTTGTTAGATGAGTGGGATGAGACAATGTAGTGAGTGTAAGTGATCCAGGGTTCAATCCCCCTGGTTCCGTTACCTTTCCATAAATAAATAAATAAAGATGATGCCTATTCAACAAACCTAATTAGAGATACCAATAGTCTTGGATTCAACCAAACCCCTTAATCCAGTGGGCTCACATGTAGGTTGAATATGGAGCATTTTGCCATCTAGAGGGTTGCCAGAAAGGCAAAACTCTTTCATGACAGCAAGAAGTCAATATGGGTGTGGAAAACAACATTTTTTAGCCTTTGATATATATATATATATATATATATATATATATATATATATATATATATATATATATATAAAATTGTCCACTTCTTCATACATATGCAGCCTACCAAATGAATGGACCGGCCTTTTTGTTCCACCACCCAAGCAAGCCATGTTCAAGTCTAGGCTTTGCCTTTTATTTTTCATGTCAGAAATTACACCCAAGTCAGGCCCAAAGCATCTACTGAACATGATTCAACAAGCTTCTAACATCATTCTGATAATGGCATCCAACCCTATATAAACATAGTTAACATCTTCATAGGAATTGGCACTATATCTATAAACAAATATCCAACCATTTTATTTGAGTTTTGAGATGGATGGCCAACCACCTCCAACTGCCACTCACATCATCGTAAATACAAGCATCACTATTTTCGCCACTCTAGCACAACCTCGAAATCATCATCATTGTAATCCACAAGATATGATCCAATACGCAACCATGGCATTATCATCAATGAATGAGACAAAACACAACCACACCTTTCTACACCATATTCGTCGGCTTTCAATTCCGAGAAGTGGGGCCCAAGTTCCTAAATCTACACCACTGGTGGGTTACACCCCACCTTGCATGGACCATGCACTCAAAACCCAAAATCTGCTCGATAGGACAACTACACCTTTTCAATTTTACCGCCTACAAAAACAGCTAGGAATAGATACAGTAACAGTCCACATTCTACCCCCTCCCCCCCCCCCAAAAAAAAAAACCTCCTTCAAATTGGTGGCTAGGATCTTCCCTTCGAGATCATTGGGGCATGAACCATCCATGGCTGGGCGAAGCAAACCAGTTTTCTGGATTACCAAATCATGGTCCCATTCAATTTGCCCATGGAACCCTTATAAACTGTTCAAAATGTGGGTGGTGAATCATATCATTACTCCATGATCATCATATTCGAAAGAAGATTAACATCAGATATCATTTCTCCATATTTGTAGAGAAGATTAACATGGCCCCTACACAATGACAGACACACACAAATCAACAAATGGTCCAAATATCATTCCTCCATGATCATCATATTCTAAGAATGGCAAGTGCTGACTACAAGTACTACAAGATCATGAAAGCAGACCACATTTTCTTCATCGTGAATCGTGAAAGGGCGGGAGTGCAGTTTGATATTGTATATGATAGCATCTTCCAACGGTGCCGAAAGCATGCGTTTCGGACCACTCCAACATTACCCAACCAAAGCAAACCGTAGCAGTTCATACACATGTTTCATCATACAAGCCATCTACGCACAACAAGAGAGAATGATAGAAAGCTACCTATGTAAATCTGGTTGTTGTAAAACCCAATTTCTTCCAGTAGACCACAAAAAAAAATCCCAAATTTTCAACCAAAAGGAATAGAAAACCCCCAAAAATCCCTAAATCCCCAAATCCCTAAATCCCCAAATCGTTTCAATCAGTATTGAGATTGAGAGAGATTGAGAGAGAGAGAGAGATACCTGTTTGAGTTGGAGCCCCGATCACGGTCAACGGCGCGGTGGAGAGAGGGCGCGGTGGAGAGAGGGTGGTGGAGAGAGAGAGAGAGCACCGAGAGAGACAGAGAGACAGAGAGAGAGGGCGTGGTGGAGAGACGCCAGAGAGAGAAAGAGAGAGAGAGAGAGAGGATAGAGAGCGAGAGAGTGAGAGAGGCGCGAGAGTGAGAGTGAGGGTGAGAGAGGACAGAGAGAGCGAGAGAGAGAGGATAGAGAGCGAGAGAGAGAGAGGGCGCGGTGGAGGTTCGGACCGAGAGAGGGAGAGAGAGAGAGAGGACAGAGAGCGAGAGAGAGCGAGAGAGGCAGAGGGCGAGAGGACAGAGAGCGAGAGAGAGTGAAAGAGGACAGAGAGCGAGAGAGACTTCAAGTCTCTCTCGCGAGCGCCGGACGCGGATTGGCTACTCCCCCTGACACCAGCCAATGGCCGGTGGTCGGTGCTCTGTGGGACCCACCATGATGTATGTATTTCATCCATGCCGTCCATCTATTTTGACGGATCATTTTACGGTATGAGACCAAAAATGAGGTATATCCCAATCTTAAGTGGAGCATATTACATGAAACAGTGTTGAATGAGCGTCGACCATTAAAAAACATTTCGTGGCCATAAAAGATTTGGATCAAGACGATTTTTGTTTTTTCCCTTCATCTGGGCCTGTATGACCTAATCAACATATTAGATGTCAAATAAATAGTATAGTGGGCCTTAGGAGGATTTTAATGATGGATATCCAATCACTTTTTTTTCATGTGGTGTGGTCCACCTGAGATATATATACCTCTAATTTTTGGTATCAAGCCATAAAATGATCTGTAAAAATGTATGAACGAAATGGATGAAACAATTAAATCATAGTGGGGCCCACAGAGCACCGACCACCAGCCCCGGGGCTGGTGTCAGGGGGAGTAGCCAATCCGTTTCCGCGAGCGCCCCCAGTCAAGTGGTCGGTGCTCTGTGGGCCCCACCATGATGTATGTGTTTCATCCCTGCCATCCATATATTTTTTCATTTCATTTTATGGTATATAAGACAAAAAATGATATATATCCCAATCTCAACTGGACCACATTATAGGAAACAGTGTTGAATGAGCGTTGACCATTAAAAACCTTTTGGGGTCCATATAAAGTTTTGGATCAATCTGATATTTTTTTTCCCTTCATCTGGGCCTATATGACCTAATCAACAGATTAGATGTCAAATAAAAAGTACAGTGGGCCTTCGAAGGGTTTTAATGGTCTGAACAATTAGTATTGACAGTCTAAATGGTCTAGATTATAATATCAATGGTCTAGTTGGTCTGGATGATAGTATCGATGATCTAGATGGTATAAATCATCAAAAGCAATGGTTTGGATGTTCTTGATTATAATTTCAGCAGCTCAAATGGTTTAGATCATAATATTGACAGTCAAAATAGTATAGGTCACGATATCAATAGTATGAATAGTTTGTATCATAATGCTGATGGTCTAGATTGTCTAGATCAAAATTTCAATGGTTCGGATGGTTTACATCATAATATCAACAGCTTGGATTATCTGGATCATAATAGCAATGGTTTGGATGGTATAGATCATTGGTAGCCGTTAAAATGTTGGATAGTATAGAGCAATGGTTTGGATGGTATAGATCATAATTTCATTGCACCGTTAATGCAGGTGACCACCAATTGGGCTGGGCCTCACAAAGGCCCACCTGTGATGGGTCGATCGCCTATTGCGAATCCACCGCCAAATTCTCCATGGATTCCGAGATCAACCGTCGCATCCTTGCCACGAGCCAGTACATAAGCTACGAAGCGCTCAAACGCGACAGTGTGCCATGTTCATGGGCTGGCGCGTCTTACTACAATTGCCGGCCAGGGGCTTAGGCAAACCCATATACCCGTGGTTACAGCCAAATCACACAATGCCGGAGCTAGCTATGTGGTTTTTGATACAAATGAACAGCTCTGATACCATGACAACTACTCAAATATGGAGCGAATACGCCTTTTATATTCAAATACCGGTATATCGACACATGGGTATAGTACCGATACGTTACGTATTTTGAAGTGTCATGGTATCATGTCATGGATATTACTAGTTTCTTGTTTTGAACAAATATTGGATGTGTATGTTGTTTATAAGTATATGTTTATGTAAAACATTGAATTTTTATATGTTTGATTTTATTTTTTTGAGGTGTCATTGATTGTTGACAGTTGTTTTTTCTAATGTTGGTATGGGAAGTTAGGGATTTAGAGACAATAGATATTGAAATCCTTCGTATTCTCATTCTTAATATTTTACAGGGTTTAGCGAACTATGGGAATGAAGTAATTAGCAAGTGGCAACTTTTGTAAAGTATAACACCCTCTCCGCCATCACATTTCAATGTCACTCAACCCCTGTGACATTGATCCACCCGTGATCCAGTGTCCATAAGATGATCGAGATCATGTGGTGGTGGTGTTCGGTGGAGAAGATGGTGGCCCATTAATGGCGTATGTGAAGATTATCGAGATCATACGGTGGTGGTGGTCAGTGGAGAAAATGGTGCCCCGTTAATGACAAATTCTGACTTCGAGGGTTTTTCTTCGTAATGATCTCCATGGTGTGGATTAGTCTAGAGGAGCTTGTAGAATCCTAAAATTGAAGCTTGGATGTGGTTATCTCGAGGGGTTCAAGAGCGAAACGTTTCTGATAGTAGCCACATGCTACTATGAATGGATCGGAGTTTAGACACTGTTCTTTAGGGTTTGGGGCCTTCTCAGGTACCATCCGCGGTTCTCATATTCGTTTTAGATGATCTTGATGCAGTTTTTGTAGTGGTGGGTGCTTTTGGAGTTGATGGAATGGAAGAAATGAAAGTGTTGTAGCTAGAGAAGGATTCGGCTGAGAGTCGATTTGTGGCTGATTAGTTCCCTGCAGAGGTTGAGCCTTATGGTGGGAGCCAGGTGGGGTCCCCCGTGATGTTTGAGAGAAAATCTACTCCGTCCAAATGGTTCACTAGGTTGTGTTAAGACATGAGTCCAAAATGAGGTAGATTTAACACTTAAGTGGGCCACGTAATGGGAACAGTGAGGATGGACACTTAACCGTTTAAGGCCTCTAACGGCTACCTTTAAAATTATCTATTAACATGGATGAATGGAGTGGATAAAATAAATAAATAACGGTGGACCCCACAGAGTTTACTCTGGTAAAGGTAACAAGTAACTTAAATGTAGTAGAGAATGGTTCCCTTACAACATTTGTAATCATATATTGGGCTTGCCTAAATGTGATTAACATATCCAACCCACTCATTATGTGTGTCCCACTTGGATGAGGGGTCAGACCAAGTTTCAACTGCATCCAAAACTCATGTGGGCCCCATCAAGTGCTTTTTATATTTTTTAGGACGTCTTCACATAGTTTTAAATGGTATGGCCCACTTGAGTTTCGTTTACCGATGATTTTTGAGATATCTCATAACCTAAAGGGGACACATCAATTCCACGGTGTGGATGTTCGACAGACATCATGATGGGGCCCACAAAACTTACTAACATCAATTCTTAGGTTCTCACGAGGTCAGTAAGTTGGGTCAAAATTTTAACCAGAATATTTGGCCCATTTTACATGTCTGATGCATTCACTCTATTTTACTGATCAATACTCTCAATTTGACAAGTTACTCGCCTCAATCAAGCTACATATGAGAAAGATATTGGGCATACAAGATTGATCAACAATTTCAATGAAATTTGATTTAAACATCTAAAGTTATTTACTCTTTAATTTAAACTGATTAGATTGTCCAAAAACGATTAAAGATTCAATTAGTGGGTGTGCCTAATAATTTAGTAATTTTATTTTTCACAAATAAATTTAACATTTTTTTCTAAAAGGTATATATATTTTTTTACTCTTTTAAATAAATAGCATTTTTATTATAAAATATTTCAAAAATATTTAAAAAACAAATTTTGAGTTTTTATTTGCAAAATCTCAAAAAATTTCTCATATTTTAATTTTTTTTCTCAAAAATTTCAAAATACCAATTTTTCTCTTCAAAAGCATTATTTTGTTCTCAAAATATTACTTAAACATATTTAAAATTTTGTAACTTTTGAATATTCTTTTTCAGGTGATATTACAAATTATTTAATACTACCTTTTTCAGGTGATATATATATATACACACACACACACACATTTCGGTTATAGACAAAAATTTTAAAAATTAAAACAATTTTCATTAGTACCGACGGTTTTTAGTTGTCGGAAAAAAATATTTAGGAAAAACTTTTCCCGACGAAAATTTTCGTCAGTAAAAGTCTTATCGCCAACATTTTTCAACACCCCGCCAAAATTTGCAAAGATTTTTAACAGACCCTTTAGCTACGAATATTTTCGTAGCCAAAGGTGAATTTTACCTACTAAATGTGAAGTTTTTGAATTTTTCTTTTGTGGAGGGTGCAAAAGACGTTTTTTGAATTTAACAGACCCTTTATCTATGAATATTTTCGTAGGCAAAGATAGGTTTTGCCTACGAAATTCAACTTCGTAGGTAAATGTAAAGTTTTTGATTTTTTTGCCCTTTGCAAAAGTCCAAGAGCCGCTACGAATATTTTTGTCCATAGGAACAAGTAAGGTTTTAGCTACGAATATATTCGTAGGTAAAGATGGCTTTTAGCTACGAAATTTAATTTCGTTGGTAAAAGTAAATTCAAGACACGTTTTCGATTTTTACGATGGGGGAGTGAAAAATTCAAATGACCCTTCAGCTACGAATATTTTTGTAGGTGAATATGTGTTTTACCTACGAAATTTGATTTCGTAGGTAAAATGTCATTTCAAAATTGAAAAGACCCTTTAGCTATGCATATTTTCGTAGCTAAATATTGGTTTAATTTTGTAGGTAATAGTAAAGTTTTTTATTTTTGTAATTCAAATAACCCTTTAGCTACGAATATTATTGTAAGTAAAGATCAGTTTTACCTACGAAATCATATTTCGTAGATAAAAGTAAGGCTTTCGATATTTTGAAATTCAAATGACCCTTTAGCTACGAATATTCTCGTAGGTAAAAATGGATTTAGGTAAAAGTAAAGTTTTCCATTTTTTGTTTTTTTTAAAAAAAATTAAAAACACCCTTTAGCTACGAATATATTCGTAGGCAAAGATGGCTTTTAGCTACGGAATTTTATTTCATAGGTAAAAGTAAATTCAAAACAAGGATGGCTTATAGCTACGAAATTTGATTTCGTAGGTAAAACTAATTTCAAAACAAGGTAAATATGGCTTTTAGCTACGAAATTTTAGATTTCGTAGGTAAAAATAAAGTTTTCCATTTTTTTTGTTTTTTTTTTTTTAAAATTAAAAACACCCTTTAGCTAGGAATATATTCGTAGGTAAAGATGGCTTTTAGCTACGAAATTCGATTTTGTAGGTAAAAGTAAATTCAAAACACGTTTTCCGGTGTGGGTGACCCTTTAGCTACGAATATTTTCGTAGGTAAAACTGGCTTTTAGCTATAAAATTTTATTTCGTAGGTAAAAGTAAAATTCAAATGACCCTTTAGCTATGAATAATTTCGTAGGTAAAGGTAGGTTTTGGAAGACCCTTTCGCTACGAATAGTTTCGTAGGTAAATAAGGGTGTTACCTACGAAATTTAATTTCGTAGGTAAAAGTAAACTTCTAGATTTTTTGTTTTTTTGAAAAATTCAAAACACCATTTAGCTACGAATATTTTCGTAGGTAAATATGGGTTTTACCTATGAAATTATATTTCGTAGGTAAAAGTTGGGTTTTCAATCTATTGGAAGTTGAAAAAGTTAAAAGACCCTTTACCTACGAAAATTTTCGTAGGTAAAGATGGCTTTTACCTACGAAATTAAATTTCGTCGGTAAAAGTAGGCTTTTACCTACGAAAACAATTTTCGTCAGTAAAAGTCATCTTTACCTACAAAAAAAAAATTCGTAGGTAAAAACCATATTTCTTGTAGTGTGTTATCTTCTTTCCTGATCGTAGTGTAATCACCGTTACCTTCTTTGTCATCTTACGGTCCTCTTTCTCTTTCGTATCCCGAGCCTTTTCTTGGAAAATGAGCATATTCACCGTTGGCATGATACCCCTTTCTCTTTCTTTACCAATTACTATTTCGCCCCTGTCTATCATTCGCTGTATTATACATTTCAATGTATAATAATTCTCCGTTGGATGCCCTACCAGGTGATGATAGCGGCAAAAATCTCTCTCCTTAGTTCTTGTCACATCTTCAGGGCGTTTGGGTTCTGATAATTCCATCGTACCGACCTTTAGCAGTTGGTTCATCATATGAACGGCATCTTCCTTATCGAATGTGAACCCCTCATGAGAATTGAGCATCCTGGGGCCTTTTTCCACTATATCTATTTCTTGACTGATTCCATTCTTCTTTTCGTTCTGACCTCTTTTCCCTTGAGTCCCTTTTATCTTTGCTTCTCTTGTCACGATCGACGGTATTTACAGCCATCCTGCTGGGTACTCTCATAGCTGTCTCATGGTGATATACTTGCATCTTACGAGTCATCAGTTCCAAGCATGAGCCTTAGTGGCCAGGTCACGGAAAGTTCTAACATCGACGCTGGTGAGTCCAAATACAATTTCCGTTTCCATAGAATTTAGACACATTTTGAGATGTTCTTTTTCTTCCGGCAGTTGCCTACACAAGGCTCCCAATGTTTTCCATCTATCTATAAACTTTTCTACCAGTTCTCCTTCTCTCTGTTGTATGGAAGCCAATTTCGTAATACTAACATCACACTCCGAAGAGAAGAAGTTTGACATAAAGCATCCTGCATTTGTTCCCAAGTACGTATCGACCCTGGGGCCAAGATGGAATACCATCGGAATGCTTTGTGTGTTAGTGACGACCTGAATAATTATAAGCAATACTGCGGTATCGTAGAAAAAATTCTCCATGCTAGTAATGAAGTGCATTAAGTGTTCTTCTGGCGATCCCTCCCCATTTAACTTCTGAAAATCTGGATGCTTGAAGTTGGCTGAAAAGGGGATATCTTCTACCTCCCTTGGATACGGTGTCCGGTATCTGAAACGGCCAGTATTTTCTCGTTCTCTTTCTATTCTGACAACTTCTTCGACGACTTGCCTCACCTCGTCTTGTGTTATGGTTCTCGCGGCTGGAACAGACCCTCGTGATCCCGCCCCTTCTGGTTGAGAGCCTTCAAGCTGGTTCTCTTGTCCATTCATTGTGCCCATCATCGGGGTAGCTGCTATCTAGGCTACATTATGCGCAAGGGTCGCTAAGGCCTCTCTGAGGTTTCTGCGCTCATCCATTAGTGCTCTTTGTGCTTCTGTCATCTCATTGATGCGATCTTCTGTAGTCGGCCTACTTCCTGATTTGTCTTGGCTATATACACTGCAGCTTCTCCACTCTTCGACGAAGCTATAGTTGGAGTAGGGTGAGAGTATGTCAACGTAATAGGACTTATGAAGAGAGGATAGGGTGAAGTTTCATTCAACTTCCTTACTCTTCCGGTGTTATTGATCGATTGGGGTAGTACAGACATCGGTGAACTTGTCTGGGGCGATACGGACATTGGTGAACTTGCCATTAATGCTTTACCTTTCTGTTCTTCGTCCATCTGACCCTTGGGGCGACTAAAGCCGGAAAGTCGCGCGATGCTAACTGTGGAACTACTCACTCAGGATATATCGCAGGAGGAGCGAGTTCAGGATTCTTCCTAGCTGCATTACGCGTTATGGGCCCTCTAACTCTTGGCAAAGGCAGATTCATTCTAGGGCTTCTTGCATTCCGTGCTCTCGTCCTACGAGACATTACAACAGTCTAACCTTTATCACCTTCCAGCGGTTGAGGCGAAGCCGATACAACCCCAACTGTCACTCAAGTCAGGTTGTTTCTGTTTGTAGGAAATCGAGTCATGTACTTCGGGGTTTGGTTTGGTATGTATTCTATCACGAACCCCGTTGGAGTGAAACGGAAGCTCACTTTTCTTATAGAAGTTTCCATTGGTTGTAATTTGTAGTTAGATTCAGAAATCTTCAAACATGAAACATAACTATAGTTAGTATTTGAAGAATCAAATAATCTATCTTAGAGATGAAGGGGAGGATGTTCCTACTGAGAGTCGCCATTTTGGCGTCAAAAAGACGCTAAACTATGATGAAAGTTCTTAACTATCTCAATGTTAATGTTAAATAAGATAAAAGTTCCCAACAGAGTTGCCATTTTGTTTCGAACAAGAAATAAGTGCATTTAATTTGGGATATTATCTTATTCAAACATAACAGAGAGAGAGAGTATTGAAGACAATCATCATATTTTATTATTACTGAGTTCATTTACATCCTCAAACATCCCTTGTGTAATACCCTGAAAAATCGGGGGTCGAGTAGTAACTCAACTCTCGAGTTTCAGAACATCACTTATGCAACATAGATAATGATGATTAAATGTTGTTTGCATTAATGTAGTGAACATGAGTGAGACTAAGCCAAAACAACATACCATACTCCAGAGACAGTAAAATTGCAAGCGGAAGACGGTGATAGATATATAAAATATATATAAAAAATTGTGGTGAGTCTCCAGAGTGTGATAACATTACCAGGTTAAATAATTTCAAGTACATTTCTAAAATATACCAAATGTGTAAGTACAATGCCTTCTATCCCAAGTACCATAGCCCCGTCAATACAATACCAGGTCTTCATAAACCTGATAGAGAACTACATGTAGGAGAACTCCTCCTCCACATCACAATAGTCCGACTCTGCTTCATAAGCATCGCCATCACCTGAAACTCAACAAATCTGGTCAGTGTGTACAACACTGTCCCGTAACGTAGGAGTGAGTGATCAACTTAGTGGAACAATAAAACATAGGTTAACATGTTATAAATTCAGTCAAGCAGTAATGATAAAGTAGTAAAATCAAACACTTCTAACTACTCTTATTAATCCAAGTATGAATGCAGTCATGATGTATGCCCTCACCACACCCTCCCTAGTGCGACACCATCTTACGTTCGCGTTATGCTTTCATCCCTCAGTGTTCCACATCTTCCAGGCACATGCAATGCATGATGAGCATGATTACCGAGTATTTATTAGTCTATTTCAAACAGCAGGATTGGAAAACTAATGTACCTCCCTTGTATCATTCCCAAACATGATCCATTCTAGGGTCGTCACTCCTAGTTAATCTCAGACGATGGTATGTTTTCTAGGTCATTGTAAAGGCTGCCAGGGCTGTTACGCACAAAGGTTACACTACTCCCCTATCACCTCTTTAACGATTCATCACTATACAGAAACAGGCCTAGTTCATACTCTATACATCGCGGCAAAACTCTAAGGCTCACCGCAATTTCAGAGTATACTCGAGGTCACTACAAAGGGCTGTCAAGGCTGTTACGCACAAAGGTTAC
This sequence comes from Magnolia officinalis, assembly GCA_021015155.1. NCBI lineage: Eukaryota > Viridiplantae > Streptophyta > Magnoliopsida > Magnoliales > Magnoliaceae > Magnolia > Magnolia officinalis. The sequence goes on along the minus strand of JAJHSJ010000004.1, from coordinate 37,142,951 downwards.
ACCGCTCCCCCATCACCTTATCAATGTAGGCCGACAGCGCGAATATAGTGTCTCATACTACCATAATCGGCTCACGAGTCTGGTTGCTCACTGGTCACTACGGGGAGGCACGTGGCCCCAGCATAGGCCGACAGCTCGACCACGATGTCCCATACCACCATGCCCGGCTCATGAGTCTTAGCGGATCGAGGTACCATGGTTAAAAGGGATTTCACTGGTAAGTTTGGTACCCTAGGTTCAAACAGTAGCATCCAAACATGGTGAACATACATTAGACAGATCGGGTTACTTGACGAGCTCGGCTAGCTCGAGCGCACAACAAGTTGAACGACATGAAGTGCATAAGCACTTCGCGTGACCAACCACTATCGCCAACCGAAGTACGACTCGAGTTCGTCAAACACATCTCACGTAGCAAATGAATCATAGCCATGAATTCAATTCTGGTACCGATTGTCTGGACTATAATCATAGCCCCAAACACAATCAATTGCAGATAGATAAAGTAGTAGTGGATCAAGATTCAACTCATACAATCAAGGTATGGTATTATCCGTTTAGGGCTGCCAGGGCTGTTACACGCATTCGTTACACCACTCCCCCATCACCCATGATGGATCATATAACATAAACATGAATTTAAACATGCGCCTTACATAAATAAAATCATACAATCAATTGAGCATGTTAACAAGCATATCATAAAGCATATTATATAGCATGTTATAAAGCACTACATAAATAGGAATACAAACACATATATTTCATAAGGAAGTGGTTAAAGTAAACGACCCACATGGGGGAAATCATACATGTTTCTAAGGTAGTTGAGAATCCCATCTCAACACCTACCTAAGGCACCATCATCCACACACTTACTCTCACAAGTATTTTCACAAACACTTAGAGTACACTATTACAACATACATAGTGTCTAATAGCAAAACATGTATTAAGGCGAGTCCTTTCGCCAAGCAAGTATTTTACGCATATATAATATATTCATACAGCAAATAATCATGGCAAACACATCTCCAAAATTTATACATATACGGTACTTTCTAGAATACACTATTTCTACATACATAGTGTATATTAGCAAATCATGTAATATGGCGAGTCCTTTCGCCAACTAAGTATTTTATCCATATATATTATATTAGTACAGCAAATAATCATGGCAAACACATTTCTAAAATTTATACGTATACGGTACTTTCTACAAATACCTAGAGTATGTAAAATTTCATATTCTTCATCTTTAATCGAAACGGAAAACAGACAGCACTTTGTACATGTGCAATTGCATGCAGATCATGAATCTATCATTATCTGACATTGAAAGCGTTGAAAACCATAACCTATACACTTAAAGTCCGCACCTTTTGTCGTAGAATTGTAACGGAGTCGATAGGTTTGCTAAGACTTCGTATACGGCAGTTTGGTAACCTATAGAATGAAATAGGTTAGCTATTTCATAACCTACAACCTATACAATCCCAAAACAGATTAGGGTTAAGGTTTCTTACCTAGAAACGGAGCCGAAAGCGCCGGAAAAGCGATTAGAATGAGGCGGTTAAACACGTATAGCAGCAGGGAAGCATTGCAGGGAGATGCTCCCACTTCACTCTCACTTTCTCTCTCTTTTCTCTCTCTTTTCCTATGGTTTTTCTCAAATTCGGATGACTGAAATGAGAGAGGGTTTAAGGTCCTTATATAACCCCAAATCTCACTAAAACAGACTCCAGGTCAAGGTATACTTAGGTTATAACCAAAGTGGTCCCGTTTCAGCTCAACGGAGGACTTCTGGCAGGCCTCCTTGAGCCAGCTCACAAACTATGGATCTAGGTTCTATTAAGTTTTCGTTCCAGTAGGGTTCTCAGATCACACGTGGCGGACCAGTTTCAGTTCAACAGTCAGCGGATCTCGATCGGAGATTCCGAGTACATGGATATGTGTATGAAATTTCTCCTGATCCGAGGGTGTAATTTGGTCTGATTCTGACGGTCTGGTTGCTTAAAACTGATCTGCAAGTGAGAGGTGCCAGATTACTATTTGAGATATTTTATTTTGAATTAATTTCACATTTCTCACACTCTTTACTCCGAGCTCAAGCGAATAGCGCTGGGACATTGGTTGGATTTGATTTCTGAGATGGTTGTCAAGCCCAGCGAGGCGGTCCTAAGTCATTAACCTCGTATTATTCAGACTCCTGATGTGCAGTCCAGATCTGATACGGAGTTTCAACGTGCTCCCGAGAGCAGTCGGGTAATGAGTTTGATCCGAGATTTTAAGGTAACCTAACGTCAATGATTCTACAAGTTTTAGGTCTTGCAGATCATATTTAAAGCGATTCTAGCGGATTTCGTAGCTAATCTAGTTTTGCACTTAGTTACTTTGTCTCATTTCTAAAGGATTTAGTCCTATAAGATTTCTGTCTGAGGTGGTACTTAATCCTTTGTAGTTTGTATATAAAGTGATCCAAGTTATACTACTTAGCTAGTTTAAGATAGTGTCTAGGGTGAAAGTACTTTGAAAAATTGAAAGATCAAGGTGGTGAAGGGTGGGATTTGTGAAGAAAATGGTTTGAAAAGGGATTTGAGGCTTTAATTGAGTGTTTGAGAAGTTAAACCGGTATTAAGATTGACCCATCACCTATGGACGTCTAATTCCAGGTTGGAAAAAATCCGGACTGTTACAATCTACGCCCCTTAAAATAAAATTTTGTCCCCAAAATTGGCTAAGGGTAATAAAGAAGGATTTAATTATTTCTTTTACCTAAGTTTTATTGATTTCGAGTTTCTACGCGTGGTAGGGCATATACTAGTCTGGTTCATTTTAGTCTACCCCCCTTAAAACTTATTTCTTTATCCATTTCTCATACCCTGATGGTTTGCTACAATTTATTTCTTTACCTATTTGGAGTCTTGACGATAATTTCCACTTATTTAGAGTAAGATAGTTGTTTTCATTGTTTGACCAGTACGGAGAGACGATTGTAGTGGGCTTGATCCCGATACATTGATCATATACCTTGCCAGGGTAGAAGGCTCATCGTATCCCTTCCTAATCCTGATGGATCCTAGTCTTTTGCTCGGCTAAGCAGTGAGTCCGTTGGCAGTCGCCCAGGATTGAGAATTGGGTCAAGCCACGAATGCTTCGCAGTTGTATATTTCAGTAACTCCGTAGTCCAATCACTCTATAAAAGTAGGGAATGTCCATCATTGAAAGGGTCAAATTGTTTATTCTAAGGTTGCCCTTTAGGTCATAGTTTAAGAGAGTCCTCGATATTATCTATGTCCAAGGAAAGGGTGAATCAAATCTTACTAGATCATCCTAAAACATTTTCATAGTAGAACTTGCTAGGACTTCTATAATGTTCATATTCAACAAGCACCGTTTCGATCCTGGGCCAGTGGGGTGGGGTCCACCACGCTTTCGCTGCACTACCCAGATCAAAGAGGTGTATTAGCCGACCTAACTAGAGTGGGCTCATAATGTTCTACCTCCCTTAAAAATTATTTCTACCTCGAGGCTTCAAGATCTATGTCATGTTCCGTATGTTGGAACAAGGTGTAATGTAGGACATATCCTTAACACGAAATGGGAAGCAATCCCCCAATACAATGGCCTTCCTTCCATCGATGATGTGTGCTATGGCATTGGTACCTATGGTTATAGAAAGGAGCTAAATTGCCTAATTCCACCAAAGGAGGACCATCATCACGGTCCCGACCTACCTTATTTACTCATGTCAAGCCTAACAGGCAGGCTATCTTTCTACGTTCATATGCACAATATGTATGCCAACATGGCATGTGATTTGGGACCTAATTCCTAATGTCTGTTGCTCACTTGGAAAATTCCTCAGGCCTAAAAAGAAAAATCTCTATTGGCTATATATTCTTACACTTCTCAAGGACGAAGTTATAAACTTTTGGTTGTAAGTGGTTCGACCAACACGGAGAACGTTGCGTAGTGGGTCTGAGTTGGATACATGGACCTTTTGCCTAGCTAGGACAGAAAATCGTCGCATCAGTTCTGAATCCTAATTGATCCCGACTCTCTGCTTAATCAGAGCATAGAGTTCATTGGTAACTACTAGGATTGAGAATTCAATTCAAATCGCGAATACCTCGCTGATATATATCGTTTCTCTACTCCGTGTTCCCAGTTGTAATAAGTCCTCAAGAAGGCAATTCTAAGGGTCGTATTGATTTGTCCTAGCATTAAATCCAAGGGATATTGGGTGTGTATAGTTACTATTCAAACACCCTTCCTAAGAGTTATTAAAGAAGCCTATGAGTATTGAGGGGATTCAACGAAGGAATGGGTCCTCGCTCCAACCGACTTAAGTCGACTAACTAAGTCTATCATTCAATTGGCTTAGCATAATTAATTAGTCTTTTACTTTCCTTAGCCTAACCAGTAGTCTAGTCTTAATGTAGGAGTAGCGGTAATCCACTGGTTGTAATCCAAAGTCTATGCTTATACATTAGATGATTTTATACCCTTTCTAATATAAGAAATTGTTTTATTGCCTAAGGTCAAAAGTTGTCTGTTTGGAATTGAGTTGTCCAAACTTAAATTTAACTATGCTCGAGCATTTCACCTATGCTCATTCCAACTAAGAGGGTCCTAAGGTTCACATTATCTATTTGTTGGATTTCCTACACGGTCATGTCTATTGAAATCTAGGAGCACCGTTCTAAGTCCAAAACTCTAAGGGTCTATTTGTCAAACAACCATTTACTCTAAAACCTTTAAGCTTTCAGAGTGTGGTGGGTTAATGTATATCAAGGGACTTTATCACTTCAACACTATTTGGCCAGTGGTCTTAAGTTGTATTAAATGGGACTGTATTGCTAATCCCACCTCGGGATTTAGAAATAGTATATTTGGTAGGAGGGTGGGTGGGGATAAAAATTAATTTTATAGGCTTTGGAAAATGAGCCTTAGGTTGGAAAGTGTGAGATGACATTTCCATATCCCAGGAATCGGAATTTCTAAGTGTAAGAGAAAAACCCGGGATATACTTTTTATTGCATACATTCCAAACATGGTATTGGAAAACATGGGATACACCCAACCTCAGAACCATATCTTACACATACAGTTATTATTACTTTTACAATTCTATCCACCTTACTCACCTAATGCAATTGGTCGAACAGGCTCTAAAGGGAGAAAAAAGGCTGGAGTTTTGGTTCTCCTCGGATGTGAGCCTCAACAGAGGTTGCAAAGGCCCAAATGCCAGGGTTTGAAGAAGGAAAGTGAAGAAAATGGATGGGTTAGAGAGCTTACACGGTTTTAAGCTTTAAGTGAGGGGGTGTGAGAGCTCAAATGTGAGAGAATGAAGGGAGTAGGGAGGTGGGGGCTGCTGTGAACGAAGGACGTGGATGGGTTGTGGTCGAGAATGGTAGGTTAGGTAAATGGAGTGGCAATTTGAGAGAGAAAACAACAATAAGGAAGAAAAAAAGAGAGCTTGGGGGTGGGATTTGTGAAGGAGGTAGGCCTTTGGGAAGTTTTCATTGGACGACCCACATATCAGGGGGGTCCTAAGACCCCCAAACTCGATCGGCCCGAGCCGCAGGCCCGGCCTAGCCCAGAAAGTGGCGAGGCCTCGCCGACAAACTTTGTGATTTTCAAAGGGGGGCCCATGGGCGTGTTCCTCTAGTCCCCTAAGCCCCAAAAAATACTGGGTCCCACCTTGGGTACCCCTGGAAGTGCTCCGTTTGGCCCCCCGACTCTATTTCGCTCAATTTCGGGTAGTTTCGGGACAATCGGACGTATCTTGCAATCTGGAATGGGTTATCTGACGTAAAATATATGAATTTGGGGTAGAACGAGCTAATGAAGCCAACCAACCCACTATGTCGGGTTGCGCAGCCCGAAATTGTGAAAAAACCCTCCGATTGACTGTCGTTTCCCTGTTTCAATTTCGTTTAACTAAAAATGGTAGTTTTAGTTTGATTCCTCTTCATCCATTTGGCTTTAGGAGTTACGCCCATTGTGAAAAGAGCTTAGAATAATTAGGAGAACGGTTTGGCGAAGACAAATAGGACACTTACTATTTTTGGTTGAAAGCCCTGCGCACTAGTAGACATCACACGACCTTATAGTAAGTCGCGAATTCTAGGAGTTTTAGTTATAGTTCGATTTTGATTTCTTTCCCATTAATTGGTATCCCTATTTAAAGGGTTGTGAATTCATTTTTAGTCATTCATTAATCAATTTCAAATTTATTAGAATTTATTTCTACTTTCTGCTTTCTTTCCTCATGGATTCGAGAAGTCTCTGTGAGGAGTCCAGAGAAGCTCCGAGGATTCGGAGTAGTTATTCTCATCACGCTTATCTCATATTCTATTTATTTTCAACGGTTGGGGTGAGGTGGATTGTAATCTAGACTCACTAATAGACGCCCTAGGAATGTTTTAAGGTCGACCCGTGCGACTATGGTTGAATACAGACTCGATTTCGGCGTTCATTTTCAGTGAACTTTGCCAATTGGCGAAATCGGGATACCTATGACTGTTTCTACGTTCCGTCGCTCCCTCCTAAGTCAGAGTGCGTCAGAGTACATCGTGTGACCATAACCCAGGTTCGGTTTAATCCAAATCATGCTCTGATACCAATTGTAACACCCTGAAAAATCGGGGATCGAGTAGTAACTCAATTCTCGAGTTTCAGAACATCACTTATGCAACATAGATAATGATGATTAAATGTTGTTTGCATTAATGTAGTGAACATGAGTGAGACTAAGCCAAAACAACATATCATACTCCAGAGACAGTTAAATTGCAAGCGGAAGACGGTGATAGAGATATAAAATATATATAAAAAACAGTGGTGAGTCTCCAGAGTGTGATAACATTACCAGGTTAAATAATTTCAAGTACATTTCTAAAATATACCAAATGTGTAAGTGTAATGCCTTCTATCCCAAGTACCATAGCCCCGTCAATACAATACCAGATCTTCATAAACCTGACAGAGAACTACATGTAGGAGAACTCCTCCATATCACAATAGTCCGGCTCTGCTTCATAAGCATCGCCATCACCTGAAACTCAACAAATCTGGTTGGTGTGTACAACACCGTCCCGTAACGTGGGAGTGAGTGATCAACTCAGTGGAACAATCAAGCATAGGTTAACATGTTATAAATTCAGTCAAGTAGTAATGATAAAGCAGTAAAATCAAACACTCCTAACTACTCTTATTAATGCAAGTATGAATGCAGTCATGATGTATGCCCTCACCACACCATCCCTCGTGCGACACCATCTTACGTTGGCGGCATGCTTTCATCCCTCAGTGCTCCACATCTTCTAGGCACATGCAATGCATGATGAGCATGATTACCAAGTATTTATTAATCCATTTCAAACAGCAGGATTGGGAAACTAAGGTACCTCCCTTGTATCATTCCCAAACATGATCCATTCTAGGGTCGTCACCCTAGTTAATCTCAGATGATGGTATATTTTCTAGGTCACTGCAAAGGCTGTCAGGGCTGTTACGCACAAAGGTTACACTACTCCCCCATCACCTCTTTAACGATTCATCACTATACAGAAACAGGCCTAATTCATACTCTATACCCCGCGGCAAAACTCTAAGGCTTATCGCAATTTCAGAGTATGCTCGAGGTCATTACAAAGGGCTGTCAGGGCTGTTACGCACAAAGGTTACACCGCTCCCCCATCACCTTATCAATGTATGTCGACAGCGCGAATATAGTGTCCCATACCACCAAAGTCAGTTCACGAGTCTGGTTGATCACTGGTCACTAGGGGGAGGCATGTGGCCCCAGCGTAGGCCGAAAGTTCGACCACGGTGTGCCATACCACCATGCCCGGATCATGAGTCTTAGCAGATCGAGGTACCATGGTTAAAAGGGATTTCACTGGTAAGTTTGGTATCCTAGGTTCAAACAGTAGCGTCCAAACATGGTGAACATACATTAGACAGATCGGGTTACTTGACGAGCTCGGCTAGCTCGAGCGCACAACAAGTTGAACGACATGAAGTGCATAAGCACTTCGCGTGACCAACCACTATCGCCAACCGAAGTACGACTCGAGTTCGTCAAACACATCTCACGTGGCAAATGAATCATAGCCATGAATTCAATTCTGGTACCGATTGTCTGGACTATAATCATAGCCCCAAACACAATCAATTGCAGATAGATAAAGTAGTAGTGGATCAAGATTCAACTCATACAATCAAGGTATGGTATTATCCGTTTAGGGCTGCCAGGGCTGTTACACGCATTCGTTACACCACTCCCCCATCACCCATGACGGATCATACAACATAAACATGAATTTAAACATACGCCTTACATAAATAAAATCATACAATCATTTGAGCATGTTAACAAGCATATCATAAAACATATTATAAAGCATGTTATAAAGCACTACATAAATAGGAATACAAACACATATATTTCATAAGTAAGTGGTTAAAGTAAACAACCCACATGGGGGAAATCATACATGTTTCTAAGGTAGTTGAGAATCCCATCTCAACACCTACCTAAGGAACCATCATCAACACACTTACTCTCACAAGCATTTTCACAAGCACTTAGAGTACACTATTACAACATAGATAGTGTATAATAGCAAAACATGTATTAGGGCGAGTCCTTTCGCCAAGCAAGTATTTTACGCATATATAATATATTCATACAGCAAATAATCATGGCAAACACATCTCCAAAATTTATACTTATACGGTACTTTCTAGAATACACTATTTCTACATACATAGTGTATATTAGCAAATCATGTAATATGGCGAGTCCTTTCGCCAACTAAGTATTTTATCCATATATATTATATTATAGCAAATAATCATGGCAAACACATTTCTAAAATTTATACGTATACGGTACTTTCTACAAATACCTAGAGTATGTAAAATTTCATATTCTTCATCTTTAATCGAAACGGAAAACAGATAGCACTTTGTACATGTGCAATTGCATGCAGATCATGAATCTATCATTATCTGACATTGAAAGCATTGAAAACCATAACCTATACACCTAAAGTCCACACCTTTTGTCGTAGAATCGTAACGGAGTCGATAGGTTTGCTAAGCTTTCGTATACGGCAGTTTGGTAACCTATAGAACGAAATAAGTTAGCTATTTCATAACCTACAACCTATACAATCCCAAAATAGATTAGGGTTAAGGTTTCTTACCTAGAAACGGAGCCGGAAGCGTCGGGAAAGCGATTAGAACGAGGCGGTTAAACACGTATAGCAGCAGGGAAGCATTGCAGGGAGATGCTCCCACTTCACTCTCACTTTCTCTCTCTTTTCTCTCTTTTCCTATGGTTTTTCTCAAATTCGGATGGCTAAAATGAGAGAGGGTTTAAGGTCCTTATATAACCCCAAATCTCACCAAAACAGACTCCAGGTCAAGGTATACTTAGGTTATAACCAAAGTGGTCCCGTTTCAGCTCAACGGATGACTTCTGGCGGGCCTCCTTGAGCCAAAGGTCGGACTTAAGCTCACAAACTATGGATATAGGTTCTATTAAGTTTTTGTTCCAGTAGGATTCTCAGATCACACGTGGCGGACCAATTTCAGTTCAACAGTCAGCGGATCTCGATCGGAGATTCCGAGTACATGGATATGTGTATGAAATTTCTCCTGATCCGAGGGTGTAATTTGGTCTGATTCTGACAGTCTGGTTGCTTAAAACTGATCCGCAAGCAAGAGGTGTCAGATTACTATTTGAGATATTTTATTTTGAATTAATTTCACATTTCTCACACTCTTCACTCCGAGCTCAAGTGAATAGCGCTGGGACACTGGCTGGATTTGATTTTCGAGATGGTTGTCAAGCCCAGTGAGGCGGTCCTAAGTCCTTAACCTCGTATTATTCGGACTCCCGATGTGCGGTCCAGATCTGATATGGAGTTTCAACGTGCTCCCGAGTGCAGTCGGGTAATGAGTTTGATCCGAGATTTTAGGGTAACCTAGCGTCAATGATTCTACAAGTTTTGGGTCTTGCAGATCGTATTTAAAGCGATTCTAGCGGATTTCGTAGCTAATCTAGTTTTACACTTAGTTACTTTGTCTCATTTCTAAAGGATTTAGTCCTATAAGATTTCTGTCTGAGGTAGTACTTAGTCCTTTGTAGTTTGTATATAAAGTGATCCAAGTTATACTACTTAGCTAGTTTAAGATAGTGTCTAGGGTGAAAGTACTTTGAAAAATTGAAAGATCAAGGTGGTGAAGGGTGGGATTTGTGAAGAAAATGGTTTAAAAAGGGATTTGTGGCTTTAATTGAGTGTTTGAGAAGTTAAACCAGTGTTAGAATTGACCCATCGCCTAAGGACGTCTAATTCTAGGTTGGGAAAAATCCCGGCTGTTACACCTTGATTCTAAGATAGATTATTTAGAATACAGAAATTGACACAAGTTCAACTGTCTGAGTCAAATATCAAATCCAGCAGCAGATATTAAATCCAACAGCATTTCGACTCGTGATTTGATCATCTCTTTAAGAGGAATATGATTCGAATATCTCTTCTATTGATTTCTCCTCTTGAAGCTTGAACATAAGAAATTGGCTGGAGACTTAGCCATTTCAGCAGCATGTCAGATCCTTAACTTCATAGACTGCAGGGCAGTCTGGTTGCGTGGACCCGCGTAAACCACCGGAACTTCCTCTCCTACCTTTAGTCTTCCTCCTTGCTCTGCTTGCTCTCCAAAATCTTTGATCCGTCCAAATAAAGGAGGGAAGGAGGTATTTATAGGCCTTCGCACGTGTGGCACCTTGATTTTGGTGCCATGTGACCCACCTTTCAATGTTTTGAACTCTTTACAAAGAATCAGTCCTGCAGTCAATTGAGCGAATCCATGCAACTGATATTTCGGTTACGCGGTCCCACGTAATGAATATCGTCTACGCAGACCCGCGCAAACCATCCTAAAAGCATTTTGTTCTTCTTCTTTTCCTATTTCCTTTCTACTTTTCAATCTTCTTTTACTTCAATCCTTTCATAATTTTTTATGCCTCAACATAACCCACTAATTGAACATTATTATCATGTGGATACCAGAGGCCTAGTGTAACGCCCCGTGCTTTTGAGTACTTAGGTGTTACTATGTAACCAAACATAGTATAAGTATCAACCTAACTTATGTTAACATTTACCTCTAATCTAACCTAAGTGTGGTCGTCGGGAGTAATCTTCACTCATAGATCAGTTTCTATCCAACCGTTAATTTTAATAAATCGATAACTGAAGTTAAGACCCATGTATCATGGCCCACTTACAAAAATAAAATGATCCAATCCTTCTAATTAAAGCCCGATAAGGGCCGAATGAATGAATAAATGGCATCGATCGGAGTGTGACCCACGAAAATAATCTAGAGAAAATTTATAATAAAAATAATGATTATATAAACATTTAAATACAAATAAGTAATTTAGTTTTGAAAAACCTGTAAGACATCCCCGAAGGAGAGAACCATCAGATTAAATATAAGTAACTAATGATTTAAAAATATAATAACAAATTCAAGAATAATAAGGATATTTAAAACCACGTAAAAATGATATTAAATATTATGACTATGTATTAGGCCATCTAATCTATATTCTAGCCATTGAATTTTAGATAGGTAGTCCCTTGGACCATTTCTACCATTGAGGTACAATTATGAAATAATCAAACCATTAAATCAATATTAATCTTCAATTAGAATGAAATAAATTAGAAATATGGTCCACTTGGGTTTAGATATGCCTAACCATTGGTCAGAGGACCTGATGTGGGGCCTCCAAATGAAATGGACGGTGTAGATTTGTCAAATACATTTATGTGGACCCCACTTGTGGCGTGCGTGTGCACAACCCATTCTTACCCACAGTTCACCAAAATCGTCAGCACGGTTTGACCGTGCTGACTCGAAAAATTCAAAAGAAAAGAGGATTTTCCTCTTTCTTTCTCCCGCTAGTAACGACGTTTGAAAATCACCGTCTGTGTGCATTGCATAGGGCCCACCATCATGAGACGTTTCAATGATCCAAACCGTCCATCATGTGCAAACTTCCAATTCGGTCAAACCCAGGAAATTTTGACAAGTTGGTGTGACTGTACGTGTGAACAACCTCATGCACAAGACGAGTCGCTAAGAGCTAACCTTCAAAACAGAAACTCTCCATTTTGCCAAGCTGGCATTCCGCAAATGGTAAGGCTCTTATAGATCCTAAGCCATCCATGTGGATTAATCTCAACCGTGGAATCGAATCTAAAGCTATTTTAGGATTTTCCACAACCGCTAAGAGAAAGGCGGAAAAATATCTTATGGGTTAGGCCAGCTGGCTCGATCCCATCCATTCTTTTCTTTTTGATATCCTCTGTAGCTATCTTAGGCGTTAATTCTAGGGCTCCTCCTAGTCTCATCCACAATAATAAAGAGTTCTCATGGAAGATATCGTGAGTTTGAGAGAAATTGCCGGAATTTGAGAATCTCGTTTATCACCATGCTTTTGGTGATGCCTCTTCTAGATAACCACAATGATCTAGTATTAGATCCAAACCGTCCATGCATTTCTAATCGAAAGATCAGCCACTCAAGGACGACCCACATTAATGGCTGGGTCATCCTCTCCATTGGATTGGAAAACCCATCAGTTGATGATGGGGCCCATTTGCTGATCCAGGACGTGGGATAGGTGGGCCAGAGGGCCAGAAACGTGTCTGTTATATCCGATTGAGATCACGAAGTGGATTACTGTGGGATCAGCTACTAACCTCAACCTAGTTAAAGGATTCACGTGTGATTTAAATGGAAATGGTGTAACTAATCCTAGGTTAGTGTAATACCCTAAAAATCGGGGGTCGAGTAGCAACTCAACTCCCGAGTTCCAAAACATCACTTATGCAACATATATGCTTATGATTCAATGTTGTCTGTGTTAGTGCATTCATCATGAGTGAGATTATACCAAAACAGTAATTCATACTCCAGATCAAGTTGTAAAACGCAAGCGAAAGACTGAAAGACATAAATACATGTATATAAGTCAAAGATCACAATCGGTCTCCAGAGTATGAATACATCACAGAGTCACCATATACATGTAATAGTCTCAAAAATCAAAATATCAAAATAGTACAACTACAATGATAATCCCTGTAGCGCCGTCAATCCGGATAGCCTAAGCGAAGCCACTGGAGAACTGCATATAAGAGAACTCGTCCTGATCATCGTAGTAGTCAGGCTCCGCCTCAGGGGTCACGCCATCATCTGAAATCAAGTCATAGTTTGGTTGGTGTTTAAAACACCGTCCCGTAACGTGGGAGTGAGTGATCAACTCAGTGGAATAATAAAGCAAAGGTTAGCATGTTATCAATTCAATCAAGTAGTAATGATAAAGCAGTAAATCACACATCCCTAAGTACTCTTGTTAATGCAAGAATAGTATGAATATATGATGCATGCCCTCGCCTATGCTCCCTCAGCGACTTCATCTCCCGTTCGCACATGAACAACACTGCCTCAGTGCTTGACCTGCTACGCCTGAACGCACGCGTAATGTAATGCATGTATATGATTACCAAGTTCTTATTAGTCCTTTTCATACAACAGGGTTAGGAAACTAAGGTACCTCCCTTATATCATTTTCCAACTAATGATCCATTCTAGGTTCGTCAATCCTAGTAATATCATACGATGTTGCGGTTCTAGGTCACTACAAAGGGCTCGTCGCCAAATCAGTACCGACCTAGTTTATACTCTAGATGCTACGGAAGGGTTGTCGCCTCCACGTAGACTCAGAGTATGCTCGAGGTCACTACAAAGGGCTCGTCACCAATCAGTGTAGGCCGATAGCTCGAATACAGTGTCCCATACCACCGTATTCGGCTCACGAGTCTAGGTTTCTCATTGGTCACTACGGGGAGGCTCGTCACCCCAGAGTAGGCCGATAGCTCGACCACGGTGTCCCATACTACCATGTCTGGCTCATGAGTCTTAGCGGATCGAGGTACCAAGGTTAACGGGATTCCACTGGTGAGTTTGGTACCTTAGGTTCAAGCAGTAACATCCATACATAGTGAACATACATCGGCACATCGAGTTACTTGACGGGCTCGACTAGCACGAGCGCACCCAAAGTTGATCGACATGAAGTGCATAAGCTCTCCGTGTGGCCTAACCACTCCTGACAACTTTAGTACGACTCGGGTTCGTCAAACACGTCTAACATGGCAAACGAATCTCAGCCACGACTTCAAGCCTCTTACCGATTGCCTGGACTATAACATAGCCCCAATCACATTCGATCCTTAACCAGAAAAACATGTGGAGTAGTCAAAGCAGAATTAACAAAGTAATTCAAACATGTTAACAAGCATGTTATAAAGCACAATGTAAGCAGGAAATACAAACACATACATTTCATAAGTAAGCAATTAAATTAAACAACTTGCATGGAGGAAATCATACACATCTCTAAGGTAGTTGAGAATCCTATCTCAACACCTACCCTAAGCACTATCATCTAAGTACTTACTCATACAAGTATTTTTACAAACACTTAGAATATATTTATTAACATACATGATGCATATTGGCCAAAACATGTATTTGAAATAGCGGTTAAGACCGCTTGAGTTGAAGTCGGAATATGTTAATATGTCCTAAAGGGGGGTGAATAGGACTTTCTAAAGATTTACGAGCTATATCAGGTATGCAATTTTTAGATTACTCAATGTAACTCTACTGGCTTTCAAGCCCAGTAGAGGATCCAATCACAGAACTATTTAAATGATAAGCATGAATCAGCTATAGTCTATGATGGATGTGACTGTGTGTGAAGTGTGAGCAGATATGAAAGCAGTTAACATAATCACACAAATGATCAAACACAAGAATCATTCACACACAGTCATTTTTATAGTGGCTCGACTACTTGTCTACTCCACTCCCGGCTACAGCACTCAACCCTTGAGTGTACCAGATTTCACTAAGGAGGTTTCCTAGGGTTCACCTCTAACCTAAGGTTTTAAATCAGGTTCACCTTCAACCTTTACATGGAGGTTTCTACTCGGTTCACCTCTAACCCTGGAATTTCACTGGTTCACTCCTAACCAGATGTTTATGCTCTCCATAGAGCAAGGGCCCACACAACGCACCCAGAGGTTTCTACTCAATTCACCTCTAACCCTGGAGTTTCACTAGTTCACTCCTAACCAGATGTTTATGCTCTCCACAGAGCAAGGGTCCACACAACGCACCCACCACGTACACTCCCGTCGGAGGCCTCCTTGAGGACTTCAAAGGGTGAGAACCACTTAAGACCCAATTCTAGAAAGGAATGATCGCAAGTGTCCTCTTGGACTTTAGATACTTATAGATAAGTTGATGAGTCCCATTAAGCACAACGCCGAAGATCTCCTCCTCCTTGTTAACGAAGAGTCTTCTGCTTCCTTGATCCGCAACATAAAAGATGCACCAAGACTAGGCTTAGGGTTGGGTCAAGGTTAAGATGGAATCCTACTCTCTAAAGGTTTTCCTATAAGGAAGGTAGAGTAGTTCCAATCTTATGCATTCAAGGCATCCCCGCTTAATGATTTTCTATTAAGGTAGTAGCTGGAGGATCCTTGAATGCAGAAGTTCATTCTCCAATCCACTCTATTGAATATCAATGGTGAGGGTGGATTGGAGGATGAACTCCCTCTAGAGAAAGGGCTTAGGGTATAAGATGTAGATTGAAACACACAAAAGCTCTCTCTTTTCTCTCTCACAGCAACAAAAGACAAGTCCTCTATATATAGGCAAAAAGTTCCAACGGATATAAAACAATCACATTTATGACAGAGTTCGATATCATCGAGTAGGTTCGATATCATCAAACGTATACTCACGATAACATCGATGGTCTGCTCGATGACTCAGACTCGATGTCATACTCTTTTGAAACTCTTTGCCAATTGGTCGATGAATCGAAGCTATTGTCGATGTCATCGGATTTCGAACTCCGATTCCATCGATGACAGGTTCGATCTATCAACACTTGAAAAATGAGAGAGACTTGACTTTGAGATATTTCAGGTTTTCATGAATGATCGGGGGAACCGTCGAGATCATCGAAATTTGAATGTCGATGATATCGAGATCAGAGTCGAGGCATCTAGGCATCGATAAATTCAGCTGATTTATCTTTGAACTTGCTGGACAGTTTATAGCTTTGTTCGATGCAATCAATCTGGTGTCGATATCATCGATATTTGAATATCGATTAAATCGAAGGGACCCTGATCATAGTTAAAAAACAACCTGAAATATCTGTTGTAAGAAATGCGCGCCCACTATCGATATCATCGATGGACCTCCAATCTTATCGAGATTTGAATTCAGATCATATCGGACAGCCATCGATATATCGAAGAATTTTGAGATTTTCATTAAAAAACAGGGCGCCGAAAATCTGTCTGTCGATCTTATCGAGCCACTCTCGATGGTCTCGAGATTTGAATATCGATGATATCGATATGTGTATCAATACATCGATAATTCGTCCAGATATGTTATGAAGTTGCTGGATATATTTAGTGCTTTTATCGATGATATCGATAGGTGTATCGATACATTAATAAATCCGTCCAGATGAATATTTAGTTGCTGGACATTTTTGGTCCTCTTATCGATAATATCGTTAAGGTATCGAGGACATCGACAGTGCAAGTCGATCATATCGAGGGTGCTTCGATAAAATCGATAAGACGAGAAAAACTTAGGGATTTTCCTATTTTGTAAAAAGTTCTCTCCTTAAAAATCTTAAGATGTCTATCTTATTTTAAGGGTTTTAATCACCTGGTGTTTTGGGACATGAGATGTGAGGCTATGATTTACCTGTTGCGAGCTTCCACACATTCGACCGTGCTGACTCGAAAAATTCAAAAGAAAAGAGGATTTTCCTCTTTCTTTCTCCCGCTAGTAACGACGTTTGAAAATCACCGTCTGTGTGCATTGCATAGGGCCCACCATCATGAGACGTTTCAATGATCCAAACCGTCCATCATGTGCAAACTTCCAATTCGGTCAAACCCAGGAAATTTTGACAAGTTGGTGTGACTGTACGTGTGAACAACCTCATGCACAAGACGAGTCGCTAAGAGCTAACCTTCAAAACAGAAACTCTCCATTTTGCCAAGCTGGCATTCCGCAAATGGTAAGGCTCTTATAGATCCTAAGCCGTCCATGTGGATTAATCTCAACCGTGGAATCGAATCTAAAGCTATTTTAGGATTTTCCACAACCGCTAAGAGAAAGGCGGAAAAATATCTTATGGGTTAGGCCAGCTGGCTCGATCCCATCCATTCTTTTCTTTTTGATATCCTCTGTAGCTATCTTAGGCGTTAATTCTAGGGCTCCTCCTAGTCTCATCCACAATAATAAAGAGTTCTCATGGAAGATATCGTGAGTTTGAGAGAAATTGCCGGAATTTGAGAATCTCGTTTATCACCATGCTTTTGGTGATGCCTCTTCTAGATAACCACAATGATCTAGTATTAGATCCAAACCGTCCATGCATTTCTAATCGAAAGATCAGCCACTCAAGGACGACCCACATTAATGGCTGGGTCATCCTCTCCATTGGATTGGAAAACCCATCAGTTGATGATGGGGCCCATTTGCTGATCCAGGACGTGGGATAGGTGGGCCAGAGGGCCAGAAACGTGTCTGTTATATCCGATTGAGATCACGAAGTGGATTACTGTGGGATCAGCTACTAACCTCAACCTAGTTAAAGGATTCACGTGTGATTTAAATGGAAATGGTGTAACTAATCCTAGGTTAGTGTAATACCCTAAAAATCGGGGGTCGAGTAGCAACTCAACTCCCGAGTTCCAAAACATCACTTATGCAACATATATGCTTATGATTCAATGTTGTCTGTGTTAGTGCATTCATCATGAGTGAGATTATACCAAAACAGTAATTCATACTCCAGATCAAGTTGTAAAACGCAAGCGAAAGACTGAAAGACATAAATACATGTATATAAGTCAAAGATCACAATCGGTCTCCAGAGTATGAATACATCACAGAGTCACCATATACATGTAATAGTCTCAAAAATCAAAATATCAAAATAGTACAACTACAATGATAATCCCTGTAGCGCCGTCAATCCGGATAGCCTAAGCGAAGCCACTGGAGAACTGCATATAAGAGAACTCGTCCTGATCATCGTAGTAGTCAGGCTCCGCCTCAGGGGTCACGCCATCATCTGAAATCAAGTCATAGTTTGGTTGGTGTTTAAAACACCGTCCCGTAACGTGGGAGTGAGTGATCAACTCAGTGGAATAATAAAGCAAAGGTTAGCATGTTATCAATTCAATCAAGTAGTAATGATAAAGCAGTAAATCACACATCCCTAAGTACTCTTGTTAATGCAAGAATAGTATGAATATATGATGCATGCCCTCGCCTATGCTCCCTCAGCGACTTCATCTCCCGTTCGCACATGAACAACACTGCCTCAGTGCTTGACCTGCTACGCCTGAACGCACGCGTAATGTAATGCATGTATATGATTACCAAGTTCTTATTAGTCCTTTTCATACAACAGGGTTAGGAAACTAAGGTACCTCCCTTATATCATTTTCCAACTAATGATCCATTCTAGGTTCGTCAATCCTAGTAATATCATACGATGTTGCGGTTCTAGGTCACTACAAAGGGCTCGTCGCCAAATCAGTACCGACCTAGTTTATACTCTAGATGCTACGGAAGGGTTGTCGCCTCCACGTAGACTCAGAGTATGCTCGAGGTCACTACAAAGGGCTCGTCACCAATCAGTGTAGGCCGATAGCTCGAATACAGTGTCCCATACCACCGTATTCGGCTCACGAGTCTAGGTTTCTCATTGGTCACTACGGGGAGGCTCGTCACCCCAGAGTAGGCCGATAGCTCGACCACGGTGTCCCATACTACCATGTCTGGCTCATGAGTCTTAGCGGATCGAGGTACCAAGGTTAACGGGATTCCACTGGTGAGTTTGGTACCTTAGGTTCAAGCAGTAACATCCATACATAGTGAACATACATCGGCACATCGAGTTACTTGACGGGCTCGACTAGCACGAGCGCACCCAAAGTTGATCGACATGAAGTGCATAAGCTCTCCGTGTGGCCTAACCACTCCTGACAACTTTAGTACGACTCGGGTTCGTCAAACACGTCTAACATGGCAAACGAATCTCAGCCACGACTTCAAGCCTCTTACCGATTGCCTGGACTATAACATAGCCCCAATCACATTCGATCCTTAACCAGAAAAACATGTGGAGTAGTCAAAGCAGAATTAACAAAGTAATTCAAACATGTTAACAAGCATGTTATAAAGCACAATGTAAGCAGGAAATACAAACACATACATTTCATAAGTAAGCAATTAAATTAAACAACTTGCATGGAGGAAATCATACACATCTCTAAGGTAGTTGAGAATCCTATCTCAACACCTACCCTAAGCACTATCATCTAAGTACTTACTCATACAAGTATTTTTACAAACACTTAGAATATATTTATTAACATACATGATGCATATTGGCCAAAACATGTATTTGAAATAGCGGTTAAGACCGCTTGAGTTGAAGTCGGAATATGTTAATATGTCCTAAAGGGGGGTGAATAGGACTTTCTAAAGATTTACGAGCTATATCAGGTATGCAATTTTTAGATTACTCAATGTAACTCTACTGGCTTTCAAGCCCAGTAGAGGATCCAATCACAGAACTATTTAAATGATAAGCATGAATCAGCTATAGTCTATGATGGATGTGACTGTGTGTGAAGTGTGAGCAGATATGAAAGCAGTTAACATAATCACACAAATGATCAAACACAAGAATCATTCACACACAGTCATTTTTATAGTGGCTCGACTACTTGTCTACTCCACTCCCGGCTACAGCACTCAACCCTTGAGTGTACCAGATTTCACTAAGGAGGTTTCCTAGGGTTCACCTCTAACCTAAGGTTTTAAATCAGGTTCACCTTCAACCTTTACATGGAGGTTTCTACTCGGTTCACCTCTAACCCTGGAATTTCACTGGTTCACTCCTAACCAGATGTTTATGCTCTCCATAGAGCAAGGGCCCACACAACGCACCCAGAGGTTTCTACTCAATTCACCTCTAACCCTGGAGTTTCACTAGTTCACTCCTAACCAGATGTTTATGCTCTCCACAGAGCAAGGGTCCACACAACGCACCCACCACGTACACTCCCGTCGGAGGCCTCCTTGAGGACTTCAAAGGGTGAGAACCACTTAAGACCCAATTCTAGAAAGGAATGATCGCAAGTGTCCTCTTGGACTTTAGATACTTATAGATAAGTTGATGAGTCCCATTAAGCACAACGCCGAAGATCTCCTCCTCCTTGTTAACGAAGAGTCTTCTGCTTCCTTGATCCGCAACATAAAAGATGCACCAAGACTAGGCTTAGGGTTGGGTCAAGGTTAAGATGGAATCCTACTCTCTAAAGGTTTTCCTATAAGGAAGGTAGAGTAGTTCCAATCTTATGCATTCAAGGCATCCCCGCTTAATGATTTTCTATTAAGGTAGTAGCTGGAGGATCCTTGAATGCAGAAGTTCATTCTCCAATCCACTCTATTGAATATCAATGGTGAGGGTGGATTGGAGGATGAACTCCCTCTAGAGAAAGGGCTTAGGGTATAAGATGTAGATTGAAACACACAAAAGCTCTCTCTTTTCTCTCTCACAGCAACAAAAGACAAGTCCTCTATATATAGGCAAAAAGTTCCAACGGATATAAAACAATCACATTTATGACAGAGTTCGATATCATCGAGTAGGTTCGATATCATCAAACGTATACTCACGATAACATCGATGGTCTGCTCGATGACTCAGACTCGATGTCATACTCTTTTGAAACTCTTTGCCAATTGGTCGATGAATCGAAGCTATTGTCGATGTCATCGGATTTCGAACTCCGATTCCATCGATGACAGGTTCGATCTATCAACACTTGAAAAATGAGAGAGACTTGACTTTGAGATATTTCAGGTTTTCATGAATGATCGGGGGAACCGTCGAGATCATCGAAATTTGAATGTCGATGATATCGAGATCAGAGTCGAGGCATCTAGGCATCGATAAATTCAGCTGATTTATCTTTGAACTTGCTGGACAGTTTATAGCTTTGTTCGATGCAATCAATCTGGTGTCGCTATCATCGATATTTGAATATCGATTAAATCGAAGGGACCCTGATCATAGTTAAAAAACAACCTGAAATATCTGTTGTAAGAAATGCGCGCCCACTATCGATATCATCGATGGACCTCCAATCTTATCGAGATTTGAATTCAGATCATATCGGACAGCCATCGATATATCGAAGAATTTTGAGATTTTCATTAAAAAACAGGGCGCCGAAAATCTGTCTGTCGATCTTATCGAGCCACTCTCGATGGTCTCGAGATTTGAATATCGATGATATCGATATGTGTATCAATACATCGATAATTCGTCCAGATATGTTATGAAGTTGCTGGATATATTTAGTGCTTTTATCGATGATATCGATAGGTGTATCGATACATTAATAAATCCGTCCAGATGAATATTTAGTTGCTGGACATTTTTGGTCCTCTTATCGATAATATCGTTAAGGTATCGAGGACATCGACAGTGCAAGTCGATCATATCGAGGGTGCTTCGATAAAATCGATAAGACGAGAAAAACTTAGGGATTTTCCTATTTTGTAAAAAGTTCTCTCCTTAAAAATCTTAAGATGTCTATCTTATTTTAAGGGTTTTAATCACCTGGTGTTTTGGGACATGGGATGTGAGGCTATGATTTACCTGTTGCGAGCTTCCACACATTCGACCGTGCTGACTCGAAAAATTCAAAAGAAAAGAGGATTTTCCTCTTTCTTTCTCCCGCTAGTAACGACGTTTGAAAATCACCGTCTGTGTGCATTGCATAGGGCCCACCATCATGAGACGTTTCAATGATCCAAACCGTCCATCATGTGCAAACTTCCAATTCGGTCAAACCCAGGAAATTTTGACAAGTTGGTGTGACTGTACGTGTGAACAACCTCATGCACAAGACGAGTCGCTAAGAGCTAACCTTCAAAACAGAAACTCTCCATTTTGCCAAGCTGGCATTCCGCAAATGGTAAGGCTCTTATAGATCCTAAGCCGTCCATGTGGATTAATCTCAACCGTGGAATCGAATCTAAAGCTATTTTAGGATTTTCCACAACCGCTAAGAGAAAGGCGGAAAAATATCTTATGGGTTAGGCCAGCTGGCTCGATCCCATCCATTCTTTTCTTTTTGATATCCTCTGTAGCTATCTTAGGCGTTAATTCTAGGGCTCCTCCTAGTCTCATCCACAATAATAAAGAGTTCTCATGGAAGATATCGTGAGTTTGAGAGAAATTGCCGGAATTTGAGAATCTCGTTTATCACCATGCTTTTGGTGATGCCTCTTCTAGATAACCACAATGATCTAGTATTAGATCCAAACCGTCCATGCATTTCTAATCGAAAGATCAGCCACTCAAGGACGACCCACATTAATGGCTGGGTCATCCTCTCCATTGGATTGGAAAACCCATCAGTTGATGATGGGGCCCATTTGCTGATCCAGGACGTGGGATAGGTGGGCCAGAGGGCCAGAAACGTGTCTGTTATATCCGATTGAGATCACGAAGTGGATTACTGTGGGATCAGCTACTAACCTCAACCTAGTTAAAGGATTCACGTGTGATTTAAATGGAAATGGTGTAACTAATCCTAGGTTAGTGTAATACCCTAAAAATCGGGGGTCGAGTAGCAACTCAACTCCCGAGTTCCAAAACATCACTTATGCAACATATATGCTTATGATTCAATGTTGTCTGTGTTAGTGCATTCATCATGAGTGAGATTATACCAAAACAGTAATTCATACTCCAGATCAAGTTGTAAAACGCAAGCGAAAGACTGAAAGACATAAATACATGTATATAAGTCAAAGATCACAATCGGTCTCCAGAGTATGAATACATCACAGAGTCACCATATACATGTAATAGTCTCAAAAATCAAAATATCAAAATAGTACAACTACAATGATAATCCCTGTAGCGCCGTCAATCCGGATAGCCTAAGCGAAGCCACTGGAGAACTGCATATAAGAGAACTCGTCCTGATCATCGTAGTAGTCAGGCTCCGCCTCAGGGGTCACGCCATCATCTGAAATCAAGTCATAGTTTGGTTGGTGTTTAAAACACCGTCCCGTAACGTGGGAGTGAGTGATCAACTCAGTGGAATAATAAAGCAAAGGTTAGCATGTTATCAATTCAATCAAGTAGTAATGATAAAGCAGTAAATCACACATCCCTAAGTACTCTTGTTAATGCAAGAATAGTATGAATATATGATGCATGCCCTCGCCTATGCTCCCTCAGCGACTTCATCTCCCGTTCGCACATGAACAACACTGCCTCAGTGCTTGACCTGCTACGCCTGAACGCACGCGTAATGTAATGCATGTATATGATTACCAAGTTCTTATTAGTCCTTTTCATACAACAGGGTTAGGAAACTAAGGTACCTCCCTTATATCATTTTCCAACTAATGATCCATTCTAGGTTCGTCAATCCTAGTAATATCATACGATGTTGCGGTTCTAGGTCACTACAAAGGGCTCGTCGCCAAATCAGTACCGACCTAGTTTATACTCTAGATGCTACGGAAGGGTTGTCGCCTCCACGTAGACTCAGAGTATGCTCGAGGTCACTACAAAGGGCTCGTCACCAATCAGTGTAGGCCGATAGCTCGAATACAGTGTCCCATACCACCGTATTCGGCTCACGAGTCTAGGTTTCTCATTGGTCACTACGGGGAGGCTCGTCACCCCAGAGTAGGCCGATAGCTCGACCACGGTGTCCCATACTACCATGTCTGGCTCATGAGTCTTAGCGGATCGAGGTACCAAGGTTAACGGGATTCCACTGGTGAGTTTGGTACCTTAGGTTCAAGCAGTAACATCCATACATAGTGAACATACATCGGCACATCGAGTTACTTGACGGGCTCGACTAGCACGAGCGCACCCAAAGTTGATCGACATGAAGTGCATAAGCTCTCCGTGTGGCCTAACCACTCCTGACAACTTTAGTACGACTCGGGTTCGTCAAACACGTCTAACATGGCAAACGAATCTCAGCCACGACTTCAAGCCTCTTACCGATTGCCTGGACTATAACATAGCCCCAATCACATTCGATCCTTAACCAGAAAAACATGTGGAGTAGTCAAAGCAGAATTAACAAAGTAATTCAAACATGTTAACAAGCATGTTATAAAGCACAATGTAAGCAGGAAATACAAACACATACATTTCATAAGTAAGCAATTAAATTAAACAACTTGCATGGAGGAAATCATACACATCTCTAAGGTAGTTGAGAATCCTATCTCAACACCTACCCTAAGCACTATCATCTAAGTACTTACTCATACAAGTATTTTTACAAACACTTAGAATATATTTATTAACATACATGATGCATATTGGCCAAAACATGTATTTGAAATAGCGGTTAAGACCGCTTGAGTTGAAGTCGGAATATGTTAATATGTCCTAAAGGGGGGTGAATAGGACTTTCTAAAGATTTACGAGCTATATCAGGTATGCAATTTTTAGATTACTCAATGTAACTCTACTGGCTTTCAAGCCCAGTAGAGGATCCAATCACAGAACTATTTAAATGATAAGCATGAATCAGCTATAGTCTATGATGGATGTGACTGTGTGTGAAGTGTGAGCAGATATGAAAGCAGTTAACATAATCACACAAATGATCAAACACAAGAATCATTCACACACAGTCATTTTTATAGTGGCTCGACTACTTGTCTACTCCACTCCCGGCTACAGCACTCAACCCTTGAGTGTACCAGATTTCACTAAGGAGGTTTCCTAGGGTTCACCTCTAACCTAAGGTTTTAAATCAGGTTCACCTTCAACCTTTACATGGAGGTTTCTACTCGGTTCACCTCTAACCCTGGAATTTCACTGGTTCACTCCTAACCAGATGTTTATGCTCTCCATAGAGCAAGGGCCCACACAACGCACCCAGAGGTTTCTACTCAATTCACCTCTAACCCTGGAGTTTCACTAGTTCACTCCTAACCAGATGTTTATGCTCTCCACAGAGCAAGGGTCCACACAACGCACCCACCACGTACACTCCCGTCGGAGGCCTCCTTGAGGACTTCAAAGGGTGAGAACCACTTAAGACCCAATTCTAGAAAGGAATGATCGCAAGTGTCCTCTTGGACTTTAGATACTTATAGATAAGTTGATGAGTCCCATTAAGCACAACGCCGAAGATCTCCTCCTCCTTGTTAACGAAGAGTCTTCTGCTTCCTTGATCCGCAACATAAAAGATGCACCAAGACTAGGCTTAGGGTTGGGTCAAGGTTAAGATGGAATCCTACTCTCTAAAGGTTTTCCTATAAGGAAGGTAGAGTAGTTCCAATCTTATGCATTCAAGGCATCCCCGCTTAATGATTTTCTATTAAGGTAGTAGCTGGAGGATCCTTGAATGCAGAAGTTCATTCTCCAATCCACTCTATTGAATATCAATGGTGAGGGTGGATTGGAGGATGAACTCCCTCTAGAGAAAGGGCTTAGGGTATAAGATGTAGATTGAAACACACAAAAGCTCTCTCTTTTCTCTCTCACAGCAACAAAAGACAAGTCCTCTATATATAGGCAAAAAGTTCCAACGGATATAAAACAATCACATTTATGACAGAGTTCGATATCATCGAGTAGGTTCGATATCATCAAACGTATACTCACGATAACATCGATGGTCTGCTCGATGACTCAGACTCGATGTCATACTCTTTTGAAACTCTTTGCCAATTGGTCGATGAATCGAAGCTATTGTCGATGTCATCGGATTTCGAACTCCGATTCCATCGATGACAGGTTCGATCTATCAACACTTGAAAAATGAGAGAGACTTGACTTTGAGATATTTCAGGTTTTCATGAATGATCGGGGGAACCGTCGAGATCATCGAAATTTGAATGTCGATGATATCGAGATCAGAGTCGAGGCATCTAGGCATCGATAAATTCAGCTGATTTATCTTTGAACTTGCTGGACAGTTTATAGCTTTGTTCGATGCAATCAATCTGGTGTCGATATCATCGATATTTGAATATCGATTAAATCGAAGGGACCCTGATCATAGTTAAAAAACAACCTGAAATATCTGTTGTAAGAAATGCGCGCCCACTATCGATATCATCGATGGACCTCCAATCTTATCGAGATTTGAATTCAGATCATATCGGACAGCCATCGATATATCGAAGAATTTTGAGATTTTCATTAAAAAACAGGGCGCCGAAAATCTGTCTGTCGATCTTATCGAGCCACTCTCGATGGTCTCGAGATTTGAATATCGATGATATCGATATGTGTATCAATACATCGATAATTCGTCCAGATATGTTATGAAGTTGCTGGATATATTTAGTGCTTTTATCGATGATATCGATAGGTGTATCGATACATTAATAAATCCGTCCAGATGAATATTTAGTTGCTGGACATTTTTGGTCCTCTTATCGATAATATCGTTAAGGTATCGAGGACATCGACAGTGCAAGTCGATCATATCGAGGGTGCTTCGATAAAATCGATAAGACGAGAAAAACTTAGGGATTTTCCTATTTTGTAAAAAGTTCTCTCCTTAAAAATCTTAAGATGTCTATCTTATTTTAAGGGTTTTAATCACCTGGTGTTTTGGGACATGGGATGTGAGGCTATGATTTACCTGTTGCGAGCTTCCACACATTCGATTGAGGCAGACGCTTGAAATGATCTTCCTATCGAGCTCTGTAGACGGTCTGACCTACCATTCACGTAACTTGACAAACCAGGGCACTAGAAGGTGCACTTCCAGTATTAGGACGAATTCTTTCACCGAGTAAGTATTACACATATACCTAGCATATACACACAGTAATTAATCATGAAAAACACACTTTCATATTTTGTATGTATACAGTATTTTCTACAACTATACCGAATACGCTAAACACCACAATTTGCATACATAACTGAATCGTAAAACGAATATTGCATTTTGCATGTGAAATAATACCCACATCAGGAATCTATCATTATCTAACATTGAAAGCTTTGAAAACCATAACCTATACGTCTATAGTCGGCACCTTATGTCGTAGAACCGTAACGAACTCGACAAAGACTTAAGTCTTTGTCAACGATGAAATGGCAACCTATATCACGAGTTAAGTCAGCTATCTCGCCACTTGCAACAATTGAAACCCTAGAACAGATTAAAGTTAGGTTTTCTTACCTAAGAACGAGGTCAAAATTGTCGGAATAGCAATTAGGTAACAATGAATAGGCACGTAGAATAACAGGATAGAGTACCAGGACTCTTCTCCCACTTCTCTCACACCTTCTCTCTCTTTACTCTTTTCTCTCTCCTGGGGTTTTCTCAAATTCATATGGAGTGAATGAGAGAGGGTTTAAGGTCCTTATATAGGCCCAGAACTTATGGGAATGACCCCAGGGCCAAGGTATACTTAGGTTATATCCAAAGAGTATCTGTTTCAGCTCAACAGAGCTCTTCCGGTGCCCCCCTTGAGCCAAAGGTCAGACTTAAGCTCCCTGACTATGGATCTAGGTCGAGTTAAGTTTTCATTCCAGTTGAGTTCCCAGATCACACATGGCAGACCAGTTTCAGTTCAACGGTCACCGGAACTCGATCAGGATTACATGTACACTTCCATATGTATGAAATTTCTCCTGATCTGAGGGTGTAGTTGGGTCAGATTCTGATGGTGTGATTGCTTATATCAGGCCCACAAGCGACAAGTCTTAGATTACTTAAATTAGATTTAATTTCTAAAGAAAACCATGTTTTCTCATACACTTCACTCCGGGCTCAAGTGAATAGCCCCAGGACACTATCTGGATTTGATTTTCGAGATAGTTGTCAAGCCCAGCAAGGCGGTCCTAATTATATAACTTCGTATTATTCAGACTTTCAACGTGCGGTCCAAATCCGATACGGAGTTTCAATGTGCTCCCGAGAGCAACTGGTTAATGAGATTGATCCTAGATTTCAGGGTAACCTAGCGTCAATGATACTACATGTTTTGGGTCTTGCAGATCATATTTAAAGTGGATCAAGCAAATTTCGTAGCTAATCTAGTTTAACACTTAGTTACTTTTGTCTAATTCCTAAAGGATTTGATCCTGAGTGATTTCTGCCTGAGGTGGTACTCGGGTCTTTGTATGGAATTTTTCGAGTCGTTACAGTTAGAGACGGAAGCCTCTAGAGGATTCAGGAGCTTATTAATGCTCGTTTCCCTTTTAGGGCAACAATTCCAAAATAAAAAAGGAAATAGAAAGAGAGAGAGAGAGAGAGAGAGAGAGAGAGAGAGAGAGAGGAGTGTCAGCCGCCGCTGGAGCGTGTGGCAAGTCTGATTTCAGCTCGACTCATCCCAAGTCATTCACAGCAGAAAGAGAGTAGGAAGGAGAGAAGATAGGGTGAGAGAAAGAGAGAAGGAGAAGATTGTGAGAGAGATAGAAAATGGGGGATTGGTGCTGCTGGTGTGAGTTCCGGCCATTCCGCCGAACCCGGAGCTGATCACGCCACATCCAGACCCATTTCAGCATCCAAGCATCGCCCCTGACCAGGTAACATGTTTACTTCCCTCTCTTTTGTTGAAGGATTCCCCCTGCCCGACCAACTGGGTTCACAATCAACCCAACTCAGTCACGAGTCGAGTAACTCAAATTCGCATCTCCAGGCGAAAACCCCTATCTGAATCTATGGTGAGGATCGGTTTGCCTCGCACAAGGACCAACATCTCGAACCGATCTCAGATACCTTCACAATTCCCCACACTACTTGTCGAAAGAATAGACTGGGTCGAGTCACTACTGAGTCAATGACTCAGTTGCATTTCAGGTAGATAAACCCTAACTCGTTTGGGCCTGGGATGCAACTCGCCCCAGTGAACCTAAAGCCCAGTCATGGCCGGTTCAGGTTTGCCCGTTTAGGGGTTGACTCGACTGATTTTCTTACTGAGTCAACCCTACACTCGGTTGTGGGCTGACTCGGCCAGCCTCCCAACTGAGTCAGGTTGACTCCAATAGCAGAACCATTTGAGGAGGATTCAGAAGGCATTGCATCCAGTGGATCATTAAATTAATCTTGTAATTAGTAGATCTCTTAACTCAACTAGTTGTTAGTTGAGAACCCTCAACCAAGTCGACTCGATTGTGACTCACTGGTGCCTTGTGACAGATCATCCAGGTGCAACCACCAACTGTTTACCTCAAAAGACACTCCTACCTACAATTTGACCAATCAAGATCTTTACACCCACATCTCAACACAAGAGGAACTTGCAAACTAGGTGAGGAGCATCCCACATAGCTTCTTCCTTTCACTAATTTCCATATGGATTAAACCTCTAATGTATAGAATCATTGATTCCTAGCTATTGTGACTTTCTTGGATTAATCATTTTAATGTCATATTTCCTTAAAATTATGTGCATGATAAATTGTCTTATAAACTCTATGTCACATTTATAATTATTTGCCTATGAATATAACTCTAATGAGTCTGACTTGAGCTTTATAAACTCCTATTTCATTATACATTGTTAGTAATATGAAGAAGGATTATGGGAAGAGTCCTTAAGGGACATAGAAGGACTCTTAGATAATTCAAATGATATGACCTCGCTTGTAAATGTACATGATATGTGGTGAGCCCTCCTTAAATGTAAAGAAAATATGGAAATCCATGTAGAATGTATAGTTGGACATTTCCTATTTGAAAATTGAAAGTCATTCATATTCTATCAAAGTAATGTATATATGTGTCATGGTGCATAACATTCACGCATGACTTGTGAGCTTTTTCGGGTGCTTAATGTAAGCCACATTCGGCTTGATTTACTGTGGATCAGTTGAATGACCAGAGTTGTGCATTTGAGTCACTTTGGGCGTTCTTATTTTATATGAGGCTTTTCCAGGATTTTTATTCCTCCTCGGGCATACCCCGTGTATTTTTACTAGAGGTCGTCCTTAGGCGCACTCACCTTCATGGCCTTTTCCAAGTAGTTTATCTACCTCGGGCGGTCTTTTATTTTGACAGCTGGATGTGCATAACCAGATCTGTAGCTTGAACATACATTCATACATCCATTCCATTCAAGTTCATCTTATCCGGGTTATGAATTAATGTGTTGGGTTAACTATGCTATAACTGTTTGATATACATGAATTGCATATGTAGTTGTATTGCCCTTTGAATCAAATTTGAATTGTTAACCCATTTTGGGATGAGGTGTTATGGTTGAATCTATGAGGGAAATTCACACTGAGTTTTCACTCACCAATCGTGTGGTTGCACCAAATAGATGCAGAGTTGATAACAGGTGGGGATCCTTAGAACGAGATTCCAGGGACGGCTGAGGTGGAGATTGGCAATGAGGGCCTCTATGCCATTGCAGTTGAGCCGTTGGGGCTCGACTGATAATTTAGGATTTACTTGTTTTCATATTTTAGATTTTGTAACTTGTTTGAATTATAATAAAATATTTTCCCTGTTGTGGGATTTCATTTTGCTCCCATTCATATGTATTAAGCTTCCTTGTTGTTACTCTTGATATCCTTAGTTTATACAATGACGCCTTAGTCTAGGTTATAGAATTTGCCATTATTTGGATGTATGTTAGTCCACTTCATGACGTAATACTCAGGTTCTCGTACTCGAACGACTATCCTCAGGTTTTGAGAACCAGGGTGTTACACCTAGATTGGCCGAACTTACGACATATCTCATAATTCGTTTGACAACAATCGGGTGAGATTCCTTAGGATCTGATTGATATCTAACACAAATACCTGCGCTGAATGCTATATCAGGTCTGCTCGTAGTTAAATATAATAAGTTACCAATCATACTACGATACAACTTAGGATTTACACTTTTACCTGTTGCATCCTTAGAGAGGTTAAGATTCGTAATCATAGGAGTATAGAAGTTTTTGCCACTCTCAAAATTAAATTTCTTCACCAAGTTTAGAGCATACTTGGTTTGAGAAATAAAAATTCCGTCTTCAAGTTATTTCACTTGTAGACCTAAAAAGTAGTTCAGTTCTCCAACCATGCTCATTTCAAACTTGGACTTCATCAATTCTACAAATTCAGTAGTCAAGTTAGAACATGTAGAACCATAAATAATATCATCAACATATATTTATACTATGAGTATGTGATCATTGTGTTTCTTTACAAACAATGTCTTATCAACACTCCCCATTACAAAGTTATGACTTAGTAAAAACTTAGTCAGCTTCTCATACCATACCCTGGGAGCTTGTTTTAAACCGTAGAGTGCCTTTTTGAGGCAATAAACATGATCAGTGTATTTAGGGTCTTCAAAACCCGTTGGTTGTTGTACATATACTTCCTCATGTAAATTACCATTCAAGAAAGCACTCTTGACATCCATTTGATAAATTTTAAACTTTTTAAAACAAGCGATGGATATGAATAATCTAATAGATTTAAGACGAGCTACTGGGAAAAATGTTTCATCATAATCGATGCCTTCTATCTGAGTGTACCCTTGTACAACCAGTCTTGTCTTGTTTCTTATAATATTTTCTAATTCATCAGATTTATTTTTAAAGATCTACTTAGTTCCAATTATATGTTTATCATTAGGTCTAGGAACCAAATACCAGACAACATTTCTTACAAATTGATTTAGTTCATCTTGCATGACTACTATCCAGTTTTCATCAGTAAGCGCTTCTTTTACATTGGCCGGCTCAATCTGGGAAGTGAAGCATAGACAATTACATATGTTTTCTAATTGTCTTCGAGTGTGCACACTAGTGAAAGGGTTCCTAAGAATTTGATCAGTTGGATGGTATTTAACTGACCGCAGTTCAGCGTCATTTTGACTCGATGAAGAGTCTGGTTGATCAACTATAGAGACTTTATCATCTTCTGAACTAGAGACAGGTGTATTTAAGTGATCATCTATAACCACATTAATGGACTCTTGAATAACACTGGTTCTCTTGTTGAGAACTCGATATGCTCGAATATTTAGAGCATACCCTAGAAAAATCCCTTCGTCACTTTTAGTGTCGAACTTCCCTAAATTTTTGCGGTCACATAGAATATAGCACTTACTGCAAAAAACTCGAAGGTATTTGACTGTGGGCTTCTCATTGAACCATAGTTCATATGCAGTCTTGTTATTTAATTTTTTTAGTATAAACACGGTTAATTATATAGCATGCAGTGTTCACAGCTTCATCCCATAGATTTTTAGGTGGTTTCATGCTATTTAACATAACATTGGCCATTTCCTGAAGCACACGATTTTTCCTTTCAACAACCCCATTTTTTTAGGTGTCTTAGGTGCAGAAAATTCATGCAATATCCCGTGATCGCTACAGAACTTCTCAAAATTTCTATCATCAAATTCCGATCCATGGTCACTTCAGATTTTTGAAACATTTGATTCCTTCTTTGTTTAGATACACTTGAGTATCCTTTTCACTTCATCGAGAGTTTCAGACTTCTCTCTCATGAAAGCTACCCATGTATATCTCGTAAAGTCATCCACAATTACCAAAAAATATTTCTTTCCACCTTGACTCTCCGTTCTGATAGGTCCAACGAGATCCATGTGGAGGAGTTCAAGGGGTTTAAATGTGGCACTGGAGTTCACTTTCTTGTGACAACTCCTAGTTTGTTTTCTGATTTGATATTCGCCACAAATTTTATCCATTTTCTTTAATTTGGGTAAACCTCTTATTAACTCACCTTTGCTCAGTCTATATAGATTTCGGTAGTGTACATGTCCAAGGTGTTTATGTCATAATTCGGTCTCATTAGTTCGGACCATATAGCATGATAATTTAGACGAACTAGAGTCACTGACTATATAGCAATTCTCAGATGTTCTGCGACCAGTCAATATCACAGAACCTTTATTAGTAAATTTTACACTATGTTTATTATCACATGTTTGAGAAATGCTTAAGAGATTATGTTTAAGACCTTCTATAAACAAAACATTCTCAAAAGGAGAAAGATTGAAGAGTTGAACCATACCTTGGCCAATTATTCTGCAGTTGCTACCATCATTAAATGTGACTAATCCATCGGTCATATCTTTGAAGTTGGTGAACAAATCTTTGTCACCTGTCATGTGTCTAGAGTAACCACTGTCTAGGTACCACTTTGATTGACTCAAAGCCTTAAAAGCAGTGTGGGTAACCAAACAAGTAACCTTAGGGACCCATTTCATTACCATTTTGGGTTTTTCAGCATTGTTGGTTTTTCTATGCTTATAGTTGTTATATATTCTACTATTAGAGTTAGATTTCAGAAGCTCCTTGAGTAAATCCACAATTTTCTCAGCTAAGGGGTTATGATTCTAATTTCTAAAGTTGATATGGTTGTTTTTAGGTTTTGTAGCTTGAAAAGTTTTAGAATTTTTAAAAAATATTTTGATTCAGACTTTTCCCTTTTGAGTTGGAGGACTCTCCTTTAACAAACTTAGGAGTAGTAATCATATTTTTTAGAGGCATATTTTTATCATACCCCAAACCAGATCTATCTCCACATTTTCTTAATCCGGATAGTAATTTTTCTAATTTAGGATCACCCTGGGCATACCTGAAAAGGCCTAGCTATATGTCCTAGAGGGGGGGGGGGGGTTGAATAGGACAATGCCAAATAAAACTTATAACAGCGGAATTAAACAAAATTGATAGCCAAATTAAATCACAATGCAGGTAAGTGAAACAACTTCAAAATTTAGATCTTGAGAGGTTGATACAAATGTTGTTCTAAGGACAACCTTTCACCAAAAACTAAAGTTTATGGTAAGACAACCTTATTTCTAGAAAGATCTTTGTATCAAATCTCAAACCAAAGAGGAATAAAGAAATAAATACAAACTGAATTGAAATAAATTGTAATTACAAATGTATTGTTCTAGGGACAGCCATACACCATAAAAATGGCAGGGCAACCTTGCTGGAACAACTTCTTAAAAGAAATTGAATATCAAGCTGATAAAGAAATAGCAGAAAATAAATTCTAAACTATTACAAAATTCTCACAAAGCTTGAATTAAATGATTACACCATTCACCACATTCATACATCCCAACAAAAGAATAATTAAAGATTAGAAATGTAAATCATTCAACCATAACACTAGGAATTATAGTGGTTCGCCTGTGTGTTCACCAACTGTTAATCAACAGCCACACAAAATGCTACTCCACTCCTAATATCCTCACAAGGGGATATTAGCGTTTACTAACAAAATAGGTTTTCCCAGGTTCACCAAAAACCTTTACAATTGTGTCTTTGTCTATGGGCTTACACAAAAAAAAAAAAAACCACTTCTGAGTTTTCCTGGCTCTCCTTAGATAACCAATACAACAAGATTTTTCTGGCAAATCTTGAAAGAAACCAAAACAAAAAGGAATTTACAATTAAATGTAAAATACCTGAATATCTCCTTCGTTGTAGCAGCCCGGTAGAACCAAATCGGAGTAGATGATTGAATGTCCAAGTTCAATGTCCAGTAGTCAATTACAATGGTTCTAATTCTAATAGATTTTAAATTTAATCAAGTAGGGCTTACCTTAATTGATTTTGATTCCAAAGAAAGGGAATAACGATTCCTCTTATCAAATTAGATTGGAATAGCAAAAACAAAATCAATTAAATAAAGCTAAGGAAAGAGAATATTAAATAAGCACACTTAGCTTAGATGGAGCACAGAAATATCTCTCAGAAGTTCGACGAAGATTGGCTTGAATGGATTAATTAATTCGATGATTTCTTCTGAGATTCGTGCTCTATTTATAGGTGAGCAGATCGCACCTTCGACTGGTCTAAGGAACCCTTCGACTAGTCGAAGCAATAACAGATTTGAAAAAAAATCAGGCGCGATAAGCTTTGACCGTTCTACGACTGGTTGAAGGCCACCTTCGACTGGTCGTAGGTCACCTTCGACTAGTCGAAGACCTTGTGAATTTATCGCTGGACTTTGTGTCGAAGATTTACGACTGGTCGAACAACCAATCGACACTGTTCCTTCGACTGGTCGAAGAAATCCCTAGACTAGTCGAAGCCTAACAGATTTTATACGATTTTTGTAACAAACTTACGACTGATTGAGGATTTTTGTAAACTGGTCGAAGCAACTCTAGGACTAGTCGAAGAAGGCCTAGGACTAGTCGAAGAACTGACCAAACTTATGTAAAATAAACATTTGATTTATGTATCCAAAGTGACCTACTTCTAAGGTCAACCTAAGGTCAGTCAAACCTCAACCATGAAGAAAGGACATTGAAATATTAGGAACTAGTGACCTTGAAGTATGGGCCTTGAAGTCTTGAATTCGTTCAATCTTAAAATCTTGATGTAGCTCAAACTTGAAGGTGTCTTGAATTCTTTATGAACTGCCTTGTACATGTCTTGAGTTCTTTATAAACTGCCTTACACTCTTCTTGAGTTCTTGAAGCTTGAGTCATGTCTTAAGAGTAGTTCTTGCATTCAAGTGTTTGCATTCAAGTGTGATCTTTGTACTTGTGAGCTTCGCTTATTCATGAATGTTGATCTTTGAGAGAGCATCACTTATGCAAGATATATAACAGTGATTTTGGTACCACAAATTTGACAACAAACAGGGATATAAAATATAACACTTACAATCTCCCCCTTTGTCAAATTAGTGACAAAACACATAACCACAATAAACATAAACATAAAGTAAAAACACCAGTTCATATCCACTGGCTTACTTTCAACTCACTACAACTCACTATTCAATATTCAATAAGCAAGCAACATTCAAACTCCCCCTGAGTAACATAACCAATGCTACTCCTCTCACAATCACATCGTTAACAAGCTGTACCGTTAACAAACTGTACCATTCTCCCCCTTTTTGTCACTATATGACAAAGGAAACACCAATAAAGGAGAACTAAATAAGGGATAAATGAGAGTAAACATGAGGAGTTATGAGATTATAGCAAAACAGATATAGAAATACTCTCCATAGCATCATATAGAATAAATATCCAGCATAAAACATTAATAGAATCCAACTAAAATTCAGTCAACCAAGTGCTAAATTATAAGGTTATTACAAACCAGAAAATCCCATAAAGACTAGTCAGAATTAGAACTGGAAGACGGAGTAGGAATAGAGGGATCAAGCTGGTGCATGCCTTTGTTTAAACGCCGAAGATATTTTCGCATGTACTTGAATTGAGAATCACGAGTAACAGACATGTTTTCTAATTTTTCATTCAAATTCTCAACTTTACCCTCCAATGCACTCAGACGTGCATCAAAATCAGATGGTACAAAATCTGGATCATCTGTCGAATTAGAATCTAGTTCCTCAAAAATATCATCCATATTAATGTCATCCCCTGCTTCTTCATTACCAGCACCACCACCATTACTACCTTGTTCAGGAAGTAATTCCAGCTTCATCTTATTGAGATTAGTGTTGTTGAAAATCAGATGATGAATAGGTGCTTCATTAACTGGCATCTCGACCAACATATGTGTGGCTAATACAGTCATTAAATAACCAAAAGGGATGTCACTATGACCAGGATGGAGTCTAAACTGAAGAAGGAAATGACAAATTAAGGATGGCAGACAAATCTGAGTACCACTGGAAATAGCATGAATAATACGTACCATAAAGGAGGTCAAATCAGTTTTATTACCTGACCGAGGATACAGATTAGACACAAAGATTCTGTGGAGCACTCTGTATTTGGGTAACAAAAACCATGCAGGGAGCGCATTCCCTTTTCGTGTCCATTGGACATCCATGTTACACAAATCTCTAGTGAGCATACGTTTTTCAGAAATTGAGGGTTTATCAGTTAGGTTATGGATAGGAATACCCTCATCATTTACAGGAATTTCCATAAGGGCTGAAATTAAATGTCGATCAATTTCAAATGGCCCTTCACTAGTAGATATTTTAAAAGTTAAACTATCCAGAGAAAAGTCACTTATGCATGTAAACATGGATTGAGCAATGAACCGGTATGCAGGCCCACCCCAATGCAATAAGTTAGCCCAACATACAGCTTCAAGCAAAGGTAGGATACCAAAATGTGCAATATGGTTAACATCAACAGGATGTTCAACAATCACATTACGAGCTCTAAGGTCTATAACATAAGAAGGATCATTAGTAGGCTCAAGAAGATGACGTTTTGTCAATCTGGAGGAAGTAGAAGGACCACGGGAAGTAGATTTTTTTACCTCTAGAAGCCATTTGCAACAAGGATATCAAGAAATTAAGAAGTTGCAAAGGATTGAGAAATGGGTTTACTCAAAACAGATTTTTCAAAATCAAATCCCCAAATCTCAATGAAATCCTAAATAGAAAGCTTCAAGTTAGAAAAGAGAGCAATCTAGACACTGATTTGCAATAAAAATGTAAATGGAACACTAACCTTGAAGAACAAAGATGGTGGGTTCGACAAGTCGAAGCTCGGCTCCTTTAAGATAAAAAAGAAAATGAGGAAGAAAGCAAAAATCCCCAAATTTAAGTGATTTCCGAGATCTACGACTGGTCGTAGGTATCTACGACCGGTCGTAGGACGACTGGTCGAGTACACTCACGACAGGTCGAAGGAAGTCCAGAAAAGCATATTTTTTGCAATTTTTTAAAGAAAATGAATTTAAATCTAGCAAATATATACACTATGATACATGTAGGCATAAATAATCATTTTAAAATACACATTCTAAGATCAAATTTCATCTTATTAAACCTAATTTTATCAAGAGGTTTTATGAAAATATCAGCTCTCTGATCTTCAGTTGGAATATATTCTAGAGATATAACTTTTTCTTCTACTAATTCCCGAATATAATGAAATCTAATGTCAATGTGCTTGGTACGAGAATGCTGAATAGGATTTTTTGAAATATTAATTGCACTGAAATTATCACAATGCAATAACATAGAATCCTGTTTAATTCCATAATCACTCAGCATTCGTTGCATCCAAATAAGCTGTGGCTGCCACTTGGATAGTAGACAACCATGGCATCACGTTTGTGACGGTATTTGGATCGTGGCTGCCACTTATCACGACCATGGTTGTCATGTTATATGGACCATCGTCCTTAGCTTACACGGGTCGTGGTTGTTAGCTGTTATGGGTCGTTCTTGTTAGGGAATATGGCAGTGGATACAACTACAACCCATTGTGCTTCATTACAACGACCTAATGTGTATGACAACCACGATCCATTGTGCATTTGAACCACGCCCCATCTTCCATTACAACTAGGACCATTTGCGCTTTCTAACCATGACCATTCGTATTGGCCTTGATTCATGGTTCTACTTCTCAAGTATTCAGAGTTCAGAAGAAGTTACATGTTTACATACGATGGTGGAGACTCAAAGGGATTTGTTGTGAGTGATGATATCACTTATCGACAGTTGCTAGATATAATGCATAAGATTACGAAGACTGCGTCGGATGAATTCAATTTGATAATTAAAGTTTTGTACGGTGATGAAACTCGGAAGCGCGAAAGACACAATGTGTCGTGATTTCAGCCGATGAGTTCCAAGTGACCGCATGGGGAATGACTGATGTAGTGAAGCTAAGAGAAATGAAGCATACGTGAGGTTATATTACACAGTGCTTGACAAGACACAACGAGACATTTCAGACGAAGTGAAGGTTTTATGTGAGAATATAAAGCCTCTAGAAACTAGAAGATCTGATGGGAGACCAAAAAGGTTCGAATTACATCCCAGCGAGGAGATAGGCCAACACCCAGATGCTCGAGATGCAAACAAATAGGTCACAATCGGCGTCGATGCACTTTCATCCCTGCTGGCTGAGGATGAGGCCGAGGCTAATGAAGAGTTATTTTTTATTGTTTATGATAATGTAATGTGAACTGTAATATACTTATTGATTCGTGAACTTTGGTGCATGTTAACCACCATCCATTGTGCGTTTGAACCATGACCCGTATAGAAAATTTTGAACTTAACAACGGGTCGTGGTTGTTATGACAAATGGATCGTGATTGTCATGTTATATGGGTCGTGTTTCTCATAAGGTCATGGTTGTCAACAACGGATCAATAAGGACGACAACCACGATCCAGTACAACTGTGAACCATGACCTATTTAACATTACAGCCACGACCCATATCAACTACGACCAATGATTCACGTATACCACAACCCATATAACACGACAACAACGACACACATATCATTCCAGTCAGGGTCCATGTATCATGACAACCACGACCTATACAACCTCACAACCATGACCCATATACGATGACAGTGGGGACCCATGTATCATGTCAACCACGACTCAATGTGGATGATAATCAAGAGCCTTTATGCATATGAACCACGAACCTAAAGATCGGAATAGTTTACATAACATAGGTCATGGTTTTCGTGATATATGGATCGTGGTTGTCAAGTTAATCAGTCGTGCTTTACTCAGTGTCGCGGTTGTTAACAACGATCCAATACGGATGATAACCACAATCTATTACAAATATGACAACCACGATGCATGTAAATGGTCAACCACGTTCCATGTAACACGACAACCACGACCTGTATAACATGACAACCACGAACCCATATCAAATGACAACTATGATCAATGCTTCACATCAACCACGAACCATATAACATGACAACCACGACCCATAAATCATGATATTCAGGATCCATATTTTATGACAATCACGAACTATACAACATTACAGCCACGACCCATATATAATGACAGTCACGACCCATGTATCGTGTCTCGAGCGCAATCACAGGGCTTGTCTCT
Source organism: Magnolia officinalis (assembly GCA_021015155.1). Lineage (NCBI taxonomy): Eukaryota > Viridiplantae > Streptophyta > Magnoliopsida > Magnoliales > Magnoliaceae > Magnolia > Magnolia officinalis. The sequence continues at coordinate 37,102,922 of JAJHSJ010000004.1, read as the reverse complement.
GTCCTAGCCGACCATATAATCCGATGAACACCTACTTAGAGTTGGCGGACCAAGTGTGTAATGGCTTCTTTCGGGTTCTAGGCTGATGTGAAATGGCCTATTCTGGCTTCCAGGCAAATGAACTCGATATTTTGTAACATGACAACAGCGATCCAAATAACATGACAACCACGATCCATAAAACATGAAAACCACGACCCATATCAACCGATACCACGACCCATATTACTTTGACAACCACGATCCATATATCATAACAACCACAATCCATTTTACATGAAAACCACGATAAAAAAAAAAAAAAAAAAAAAAAAAAAAAAAAAAAAAAAAAAAGAATCAACAACGATTCTTTGACTAGGTCGTGTATTGAGAACATGAAGGATCGTGGTTGTCATTTACAAAGGGTCGTGTTTGTCATTGTGGAAGGTAGAGATGACTTTGATTAAGTTGTGACAACGAAAGCTGTAACACCCCGTACTTTCCAATACTCGAGTGTTACCATGTAATTTAAATTAATATAAATACAAAAATTAATACAACCTAAATATGTATACTATGAAATGTTATTTATATATTTTATAAATATTTAAAGTTTCATATTAAAATGATATGCAACTATAATCCCTGTTATATGCATATACTTGCAACATCATTAATATAAATTACGAACTATATAATTTGTAATACATAAAAATAAAATATACTGGAAAAATTTAATGACTAATATAAAATTTAAAACCTAGCACATAAATGACCATACAAATAAAATACAAATAATATATATATATATATATATATATATATATATATATATATATATATATATTAATCTTTGCTTACTAATATTCATATAATTAATATATATTAACAATTTGTGGTGATATAAAATATATATGACAAAATATATATAAAGGAAATAAATAATGATAATAAAAAAATAATAAATGATGTTAAAAACATTATAAAAAGGGTATTTAATATCATTACCATGTATATTAGACATCTGATCCATAATCCAGCCATTAAATCCTAGTTAAGTGGTCCTGTAGTCCCTTGTACCGTTGATGACAAGGTTAGAGGTAAATTGACCATCGAATCAAGGAAAAACCCACAAATACGATATGAATCAAGTCGTGGGGCCCACCTGAACTTTGGATTTGCCCCACCTTTGGTAAAAGATTGTGGCAAAACCCACCAAATGGGATGGACGGTGTGGATTTATCACATACACCATGGTGGACCCCACTCGATGGGCCGCATGTGCATAGCTGGTGCACACCTGCCGTGCACCAGATGCCCCAGGTTGGTCAGCATGAGCTGACCCATGCCTAGCCGAAAAAGGGGAGTTTTTCTCTCCCACTGCTCCCGCCTACGGGCATTTTTAAAAAACGGAGGGCATCCGTTTGATGCAAGTGTGGCCCACCATCAGTCACCGTCCCAATGATCCGAACCGTCCATCTAGTGTGGACGTGAGCCTTGACAGAACCCCTACAAGATTTGTGCGTATTTGCCCATGTGTTTGTGCACAAACTCAGGCGAAAGGAGAGTCGTGTGCAGTTGAAAATTTCTGAAAATGGAAACCCTCTCTTACTGTTGTCAGACTGGCAATCTAGGCGCGTTGTTATCTTTCATTTGCAACTGTTGGATGCAAAACATCTCAGCCATTTGTTGGTTAAAGGTCCTCTTTATACCAGAAAAGCAGAAGACGGCCGGTTTCCTACCCCCTGTTTCATAAGCGGTTTCGGTCAGAGAAGATTTAGACCATTCATTGACGATCCGATGCCTCTGAATGAATCTAGGGATTTGATAAATCATAAAAATGGGTGGCCTGGTGTCTCTCTCCAGCCCTAGCTACCGCGATTGAGAAAAATAGGGAGAAAAAGAGAGGGAGAAAATAGGGGGTTTGGGTCAAGCGGGTTGCGTTGCCACACCACCTCCCTGCTGACCAAGCTGGCTTGGTCTGAGCCTCTGTTAGAGAAAGGAAGAAGAAAGAAAAGAGAAAGAAAGAAGAGGGAAGGAGAGAATGTGATGGTGGAGAAGGAGAGGAAGAACGGAGAGAGGATGCGGTTGCTGTGCAGCCTGAACCGAACCGAGCTCGGTCTGGTTGCAGGCCCTGCTGATTTGAGCGCTGCTGGAGTTCCAAGCACACGCACACAAAGAGAGAAGAAGGAGAGAAAAGAAAATAAAGAAAAGAGAGTGAGAGGGTGGCTGCATGATGCTCAACCGAGCCCAAGTTGGGGCCGAAATCGGATTGGGTTCTGCTGAGTTGGGCTTGTTCACAACCGGTAGGGGTTGGTTCAACTCGACAGCTGCTGCTACTGGCCAAAGAAAGAGAAAAGGGAAAGAAAAGAGAGTGAGAGAAGGAAGAAAGGAGAGGAAGAAAAGAGAGAGAGAGAGAGAGAGAGAGAGAGAGAGAGAGAGTGTTGGGTTCGACTACGAGTTGACTCGCTGCCGAGTCCGCCATGTCGGGCTCGAGTCCCGTCGAGCTGGGTGTCCGCTGCTGGACATTCCAGCATTGAAGGAAAGTAGGGAGAAGAAAGACAGAAAAGAGGAAGAAAATGGGAAGAAGAAAGAAAGAGAGAAGGAGAGTAGATGGGCAGTTGTGTTGAGCTGAGTCAACTCGACTCAAACCGAGTCGACTGGTGAGCCCACATTTTCTGTTCTGATTTAAATAGTCATTTCTATTATTATTTTCATTTTTAGGATTATTAAATGTAGATATGATTAACAACTAGTAAATTATCCATACGGATATTAGTTAACACATATAAAAATTATCGTTATTAAAATATTAATATTCTATCCTGTCGTTCTTAAAACATTGATCTTAACGCTAGAACACACTAATCATTTTCATCAAAATAATTATTAATGCCATGTTAGCTAATACTATGAATATTGTTAATATAAATAATTGTTTTGGGAATTACTTATATTATTATTTGTAGTGGGTCGTTGTTAGGTAATTTAATATAATAGTAGCCATTGTTGATATTATTAAATTAATAACCAATTCATTTGATTAATCACGTTTAATTATCACTCCCTTTGATAATACCACTAATGGCCACACAAAAATAGAGTTCAATTCCATAATCTAAACCCAAAACTAAATCCTAAGACGAAACCTTAAACTCTACATTAAAACCCTTAAGATCTGGCCTGGACTTAAAACCCTAGGATGAAAACCCTAAGTTCCCCATTAAAACCCTAAAGACAAGTAATCCAAACACTAGGTGATATTAATCTTGACCATAAATACTTTGTAGAAACCTGATCTCACGTATAACTTCACAATTCATAATAGGGCTCAATTCTAAGGGAGCACGCGCTTCCTAGCAACGTCAGTTGGCGGTTCGATACACAAGGTGATGATTCTTCCCCTTAAGCTTTCCATCTCTAAATTTGTTTAAATTATAGTCTTTATTAAGAATCAAAATTGTTAATTCATAGCATGCGATCTATTACATGATTTATATCTGATTTACAGTTGATAATTGTGAAACATGATTGCATGCGATAATTGCTTACATGATAGTTCTCATTTTAATTTATAGTTCACATTATGACCTGTTGCAATTATTATGCTTAACATATGCCTGCCATGCTATAATGGTATATTTTCACATGATTTGTTGTAAGTCACTATGGACCTATATTCACTACACTTATTAGTGGGTAAGCCCTCTTATGTATGTGAACCCATACTTAGGATGTAATATGATGGAGTGTGGAATGGAATGGACCCTTGATTGGAGGTTATGTGGGACATGGGATATTAATGTGGGATTTACCATTCATAGGTTATACGGCTTAAATGGCTTGGAATGACCTCTTTAACTGCTCTGATTCACTCTTATCTGACCCTTTTGCCGTCGTGATTTAATGTACCGAGCACCCTTTTTCTGCTGCGATTTAACGTCTGTCCCAGGTTTTGATGATTTCCTTGTGTGCCTTTGATGGCCCATACCATGCGATGGAAATCCCTACTTATTGAATTTGCTTGGCCACTGATCGATGGCTTCCATTAAGCATCTTAAGGTGGGGAAGTCTCATGAGCCGAGGATGGTGGTCATGGGACACTATGCCTGAGCTGTCGGCCTACGCTAGGTGACGAGCCCCCCGTAGCGACCATTGAGTTACTTAAATTGGTTGATTGTAATTGGATTAATAACGGTTGACTAATCATGCATTAATAGCATATTGGCGATGACGGGTGGCTAATTCTGAATGTTGTAGCACGTGCCCTAAAGTTGTTGGGGTATCATTTCGCTAGCTCCCAGACCACTGACTATCGGCCCCTTTGTTCCGACTGCATGATCATTCCCAGGTTGATGATTGCATGGGTGACAAGCCCCCAGGTTGATGTGCATTCACGCATTTATGCATATATATAAAAAGACTACATCATGTATTGTTTTGATTGCCTTGTTGTTTTAACTATGCTTAGCTAAGGTGGCGGTGTGTAATCTTGAGGAAAATTCACACTGAGTTGGCCACTCATCCATCAAATATATAATCGTACAGGTAGCATAAGTGGCTTAAGTGATATGCAGGTTCAGACTGATGAAGAGCCATTATAACAGTCAAGGATGCAAAGTTGTACCTACCAAGGAAGCTGGGCGATCTTATGGCTTTCGTTTATATACTTTTATATATTTCTCATGTATGTAAATATTGTAATGTTAACATGAAGACATTGGTTTGTATAAGTCATATGGACAATCACTTATATATTCTAAATGTAATTGTAATCTTTCCTTATGATTGATTTGTCCATTCTACGCTCATCTGCTTACTCTGATAGTTGAAAAAAATATATGGAATTTGGTTCTCTATAAGTTAACACTCGAGTTTTTGGGAAACAGGTCGTGTACTCAGGTCCTGAAAGGTCGGAGCGTTATAAAGCCCTCACCATATCCAGTTTGAAGCTCGAGTTTTGGCCCACAACTCTTTATTGTGGTTATTATGTTATATGGGTCATGGTGTTAATGTTCGATGGGTCGTAGTTGACATGATGATATATATCGTGGTTTTCATTGTGTATGGATCGCTGCGGTTATGGATCGTTGTATTCGAATTTTACAGACTAGTATGCCCTTGACACGTAAAAAGAGGTAATGATGAAAGGTAAGGTCAGCGCCGTATTTTTGTTGTGCTAGTATGTCTCATAAAATTTTGATTATCTCTCGGTTGTGGGACAGATCTTATGTAAATTTTTAATCTACACCGATTGTTAGTTATTAGAGTATCTACTAATCTTTATCCAAAAATATGAACCTTACTTATAGGCGTAGTTGATCACACCGAAATAAACAGTTATAAGGTGTTGGGAACTATGTGGGCCGTACATCCACCTGATAAAACTTATTTTTATGCTATGCCTTTATATACGTACATTACATATGATAGTCAGTTTAGATAACATTTATATATCACTGTGGACCCCCCGTCACTGTGGTCACATGTGGGCGGGCCCCAAGGTGGCTGGAAGGCTACTGTGTGGCTGAAAGGCTACTGTGCACACAGAGAAGGTGAAACTTTGTCCCACATCGGAAGTGTTATCTGAAATTGTGGTGATTATATGTGGAGTTGCCACCTTATACTGTATAGGGCCTTTTGGGGACAACTCTGAGAACAAAACCGTGCGAGCTGTGCCCAGAGCGGACAATATCATACAGTGTGAGCGTGGGCTGTTACAAATGGTATCAGAGCCGAGGACGGCTCTGCCCTCGGTGGGGGATATTGTGACGCCCCGTCACTGTGGTCATATGTGGGCGGGCACACGTGTGGGCGGACCCTAAGGTGGCTGACAGGCTAATGTGTGGCTGGCAGGCTACTGTGCTGGCAGGCTACTGTGCACACAGTGAAGGTGAAACTTTGTCCAACATCGGAAGTGTCGTCTGAAGTTGTGGTGGTTATATGTGGAGTTGCCACCTTACACTATATGAGGCCTTTTGGGGACGACCCCGAGAACAATACCGTGCGGGTTGTGCGCAGAGCAGACAATATCATACAGTGTGGGCGTGGGTTGTACACCATGTATCTTAGTTTGTACTGAATTAATATATCACATGTACATACATTAAAGATGGCGTGCTAAAGCCAGGAAGTTCGCTTACGATTCCAAACGCAGAACATCAATCGTCGATCATCTGGTTCAAGTCTATGGGCCCATCATAAATTGAATCTAATCCGTTGGAATTGTTCATAGATAATGAATTCCTTCAAAAAATTTATTAGTGACACGTATCGAGCCATTAGTGGCCCACACTGCGTAAAGATGACAAATTATGGGCTTTTACAGAAACTATTGGTTGAACTGTTGTGGTCCATTAGATTCGAATATTTTGACCATTCTTTGCGTAATTCTGTTTCTTAATGTTACAAATAAAATGGACGGTGCAGATCAAAGAAAAGGCAGTTCGATGTGACTTAGAAATGTCCGAGGTTGGAAGATATACAATGTAAAGCAACCGTTTGTCCCCATACGGAACATTGACTTTATCTTGGAGCTTCTTCTATGGGACCCCTTCACTTTTTATCCCTAACCCTTTTTTTTTTACTAGTTTTGAATCTTCTTCACTGGGCCCCTCCATCGCCACTCAGCGAGTACATCCACAAGTTAAGTGCAGCTCAGTCAATATAAATGGCAAGTAAGGTAATGGTTGACAGGGATGGTGTATCGTGGTTATTATGTTATATGGGTCGTGGCAGTGAACCATGACCCAATGTATATGACTATAACGATATGTATAGCATGGCAATCACGATCGTGGTTGTGATCGGTGTTGATATGCCGAATGGATCGTAGTTAACATGATCAGTGTATCGTGGCCCACATGTTATATGGGTCGTGGCTGTGAACCACGACTCAATGTATATGACATCAACAATATGTATGGCATGGCAACCACGATCATAGTCGTGATCGTGGTTTGTTTGCATAATGGATCGTGGTTGACAGTCAAAGTGGATCATGGCCCACATGTTATGTGGGTCGTGGCTGTGAACCACGATTCAATGTAGATGACAACAACGATCAGTATGGCATGACAACCACGATCGTTGTTGCGATCGTGGTTGGTTTACCTAATGGATCGTGGTTGACAGGCACACAGATGACATCAACAAACTGTGTAGCACGACCGTCAACTACAACCTAGCATAGATGACAACACAATCCGGCGTAGATGACAACAACGAACTGTGTAGCATGATAACCACGATCCTTTAGAACTCGTGATAAACACGACCCTTCGTGGATTACAACCGCGATCCACTGTTTAGTACAATTACGACCCATGTTAAATTTTGCAAGACCATCTTATTATTGATTAACAATCCACGACCATATTGGAATGTAGGTCAAAAAAAGCCAATCATGACCATATGTGCTCTGTCAGTTTTCAAAAAGACTTGGTTGAAGATATGGAGAAGAAACCTGATAGAAAGAAACTATTTAGAGATAATTGTTTTGGATTTCTGCTTGACTTTCCACTGGCCGAGTGGAGGGCACAATCTCAGATCATGCATTGCCTAAAGTAAAGGAATGTTGGTGATCTGAAATTTGATGTTCAGGGCACTAAGATAAAATTTACTAAGCTCGATTTTGCGTTAATAATGGGTCTTAAGTTTAGACCACTTAGGATAGATGGTGGCGGTCGTGCCAAGGCCGGAAAAGCAGCGGCAGGAAAAGGCATTAGGGAGACCTACCTGAGTGTCGTGAGTAGACAAGTATTGAAAGAAGCCTATCGATCACTCGCCGATAAAGAAGAACATATGGACACGGTGAAGCTGGCTCTAATAATTTGTGTTGAGAGTCTATAGTTAGATCTTCGCAAAAGAATAACTATATTGATACGCTTATCGACATGGTTGATGACTTGGATTATTTTTTTTAATAATTATCCTTAGGGTAGTGTCGGGTATGATTATTTGAAGAATGGGGTTAACGCTGCGTCTAGCATTATTCGGGGGGAAAGGGCAACTGGCCAGTAACCCAAATCATACAACATATGCAGATGCGCGTTTGCCCTACAAGTACATTATTCTTGTCCTGATTCATGCTTTGAGTTTGAATTTTTTCTCCATACATGTCAACCAATATGTAATGCATGATAATTGTTCTTAAACAGATTTGGGCCTACGAACTGTTCCCGCAACTCATGGTGAGCATAGGTGGGCCGTTAGAAGACTGCCTACAAGGATTCCTCGAATACTAAATTGGGGTCCCAAGAAAATGACAGATATGAAACCATATCCGTCATCTTCATAGCTGTGTCGGTAAGATTTATTCAATTAGTAGTATGATTTGAATCATGCAGTATATTTATAATTAATAAATCAATTTTGCTATTTTGCTCCTACAGGTGGTGCTAGCTTCAGAGCTTCAACCAACGGTCGAAGAAGCATAGACCGAGGATGTCAGGAGTATAACTGACGACGACATTCATACGAAGGACAAGGCTCTGTGGTCAGCACCCACGGTAGAGACAACGGAGGATGACGTAAGAAATAAAGTTGAGGCTGATCTTACAACCTCCCTCTTGGAAATGAAAAATACAATTGAGCTTGATCTTAAAACCTCCCTCGATAAATGTCTTGGGAATATATTGAAAGATAATAAAAAAAAATAAGATCCGCAATAAGGAAATTTAATAAGAAGATTGAGTTTTTCGCCACTGAAGTGCAAGGAATAAAGGGTGAATTGAAGCGGATTGATGAGTTTGGAGTAGAAATAAAGCACCTCAAGGAGGATTATGCTTCTTTACGTGAAGAAGTGAATTCAATAAGAGATGATATTAATACAAAACACGTACATGAAATTACCTTTCTTTATCTAACCTATTTGTTAATAGCTCACTGTGAAGGTAAATGAAAAATGGATCGTGGTTGTCATCCACACAGGATCGTTGTTATCATCCAGGAAGGGTCATGGTTTTTCATGCACTTAGGGTCCACGACCCAACATTGATGGCTTAGGTCATGGTTTCCGTGTAAAGTGGTTCATGGTTTCAATGAAATATGAATCGTGGTTATCATACATAGTGGATCATGGTTTTCATCCATGATGGTTCATGTGTGGTTGAACCACGACCTAACATGGACGACAACCACGCCCCATTGGTCGTAATAACCACGACCCTAATCTTGATCGTAGCTGTCACCCATAGTTGGTTCAACCACGACCCAATACGATTGATAAACACGATCCACTGTTCATAATAACCATGACCCTTAGTTCATCGTAGTTGTCATCCACAGTGTGTCGTGGTTCACATACATGAAGGTCATGGTTGGGTTCCTTATAAAAAGACATATTGAAATACATAATAATAAATGATTTTATTATAAGACATTGCCTTTTCGATCAGCCCTCTCAGAGGAGAAAATGCTTCACTGCATGAGCAGGTGAAGCAAAGTAGAGTGGAGATCAATGCTTCACTGCAGGAGCAGGTGAAACAACATAGAGAGGAGATCAATGCTTCACCGCAGGAATAGGTGAAGTAACATAAAGAGGAGATCAATGCTTCACTGCAGGAGCAGGTGAAGCAACTCAGAGAGGAGATCAATGCTTCACTGCAAGAGCAGGTGAATCAACTCAGAGAGGAGATTTAGGCAATAAAGGTATATGAAGTTGAATCTATCATGAATCATTGTTATCATACATCAGGGGTTGTGGTTGACATGCACACTGGATCGTGGATGAGTCACGATCCATATAACATGATAGTTGTCTATCTAGACAAGGGCCGTAGTTTCTACGAAATGTGGATCGTGATTATCATCCAGTGTGGATTGTGATTATCATTCGTTGTGATCGTTATTCTTATCTAATGTGGATTATGATTATCATATATAGTGGATCGTGGTTAACATCCACGAACCTCCATGGATGTGAACCACGACCCACTATGGACGATAACCAGGCTCCATTGGCCATAATAACCATTTCTGATATATGATTTTATTATGGGACAATGTTCCTTCGACTAGCCTTCTGATCGTAGAGAATGCTTCACTGTTGGAGTAAATGAGGCAACTTGGGGGGGGGGGGGGGGGGGGGGGGAGGGAATACAAGGAATAAAGGTATATGAAATTGAATTTTTCCTTAATCTTATTTGGTCGTCGTTGTGTTCCTTTTTGGGTTGTAGTTATAATCTAGTGAGGGTCGTTATTACAGGCCCTTGCCCATTCAACGAGCCCTCTCAGGGAAGAGAATGCTTACTTAAATGAGGAGATGACGCAGCTTAGAGAGGAGTTAGAAGCAATAAAGGTATATGAAATTGAAATTTGGTCATTATTGTGTTCCACCTTAGATCGTGGTTATCATCAATTTTGGATTGTTGTTATCATGTGTGATTGGTCGTGGTTATCATCCACCATAGGTCGTTGTTGACGCACGACCCAAAGTGGACAAGATAGGATATACATACAAACTATGTACGTGATTTGTCTTTGATTTAATAATTAACAAGTCATTAAGTATGTAATGACTTCTAATATACGATTTTATAATAGGTCAACAGCTCCAATGTTGAGGCTGGGATCAACCAGCACTCTAGTTTTGAAGCTGGGATGACCCATCTTAAAGATGAGAATGCTGCATTACGGGCGCAAATGAAGCAGGAGATGAACCTGCTACAGGATGAAGTTAATAAGACAATTGTACGAGAAATTACATTTGGATCGTGGTTTAAGTTAGACATTATATTATGAACTCCATAGATAATATGACATTTTATTACAGCTCAACATCGTTACCTCGCAATTGAGTGAGGAAGGGAGACCTCGTCGCGATATAGCGGAATCCAACCGAGCTCTAACTGTAAAAGAGCCTCGTCAGGGGCTCAGTGAACCCCACCGAGCTCTAACTGATGTCGAAGAGGATGAGTTGAGAGTTGTCAGAGAGTCGGGTTCACTCGTCTGGTTGCAAAGTGTGTAGACCTAAATTCATGAGTCGACTCTTAGGTAAGTTTTTATCCTTTTCTCCTTCTTTGTTTCATATCAATGTATGAATATTATAGTTATATCACACATTTTCCTCGTTACGTAGGCCATAGACCTATACAAAAGATACCTATTAGCACATCAGGAAGATCGACCATGAGGTAGACAGGACTGCGCATTCGTCTCGTCGCTATTTACGGTAATGTGAATTTGAGGACCATAGTTATCTTTAAAACATCATTAATGATTTATGTTTCTAACAATATCCAATATATCAATAGCAATACATGGAACATCAACTTGACCTCTTGCGAACTTATGGTGCTGGGAACCATAAAGTCTGAAAGGTTGAGTGAAGTGCTTATACAAATAGTCGACTATAGACCGAAACCTCTATGGAAGTATGAAGTGGTAAGATCTTAATTTCTTGCACATGTACATGGACTTAACTGATTATATCTATTTTTGGAAAGACAATGCTTTAACTGTTATCGTATTTCTTATGCTTCAAAGGTTACATCCCTCTTAACGCGAGGGGGCACCATTGGCTGATGGCTGTTGTTTATCCGAGGAAGAAAGAGGTCACTTTGTATGACAGCTTGGGTACCAAATTGGAAGAAAAAAATGAGCTGGTCGTCGTGCAGGTAACGGACGGACTAAGGTGGTTATTCCATGTTCTTGATGGCGGATTAGTTAGGTGAGAGAAGTCATGGAATGTGAAGCCATCCGCTGACAGGCCTACGCAATACAACTCGGACGATTGTGGTGCATTCATGTTAAAATATATAGACTTCTTGTGCAGCATGAGTGCAATTGACTTTATGCTTGTAAGTATATATTTATTCGTCTACATTCAATCTTGATTACTTTATACTTTGTTTTAATATTAGTTCGTTCTATTTCTGTAGGAGAAAATTCCAAAATTTAGAAAGATAATTGCATATGACTATCTGCAGCAGAAAAGAGCAGAAGATGTTGCGTTCGCAAAAAACTAACAAGAAGAGGCGTTAGGTAGACCAGTGAAGAAAGCCAAACACTAATTTGATGTTGAATGATAAATGGATTAGTGTATTTGATGTTTCTTCTTATTATTATCATTTATAATGGGTTGGTGAATGAGATGGGTTATAATTGTCCATGAACAATTTGAAGTTGTATTGCACTTAGGCTCGTGGCTGTCCGCCACGTTGGTTGACATGCACGATGGTTCGTTGTTGTATATGGGTGGTTGAACGTGGATATCAAACACAATCCATATATTAGGACAACCACGACCCCTGTAACATTAGAACCACGACACGTATTATCTTACAACCATGATCCATCTAACGTCATAACCATGACCCGTCTAAAATAAAAACCACGGTCCATAACAACAACGACATAGTCTGTATGACAACCAGGAAACTATCATGTGATTTGATCTCGTGGTTCACATGCATATTAGATTGTGGTTATTGTCCACGTTGGATCGTGGTTGTCATCCATGTTGGTTCGTGGTTCACAACCTCGACCCTAATCTGATCCTCTGAAAAGCTTGCATGATATATGTACATTATCGCAAGTCATGGAAGTGAGTGTAGTACCACGACCCCTAAGCATGAAAACCACGAGAACCACGACCCATATAACACGAGAACCACGATCCGTAATAACCTTCAAGCCATGATCCATATATTGTCACAACCACGGCCCATGTACCCGGACAACCACAGATTCGTCCATGGTGTATATAATCCATGCCCTACCGTACACATTGAAACAACAATAAGGATCTAGGCAACATGACAAACACAATTCATATAACATGGTAAATACGACCCATACAACATTACAATCACGACCCACATAACATGACAAACACGTTCCATGCAACATGGGACTACGACCCAAGCAATCCACGACCTATATAATATGAAAAATCACGAGCCTTATAACATAAAACCCATGCCCCAAGCAATCCACGGCTCATTGATATTCAAGTTAAACGTCTCCATTCCATCCCTCATTATCTTCCACTTAATTCCAGGTGTTCTTTTTACAATCACGATCCATGTAACACAATCACGACCCAATCTGCAAGCAAACCATGTTCACACGGAACGATCATTGTTTTCATACACAATGGGTTGTGATTCTCAACCACGATCCATTGTGAAAGACAACCATGACCCTTTGTTCGTCATATCCACGACCATTCCCTTCGAATTCAGCGCGACCTTCCAAAAACAACACCACATTCTTCTTCTTCACGAAATCACATTAAAGTCGCTACTTCCCCATAATCCATTGGGCACCAAGTCCGACCCTTCATTATCCACGCGACCGTTCCGAATCAGCTCGACCCTTCAGAATCGGCGCCTTGACTATCGAATGGTCAGCCTATAAGAGTGGTACTTTGGTGATACTTCCACAAGCCAATCTGCATTCATTCATTTCTTTGCTCTTTCATTCAAAATAATGGAGGAGATATTCGAAGAAACTATAGAGCCCTTATCGCGTTCTTCCTTTATTCGTGATCCCCTCTCTTTCCTCAAGGACGTTCATGATCTTCCTAAAGCTCAACGGCCTCCACACGAAGTTCTGAAGACAATTTCCAAACTCCGCCAACTCGATAATTTCAACGGGCACCCAACTAGCACAAAAATGTTAACTACTTCCATTTCCTTCTGCCTTGTCCTTCGCATCTCTTGCAGATAATAAATACTTCATATATAACATGACTGTAAGGCCCGTCCCCATAGCATAAGATATTGTCCACTTTGCAGAAGCTCACAGGTTTAAAACGCGTCTTGTTTGTTAAGGAAGGAGCCCACCACATGCGCGCCCGCCCACATGTGCCCGCCCACATGTGACCACAGTGACGAGGCGTCACAATGACAACCACGACCGTTGTAACATGACATCCAAGACCAATAGAGTTTTTGTTAGGGCTAAAATAAGTCATCCTTTACAGAGTTTTTCTACATCGCTGGTTGCCGGGTGAAGAGAGATCTTCTTCCTACTATAAATGTGATTATGGTCATAGTTGTCATGTTAAATCGGTCGTTGCTATCTTGCTGGAAAGGAAGCCGAGATGCATTTATGGTGTTTGTCATGTTAATTGGGTCGTGGCTTGTATGCTGGATGTGGCGCTTATTCCGAACGGTCGCTCTGAATCCGAAGGAAAGGGTCGTAGTTATTAACTACCGAAGATGAGAGTGAGGAGGATGATAATACCCCCATTTGCAAACTTAAGTGAAAGAAACTTGCAAAGTCTTGTCTTGCATGCTGAGCTTCTCTTCTGAAAGTCACTGTATTATATGGGTCGTGGTTGTCATGTTGTATGGATTGTAGTTGTCATGGATCGTTAGTTTAATTTTACAATGGATCGTGATTTTCAGGTAATATGAGTCGTGTTAATCATTTTGCATGGTCATGGTTGCCCTGTTGCATGGGTCGTTGTTGACAACCACGACACTGATTTTTTGCACTACCCATTTACATGACAACCACGATCATTATATCATGAAAACCACGACCTATTGTTATGTACAGTATTTCCATCTTTGTGTTCGTGGCTCAGATGCATAAAGGCTCGTGATTATCATCCACGTTAGGTCGTGGTTGACATGAAACATGGGTCGTGACTATCATTGGATAGGTTTTGGTTGTTATGATACATGGACCCTGAATGGATTGATACATAGGTTGTTGTTGTCGTTTTATTTTGGTCGTGGTATACATGAAACATTGGTCGTAGTTGATCTGGGTTGTGGCTGTCATGTTAAATTGGTCATGGTTCACAGCTGTAATGGTTTGTGGTTGTCGTCCATGTTGGATCGTCGCAAACAACCATGATCTTATGAGAAACATGACCCATACAGCATGACAACCATGATCCACCTGTCATGGGTGCCATGACCCGTTGTTAAGTTCAACATTTCCTCTATGGGTCGTGGTTCAATTGCACAAGAATTCATAGTTATCATTCACATTGGATCATGGTTAACATGCACCAAGGTTCATGAATCAATAAGTATATATATTACAGCTCAAATTACATTATCGCAAACAATGGAAAAGTAAACCAACATATTAAATCATTATCAGCTTCGGCCTCAGCCAACAGGGACGAAAGTGCATCGATGCCGATTCTGACCTATTCGTTTGCATCTAGAGCATTTGGGTGTTGTCCTATCTTCATATTGGGATATAATCAGAACTTTTTTCAGTCTTCCAGTCGTTCTTCTCGTTTCTGGAGGCTTCATATTCTCACATAAAACCTTCACTTCCTCTGAAGTGTTCCATTGTGTCTTATCAAACACTTGGTAAACTGACTCTTGGTATGTTTTACGATATCTTTCATTGAAGTAGAATGGAGAGCAATATTTGTACATATCAAGCTGATACTTATCACAGGTCGTTATCACATGAACACATGGCAACAACATTTTTCCAAACTCACCGCATGTACACTTCATTTCTTTTAGCTTCATTACATCTGTCATTCATCATGCGGTCACTTGGAACTTATCCGCTGAAATCACAATGCATTGTGTCTTTCGCACTTCCAAGTGATAAAGTTCGGACAGTCTTTTTTATGCCTAAGGAGTCCAAATTCCCATACAAGCCAAGGCCTCGTCCCGTCGGTGGAGGGTACTCCTTATTTATTCAAGAAGTTTAGTGACAGGGTACTCTCGTGCATTTACGAATAATGCATTCATGCTTTCAACGATGTTGGTGGTTACTATGTTATACCGCATGCCAGGAAAAAAAAAACGGATGCCCATCTTTCTTTTTCTATACCATTAAGGAACCGATACGCTGTGGGATTTAACATTTGAATACATCGCATCATCTCCCAAAACGTGGATGTCCGGTATGTCTTAATTGAAATAGCGGTGAAGACCGCTTTAGTTGAAGTAGGGATATGCCAATATGTCCTAGAAGGGGGTGAATAAGACTTTTAAAGTTTTTAATAATTTATTTAAAATCCTATTGCACTAATCCAACAACAAGCTCATATTAGGATTACTAAAAAAGTAACTCTACTGGCTTCCAAGCCTGTAGAGGATCCAATCACAAACTATTTAATAAGTGAATAGTATGCAAACTAGTTTATGATGGATATGACTGTGTTTGTGTGTGAGGTGTGATCTCAGACATTCAGGTATGAAAATTTTAAAGTAAATCACACATTCAGAAAATAACAATCTCAAACACAGTCATTTTTATAGTGGTTTGACGATCAGTCCACTCCACTCCTGGCAGATGCACTCAACCCTTGAGTGTGTCGAATTTCACTAAGGAGGTTTCACAGCGATTCACCTCAAACATAAGGTTTTAAATCAGGTTCACCTTCAACCTTTACAACCTACACCGAGGCTAACTATTTATGCTCTCACGAGTAAGGGTCAACACAATGCACCCACTTTTAGACACACTGGCCAAGGATCTTCCATAAGACCCTACCGAAGGTTTCTACACGGTCACCTCAAACCCACGGTTTCAAAGCGGTTGACCTCAAACCTAAGGTTTTGACTGGTTCACCTTCAACCAGATGTTTATGCTCTCCACAGAGCAAGGGTCCACACAACGTACCCACCACGTACACTCCCGCCGGAGGCCTCCTACGAGGGCTTGAAGGGGTGAGAAACACCTAAGACCCAATCCTAACAATGAATGATCACAAGTGTCCTCTAGACTCTAGATACTTACAAATAGGTGGATGAGTCCCATTAAGCACGTTGACGAAGATCTCCTCCTTTGTTGATGAAGAGTCTTCAGTCTCCTTGATCCGCAACTCAAAAGATGTACTAATGCATGGCGACGGGTTGGGTCAAGGTTATGATAAAATTCTACTCTCAAAAGATTTTCCTATAAGGAAGATAGAGCGATTTGAATCATCTATGCATTCAAGGCATCCCAGCTTCATGATTTGCCATTAAGGTAATAGCTGAAGGATCCTTGAATGCGAAAGTTCATTCCCCAATCCACTCTATTGAATATCAATGGTGAGGGTGGATTGGAGGATGAACTCCCTTGAGAGAAAGGGCTTTGGGTATAAGATCTAAGGTTAAACACACACAAGCTCTCTCTTCTTTCTCTCACAACAACAATAGACAAGTCCTCTTTATATAGACAAAAGGTTCCAACGGATATAAAATGGTCACATTTATGACAGAGTTCGATATTATTGAGCGTTTACTCTCGATAACATCGATGGTCCACTCGATGACTCGAACTCAATGTCATACGCTATTAAAACCTATTGCCAGCTGGTTGATGAATCGAAATGATTATCGATGTCATCGGATTTCGAACTCCGATTCCATCGATGAGAGGTTCGATCCATCGACATTTGAAAAATGAGAGAGACTTGACTAGAAATATTTCAGGTTTTCATGAGTGATCGAGGGACCTTCGAGATCATCGGAATTTGAATGTCGATGATATCGATAGTTGTGTCGATGCATCGATAAATCAAAAGGATTTTTCATTAAGCTTGCTGGACAGTTTATATCCATGTTCGATGCAATCGATACGGCATCGATATGATTGATATTTGAATATCGATTCTACGGAGGGACCCCCGATCATAGTTAAAACACCCTGAAATATGTTGCTGTAGAACTTGGTGCCCAAGATCGATATCATCTAGCTTTGAAGCATGCATCCTTCAACTACAATTTTCTATAATGCACCCAATCGTATATATCAGTTTGTTAGACTTCAAGACCTTATACTGGAACTTGCGGCGCATCACATATTTACATAGATAATATTGTAATCGACCTTTGTCCTTGAACACTTGCCCGATAGATATTTCGTTTAGATCTTCCACAAATTCCGGATATCCTTGATGATCTGAATTGGCAAATGCATCATCAGATGGGGCGAAGACAGTATTCAATGATCTAGGAATATCTCCATTTTCTTCATGCACCGGTATGGGTAAATTTAAGTTTATAGGCTGCGGATTGACCTGCATGGATGGATCAACAGATGGATCATTGACGGATGGGTTTTGGAGATCGCACTGGTCAGCTGTTCCTTGAAATTGATCATTACTTGAAGGGTCGCATATATCGCATTCGTCGAGTCCTCGATCATGATATCTATCACTACTTGATGGGCCAGGTATGTCGCAGTCATCATTCCCCAAATCATGATGTGTATCGCTACCTGAAGGGCCGCCTATATCGTAATCGTCGAGTTCCCGATCGTGATATCTATCACTACTTGATGGGCCAGGTATATCGCAGTCATCATTCCCCAAACCATGATGTGTATCGTTACATGAAGGGCCGCTTATATCGCAGTCGTTGACTCCTCGGTCATGATATCTATCATTATTTGAAGGGTCATGTATATCGAAATCATCAACTATCCGATCATTGCTTGAAGGCTGTGAATGAAGAGACGATGGGTTCGAATGTAAGGTATAATCTATGTTGTAATCCTCAACGAAAGGACAACGCCTCACTTTCTTTACATACAATGGTATTTTTGTTGAAAGAGTCTGTCCACAGAATAACATGTATGCTTCAAGATCTTCATGGTCTTTGATTGTATGTGGACGTAGGAATCCATGAATTGCATCACCATACACAACTTTAATTATCAAATCGAATTCATCTGACGCAGTCTTCGTAATCTGATGCATTTTATCTAGCAACTGTCGATAAGTGATATCATCACTCACAACAAATCCCTTTGAGTCTCCACCATCGTAGGTAAACATTCCCTTGTCATACACACTCTCTCCATCATAGTAGCATAATATAGCCCTACGACCCATACTCCTTCCAATATTGGTTATTCTGCTAAAAAAATAAAATGAATGGGTACAACTTGTGAGTAATGCAAGATACTGGTTGTCATCTTAAATGGGTCGTGGTTATCATCCACATTGGTTCGTGGTTGTAATACACAATGGGTCATAGTTGACGACAACGACCCACTATGAATGACAACCATGAACCACTCGAAGGGTCGTGGTTTTGACCCACAGTGGGTCGTGGTTGTTATGTTATAAGGATTGTGCCTTTCACTGGACTGTGTAAGGCCCAACTCGTTGGGTCATGGTTATCATGTTATATGGCTCATGGTTTTTAAGCTAGAGGGGTCATGGTTATCAGCTAATGAGGGTCGTGATTCTCACGTTACATGGGTCATGGTTGTCACATTATATGAATGGTGGTTGTCAACCACATTCAACGACCCATTGCAACACAATAATCATTCATGGATTTCGTTGCTCCTTCAAATAAGATAATGGAGAAGATATTCAATGAAGGCATTGAGTCCTTCTGGCGTTCTTCCTTTATGACAACCACATTCAAAGACCGATATACAACTACGATCCATTCTTCATTGTAATCACGATCCAAATTTGATGGCAACCACGATCAATTGTGCATGTGAACCACGATCACACGACAGGATCATGGTTGTTATGTTAGACGGGTCATGGTTGTCAACTAATATGAGTCGTGGTTCTCATGTTACATAGGTCATGGTTTTCATGGTATATGGATCGTGGTTGGCAATGACGTTGTATGACCCATCTACAGTCGTGATCCATTGTTCATCAAGACCACGATCCAATGTCCTATTATTCTTGTAATTAAATGAAAGTTCACTTGTCGATTTTATAGTCATCTTGCGAGTTCACAGTTAATGTAACTTTCGGGTGTAATAGAATGTCATATAGGTCGTGGTAAGGATCGTGATTGTCATGTGGTAAGGGTCATAGTTGTAAGTCCTGTGTTATAGTCCTATCTCGTTGGCCCCACTATGTTGCATTGTGGTTGACATGTTATATGGGTCTTGGTTGACATGTTATATGGGTCGTGGTTCATAGTTATATAGGTGTCGTGATTTACACTTAGGCATCACTCAAAGGGTCATGATTTTCAACTAAAATGGGTCGTGGTTCACAGGGCAGTGAAAAGCACGATCCTTATAACATGACGACCACCACCCATTTGGCATGACAACCACGACCCATAACATCTGCCAACCACAAACCATGTAACATGATGACCATGACTCATATGCGTACGAAAAGCACGATCCTTATAACATGACAACCAAGATCCAATGTGCATGGGAACCCGGTACCACGATCCTTCGCATAGGAACCTTCTTGACTCTGATCATCCTTTACCTTAACGAAATGCCTACAGTATAAAATAAAATACGAAGCTCATAGTGGAAGAGGATTTCAGACAAGGACAAACAACGTCCCTCTCTGACAGTTGGTCCCTGGATCTTCTCTTTTCTATAAAAACAAAAAAAGAAGAAGAATGTATGTAAAAGGTGCATGTTAAAGGCTACATTTGTCCCTTCCAAAGCTCATATATTCTTCCATATAATCCGCGGGATAACAAATTGGCTACTCTCCCTGTAACCAGCCATGGGCCGAACCATAACGTATGTGTTACATCCATTCTGTTCATTTGTTTTTACAGTGAAAGGCACGATCGTTCGTCTGTTTTTACAGATCATTCTAGGGCTTGATCCCAAAAATGAGAGGGATCATTGTAATGGTCTACGACGGTCATTCATCATTGTTCCCTGTAATGTTGTCCACCTGTGATTGGAATATCGCTCGTTTTTGGACTCCTACCATTAAATGATCTAGAGAAATATATGGACAACATGGATAAAACACATACATGGTGGTGGGGCCCATAGACCGCCGAGCACCAGCCATTGGCTAGTTCCTCGGAGAGTAGCCGATCTGTCACTTTCTTGGGGGTTGAAACCGAAGGTAACTTCTGCTTCACTCCAGGTCTATACGTCTCCTGAACCAAGATTAAGGGCATTTTTGTCCGAAACAATCTCAAAAAGTTGTCAGAAGGCCTCCATGTATGTGTTTCATCCATGTCGTCCATATATTTTTCCAGATCATTTTATGATATAAGACTAAAAATGAGCTATATCCTAATAGAAAGTAGAGTACATCACAGGAAATAGTAATGAATGAGCGTCGTCGACCATGAAAATGATCCCTCTCATTTTTTGGATCAAACCCTAAAATGATCTGTCAAAATAGATGAACGATCGTGCCTTTCACTGTAAAAACAGATGAACGGAATGGATGAAACACATACGTCATGGTTGGGACCATGGCTGGTGACTGGGGCCATAATAGAAAACAATGGGGAAAATGGAAACCACTGTTAGAAGTGGACATGTAACAACCGTGACCCATATAAAATGACAACCACGACCCATATGGGCCCACATTGAAGTATGTTTATTGTCCATCTTGCCCATCCTTTTGTCGTGTGATTTTAGGGCTACAACCCATTTCACATTCGAACCACGATCTATTTAACATGACAACTACGATCCATATTACATGATAACCATGATGCATATTACATTACAACCACGACCCATATTACATTGACAACCACAATGCATATTACATTACAACCACAACCAATATTACATGATAAACACGAACCATATTACATTATAACCACGACCCATGTTCACCACGACCCATATAATGTAATAACTACGACCAATGACAACCACGACCCATATTTCATGATAACTACGACCCATATAACACGACAACCACGACCATAATTAAAATACAATATGAAGAACTGTACTCTTCGAAGGGCACCCAACAAGATGAAAAACTCTTTTGAGTATGTCTTATTTTAGCTTGACCAAAAACTTTGTTGAGAAGGTGAGACTTAAACAAGACACTCTCAAAAGTGCTTTTCAGCTCGCTAGGTGCCCTTCGAAGAGAACTGTTCTTCATATTGTATTTTAATTATGGTCGTGGTTGTCATGTTATATGGGTAGTGGTTGTCATGAAATATGGGTCGTGGTTGTCATTGGTCATAGTTATCATGTTTTATGAGTCGTGGTGAACATGCAACAACTGTGACCCATATAACATGACAACCACAACTCATATTACATGATAACCATGACCCATGTTACATGACAACCATGACCCATGACAACCACACACTCACTTCTTTGGTCAGAACGTTGGAAAATAAATTTATTGTTGCCGTGAGAGTAGAATTTGAGAGATCTGCAAAAAGAACACAGAATTAAGCGGAAGATAATATGGGATGGAGACGTTTATCTTGAAATCACTGACGACAACTATAAGCCACGATTATGAAGAACAAATCTCTTCAAAGGAGACCCAACGAGCCGAAAAACATTTGTTAAGGGGTTGTTGATCTTCCACGGGCACCAAATGGTCTTAAGAATTTTAGGTGGAGGTCGTTGATCTTCAAGAAGATCGTCAACATTCCTGAAGAAAGGGAAGGGATCACCCATAAAGGAAGAACGCGAGGACTTCTGGTTCGGATTGGCTTCTGAAAAAATGAAACCCAAGTACCACTTTTATAGGTTGGTCAACCAATGGTTAATGTGGAGGTGGTGATTCTGAAGGGTCGCTTTAATTCCAAAGGGATTACGGGTAGGTAACAACATTAATGTGATTTCTTGTAATTGAATGTGATGCTGATTCTGAAGGGAAGGGTCGTGGATAGGACGAACATCAGGTCGTAGATGTGAACCACAACTCAATGTAGATAACAACAACGATCTCTACAGCATGACAACCACGATCGTGGTTTCGATCATCATTAGTTTTGTATGTGCTATTGTTTATAGCCCTTTCATTTGTCAAATTTATGGTGTCAAAGACATTGTTATGAAGCTTGTATATATGATGATCAAAGTGGTACTTAAGATCAACTTTGATGGATAAGCACTGCTCTTAAGTCAAGATCTCAAGATGCTTTCAAGTTCAATCTCAAGTTCAAGAAGCTTTCAAATTCAATCTCAAGATCTCAAGAAGCTTTCAAGTTTGAACTACATCAAGACTTCAAGCTTCACTACTTTCAAGGTCTTTAAGTTTCAATGTCTTTACTTCACTATTGAGGTTTGATTAACCATAAGTTGACCTTTAGAGTAGGCCACTTTGGATACATAGTTCACATATTTTAAATAAGTGAGTCTGGCCTGTTCTAAGACTAGTCCTGGTCTTTGGTCGACTAGTCCTAGCATTGCTTCGATCTGTCTAAGGATTTCCTGGATCATTCGTAAGTTTGTTTGCAAATTCGGATATTTTCTGTTAGGTTTCGACTAGTCCTGGAGACTGTTCGACTAGTCATAGGAACAGTGTTGACTGGTACTGCGATCAGTCGTAGACCTTCGACTCAAACTACAGCGATGAATTGCACTTAGCTTCGACTAGTCGTGTGTGACCTTCAACTAGTCGAAGGTGCCTTACGACCAGTCGAAGGTGCCCTACGACCGGTCGTGAAACCGTCTTATCTTATCGCGCCTGAATTTTTAAATATCTGTTAGATCTTCGACCAGTCGTAGCTACTTAAGACCAGTCGAAGACGTGATTTCTTCACACTATAAATAGAGCACGAATCTCATAATTAAACAGATCATTCAAGCTAATTTAATTTGGTCTTCTGAGAGATAAATCTGTGCTCCATTTAAAGCTAAGTGTGATGATTTAATATTCTTTTTCAATAGCTTTGTTAATTGATTTTGTTTCTTCCATTCCAATATAATCTGTAAAGAGGAAGTGTTATTTTCCTTTTACTGGAATCAAAATTAATTCAAGCTAGCCCATTTGTTTTAATTTAAAATCTATTAGAAATTAGAACCATTATAAAATGAGTACTGGACATTGATCTTGAACATTCAAATCTCTACTCCAACTCGGTTCTTTTTGGGCTGCTACATCAAAGGAGAAATTCAGGTATTTTACATTTACTGTAAATTCATTTATTTTGGTTTTATTTGAGGTTAAGCCAGAAAAATCTCAAAGCTGTTGGTTATCTGAGAAGAGCCAGAAAACTCAGAAGTGAGGGTTTTTTGAATTGTGTAAGCCCTTTGAAAAAGACATAATTGTAAAGGTTTTGGGTGAACTTGTGAAAACCTACTTGATAGTGAAAGTTAATATCCCCTGTGTGAGGATATTAGGAGTGGAGTAGCATTCTGTGTGGCTATTTTTGAACAGTTGGTGTACACACAGGAGAACCACTATAACTCCTTGTGTTGTGTGGAAGTGTGCTTTATTTTCCTATCTTTAATTCTTCTTTTGTGGAATGTATGTGGATGTGAATGTTGTAATCATTTTAATTTCAAGCTCAGTGTGGAATGTTGTAATAGTTTAGATTTAAATTTCTGCAATTTATTTCAAGCTATTCCTTTATTTGTTTGAGCTTTAGATTCTCTAAATTGTTCTAGTAAGGTTGCCCTGCCATTTCTATGGTGTATGGTTGTCCCTAGAATAATCAAATACATTATATTCCTTTGTTTTGTTTCAATTTGATTATTCCTAGAAAGTTTGAGTTCTTAATACAAAGATCTTTCTAGAAATCAGGTTGTCCTACCATAAACCTTGGTTTTTGGTGTAAGGTTGTCCTTAGAACAACTTTTGTATCAATCTCTCAATACTTGTTTATTGAGGTTGCTATTCATTTATGCTTTGTGGATTGATTTACTTTATTTGGCTATCTTATTATTTAAATTCCGTTGTAATTATTTTAAATTTGGCATAGTCCTATTCACCCCCCCTCTAGGACATATAGCTTGGCCATTTCAGGTTTGCCTAATGGATCGTGGTTGACAGGCACAGTGGATCGTGGATCACATGGTGGGTGGTCTTAACTGTCGACCTCGACCCAGCATAGATGATAACAACGAACCGTGTAGCATGACAACCACGATCCTTTAGAACTCGTGATAACCAGGACCCTTTGTTGGTTACATTAGCGATTAACTATGCAGTACAATTATGATCATGTTAGATTTTGTAAGATATTCTTATTATTGATTAACAATCCATGACCATATTGGAATGCAGGTCGAAAAAGAACTCGTGATATTTCTCTGGTCATTTAACGTGCTGGTCATTCAATGGTCAACGCATTGATCCCACAGATGGCTGAAGATGAAGCACCATGAATAACACAGTAAGGTTACTCTCCCTCTCCCTCTGAAGGGGTGGAGAGTTTTCTACCCGCCGTCGTATTTATAGAGAGGTTAGCTGAGAAATTATCTTATGAGCTAGAAGTGTATGGAAATATACCCATCCACATATTTTGATCTGTTCTCATTGAAGTGTATGGAAATCTGCCCATCAAAGTTATGATATAGCATACGTAGATATCGAAAATCCCATGTATATATATGTGTCGTAGTTATTAACATGTGGAGAACATGTTCGTCGGAGAATTTATTGTTGCCGTGAGAGTTAAGTTTGAGAGATTTGCAAAAAGAACAACTGGATCATTGGCCATGTTAATATTGGTCGTTGTTGTCATGTTAATATTTTTGTAGTTCATATATGTAATAGATCGTGTTTGTCATCCATGTTGGATCATTGTTGACAACCACGACCTTAAGAGAAACACGATCCATACGTCATGGAAACCATGATCTATACGTCATGGCAACTACGATCCCCATGTCATGGCAACCATGACCCATTAAAGTGGTTATAAGGGCCATGTTAAATTGCCGACTCTATGTTGCATCGTGGTTGACATGTTATATAGGTGTTGTGATTGACAACCATGAACCACTCAAAGGGTCGTTCACAACCGCGACCATCATCGTTCATATGTTATGTACCATATGGCAAGTCACGGGAGTGCAGTACCTCGAAATGTATAACATGAAAACCACGACCCATATAACATGAAATCCACGATCCGTGACTTGCCATATGTGGGTCATGGTTGTGAACCATAACTCAATGTAGATAACAACAACAATCTCTATAGCATGACAACCATGATCGTGGTTTCGATCATTGTTGGTTTGCCTAATGGATCATGGTTGACAGGCACAGTGTATCGTGACAAACATGTTATGTGGGTAGTGGTTGTGAACCACGACCCAATGTATATGGCTACAACGATATGTAGAGCATGACAATCAGGATCGTGGTTGTGATCGTGGTTGACATGCCCAAATCGATCATGGTTGACAGGCACAGTAGATCATTGCTCACATCTTATATGGGTTGTGGCTGTGAATCATGGTAGTCATGTTATATGGGTCGTGGTTATGCCAACATAGATCACAATAACGAACCATATAGCATGACAACCACGATCGTGGTTGCTTCTCTTAAGGTCGTGGTTGTCAACAATGATCCAACATGGATGACAACCACAATCCATTACAACTGTGAACCACGACAATTTTAACATGACAACCACGACCCATATCAACTACAGCCAATGCTTCAAGTATACCACGAACCATACTATACAAATTAGCAAATGTAATGTGCACATACATACGACAGTAACGCAGGTAAATTTTTTATATATTACACTACTCATTCATAAAATAGTAACGCAGGAAATCAGGTGAGAACCACAACCCCTGTAATATGACAACTACAACACATATAACATGAAACCACGACTCGTATGTTCTTTTCCAAATATAAGAAGTTTGCCTCTCTTATTTCTAGGTTGCCTCGCTCACTTTCCAAATTCAATGTCTGTTTCTTGTACAATTTCTTCTCCCGACATCGTATTTATAGAGAGGTTGGCTGAGAAATAATCTTATGAGCAAGAAGTGTATGGAAGCTCCACTTTTAGTTGCTCAATTTCCAAATCCAATGAAGAATTTTATTCAATGAAGCTTCCTTTTCCCTCTATGCATATCTCCAAATGAAATGGTTTCTTTTCCGCTGGCTAAGTGTCCGTTGATATTGTCGAGATGCCGGAGTTTGGAAAATGTCTTTAGAACTTTCTGTGGAGACTGTTGAGCGTCAAGAAGATCGTAAACGTCCCTGAGGAAAGGGAAGGGATCACACGTAAATGAAGAACGCGAGGACTCAATGCCTTCTTTGAATATCTCCTTCATTATTATTATTTTTTTTAAAAGCTCTTTGAAACCCAAGTACCACTTTTATAGGCTGGTCATTCAATGATCAACACGCTGATTCCGAAGGGTCGCGTTGATTCTGAACGGTCGCGTGGATTCTGAAGGGTGGTGCTCAGTTCCTAACGGATTGCATGGAAGAAGCGACATTAATACGATTTCCCAAAATGACTATGGCGATTGTGGTTGTTCTGTTACAAGGGTCGTGGTTGTTATGTTATATGGATCGTGGTTGTTACGTTATATGGGTCGCAGATGTCATAACATAAAACCATGACACATATAAAGTAATAACCACGACCCATATAACATGGTTCGTGGTTCTAGTGTTATATTGGTCATTGTTATAATGTTATATGAGTCATGGTTGCCATTTCCTTTTTCAATGATCCACGATCCAGCGTTGGATGACAACCACGATCCAATGTGGATAAAAAAACTATGATCCAGTGTGCATGTGAACTACGATCGATAAGGATTCAGGATCAGATTGGCTCAAAACCCAATTATCACATCTATGTCTGGTCATTCAATGGTCAAGGCTCTGATTCTGAAGGGTCACACATGATCCTGAACGGTCGTTGGTTCTCAACGGATTGAGTGGAGGAAGTGACATTAATGCGATTTCCTGAAAAGACTGTGGCAATTGTGCCTGTTGCGTTATAAGGGTCGTGGTTGTTATGTTATATGGATCGTGGTTGTTACGTTATATGTGTCGGGGATGTCATAACATAAAATCACGACACATATAAAGTAACAACCATGGCCATTATAACATGACAACCACAACCATTATTACAATACAATATGAATAACGGGTCGCTTCAACGGGCACCCAACGAGCTGACAAACACTACTGAGAAGGTCTATATAACATGGTTCATGGTTCTCGTGTTATATTGGTCGTTGTTAGAATGTTATATGGGTCATGGTTGTCATTCCTTTTTTCAATGATCTACGATCCAGCGTTGGATGACAACCACAATCCAACGTGGATAAAAAACCATGATCCAGTGTGCATGTGAACCATGATCTAACGCGGAAGATAACCACTACCAATTCTTGGTCATATCCAGGACCATTCCCTTAAGATTGAGCGCGATCCTCCGAAAACAGCGTTACATTCTACTTTTTCAGGAGAGGACATTAAAACTTGCTACTTCTCCACAATCCGTTGGGCACCAAGCGCGATCCTTCCGAATTCGCGCAACCGTTCAGAATCAGTGCAACCCTTTAGAATCAGTGCTTTGACCATTGAATGACCAGCCTATAAGAGCGGTACTTCTTCCACAACCCAATCCGAACCTTATTGCAACACCTTTCGCATTCATGTAATTTCTTTGCTCTTTCATTCAAATAACGGGGGAGAAAGTTGAAGAAGCCATCGATTCCCTATCGCGTCCTTCCTTTAATGGTGATTTCGTCTCTTTCCTCAGGGATGTTGACGATTTTCCTGCAGCTCAACTGCCTCCACAGGAAGTTCTGAAGATGATCTTCGTAGCTCTTTCAACCCTTAGTAATCAGTGCGCTACATGATAATAACTACTTCCCATACAATATGACAACCACAACCGCTATAACATGACAATCAGGACCATAATCACAACACAATTGGAAGAACAGTCTCTTCAATGGGACCAACGAGCTGAAAAACACTGGAGAGAATGTTTTTTTTAAGACTGACCTTCTCAACAGAGTTTTAAATCAGGTTAAAACAAGACATTCTCGACAAAGTTTTTCCTCTGGTTGGGTGCCTGTTGAAGAGATCTTCTCTTTGCATTGTTAATATGAATATGGTCATGGTTGTCATGTTAAATATGTCATGATTATCATGCTGGAAAGAAAGTAGTCTGATGATTCATTTACTGTGGTTGTCATGTTAAATGGGTTGTGGCTTGCATGTTGCATGTGGCATTTATTCCGAAGGGTCGTGGTGAGTCCGAAGGGAAGGGTTGCACTGAATCTGAAGGGAATGTCATAGTTATTAACTAGTGATGATGAGAGTGAGGAGGTTGATAATATCCCCATTTGCAAGCTTATGTGGAAGAGTGTTGTGCATCATTGAGCTCCTCTTCTGGCAGTAACTGTGTTATATGGATTGTAGTTGTCATGGATTGTTATTTTAATGTTATACGGGTCGTGATTTTCATGTTATATTGGTCGTTGTTTGTAATTTTACATGGCAGTATACACTTTTCATGTTATGATGTTATACGAATCATGATTGTCAGCCGATATTGGTCGTGGTTTGCATGAGAGAAGGGTCGTGAATATGACATGGGTCGTGGTTCACATGAATAATGGGTCGTGGTTGTCACGGCATATGGGTTGTGGTTCTCATTTTACAACAGCGATCCATTATTCATCATAACCATGACACAACGCAAGGGACAATCACGATCCACTATTGATCAAACTTTCATGGGTCATGGTATCGGTTGATATGGTCGTGGTTGTAATGGTGTATTATTGGTCTATATTGTCATGAAATTTGGATCTTAAATGTAATGATTAATGTTTTGTGGTGGTCTTGTTATACGGATCGTGGTATCGTGTTATATGATTTGTAGTTGATGTGAAGCATTGATCGTAGTTGTCATTTGATATGGGTTCGTGATTGCCAGATTTCAGTGGTCGTGTTAATCATTTTGCATGGTCGTGGTTGTCCTGTTGCATGGATCATTGCTGACAACCACGGTCTTATGATAAACATGACCCATGTATCCTAAATTTCATTTAAATATAATAGTCATTTGCATCACATCATAGGGAAAATCATCTTAGATTTTTATCCAAGATGGATTGTGGAAGATAACCACCACCCATTTTTCATCATATCCACGACCATTCCCTCCGAATTCAGGGCGACCCTCCAAAAACCCCGCCACATTCTTCTTTTTCACAAAATCACATTAAACGTATATATCAGATGAATTGTGGTTGTCATGCTACATTGGCTTGTTTTGACCTGCATTCCAATATGGTCGTGGATTGTTAATCAATAATAAGGTCTTACAAAATCTAACATGACCGTAATTGTACTATATAGTTGATTGCTAATGTAATAAACAAAGGGTCGTGGTTATCACGAGTTCTAAAGGATCGTGGTTGTCATGCTACATGGTTCGTTATTGTCATCTATGATGGGTCGAGGTCGACAGTGAAGACCACCCACCATTGATCGTTGATGTAATAAACAAAGGGTCATGGTTATCACGAGTTCTAAAGGATCGTGGTTGTCATGCTACATGGTTCGTTGTTGTCATCTATGATGGGTCGAGGTTGACAGTGAAAACCACCCACCATGTGATCCATGATTCAATATGCATATCAACCACGACCGACTTCCAGGTCATGGTTGTCATACAGAATGGTAGTGGTTCCCGACCACTTAAGTTTACAAATGGGGATATTATCATCCTCTTCACTTTCATCATCAGTGGTTAATAAGTACGACCCTTTCCTTCGGATTCAAAGCGACCATTCGGAATAAGCACCACATACAACATGCAAGCCACGACCCATTTAACATGCAAGCCACGACCTGATTAACATGATAAACATGATAAATGCATCATGGATCTACTTCCTTTCTAGCATGATAGCCATGACCATTTTAATATGACAACCATGACCATAATCACATTTATAGTAAGAAGAAGATCTCTCTTCAGCAGGCAACCGGTGACGTAGAAAAACTCTATAGAGGATGACTTGTTTTAGCCTGAACAAAAACTCTATTGAGAAGGTGTAACACCCTGAAATTCGGGGGTCGAGTATGAACTCAACTCCCGAGTTCCAACGCATCACTTATGCAACATACACAATGATGGTTAAATGTTGTCTGAGTTAGTGCAATAAACATGAATGAGATTATACCAAAACAGTAATTCATACTCCAGTTCAATTGTATAAAGGCAAGCGGAAGACTGAAATTTTATATTCAAAGTATGTAAAGTAACAAAATTTTATGAACTCCAGAGTATGAGTACTAACTGAGTACCAATATACATGTATTGTTTATAAGTAAAAAAAAAATCAAAATACAACTCCCAAGGGAAGTCCTGAAACCCCGCGATGCAGCCGGCCTAATCAAAGCCGTCAGAGTACTGCATAAAGGAGAACTCCTCCTGATCCTCATCGAAGTCGGGCTCCGGCTCCTGAACCAAGGTGCCATCTACACCTGCGACAGAGTCTGGTGGGTGTTGCAGGCACCGTCCCGTAACGTGGGAGTGAGTAGCTAACTCAGTGGAACAATAAAGCATAGGTTAACATGTTATCAAATCAATCAAGCAGTAATGATAAAGCAGTACAAATCAAACATTTCTAACTACTCTTGTTAAGTGCAAAAATGAAATGACATGATGCTGTATGCCCTTGCCAAACCACCCTCAAGCGACATCATCTTACGTTCGCGAATGCTTAACTCCCTCAGTGCGCCACATCTACAAAGCACATGCGGTGCGATGATGATCATGATTACCAAGTTATTATTAGTCCATTTCAACCAGCAGTATTGGGAAACTAAGGTACCTCCCTTGTATCATTCCCAAACATGATCCATTCTAGGGTCGTCAATCCTAGCTAATCTCATACGATATTATGGTTTGAGAAGCGTAGTGAAGGCATCGCAAAAGGGCTCGTCACCCATCAGCGCAGATACAGATCTCACCGTATGCAGCTCAATTGCTGACCGTCAGTTCGAGTACAGGTTTCACCGTACTAAGCTCAATCACTAGCCGTTAGCTCGAGTACAGGTCTCACCGTACTCGGCTCCACTCATACTCTAGTTGCTGTGAAAGACTCGTCGCCAATCACAGACCCTTGGAGTATACTCGAAGATACTACGGAGGACTCGTCGCCCGTCAGCACGAGTACAGGTCTCACCGTACTCGGCTCTCGTCGTAAGTATCGACAGCTCGAATACAGTGTCCCATACCACCGTATTCGGCTCACGAGTTTGGTTGCGCAATGGTCACTACGGGGAGGCATATGGCCCCAGCGTAGGCTGACAGCTCGACCACGGTGTCCCATACCATCATGCCCGGCTCATGCGACTTAGCGGATCGAGGTACCATGGTTAAACGGGATCGCCACTGGTAAGTTTGGTACCCTAGGTTCAAGCAGTAGCGACCAAACATGGTGAAAACACAAATACATTTCGGTTTACTTGACGAGCCTGACTAGCTCGAGCGCACCACAAGTTGAGCGATATGGAGCGCAAAAGCACTCCGTGTGGCCAACCACTATCGCCAACCGAAGTACGACTCGGGTTCGCCAGACACATCATTTGTGGCGATATGAATCTCGGCCACAACCGCAAGACTGGTACCGAATGTTTGGACTATAAACATAGTCCCAAACTCAAACAGTTCTCATCGATAGCATCTAGAGTAAAGCATGATAAACAAGCAATACAAGCATGTTAGCAGGCATGTTATAAGCATGAAGTAAAGCATATTGTAAAGCATGTTGTGAAGCATGGTGTAAAGCACTATACAGATAGGGATACAATTACATACACATCACAAGTGAGTGGTTATAGTGAACCACCACATGGAGGGGATCCTACATGTCTCTAAGGGAGTCAGAAATCCCATATCAGCGCCTATCTAAGGCACTAACACTCACGCATTTGCACACACAAGCATTTACACAAACACTTAGAGTACGCTATTCCAACATACATGACGTATGTTAGCAAAACGTGTGTTAGGTCTATTCTATCGCCAAGCGGTTATTTTATCCGCGTATACCGTATTCATACAATAATTAATCATGACAATTATATTTCCAAAATTTGCACATACGCGGTATTCCTAGAATACACAATTTCAACATACTAGGCATTTACAAGCGAACATGTATTTCGGCGATTCCTTTCGCCAAACTAGTATTTTATCCATGTATTATATAATCATACATTAAATAAACATGTCAAACATTTTCCCGAAAAAAATACGTATACGGTATTTCTACGTATACCAAGAGTATGTGAAATTCCATATTCTACAACGTTAATCGAAACAGGAAACGGAAAGCACTTTGTACATGTGCATTTACGTGCAGATCATGAATCTATCATTATCTGACATTGAAAGCGTTGAAAAATGTAACTTATACACTTAAAGTCCTCACCTTTGCCCTTGGAATCCCAACAAATCAGCAAGGGTCGTTGAGCTTCCGTATACGGGAGTTTTCTAGCCTAAAGAGCGGAATCGATTAGCCTTTTCATAACCTACAACCAACCTACATCAAATCAGACCTAGGGTTAGGGTTTCTCACCTTAGAACGGAGTGGATACCGTCGGGAGAGTGCCTGGAATGAGGCGGTGTAGGCCGTGTGATGAATGAAAGCAGCAGGAGGAAGATCTCCCACAAATTCCAAGCTATTCTCTCTTTTCTCTCTCTCTCTAGGGTTTTTCTCCAAATTCGTATGGCTGTGAGAGGGGCTGTTCTAAGCCCCTTTTATAGCCAAAAACATTCCCAAAATAGACTCAGGTTCAAGGGTTACTGCTAATATAGCATATTCGCCACTTTTCCAGCTCAAAAGAGAGGTTCTAGTAGCCCTCCTTGAGCCAAACGTCAGACTTAAGCTCACCACCTATGGATCTACGTGGGATTACGTTTTCGACTCGATCGGAATCCTAGATCGCACGTGGCGGACCACTTTCAGTTCAACAGTCAGTGGGCCACGATTAGAAATTCCAAGTACATGTAAATGTTCCTGAAATTTTTCTTAATCCGAGGGTGTAATTTGGTCTGATTCTGACGGTCAGGTTGCTTAATACTGACGCGCAACTGAATGATGTCAGATCACTATTCCTGATATTTATGTTGGGATGGGAATAGTGTTTTTCACACACCCTCGCTCCGGATCGAAACGAATGGCCGTGGGACATCGGCCGGAGCTGATTTTTGAGAAGATTGTCAAGTCCAGTGGGGCGATCCTAGTTCCTTAGCTTCGTGTTAATCGGACTCCCGATGTACAATCTAGACCTATTATGAAGTTTCGTTTCATTCCCGAGAGCAGCCGGGAAATGAGTTTGGTTCTAAACTTTAGGGTAACCTAGAGTCACTGATTCTGCAAGTTTTGGGTCTTGCAGATCGTATTTAAAGCGATCCCAACAGATTTCATGGCTAACCGAGTTTAGTACTTAGTTAACTTTGTTAAATTTCTAAAGGATTTAATCCTAATTGATTTCTGGTCGAGGTGGTACTCGAGCCAATGTACGGAAATTCACGGGTCGTTACAGAAGGTCAGGCATAAACAAGACATTCTCGTAAGTGTTTTTTAGTTAAGCTCGCTGGGTCCTGTTGAAGATACTATTCTTCCTATTGTGTTGTGATTATGGTCTTGGTTGTCATGTTATAGCGGTCGTGGTTGTTAATTTATATGGGTTGTATTTATTTTTCCGCGCGATGATTACGAAGAAGCATAAGAAAGGCAATGGCGAAGTATAAGGGAATGTAAGTAGTTAACGTTTTTCTGTTGGTTGGGTGCCCGTTGAAATTGTTAAGTTGGCGGAGTTCAAAAATTGTCTTTAGAACTTTCTGTGGAGCAGGTTGAGCTTCAGGAAGATCGTGAACATCCCTGAGGAAAGAGAAGGGATCATGAATAAAGGAAGAACATGGGAGGGGCTCTATGGTTTCTTCGAATATCACCTCCATTATTTTGAATGAAAGAGCAAAGAAGGGTCATGAATGCGTAAGGTCTTGAGATAAGGATTCTGGTGCGGATTGGCTTGTGGAAGTAATCCACACCAAAGTACCACTCTTATAGGCTAGTCATTCAATGGTCAAGGCACCGATTCCGAAGGGTTGCGCTGATTTTGAACGGTCGCGTGGATTCCGAAGGGTCGCGCTGATTCTAAACGTCGTGCGAATTCCGAAGGGTTGCTCTCGGTGCCCAATGGATTACAGGGAAGTAGCAACTTTAATGTGATTTTGTGAAGAAGAAGAATGTGGCGCTGTTTCTGGAGGGTCGCGCTGAATTTGAAGGGAATGATCGTGGATATGTCGAACAATGGGTCGTGGTTGTCTTCCACAATGGATCGTAGTTGTCTTGTTACATGGGTGGTGTTGTATTGTAATTGTAATTGTAATTATAATTGGGTCGTGGATATTATATTATAATTATGGTTGTGCTTGTCATGTTATATGGGTCGTGGTTGTTACGTTATATGGATCATGGTTAGCTTGTTACATGGGTGGTGTTTGTTATGTTAAATGGGTCGTGGTTGTTGCGTTATATTTTTCCGTAGTTGTCGGCTGATTTCCTGAGGTGTGACCAGTCTATAAGGTAGAAGACAACATAGGAAATCAGCAGACAACCACAACCATGTAACGTAACAACCTCGTTCAATGGTCAAGGCGCTGATTCCGAAGGGACACTCTTATTCTGAATGGTCACGTGGATTCCAAAGGATTGCGCTCGGTGCCTAATGGATTCCGGGTAAGTAGCGACTTTAATGTGATTTCTAGCTGAGGGTCGTAATTCTGGTGTGGATTGGCTTGTGGAAGTAATCCGCACCAAAGTAACACTCTTATAGGCTGGTCATTCAGTGGTCAAGGTGTCGATTCCAAAGGGTCACGTTGATGCTGAACGGTCGCGCGGATTCTGAAGGGTCGCGCTGATTTTGAACGGTCGCACGGATTCTGAAGGGTCATGCTCGGTGCCCAATGGATTATGGAAAAGTAGCAACTTTAATGTGATTTTGTGAAGAAGAAGAATGTGGCGTTGTTTCCAGAGGGTCGTACTGAATTTGAAGGGAATGGTCGTGGATATATCGAACAATGGGTCGTGGTTGTCTTCCACAATGAATCATGGTTATCTTGTTACATGGGTGTTGTCGTATTGTAATTGTAATTGTAATTGGGTCATGGATATTATATTATAATTATGGTCGTGCTTGTCATGTTATATGGGTCGTGGTTGTTACGTTATATGGATCGTGGTTGTCTTGTTACATGGGTGGTGTTATATTGTATTATAATTATGGTCGTGCTTGTCATGTTATATGGGTCGTGGTTGTTACGTTATATGGATCGTGGTTGTTGCGTTATATTTTTTCGTGGTTGCCGCTGATTTCCTGTGGTGTGACCAGCCTATAAGGTGGAAGACAACACGGGAAATGGTCGTGGATAAGACTAACATTGTGTCATGGTTGCCTTCCATAATGGAACTTTTTTGGGAACCACGACCCAATGTGTATGACAAAAATGACCCAGTGTGATGAAAATGACGACCTTGTCATGTGATCGTGGTTCACATGCACATTGATCCGTGGTTGTTATCCACGTTGGATCGTGGTTGTCATCCAACGGTGGATCGTGGGTTGGATGAAAAAGGAATGGCAACCATGAATCATATAACACGAGATCCATGACCCATGTTATATGGACCTTCTAAACAGAGTTTTTCAGCTTGCTGGGTGCCAGTTAAACAGAACTATTCTCATTATTGTATTGTAATTATGGTCATGGTTGTCATGTTATATGGGTCGTGGTTGACATGTTATATGGGTCATGGTTATTGCGTTATATTTCCTTAGTTGTCGGTAGAGCTGGGCATCGGACCGAGTGGGACCGGATTGGGTCCAACTCGAATCGGTCCGAAATTTATATGGACTGACCTGAACTCGATCCGCCGAGTCCGGGACATCTGACTCGAACCAATCTGGTGTATGGTTGGCCTGACTCAAACCGAGTCCAACTCGGTCAGGAAAACCAAGTCGGATCGGGTAAGGTATGGTTTAGATCGGTTGAGTCTGTGGGTCATTTTTTTCCAAATGCTTTAAAATGATCACGAAAAATGGATAAACGGTATGGATATAAAAAAATACAACGTGTGGGCCCATGTAATTTTGATCTCATTTAGGCCATTTGTACAACTCGAAGCTTGAGGCACGTCTTCGCTAGTCTTTGCATGACACATATCTACACACAGCTATAGCTTGTAGTGACTAGTGATGCGATTTGTAGCTGTAGCCTGTAATGACGCGGATTTGTTCCTGCGCAAGGATGATGGGTGGGGTCCACCGAAATGTTTTTGAGAAATCCATCTCATCCATCCATTTTATGAGATTAGTTTAGGATGTGTGACAAAAAATGAGGTATATCCAACACTCACGTGGGCCATACAAGAGGAAAAAGTGGGCATTCAATGAGCACCGTTGAAGCGAATGTATTGCCGTGAAAGTTTTGTATCAGGCTATAATTTTAGTGTTTTCACTTCATCCCATTAGGAATAACTTTGTAAAAGGTTTGGATATCACAAAAACATCAAGGTGGAGCCCAGTAAGGTTTCAACGGTAAAAATTTCTTTCCCCAATTTTCCCTCTCTTGTGACCTACCTGAGAGTTGTTTCCACCTCATTTTTGATAGAATGTACTAAAACTAGCTCTAAAAGCGGATGGATGGAATGGATTTATAATGTACATTGTAGTGGGCCCCACCCAGCATCTTGCATAGGAACTTCGAAATTCGCGTCCAACCTGTAAGGTCTTTGTTAACGTGTCATGCAGGGCATGAATTTTGAATTCAGATTGCGTACTGAGTTAGTGAGTACGCTCTTATTGTACTTAGTAAACTCAGTTGGGCCCACCATGAATGTATGTGGTCTATCCACGCCGTCCATCCGTGTTTACACCTCATTTAAGGGGTTAGGCTCAAAATTGAAGAATATGAAAGGCTCGAGTGTATCATACCACAAGAAACAGTGGGAATAATGATGTCCACCGTTGAAACCCTGCTAGGCCCCACAGTGATGTTTATTTGTGATCTAACCTATTCATAAGATCATACCGACATGGATGAAGGGAAAATAAAAATATAAGCTTGATCCAAAACTTCTGTGGTTCCAAGAAATTTTCAATAGTAGACTTTCAATTCACACTGTTTCCCACGGTGTGGTTCATTTGAGATTTGGATATGCTTCATTTTTGGGCTTAAGCCCTAAAATTATCTTATAAAATGGATAGAGGGAGTGGATAAAATATATAAATCACGATAGACCTCACAGAGTTTACTCAATACGCTTAGTGTAGTGAGTTATTCAGTACCCAATCCGCTTCCCATGAAATTGCACTGCGGGCTCTGATCGTATTGAGTAAACTCTGTTGGGGCCTACCGTGAATGCATGTGGATTATCCACGCCGTCCATTCATTTTTTCCAGGTCATTTTAGTGGAAAACCCAAAATTGATGCATATCCAAAGCTCGAGTGGACCATACCACAGGAAAAAGTAGAAGTATTAATTTTCACCTTTGAATCACTCTGCATCGGATTGGATCGGTCTAGCTCGGATCCATTTGGTTCGGATTTTGATTCGGATCAGTCTAGATTGGCCATGATCCGAACTCGACCCGATGAACGGTCGGATCTGGCTGGTTCGACTCGAGCCGCACTGATCCAGGCCTTCGATTCGGTTCAGATCGAGTCGGATTAGGCAGATCAAGTCATATCCGCCGGATCGGATAAAAAATGCCCAGCTCTAGTTGTCAGCTGATTTCCTGCGGTGTGATCATGCCTATAAGGTGAAACACACAATAAGAAATCACTGACAACCATGACCCATGTAATGTAACAACCCCGACACATATGACATAACAACCATCAAAGTTAGGTTATGGTTGTGCAGTTATATGGGTCACGGTTGTAATGGACCACGACCCATCAAAGTTAGGTTATGGTATACATAGATTTTAAAAATCCCATGTATATATGTGTCGTAGTTATTAACAGGTGGCGACAGGGTGGATAAAAGTGGATACTGCCTAAGTAAGGACTTTTTAGGGCCACAACAAGATAGCTGACAGGGTGGATGAATCAGTACAAACAGTTTAGTAGAAAAGGAAGAGAACACGTTGAAAACCACAACCACAATCAAAGAAACATGACAACCACGATCCATATAACATGGCAACTACAAATCATATAGCATTACAATCACGACCCATATAACATGAAAACCGCGACACTTATAAAATTACAACCACGACCCATTTAACACAATAACTGCCAGAAGAGAATCTCAGTGATGCGCACGACTCCGCAAGTTTCTTCCACTTAAGTTTACAAATGGGGATATTATCATACTTTATTCCTTTCACTTCAGATTCAGTGTGATCCTTCGAAATCAGCGCCACATGCAGCATGCAAGCCATGACCTATTCGATGTTCAGGGCACCATGATAAAATTTACATGACAAACACGACCCATATTACATGACAACCATGACCCATACAACATGACAACAACGACCCAAACAACATGACAACCACGACCATAATTACAACAGAATATGAAGAAAAGTTCCTGTGAATAGTTTTTCTGTTGGTTGGGTGCCCGTTGAAATTGTCGAGTTGCTGGAGTTCAGAAATTGTCTTCAAAACTTCCTGTGGAGGACATTGAGCTTCAGGAAGGTCGTTAACATCACTGAGGAAAGAGAAGGGATCACCAATAAAGGAAGAATGCGAGAGTGACTTAATGGCTTCTTCGAATATCTCCTTCATTATTTTGCATAAAAGAGCAAAGAAATCAATGAATGCGTAAGGTGTTGCAATAAATAAGGATTCTGGTTCGGATTGGCATGGAAGTAATATGAAGTCTAAGTACCACTTTTATAGGCTGGTCATTCAATAGTTAAGGCATTGATTCCAAAGGGTCGCGCTGATTCCGAAGGGTCGCGCGAATTTCAAAGGGTCGCGCTGATTCACAACGGATACGTGGAAGAAGTGACATTTATGTGATTTCTTAAAAAAAAAAGAAGGATGTGGCACTAATTCCAAAGGGTCACGCTGAATCCGAAGGGAATGGTCGTGGATATGACGAATAATGGGTCATGGTTGTCATCCACAATGGATCGTGGTTGTGAACCACGACCCAATGTGAATGACAACAACGACCCTGTCCTGTGATCGTGGTTCACATGCACATTAGATTATGGTTTTAATCCATGTTGGATTGTGGTTGTCATCCAACGCTGGACTGTAGATCGGAGGAACACAGAATGGCAACCATGACCCATATAACATGAGAACCATGACCCATATACAACAAATTCAGGCTTTTTCAGGGCAGCAGATTATGGTCGTGGTTGTGAACAACCATCCAACGTGGATGAAAACCACGATCCATTACAACTGTGAACCACGAGATGAGAAACTCGTTTTGCCCATCACCTTTTTCAGGGGAGCGGATTATGGTCGTGGGTCATGATTAATGTAATGTGAAATGTAATATTATTATTATTTTAAGGGATTAACCATCACCCAGATGCTCGAGATGCAAACGAATAGGTCACAATCAACGTCAATGCACTTTCGCCCCTGCCGGCTGAGGCTGAGGCTGATGATTATTTATTATTATCACTATCAGTGTCGATGAACCACGACCAATTAAACATGACAACCTTGACCCATATCAACTACAACCAATGCTCCATGTATACAACGACCCATATAACATGACAACAACGACCCATATATCATTCCATTCAAGGTCCATGTATACAACAACCCATATAACAAGAACAATTGGTCCTGATCGTTATGGACAATAGGTCGTTGTCACTTACGTTGTGTCACGCTTATGATGAACAATCGTGGATTGCATGTTAGAAGGGTCGTGATTATAAAGAATAATTGGTCCTAGTTGTCATGGATAATGGGTCGTTGTTGTCAATTATGTTGTGTAGTGGTTATGATGATCAATAGATCGTTGTTGTAAAATGATAACCACGATCCATATGCCGTGTGACAACGACCCATTATTCATGTGAACCATGACCCATTTCATCTGATAATCACGACCCTTCTAACATGCAAACCACGACTCATGTAACATGACATGATCGAGCCATATCTTCTAGAACCCATGAACCATATTCTGTCGTAGCCACGAACCATATTCCCTTACAACCACGACCCATGTTCAAGGGGCCTTGTTGAAGCCCAACTCTTTGGCACACAACTTTGTATCGTGGTTATTATGTTATATGGGTTGTGGTGTTAATGTTCAATGAGTCATTATCGAAATGGCAATATAGATCATGGTTTTCATCGAGGCCATGTTGAAGCCCAACTCTTTGGCCCACAACTTCGTATCGTGGTTATTATGTCATATGGGTTGTGGTGTTAACGTTCAATGGGTTGTGGTTGAATGACGATATAGATTTGGTTTTTATAGCATATGGATCGTGGTTTTCATGACATATGGATCGTGGTTGTCATGTTGTATGGGTTGTGTTTCTCATAAGGTTGTGGTTGTCGAATACGATCCAAGATGGACGACAACCACGATCTATTACAACTGTGAACCACGACAAATTTAACATGACAACACGACCCATATCAACTGCGACCAATACAACCTCACAACCATGACCCATATACAATGATAGTCATGACCCAACGTGGATGATAGTCATGAGCATTTATGCATTTGAACCATGACCCAAATATGGAAATAGTGTACATAACAATAGGTCGGGGTTTTCGTGATATATTGTTTGTGGTTGTCATGTTAATGGGTCGTGCTTTCACTCAGTGTTGTGGTTGTCAATAACGATCCATTACAAACATGACAACCACGATGCATGTAAAATGTCAACCATGACCCATGTAACACGACAACCATGATCCGTATAACATGACAACCACGAACCCATATCAAATAATAACTACGATCAATGCTTCACGTCAACCACGACTCATATAACACGACAACCACAATTCATATAACACGACAACCACAACCCATATATCATTATATTCAGGATCCATATTTCATGACAACCATGACCTATACAACATTACAACCATGACCCATATACAATGATAGTCATAACCCATTTATCATGTCTCGAGCGCGATCATAGGGTTTGTCTCTGTCCGAGCGTGATTAGTTCTTCCTGGTTCCAAGCTGATGTCAAAGCCTTACAAAAGAACTTGATATTTTGTCAATGAGCACCTACTCGGAGTTGGCAGACTAGGTGTGTAATGGCTTCTTTTGGATTCCAGGCTGATGTGAAATGGCTTCTTTGGGGTTTTATGCTAACATGAAAGCTCTACAAATGATCCATATAACATGGCGACCACAATCAATAAAACATGAAAACCACGACCCATAGGAACAGACACCATGACCCATGTAACTTTGACAATCATGATCCATATATCATAACAACCACGATCCATTTTACATGAAAACCACGATAAATAAAAATTGTCAACAACGATCCTTCTTCTGGGTCGTATTTTGACAACGTGAAGGATAGTGGCTGTCATTTACGAAGGGTCGTGTTTATCACTGTGGAAGGTTGAGATGACTTTGGTCAAGGTGTGCCCTACAATAAACTCCCTTCACTTGACAACGAAAGCCCCCACCATATCCAGTTTGATCTTCGCGATCTGTAGCAAGTGTCTAAAAGAAGGTCCGATAAATAGATACACCCCCTGTATGGGGAAACGGTCATTTTCCTTTTTCCAGAACATTCCAGGTATGGGGAAACGGTTGTTTTGTGACAATGGTTGGGTTGTGGTTGTCATGTTAATGGGTTTGTGGTTGGGAACCACCATCCATTGTGTATGACAAGTACGACCCGGAAGTTGGGTTGTGGTTGACATGCATATTGAATCGTGGTTTACACTAACAACGGATCGTGGTTGCTATCCGTGATCCAAGGGACATTTTTGTCTGAAACATTTTATAAAACTTGTTAGAAAGCGGCCACCGTCGGAATATTTCAGAGGTAGAACCATGCATCGAGGCTAGTATTAAGGGTCGTGGTTATGATGAACAATTAGTCCTGGTTGTCATGGACAATGGGTTATGGTTGTCACTTACATTGTGTCGTGGTTATGATGAATAATGGATCGTTGTTGTAAAATGATAACCACGATTCATAAGCCTGACCTTCTCGATGGAGTTTTTGATCTGGTTAAAACAAGACATTCTCCACCGACTCGTCGGGTGCTCCTTGAACTGAGCTGCTCTCCATATTGTACTGTAATCATGGTCATCATTATCATGTTATATGGGTCGTGGTTGTC
The DNA here is from genome assembly GCA_021015155.1 of Magnolia officinalis. Classification (NCBI taxonomy): domain Eukaryota; kingdom Viridiplantae; phylum Streptophyta; class Magnoliopsida; order Magnoliales; family Magnoliaceae; genus Magnolia; species Magnolia officinalis. The sequence continues at coordinate 37,060,011 of JAJHSJ010000004.1, read as the reverse complement.
AGGTTATAAGGGTCGTGGTTGTCATGTTGTATTGCTCGGGGTTGTGCAGTTATATGGGACGTTGTTATGATGTTAAAACCCATCAAAGTTAGGATATAACATACGTAGATATCGAAAATTCCATGTATATATATGTGTCGTAGTTAGTAACATGTGGAGAACATGTTCATCGGTGAATTTTTTATTGCCATGAGAGTAGTTTGAGAGATTTGCAAAAAGAAAACCTGGAATTAAGCAGAAGATAATGTGGGATGAAGACGTCTATCTTGAATATCAATGAGCGAGGAAACATAGAAATTGAGCGGGGCAAACTTAATAGATTTGCAAGAAGAACATATGGGTCGTGGTTGTCATGTTATATGGGTTGTAGTTATCATGGATCGTGGTTGTCATGTAATAGGGGTCGTGGTTGTCATGTTATATCGGTCGTGGTTGTCAGCTGATCCTATGTTACTGTCTTATGAATGAGTGTTGTAATATATACAAAAATTACCTGCGTTATTGTCGTATGGATGTGCACGTTACTTTTGCTGACTTGTATAGTATGGGTCGTGGTCTACGTGAAGCATTGTTCGTAGTTGATATTGGTCGTGGTTGTCATGTTCATATTTTCGTTGTTCATATATGTAATGGATCGTGGTTGTCATTCATGTTAGATCATTGTTGACAACCACGACCTTAAGAGAAACACGATCCATACACCACAAGAAATATGGTTTTTACCTATGAAACTTTTACTTACGAAAATATTTTTCGTAGGTAAAGATGACTTTTACCGACGCAAATTACTTTTGTAGGTAAAAGCATACTTTTACCAACGAAATTTAATTTCGTAGGTAAAAGCCATCTTTACCTGCAAAACTTTTCGTAGGTAAAGGGTGTTTTGACTTTTTCAATATCGAAACTTTATTTTTACCTACGAAATTGTATTTCGTAGATGAAACCCATCTTTTCCTATGAAAATATTTGTAGCCATAGGGTCTTTTGTATTTTTCAAAAATCGAAAACTTTCCTGTTACCTACGAAATTTAATTTCGTAGGGAAAACCCATATTTACCTATGAAAATATTCGTAGCTAAAGGGTCTGTTAAATTTTTCAAAAACACCAAAAATCGAAAACCATTCTTTTCCCTACGAATTATAATTTCATAGGGAAAACCCATATTTTCCTATGAAAATATTCGTAGCTGAAGGGTCTGTCAAAGTTTTTAAAAAATAGAAAATCCAAAACCTTTCTTTTACCTACAAAATTTAATTTTGTAAGGAAAACCCATATTTACCTACGAAAATATTCGTAGCTAAAGGGTCTTTTGAACATTTAAAAAAAAAAACAAAAACAAAAAATCGAAAACGTCACTTTTACCTACGAAATCACATTTCGTAGGGAAAACCCATCTTTGCTGTGAAATTTACCTATCTTTACCTACGAAATTATTCGTAGCTGAAGGGTCTTTTAAATTTAAAAAATCGAAAACCTTCCTTTTACCTACAAATTCTAATTTTGTACGTAAAACACGTTTTTACCTACGAAAATATTCATAGCTAAAGGTTCTTTTGGTTAGTCCAAAACAACCTTACTTTTACCTATAAATTTGAAGGTCGTAGGTAAAACCCATCTTTACCTACGAAATTATTTGTAGCTGAAGGGTCTTTTGAATTTCAAAAATAGGTAAAACATGTCTTTACCTACAAAAATATTCGTAGCTAAAGGGTCCAAAATCTTACTTTTTCCTACGAATTAATAGGTAAAACCCATCTTTACCCACGAAATTATTCGTAGCTGAAGGGTCTTTTGAATTTCAAAAATCGAAAACCTTACTTCTACCTATGAATTCTAATTTTGTAGGTAAAACCCATCTTTACCTATGAAAATATTCGTAGCTAAAGAGTCCAAAAGCTTACCTTTACCTACGAATTATAATTTCGTAGGTAAAACCCATATTTACCTACGAAAATATTCGTAGCTGAAGGGTCTTTTGAATTTTTGCAAATTTTCGCGGGGTGTTGGAAATGTTGGCGGTAAGAATTTTACCGACGAAAATGTTCGTCGGTAAAAGTGTTTTTCCTAAATATTTTTTCCGATGGCTAAAAACCGTCGGTAATAATGTAAAAATGTTTTAATTTTAAAAAATTTTTGTCTATAACCTAAATGTATATTTATATATTATATATATATATATATATATATATATATATATATATATTATAATTAAAAGGTAATATTTAAATAATTTGTAATATCACATGAAAAAGAATATTGAAAAGTTACGAAATTTTAAATATGTTTAAGAAAAATTTTGAGAACAAAATAATGCTTTTGAAGAGAAAAATTGGCATTTTGAAATTTTTGAGAAAAAATTAAAATATGAGAAATTTTTTGAGATTTTGCAAATAAAAATTCAAAATTTGTATTTTAAATATTTTTGAAATATTTTATAATAAAAATGATATTTATTTAAAAGAGTAAAAAAATATACCTTTTGAAAAAAAAAATGTTAAATTTATTTGTGAAAATTAAAATTACTAAATTATTAGGCAAACCCACTAATTGAACCTTTAATCATTTTTGGACAATCTAATCAATTTAAATTAAAGAGTAAATAACTTTACATGTTTAAATCAAATTTCACTGAAATTGTTGATCAATCTTGTATGCCCAATATCTTTCTCATATGTAGCCTGATTGAGGCGAGTAACTAGTCAAATTGAGAGTATTGATCAGTAAAATAGAGTGAATGCATCAGATATGTAAAATGGGCCAAATATTCTGGTTAAAATTGTGACCCAACTTACTGACCTCATGAGAACCTAAGAATTGATGTTAGTAAGTTTTGTTGGCCCCATCATGATGTCTGTTGAACATCAACACAGTGGAATTGATGTGTCCCTTTTAGGTTATAAGATATCTCAAAAATCATCGGTAAACAATTTAAAAAAAAAAAAAAATGAAAGGTTTACTTTTAGCTACAAAAATTTTCGTAGCTAAAAAACGTGGATGAGACTTTTAGCTAAAAACCGTTTCGTTGCTAAAGGCTGTAAACAAATTTTCTTAAAAAAAATGAAAGGACTTTTAGCTACGAAAATTTTCGTCGCTAAATGCTGCATACAATTTTTTAAAAAAAAAAACGAAAGGTTTACTTTAAGCTATGAATAATTTCGTAGATAAAAAACTTGGATAAGACTTTTAGCTACAAAATGTTTCGTCGCTAAAGCACTACAATAAAGAGGGTTTAGCTACGAAAATAATTTTCGTCGCTAAAAGTTTATTGTTGTGTAGGTGATGATTTCAATTTGCCATGGCTAACATGAAAACTTGTTCCTAGCCCAGCAATTGGAAAGGAAGAGCCTTCAACACTAACATGAAAACTTGGCTAACAAACAAAATTCAACACCAACTAAACTAAGAGCCTTCAACATGAACGGGAAAAAACACTAACCTGCTCGGGTTCAGATTATAGAACGAATCCAAGAGCTAGAACAGCAGTCCTCCTAACATCATCACTCACATCTGAAACAGCAAAATGCAGTAGGAAGCTTGACAGTAGATGTCGTGGTTGGCGGCATAGTCGGGCGAGGATACTCGAACGGGGATGGCTTTGCATGTGACAAGAAATCAAATCTCGGCACTTTGATATCGTAGTTAAGCCTGATGAAAGCAGTGGGAGAGAAGGCGAGGCTAATGAAGTATATGAGCGGATACCAATACCAAAACTGGCTAAAAACAGCGAGCCCAACGACAACAGTGATTTTATCATGCTTAGTCTTGGACAGCAGCCTGATGGTCACGTTCCTCCCTCTGGCATCAAGAATCTCAGAAGCCAGAATTGCACCCATCTTGCTCATTGTGTCTTCATGCTTATCCAGAACAATTTTCTCCAGCTGACGCCTAACATTATGAAAAATGGTCATGTGAGATGAGAAGGGATGTGTAAAGATGGAGAAATAAAAATGCTAAGAGGCGCAATGATCTTTTACAAAAGGATTCTCACTAGCCACAACAAATTCTGTGGTGCCCAACAATCAAGGTGGACCCCTGGATAGTAGCAGTCCCCATTGGTTTACATATGATCAAAGAATCAGTCTCATTGGATATGATCGCAACCACCCTATTGAGGATTGCGAAATGGATGTCAAATCATGGTGATTTTGGCAGACCATGGTAAACCCCTCCTGTGCAATGAGCATTAATGTCATGCACGAGGCCACCCGGGCCCCAATAATAAATTTGCACTGGAACAGGGTAAGAGGATTTTCAATGGTGAAACCCATGCAAACAACCTAAATGTTCCCACGTGAGAATCACAGCTTCATTCGTTTGCCCATGACCATAGCCATTGCAAGAGGGCCCCTTGACGAACGAAATCGACAACATCTGAAGTATGAGGTTCCAACAAAGAAATTGCTTCGCTCAGACCAGTGCCTGCACAGGAGATCCCTACTGCAAGGGCCGCACCATACCGGACATATGGATTATAAGACTCCGAGAGAAGAGAAACAATTCTTGGAGTCTGCAAGTTTTAAGATAGAAAAAGAAAAAAAGGTCAGAAATAGAATTGAGAGAGCCTGGGTTTCTTATGCCTATGGTTTGGGCCGAGTCGTGATTTCAAACTCAATTTGAAAATGGGTAAGGTCCCTGACCAGGTTCGTCAAAATTTTCTACTGAGGCCTGCCGGAACCCAGGTATTGACAAGCAGGACTATGCTTGACACTTTGAAGATCAAATTAATGAACAGGCTGGAACTGAGCCTGACTTTAGGCTGACTGTACAATTGGCAATCAATAATTATGTGTTTTCTAGTATCTGGTACAGAGCCAATTTCTGATCCGAGAAAGAAAAGATATTCATCGCGACAAAGCGGCAACATGTTAAGAGAAGCCCCCCAATATCGAAGCCATGTGTTCGAAAAAAAAAAAAATTTATTTCAATAAAAAGAGCAAGTAGTAAGTACTAAGCTTCCATTACAGAATATTCATTCCAGCTAACTGATTCAGATTCTTAATTCCTTGTTAGGTCCAAAATTCCACAAAAATACTGAAGATCAAACAAATCTAACTCCACTTTCAGTTATCACTTATCATTTATATGTTTCTGCCATTTCAATTGTTGCCCAAAACAGGCGAGCCATTTGGTGATCGGCCATTCTCATTGGAAAACCTTTGGAATGCCTGGAGTTATTTTACTGGAATGCCTCTCCCCATAAGAAATTCATCTAAACTGATAAAAAGAAAGAAAGAAAAAGAAAAACAAATGGATAGTCTAAGGTTGTGTAAACAGAGCATTGCTAATTCCCTTTGGTGTGGTAAGCATTAGCTCCCCTCTGTCCTCCATTTTTTCCTTTGGTGTGGCCTGAGTCACAGATCAGGCTGGATTTTGAAATCTATGCCACATGCAGTTGGGAGAACTAGCTGTGCAGTTTAGATTACACTTGCACATAATGGTGGGCCCCACACAGCTCAGTAACTCCCTGTACATTCAAACCCATGTGAACAAAACCTGAGGTGGAGAAGGTTGTGTAAACAGAGCATTGCTAATTCCCAGGCAGATTTAGGTTGCTAATACCACATGCAACCACACATGCCCATGTAGAACATGTGTAGAGCATTGCTAATTCCAAGAAAGATTTTAAGTTGCAAATACCACATGCAGGCATGCATGCTCATAGAGAACAAGCTTTACATAAAATTGGAAAGGATGCTCACCTATTGTCTCAAAAATAATGTCTATCTAGTTATCAGGTGGGCTGCAATACACATTGTTAACGGACAATAACACTTTCTTTTAGCCATTCACTTATTTTGGATGATGTGAACCACCTCCAAATTTCTTGATTTTTAGTAGACAGTCTAATTTTTTTAGCATACATGATGGTAAGGTTAGATCTTATACACTTTTCACATCAGAACAAGTACCTACATGGGA
>JAJHSJ010000004.1:36835600-37053991 GCA_021015155.1 Magnolia officinalis | reverse complement strand
TAGGTTTAGGTTTAGGGATTTGAGTTTAGGTTCTAGGTTTGGGATTATGTTATAGGTTTAGCTTTAGGTTTAAGTTATAGGCTTAGGTTATAGGTTATAAGTTATATGTTTTGATTCAGGTTTAGGAATTCGGGTTCGGGTTTAGGTTATAGGTTTTGGGATTTGAGAATAGTTTTAGGTTATAAGTATAGGTTTAGGTTAGGTTATAGGTTAAGGTTTAACGATTTGAGAATAGTTTTAGGTTATAAGTAAGGTTTTAGGTTTAGGTATAGGCTTAAGTTATAAGTTATAGGTTATATGTTTAGGTTAAGGTTTAGGAATTCGGGTTCGGGTTTGGGTTTGGATTCGGGTTTAGGTTATAGGTTTTGGGATTTGAGAATAGTTTTAGGTTATAAGTATAGGTTTAGGTTAGGTTATAGGTTAAGGTTTAATGATTTGAGAATAGTTTTAGGTTATAAGTAAGGTTTTAAGTTTAGGTATAGGCTTAAGTTATAGGTTATAGGTTATAGGTTATATGTTTAGGTTAAGGTTTAGGAATTCGGGTTCAGGTTTGAGTTTGGGTTCGGGTTTAGGTTATAGGTTTTGGTTTCGGTTTTGGTTTAGGTTATAGGTTTTGGTTTAAGTTAAGGTTTAGGTTTAGGTTATAGGTTATGGGATTTGACAATGGGTTCGGGTTTAGGTTATAGGTTTTGGTTTTGGTTATAGGTTTTGGTTACAGGTTTTGGGATTTGAGAATAGGTTTAGATTAAGTCATAAGTTTAGGTTTAGGAAATCGGGATCAGGTTCGGGTTCAGGTTAAGTCATAAGTTTAGGTTTAGGTTTAGGTTAGGGAGTTGAGATTAGGATTAGGTGTAGGTTTAGGTTTAGGGATTCTCTAATATTATCTACTATTGAACCTAGTATTATCTACTACATACTAGTAACATACAACCAATATTGGGGCACCATACCATAAGCTACAAGAATTTCATGTCCCCCTAAACAAGGTATCCTCCATTGATAACATATATAATATATATATATATATATATATATATATATATATATATATATATATAATATATAAGTATAAGTTTTTTATTTTCATTTACATTCCCAAATACATTCATCATCCATCCAAGAAAATTGAAACAAGTACGTCAATCTATCTTATCTTACCGATCGCCTTATATTTCTTTTCACCTTTGTAGCTCTCATATTTGTTGCAGCTGCTAGTTTACCATCAGTAGTCTCCCTAACCAAATCTTTGTGCAGTCCCTCCATTTGAAGCAGTGGCTGAAGTTACAAGAAGTAGGACTGATTAGTCTTTCCATGTTTTAAAAAAATCAAATTCTTTATTTTTGGCTGCAAGTCTACTTATAATTATCATTGGCTCTTAATCTATTTATAATGAAAATCTTAAATATCACCTGATAGCGCTCCTTTGATAAATGTCCTGTCTGGAACAAATAATTTGTTTTATCATAAATGTCCTGTTTGGAACAAATAATTTTTTGGTGGCACATATTAGAAAACAATGTTACTGTCAGCAATGTAACAAATATCATTCAGATTTTGAAATATTGCAAGAAATACATTTGTGGGCTGAATTTATTTGCGGGCTTGGGAGTTGGATTAGAGTGAATATACCTTTCAAAAAGAGGATCCAAAGGTTTATGCTGACTCAAATATGCTGACTCATATTCCCATTTTTCTATTTTTCAAAAGAATGAGTTTAGACTCCGAAAGCGTCGGCTCCAGCACTCGTACTTTCAGCCCAAACCCTAACCAAGAAGGACTCCAAAATTCATTCAAAATTATACATGGCAGAAACAGTAAGGATGATAAAAGGAGGGCATCATCATTCAAAACAAGAAATGACCCAATTCATCCAAGGCAGTTTGTATGAGTGAGGTCCATGGTTAGTGATCCAACAGTTGGATATGATTAGCCCCTCTTAACTCAACATGTCCCAAAAATCACCTAAGCTTTGATGGTCCTAACCATCACATATCTTTCCTTCTTTTACTCTTGAATGTTGAAAGCCATGTATTTCTTTCCTTAACCATCTACCAATCAGTGGGTCACGACTGTCCCACCAAGGAGATATTGTGGGCACAGTCCACCCACTTCGGTGTCCGTCAGATCAGTTGTCAAGAGCACTGACCATGGACCCCACTTGTACAAATGAAAATTGATGGAAGGCTAGAGCACTGACCATGGACCTCACTTGTACAAAGATTACAAGGCACAACAAAGAACAAGAAAATCAAAATTGATGATTGTAGATTAGTGAACAAGAAAAAAATAAAAAAAAGATCACCTTGGATTGTGAAAAAGACCCACTTGCATTAATAATGAGTTGGTCTTAAAATATTGACCTAAAAAGTTTGGAGGAAAAAGTAAAAGCTACAACCATGCTTGCATTAATAATGAAAATCATTTTCAGGCATACCTCAGATAATAAACCTCTGCATCCTTCAGCAAGAAGTGTAATTCGCCTTGCAGCATTACTTCATAAGTTCAATTTACTTCAGCTCAAGGGGCCACTAAAAGATCCGCATATAGAACAAATAAACAACAGAGAATGTGATGGCTATGTTCATACTCTCCCACACACATGACCAGTGTGTAAGATTTGGGCCATTCATCAGGTGGGCCCTGCAGTATATGTGTAAGGACCAAAATAGGCTTGTCAAGTCATCACATGTACGACGTGTATGTAAAAAGTGGATAGTTAAAAGGCACTAGCCACAATTCGATGTAAATGTGTCCCGATTTACATGATGTGCCTATCTAGAAACCAAGAAAGGGGCATTGCTTCCGAGCATGCTCAAGTGGTTATTACTTATCCCGATTTACATGATGTGTCCCCAAACTAAATGCTAGCCTTGGTTATTACTTATCCTCAACCCTCGAAAGCCCTGACAACTTCAGCTTCTACCTCTATTGAAAATAGAAAGAAAGAACCCCAAATAAATCAAGCTTTATACCTCATTGCAGCTTTTCCAAAATAAAACCAAATCCTGTTAAAAATCCTTCCGTGACTAAAAAAAAAAAAAGGCACCCTTTTCCATTTCCATGCAAACCTGGATCTGTGGGCCTGTCTGACTTCAGCATGACATCATCAGTAAGCCCCACTTCAAGCTCTAGAGATCAGAAATCAACACCAAGCAGCTCGAAGCTGAAGGCATTAAAAAAAAGTTTCAAGAAAAAAAAATCAAGAGTTTTACAGAAACTCAAATGCAAGATACTAAAATTCAAGACTAGGGCCTCCTATATCAAATTCTACATCATTTCAGCTCCCAAAGAAGCAGTTTTCAAGAAATTGTATAGATAACAGGATAAGATATGCCACTCACCAAAAGGACATGAGAGCCCTTTATTTCCAGTCCATCAACAAGGGAGAGATCAAGGAATTAGACAAAGGAATACTTTCCAATCTGTTGTAGTTACAAACACCACAACAAACCAATTTCAGATATATACGAGACTCTAGAGGGAAGCAAATGTTGAATTATAGACCATTTTCACTTCCCGAAGAAGCGATTCAAAAAAAAATAATCTAAATTTACGATGAAAGTTCCTCGAATTCAGTGAGGCAAAGATGTCATAGTTTGGATGTATCAATCTTTAAGCACTTGAAAGAGGAGTCAAACTCTACATCATTTTCAGCTCTAAACGAAGTTATTTCAAGAAATTTGTGACATCACATGAAATCTCACAGATTCATGCAGATTCCATCCTGAAAGCTAATCATTTAAGCACTCTTTTAAAAGAACACAAATTCTTCACCATTTAAACCATTAGGAACCATTCAAAAGAATTTTTAACATCACATATGAAATCACAGTGACAAATCTCATTCTCACCTATTTTTCGGTTAGGAATTTCTCAAGGGATTTTCAGATTTTGAAGTTTTTCTCAGGGTATTTATTGGGAAAATCTCACTTAAAACATAAAATTTTAAAATATTTATGATAAATTAACATATCATTTTATTTATATGTATGTATGTATGTAATGATTATTTGAAAAAAAAAATCAAATAATTCCATTTAATATCATAATAAATTCGCTATAAAATAACAGAAATTAAAAACTGCCAAGATTTTGGTATCTCGTGATAATGACATGATAATATTTTTTTAATTTAATATTTCACAAAAAATTGCAAGATTTTAAAAAACTTGGCAATATTTGTCAGGGAGATGAGAATCTCTTAGATTCCTGGTAAGAACAAAAAGGTAAAATCTACCCTTTTCTAGAGCTAATCAATTCAGGAGCTCTCTTGATGGAAGAAGATGTTGAATTCTGCACCATTTTCCACTCAGGAATAATCAATTCAAAGACATTTCCAACATAAAAGATGCAATTCTCTCAGATTCTCGCAAAACAGAACCTCCAAGATCAATTCAAGGGATTGCACGCCATTTTCAGTTATAGAAAGTGATTCAAAGGAACTTTGCAACGTACATATGAAATCTCTCAAACTTTGCAGGAAAAAAAAAAACTCCACTTTCGGATCTAATCATTTCAAGAGCTCATTTGAAAGAAGAACTTGAATCCCACCTAATCCCTTCTAATCCCATTGCCCAAACACGCCCTAAATCCCCAAATCCCCAAATCCCAAAATCCCAAAATCCCCAAATCCCCAAATCCCTAAATCGATATTGAGATTGAGAGAGATTGAGAGAGAGAGAGAGAGATACCTCACTGTCGTGAATGACTTCAACCGAGCTCAGAGAGAGAGAGAGGGCGTGCGTGGGTAGGGCGTTAGGCAATGGACCGCAAAGACGGAGAGGGACGGGATGGGGAAAGGACGTACGAGAGAGAGAGAGATGAGGAGAGAGGACGAGAGAGGGAGGGGGAAGAGAGGGAGAGGGAGAGAGAGAGAGAGGAAGAGAGAGAGAGAGAGAGAGAGAGAGGACAGATGAGAGAGAGAGAGAGAGAGAGAGGGAGGAAGATGAGAGAGCTGGAGAATCGGGAGAGAGGAGAGAGGGAGAGGAGAGAGAGAGAGAGAGAGAGAGAGAGAGGAGAGCGAGAGAGAGAGAGAGAGAGAGAGAGAGAGAGCAGAGAGTGAAATGACGAAAAAATGGGCGCGGCTCTTTTTCGAGCGCGCGCCCAAACGGTGGTCAGTGCTCTGTGGGACCCACCATGATGTATGTGTTGCATCCATGCCGTCCATCTATTTTTAAAGATCATTTTATGATATGAGACCAAAAATGGGGTATATCCCAATCTCAAGTGGACCACATTACAGGAAACAGTGTTGAATAAGCATAACCATTAAAAATATTTTAGGGGCCATAGAAGTTTTAGATCAAGCTGATTTTTGTTTTTTCCCTTAATCTAGGCCTGTATGACCTAATCAACAGATTGGATGTCAAATAAATAGTACAGTGCACCTTAGGAGGATTTTAATGGTGGATATCTAATCACTATTGTTTTCATGTGGTGTGGTCCACCTGAGATTTCTATCCCTCTAATTTTTTGGATCAAGCCCTAAATTATCAGTAAAAATGGATGAACGGAATGGATGAAATACATATATCATGGTGGGGCCCACAGATGGCTGGTGGTAGGGGGAGTAGCCAATCTGTTTTCTGTGCTGGTCCACTAGAACTTTGGGTTTAACTCATTCTTTGGACATTGCCGTAAAATGATCTCTCCAAATGGATGGAAGGTGTGGATACAAAACATACATCATGGTGGGGCCCAAAAATGAGAGGTATATAAATCTCAGGTGGACCACACCACATGAAAACAATGGTGATTAGATATCCATCATTAAAATCCTCCTAAGGCCCACTTTACTATTTATTTAACATCCAATTTGTTTATTAGGTCTTTGTTGCCCAGCTCCTTTGGCCTAACCTCAGTCAACCTGATGCCAGACTTGACCTTGGGCCTACTTTGATTTATATATTGTATATCCATATGGTCCATTTGTTTTGCCAACTCATCGTAGGATATGAGCCCAAAAATGAATCATATTCAAATCTTAAGTAGACTACAACATAAAAAAAACAATGTTAATTGAACACCCACCATTAAAAACTTTATGGGCCCACCTTAGTGCCCACTGTAATATTTATTGTTATTCGACCTGTTGATTAGGTCAAACATAAAGGAAAATATAAATAAATAAATAATACAAATATCAACTTCATCCAAAATGTGGTGTGGTCCTAAATTGAGAGGTATATAAAGATCATTTTATGACTTGATCTCAAAATTGAGAAGTATATAAATCGATATCTCAGGTGCACCACACCACATGAAAACAATAGTGACTGGATATCCTTCATTAAAATCATCCTAAGGCCCACTGTACTGTTTATTTGACATCCAATATGTTGATTAGGTCATACATGGCCAATTGAAGGGGAAAAACAAAAATCAGCTTGATCAAAACTTTTATGGCCCCAAAATGTTTTTTAATGGTTGACACTCATTCAACACTATTTCTTGGAATGTGGTCCACTTCCGATTTGGATATATCTCATTTTTGGTCCTATACCGTAAGATTATCTTTAAAAATAGATAGACGACATGGATTAAACACATACATCATGGTAGGGCTCACAGAGCACCAACCACCAGCCATTGGATGGTGTCAGGGGGAGTAGTTAATCCGTTCCCCTTATTTGAAGTGTGGTCCATTTAATCTTTGGATATGATTCATTTTTTGGATAAGTTTTTAAAATTATCTTGAAAAATAGATGAACGATGTGGGTTGATCCCAAATTTTCGGTAAATTAAAAACTCAAGTGTACCATGCCACACCAAACAGTGTGGAATAATGATTTCCACCGTTGATACCTTCCTTGGGCCCACAGTAATGTTTATTTGACATCCAACATGTTCATAATATTAAAAAGATATAAATGAAGAGATATCTCATAACCTAAAGGGGACACATCAAATCCACAGTGTTGATGTTCGACACACATCATGATGGGGCCCAAAAAACTTACTAACATCAATTCTTAGGTTCTCATGAGGTCAGTAAGTTGGGTCACAATTTTGACCAGAATATTTGGCCCATTTTACATGTCAGGTCCATTCACTCTATTTTACTGATCATTACCCTCAATTTGACTAATTACTCACCCCGATCATGCTGCACATGAGAAAGATATTGGGCAAACAAGATTGATCAACAATTTGAGTGAATTTTGATTTAAGCATCTGAAGTTATTTACTCTTCAATCTGGACTGATCAGATTGTCCAAAAACGGTTAAAGGTTGTTCATAATATCAAAAATATATGAATGAATAGAAAACACAAACATCAGCTTGATCCAAAACTTCTATGACCTCCAAGAAACTTTAAATGGTAGAGGTTGAATAACACTATTTCCTGTGGTGTGGTCCACCTGAGCTTTGGATATCCTTCCTTTTTGTTCTTTAGACGTCAAATTATCTATTAACATGGATGAATGGAGTGGATAAAATAAATAAATAACAGTGGACCCCATAGAGTTTAATTACTCTGGTAAGGGTAACGAGTAATTCACTTAAATGTAGTAGAGAAGGGTTTCCTTAAATCTTTCATAATCATATATTGGGCCTGCCTAAATGTGATTCACATATCCTGTATTGAGGAAGGGTTTTCTTAAAACATTCTTTTTGACCAAGGTATTGAGGAACTTTGATTTGCACTCCTCTTTCTTAAACATGTATATTTTTTCTTAACCTTGAGTTGCACTCTTTTTCTTCTTCTTCTTCTTCTTCTTCTTCTTCTTTTTCTTTTTCTTTTTTCTTTTCACGTTTACATGTTTTAATCCTACCTTGTGTATTGTAGGCCACATCCATTCAATTTGGTATAGATCCTTTTTTTTTTTTAAATTTTTCTTGTCAAAATACAAAATCTAGGTTTCTTTTTTTAAAAAAATATATTTTTTACAATTTGTTAATTTTTTCACAATTTTGTTTAATTTTTAAAATTTTCTTTTTCAAAATATCATTTTTTAAATAACATTTTTGTTATATAACTTTTTTTTTTTTTTTCAAAATACAAAATCTAGTTTTCTTTTTAAAATATATATATTTTTATAATTCGTCAATTTTTTCACAATTTTGTTTAATTTTTTAAATTTTCTTTTTCAAAATATCATTTTTTAAATATCACTTTTGTTATAAACTTTTTAATTTTTCTTTTCAAAATATAAAATCTAGTTTTCTTTTTTAAAATATATATCTTTTTTACAGTTTGTCAATTTTTTTCACAATTTTGTTTAATTTTTTAAATTTTCTTTTTCAAAATATCATTTTTTAAATATCACTTCTATTATATTACTTTTTAAATTTTCTTTTCAAAATAGAAAATCTAGCTTCCTTTTTTAAAAAATATATTTTTTTTTTTATAATTTGTCAATTTTTTCACAATTTTGTTTAATTTTTAAAATTTTCTTTTTCAAAATATCATTTTCTTATCGAATTTTCTCTTTTCAAAATTATCAACAATATTCAAAGTTCTTAATTTTTATTTCAAAATGTAGTTTTTTTTATAAAATTACACTTTTTTTCAAAATCTAAATTTTTTTCTTAAACATTGTTAGTTATTTTTCTAAGCTTTTAAACTTTTTTTTTCGAAATTCATAAATTTTTTTGTTCTTAATTTTTGACTTGAGCATTAGAGACGGTCTACGACCGTCTCTAATACAGATGGTCTTTAACAGGCTGAAATAACCACTATGAGACGGCTAAGGACCGTCTCTAATAGAGACGGTCTTTGACAGTCTCAAACGGGGCCTACTTGGCATTTGCATTGTACTTATGAACCAATAAAAGACGGACGATGACCATCTATAATTAAGACGGTTCTTGGCAGTCTCATATTACTAATAAAAGACGGTCAAAGACCGTCTCTAATAGAGACGGTCCTTGACAGTCTCAAATGGAGACAGCTAAGAACCGTCCCTATTTCAGACGATTTTTGGCAGTCTTAACTTATAGGGAAAGACGGCTAATGACCGTCTCTAATTGAGACGGTTCTTGACAGTCTCAGATTACCAGTAAGAGACGGCCAATGACCGTCTCTAATACGGACGGTCTTTGACTGTCTCAAAATTTCGCATATAAGACGGTTAGAGACCGTCTCTTATTCCAGACGGTCAATGGCCGTCTTTTATCCACTGTTAACGACGGTTTTTGACCATCTTAAATGATTTGTAGACGTTAAAATTTTTAAGACAATATTAAGAACGGTCAAGGGCCGTCTAAAAGTTTAGAGACGGTTTACGGCCGTCTCTAAAGTGTCTTTAAACCAAGCAATTTTAGAGACGGTCCAGAACCGTCTCTAAATCCGTCATTTTTTTTCCATTTTTCACGTAGTGTAATAGCTACCCTTCACTCTATGATTGTTGAGAACCTAGAATGGTTAGATCCCCAAGTTTGAATAACTTAGAGACTTTCTGATGTAGCTCCCTATCATTGAAATTGAGAGGTTGCATGGTATTCCATTTACGATCATTTCTGATACAGGATTCGAGGTTCAGTAGAGTCACCATATCGTTGATGAGGCGTCCAGAGAGGACGAGGTTGAGATTGGAGAGCGCTATCTTCATCCTTTTGTAGATTAATTGTACCCTAACAAACATACAAGATGATGTTTTCTCTTCCCTTGTCTGTTCTGTAAATTTTGAGGACGAAATTTTTATTAGGAGGGGAGAGCTGTGAGACACGTGTCTTAAACTGTATCGTTCCGTAGGCTTCCGCAGTCCTTCCGGTCGAATTCCAGCGACCAACGACGTATAGATAGCATTTGCGCGTGACCTTGAGTGTCATCCTATAATTTCGAGTCGACTTGACCTAAGACCTATGTCATTGCAACCGCATCGTCGCTGCGATTCCAACGCCGTGTCTCGTGTGCCAATCCGACGGGTAGATCAAAAGATGTACCGTTTATAATATTTGAGCCATTGATTCATGTGGGGTCCAGTTTGAGGGGGTGCACATGTTCCCCTAGGTGGACCCGCTTTAGGAACACCATTTCCCATGAGAGCTTTAGTTAACTCTCTCTTACAAGTCATTATGAGGTTCTCTTCCCTATGCTCTTACAACCTATTATTACCCTCCTACAAACCCATCCTTTCACTCTCTCTCATCTCTCTACTCTCTCTCTCTCTCTCTCTCTCTCTTCTTCATTTTTCCTCCCTTAGAAAGAGAGAGCTCCCAACATCCATGAGAGCTCTCTATTTCTAACCCTTTTGCAAGCTCTCCACCCCCAAATCCAACCCTCCAAAATCAATCCTGACCATTGAATCTTGTTCCTTTGGAGCTCTAGATGTAAGACCCGTATCCTAGTTCGTACTGTTCCGATGAATCCTGCGATTATTTCCGTCAAAGTCCGACAATCCGCGACCGATAATCGACGTTGCGATCGATCGTAAGTCGTATCCTTTAGATTCGAGTCGGTTTAATCCGAGACCTGTATCAGTGCGACCGCACCGTCGCTGCGGTTCCAACACCGCGTCTCGTGCGTCAATCCGACGCTTAGATCATAAGATGTGGACCGTGCATTATAATGACCGTGGACCGCACATTACAGGACCCACCTATCCCATGTGGCACCAATCCCTAGGTAATTATGAGGGTGATGGATGACATCACCCTAGTTATGGTCACCCTACCCTAGCTATAGTCACCCTAGCCTAGCTATAGCCACCCTACCCTTAGCCCTTCTTACAAGCACTTATGGCTAGCCACCCTACCCCTAGCCCTTCTTACAAGCATTTAATGCTAGCCACCCTCTCTTACAAGTCATCATTGCCTACCTAAGCTACTCTCCCTCTCTCTTATCTCTCCCTCCCTCTCCTTTATTTCTCATTCCTTCATTTTCAAAGCAACAAAAAAAAATCCCACGTCCATGATTTTTTTAGTGTGAGAAAGAGTGTTGTATGACCCACCTTTTCATCACAAAAACCTATCATCCAAGCCATCCATTTCCTATCTCCACCATCAAAGAGGAGCACAAGGGGGGTAGCGTTTCAACGGACAGAAGAGATCAACCGGTGGGTGCTTCTATAGGTGTAGATTTCTTGTTTTGATGATGGGCCAAGTGAGGCCTACCGATCAATGGTATGGATCTCATTTTGGACCCTAAATGTGGCCAATGGTCCACTTTGATTTCAAGATCAATCCATGATGGGGCCATTCTCCATGGACCCCATCATGATGTTTACTTTCCTTGCATAACATGGCCATTTAGACCATCCATTTCGGTGGAGAAAGGATCTCCACCGTTGATTTTGATCGGTGAGCCCATATGAAATGGAACCCACTTAATGTATATTGTAAATCATGTAACGGAGGGCCCATAGTAGCGGGGCCCCTCTACCACACGTTTATCTTTCTCTCTCTCCCTCTTTCTTTCTTTTTGTGTGTGCATGAGATGATATGGCCTTGTGGCCCACCCGGATGGACCCCACCATGAATCATGTATTTTATCCAAGTCATCTAAGGTGGGGCCCACTTTACATATATATTGTAACCACACCACATCCCCATGTGGTGGCCCACCTAGGAAGGGCCCACCTCAAAGGCGTTGCCCGCCCAAACAAACAAAAAAAAAAGGAAGAAGAAAAGAGAGTCCAGGGACTCTCTGGACGTTTTAAAACCAAATACAAATATCAGCCTTTTCTAAGGCATTGGAAGTGGGTGCTCATGTAGGCCCCACCTTGATGTATGTAGATGGTCCACGCCGTCCATTCTATTCTCCCGCCCATTTTAGGCGTTGAGTCAAAAGATGAGGCTGATCCGATAATCGAGTGGGCCTTACCATAGGAAACAGTGGTTTTTGCCGTTAAAACTTTGGAAAATGATTGCTGGGGTCCACGTGGAGCTTGGACCCACATTAAATTTAGTTTGGACGCTTACTTTTGTGGGACACATACAATGGACGGGGTGGATCTGGTTAATGTGAGTCCCACCTAGGGTAACAAAATTTTTTACATTTGAGAAAAAGGTGGCAGGAACCTTGCTGCCATGACGTAACAAAAAAGGTGGTCCCCAGTGGCCCTAGTTGTGGACCCCACCATGATGTATATTTTGTATTCACGCCGTCCATGAGGTGGACCACCCCCTGAGGTGGGTCCCCTCCACAAATAAGCTCGATCCAACGCTCAGGTGGCCCACACCAGAGAAAACAGTGTGAATTGAACATATACCATTGAAACCCACTTTGGGTCCACAGAAGTTTTGGATCAAGCTGAAATTTGTTTTCACCCTCCATCTGGGTCTGTGTGACCTTGTGGGAAGGTTGGATGGAAAATAAACATTACGGTGGGCCCCACATGGGACCCACAATGATGCATGTGTTTATTACCACCGTCCGCCTGGACGGTGGTACCCACTGTGATGTTTTTGTTTCAAAACCCACCGTCCAGGGGACGGTGGGTGTGTGGGGTGTGCAGGTGTGTGTGCATACGTGTGGGGGTGTGCACATGTGTGTGCATACGTGTGTGAGTGTATGTGTGTGTGTGTGTGTGTATATATATATATATATATATATATATATATATATTATATTTTATACAATATATTTGATGGTGGGCCTCTATAGGCCTTACCACGATGCATGTGTTGCATCCAACCCGTCCACCCATTCTGAAAGCTCATTTTATGCCATGAATTACAGAATGAATTAGATCCATAGTTCATTGGACCCACCCTTGATGCATGTGTTGTTTCCAAACGGTCCAACCATTTGGCGAGCTTGTCTAAAAGGGGCTTGAGACTAAAAATAAGATAGATCTATAGTTCAAATGGGCCCACCTTGGTATATATCTAAGGCCATAGTATTAGGCCCATATTAATGTATTTGTGGCCATTGTTGAGGCCCACCTTGATGTATGTAGGCCCATATGAGACGGCCCATTTGATGTATCTAACGACTATGGGTCGAGGCCTAATAAGATGTATATTGGTCCATTGCAATGTATGATTTCCTATGGTTTGTGTAATGATACTTTATGGCGGGCTATGCCTTGGGAACAATGTTGGTTTGACGTCCACATTGTAAGGATAATGTTGGTTAAATGTCTGCATTGTCACACTCCTTAAGGCCCACTGATAAGTCCATATTTGTACTCTACAGTCTGTTTAGGCCCATCTTCACTTTGAGCAACGTCCATTATCATACCATAAGTATAGTGCTGCCCCATGATTCATGATCATACGCATCATATGCATGCTTGAGATGAGTGATGACTAATCATAGCATATGCCTTTGGGTAGACTGTTACGGGCTCCCTAATAGGCGGAGTTATCCTACATGAGCTCGTACTTCACGCAGGATGATTGCATTTGTATGATTGTGATATGCCCTAGCGACATCAGGGCCATAGCCTCCACAGACACATCATGGGTGGCTGGATTGGATACCGAAAATGTTTGGTTCTAGCATACGGGCGCCATAAATGTCACTGGGTGAAAATCCCTAAACCCGATGGTACCAGAGGATGACTCCAACGTCGAGACCGAGTGGATGTACGAGCGCATGAGGGCCGAATACTAGGAGGCCGCGTCTCCCACTGTGTCGTGGTCGGTTGGAAAGGGGTGTGACCTTACCCGCCTGAGTGAGGGGGCAATTTCTAGGTTGAGTTTGACCAGCTTGAGGAATCGGTCCGCTATCGATGAGCTGGGCCCGATATTTGCAGGCAGATAGTGAGGTCTCTTCCACTCTCCCAGTTGTGCGTTCGGATAGGGGCGGCAAGCTGGCTTGAGTGTACTAGACCCCGGTGATTATCCAGACTGATAACTGTATTGACAGGAGGATTGACATGCTTGAGTTGCATTCTGCATCGCATGGCCTTGATATGGCCGATATCATTTATATTATGTACCGCATAGCCTTGGTACGGCTGACTGCATTCATGTACTCATTGGCTCGATTCTGCATTACTCTGACCCTGCATTCTGAGCACGCTCATATTGCGCACACACTTACACCACCCTCTAAGCTTCCATAAGCTTATGCACGATTGATGCGTGCAGGTGACGCCAGGTCGCAGCCGTAGTCTCGCCGCAGTTGGAGCGTGCAGTCGAGCTTTTGGAGTTTTTGTCATTTTCAGTATCTTGTATTTCTTTTTATACACCTTGTACTCAAAGTTTTTGATCATAGTGGATTTTGTGATGGTGTTCTTGTGGTTATTGTTCGTGGATTATGCTTGTGGTTATGCTCATTACGAATCAAATTGATCATTTGAAATCCTCCTTGTAGCATCCCAGGATCGGAACCTGGCGTATGGGCGCTGGGAGCCGAAAATGGGGTTCTACGGAGGCTGTCAGCGTCGGATTCGGCGATTGAGAATTTTGTGAGCCCGGTTTTCGAGTTTGGGGCGTGACACTAGATCACATTGGTGGAAGAAGAAGTCCAAGATCTAAGGTGGGTGCTTCTCTCTCTTTTTCATTTTTGTGTGATGTGTGGCCCACTTAGATGGACCCCACCTTAATGTATGTCTTCCCCAAACCGTCCAAGTCATGTGGACCCTACTTTATGGTGGTTGAAAACACAAGTATATGATTGATTCAAATCAAGTGAGCCACGTTCAAGTGGGACCCACCTTGATGAACGTGGGCCACATCATGCGGGACCCACCCTGATTCTATGTTTATCCATGCCGCCCAGCGTCCTTGGACGCTGGACGTGAGACCGTGAGTCGCTAAGAGGGAGTGCGTGTACTGACATGGGTGTGTACTAATAGCTAACAAAGTAGTAATAATAATAATATATATATTATATTTAAGTTTCTTTTTTTTTTTGGGTGAACCACTCATGTAGGCTCCACTTTGATGTACAGATCAAATCCATGCCATCCATTCCATTTCTCAGCTTATTCTAGGCGTTGAGCCGAAGAATGAAGTTGATCCTATTTTCTGGTGGGCCATACCATAGGAAATAGTGATGTTTACCGTTGAAACTCACCTTGATCGCTTTACTTGCTAAATAATACCGCATATTGGACTCATTTGGTCGGTCTTGAGCTGTAGAGTGCAATGGGTGGGGCGGATTTTGCTGATGAGGTCCCCACCTAACA
This sequence comes from Magnolia officinalis, assembly GCA_021015155.1. NCBI lineage: Eukaryota > Viridiplantae > Streptophyta > Magnoliopsida > Magnoliales > Magnoliaceae > Magnolia > Magnolia officinalis. The sequence continues at coordinate 37,038,965 of JAJHSJ010000004.1, read as the reverse complement.
AATTCCTCGGAAAAACTATTTTAAAAAATTAAAAAATTAAAAACAAACAGTAGCAACGTCTGCTGCTGCTGATAAAGGACGCCAACGGCGTCAGCGCTGTTGAGCCGAGGATGGATGCGGGCAGGGTCCCACGGCCCCCAGCAGTGGGCCCCACCATGATGCGTGTTATGTATCCACTCCGTCCATTCTGTGGACCCTTAGGGCAGCGGGCCATCCTCCAAAAATCAGGCCCATCCAAACCTCAGGTGGCCCACATCACAGGAAACAGTGGGGCTGACCCTCTACCATTGGAACCCTTTTTGGGTCCACAGAAGTTTTGGATCAACACGAAATTTGTTTTCCCTCTCCATCTAGGTCTACATGACCTTATGGACAAATTGGATGGCATATAAGCATTATGGTGGGCCCCACGTGGGACCCATAGCGATGTATGTGTCCCATTCTCACCGTCCACTAGCGGTGGACGGTGAACGCCCCAATGGTCTATGTGTTCTATCCACACCGTCTAGGGGATGGTGTGTGTGCATGCGTGTGTGTGCGTGTGTATGTTTGTACGTGTGTGTGTGTGTGTGTGTGTGTGTGTGTGTGTGTGTGTGTGTGTGTGTGTGTATATATATATATATATAAAATAGTATATTATGTATAATATTGTATATATATATATATATATATATATATATATATAATAGTATATTATGTATAATATTGTATATATATATATATGTAAATTATATATTATATACAGGATGGTGGGCCTTCAGTGGACCCCACCCTTGATGCATGTGTTACATCCAATCTGTCCAGTCACTTTGAAAGCTCATTTTATGGCATGGGCTAAAGAATGAGACAGATCTATAGTTCAAGTAGACCCCACCCTCGAAAATAGTGGAGACAGTGATTTTCACCGTTCAAAAATTTTAAGGGGCCACAGTATTTCCTTACTAAGCTAATATGTGTTTCCACTTCATTTATCCCTATGTTAGTTTATAAATAGGTTGGATCTCTAATACATTAAGGTGAGCCACACCTTGATGTATTTGTGGCCCGTTGCTTAGGCTCACCTTAATATATACATGGGACCCGTGTGATTAGGCCATCTTGATTTATTTGTGGCCGTCCATTGAGGCTCACCTTGGTACATGTATGAGGCCCACCTTTGTGAAAGAGGCTTGGCTGGTGTATGTTTACACTAGCTATATTGATGTTGTTTATATAATATAATAGCATATTATATTATTACATAATATATATATTGTCGGTGTATATCTTATGAGTCATCACGTGGGTTCCACCTCGATTTATGTATCTGATCTGCACCGTCCAGTGGTACTGGATGGTGGTCGCCACCTTGAGATGTGTTTTATCAACACCGTCCAACCCATGGACGATGGATGCGGATTAACTGGAGTACTTCACACCCGCTTGATAGCTAAGAAATTGATGTTAGCAGGTTCCGTGGAGCTCACTTGATTTATGCGATGTATTCCATGCCACTTATCTATTTTACATCCATGACCATCCATTAGTGCAGCCCATTGATGTAGCCCACTTGATGCATAATTGGCCCATTGATTCGGCCCATTTGAATTGGCCCATTTGACCCTGCCCATTTGAATCGGCCTATTTGATTGGCCCGCTCATGTCGGCCCATTTGATTGACTTAGCCCAAAGGATTGATTCGGCCCACCTATGATATATATTAAGCCCATGTGTGGGGCCCACTTATTGTGTATTCGAGGCCTATGAGCACGGTCCAATATGATGTATTTGGGGCCCATGGGTCAAGGCCCAACATGATGTATTTGGGGCCCATGGGTTGAGACCTACTAAGATATATTGGGGGCCCAGGTATGAGGCTCACTTGATTGTATTAGGCCCATGTGTAGGGCCCACCTATTGTGTGTTTTAAGCCCATGGTCTGTGGCCCATTGTAATGTATTCGGGGCCCATGGGACGTGACCCATCCGAGGTATTCGAGGTCCATGTGACGCGACCCACAGTGATGTGTATCAGGCTCTTGCGTGAGGCCATGGGCCTACTTTATGTTTGGCTCTATGTGAGCCACTCCTTAGGAGCAACGTTGGTTAAATGTCCACATTGATGGGCAATGATGGTTGAATGTCCACATTGTGACCTTCCCTTAGGCCATGTTAGGCCCATTCTCATCATTCCCTCAATGGGTTAACCCAAATAAGGGGGTCTCATTCGCTGTAGACAGATGACTCCGTGTTATCGGATTTGATATAACCACAGCTGAGTGCTGATCTTTATACCATAGTTGATCGGTTGATCATCTATGGACCCCGTTTTGTTTATCTGTTGATTGCCCATTGCGATTGACATGACCGATTTGCTGATTCTGATTATTGACCGATTCCGATTGTCATGACCGATTGTCGATTAGCGATCGAGGTCGTTTATCATGACCGATTGCCTATTCCAATTAACGTGACCAATTTGTCGATTCTGATTATTGACTGATCCCGATTGTAGTTGCGGCCTATTGTGATGAATTTATGGTCCTTGGGCAAGGCCCACTGTATTGTATATTAGGCCTTTGTGTGAGGTCGTCAGCCCATTATGTGTTTGGCCCTATGAGGGCCATTCCTTGAGGCAATGTTGGTTAGATGTCCACATTGTCGAGGCCGATTGTTGATGCCAGTTATTGATACTGATTATGAGTATGTTACAGCATAGCATCATAATACATACGCATCATCTGCATGTTTGTTATGAGATGTGATTGACCATTGCATATGCCATAGGGCAGGTTGTTCATAGGGCTCCCTGATAGGCGGAGTTGCCCCACATGAGAGCATGGCATGCACAGGATTGATGCATGATTGGACTGTGTGACCGATGCATCTCGCATTTGTGTGACATGACCACCATACGCCTTAGCGACATCAGGACCGTAGCCTCCACAGGTATTTCATGGATGGCCAGATGGGACACCGAAAATCTGTTCTACATGGGGTGCTATAGATATCCCTGGATAAAAGTCCCTAAACCCTCTTGGTTCCAGAGGTTACTCCAACGTTTATACCGAGTGCATGCATGAACGCATGCGGGCCGTATACCGTTAGGCCGCATCTCCCACTGTGTCGTGGTCGGTTGGAAGGGGGTGCGGCCTTAACTGCCCGAGAGGAGGGGGCAATACTAGGATGAGTCTGACTAGCTCAAGGAATGGGTCCGCTATTGACGAGCCGAGCTCGATATTGGCAGGCGGATAGTGAGGTCTCTTCCACTCACCTTGTTGCACGCGATGGGACGACAATCTAGTTTAGAGTGTAATAGACCTCGGTGATTTCCTAGAGAGGAACCGTATTGATATGTGTACTTATTGAGTAGGAGTTACATACTCTTGCATTCATTTCATTCACTATCCACTAGGGCTGGTGGTGCGCAACTAATTGTTGTGTACTTTCGCATGGGCAAGATTTCGGTTGGGCGCGCGAAAAACCTGAGATAAGGAGTTTACCATAGTGAGTCTGACTATCCAAATTTAGGTATGGGACTGGTTTGGATAGAAGTCCCTTATGATGGACCCCATAGCCTGCGATACTACGTACTATCATCCCGACTTCACTCCAGCATGGTCATTTCATTCGCACCGCATATTACATTGCATCCGCAGTACTTAGCTTTTTGGTTGCCATGTTTTTGTATTGATATGACTGTTAGCATTTATGCCTTACATCGCATAGCCTTTGTACGGCTAAAGGCACTCATAGACTTATCAGTATATTTTCGCTTATTCGATATTGTATGATTTATGGCATTGCATCCTCGGCATCTAATATTTGGCTTTCTTTAACTCCTCATTTGTATAGCTAATTTGCATTGAATACCCTGATATTGTATGACTCACGGACTGTCAGTATTTCCGCTTACTCTGATTACTCTGATTACTCTGATATTGCTTACTTGACACTTACCTTGTGCACATACTTTCACCACTTACTAAGCTTTCTATAAGCTTATGCACGATAGATGCGTGCAGGTGACGTTAGGTTGCAGTAGCATTGAGCTTGGAGCGTACAGTGGTCTTCTGGAGCTTGATTTTTGATTTATGTATTTCCCTTTCAGCATTGTACTCAATTGATTATATTAGTGGATATGTGATGATGTTGATGTTGCCTTTATGAATTGGGTAATCTCATGGTTATGCTTATTATGAGTTAAATGTACATTGGAAAATCCTCCTTGTAGGATCTCAGGATCGAAATCTGGCGTATGGACGCTAGGAGCCAAGAATGGGGTACTACGGAGGCTGTCGGCATCGGATTTGGCAATCGGAATTCCAGTGAATTTGATTTCTGGATTTGAGGCGTGACAATGAAGCTGTTAATTTCGTATGGATAACATTGGAGGGGCCTGGCCATTTGGACACGCCATGTTTATGTATTTGCTCAAAATTAATGGAGCAGACCCGGATGTGCGTCGGAGCTATCCGGATGAGAGGGGATCCCTGGAAGGTGGGAACCGCTATTATGACCATGATGAAGCTGTCCATTTCCTATGGACAGCATTGAAGGGGCCTGACCATTTGGACAGGCCGTGTTTATATCTATATTTGCAGGGACCACACCCTAACCTAAACCACACCCGAAACCTATAACTTATAACCTAAACCTATACTTATAACCTAAACCTATTCTCAAATCCCAAAACCTATAACCTAAATCTAAACCTAAACCTAAACATATAACCCATAACCTAAGCCTATACCTAAACCTAAACCTGTAACTTAAACCTAAACTTATAACCTATAACTTAAACCTATAACCTAAACCTAAACCTAAAACTCAAATGTAAACCCGATCTCGAACCCGAACACGATTTCCTAAACCTAAACCTTAACCTATTCTCAAATCCCTAACATAAACCTACACCTAATCCTAATCTAAACTCCCTAACCTAAATATAAACCTATACTTGAAAACCCAAACCTAAACCTAAATGTATTCTCAAGTCCCTAAATGTAAACCTACACCTAATCCTAATCTCAACTCCCTAACATAAACCTAAACCTAAACTTGAAAACCCAAACCTAAACCTGATCCCGAACCCGAACCCGATTTCCTAAACCTAAACCTTAACCTATTCTCAATTCCCTATAGCTATAACCTATAACCTACCTATAACCTTAACCTAAAACCTATACCATTTCCTAAACCTAAAACCTAAATGTGTTCTCAAATCCCTAAACCTAAACCTACACCTAATCCTAATCTCAACTCCCTAACCTAAACCTAAACCTAAACTTGAAAACCCAAACCTAAACCCGATCCCGAACCCGAACCAGATTTCCTAAACCTAAACCTTAACCTATCCTCAATTCCCTACAAGTATAACCTATAACCTACCTATAACCTAAACCTAAACGTAACCTAAATGTGTTCTCCAATCCCTAAACCTAAACCTACACCTAATGCTAATCTCAACTCCCTAACCTAAACCTAAACCTAAACTTGAAAACCCAAAGCAAAACCCGATCCCGAACCCGAACCCGATTTCCTAAACCTAAACCTTAACCTATTCTCAATTCCCTACAGCTATAACCTATAACCTACCTATAACCTAAACCTAAACGTAAACCTAAAACCTAAATGTGTTCTCCAATCCCTAATCCTAAACCTACACCTAATGTTAATCTCAACTTCCTAACCTAAACCTAAACTTGAAAACCCAAACCAAAACCTGATCCCGAACCCGAACCCGACTTCCTAAAGCTAAACCTTAACCGATTCTCAATTCCCTACAGCTATAACCTATAACTTACTTATAACCTAAACCTAAACCTAAAACCTAAATGTGTTGTCAAATCCCTAAACCTAAACCTACACCTAATGCTAATCTCAACTCTCTTACCTAAACCTAAAACTAAGCTTGAAAACCCAAACCAAAACCCGATCCCGAACCCGAACCCGATTTCCTAAACCTAAACCATAACCGATTCTCAATTCCCTGTTGCTATAACCTATAACCTACCTATAACCTAAAACTAAAACTTTAACCTAAAACCTAAATGTGTTCTCAAATCCTAAACCTAAACCCACACCTAATCCTATTCTCAGCTCCCTAACCTAAACCTAAACCTGAACTTGAAAACCCAAACCTAAACCCGATCCCGAACACGAACCCGAACCCAAACCCGATTTCCTAAACCTAAACCTTAACCTATTCTCAATTCCCTACAACTATAACCTATAACCTACCTATAACCTAAACCTAAACCTAAACCTAAAACCTAAATGTGTTCTCAAATCCCTAAACCTAAACCCACACCTAATCCTATTCTCAACTCCCTAACTTAAACCTAAACCTAAACTTGGAAACCCAAACCTAAACCCGATCCCGAACCCGAACCCGATTTCCTAAACCTAAACCTTAACCTATTCTCAGTTCCTTACAGCTATAACTTATAACCTGAACCTAAACCTAAACCTAAAACCTAAATGTGTTCTCAAATTCCTAAACCTAAACCTACACCTAATCCTAATCTCAACTCCCTAACCTAAACCTAAACCTAAACTTGAAAACCCAAACCTAAACTCGATCCTGAACCCGAACCCGATTTCCTAAACCTAAACCTTAACCTATTCTCACTTCCCTAAAGCTATAACCTATAACCTATAACCTTAACCTAAACCTAACTAAAACCTATAACCTTAACCTAAACCTAAAATCTAAACCTAAACCTAAACCAAAACCTATAACATACCTAAACTAAAACCTATATCCTAAATCTTAACCTATAACCTATAAGCTATAACCTAAACTTATAACCTTAACCTAAACCTAAACCTAAACCTATAACCTAAACCTATAAACTAAAAATTAAACTTAAACCTAAACTTAAAACCTAAATGTATTCTCAAATCCCTAAACCTAAACCTACACCTAATCCTGATCTCAACCGCCGAGCTGATATCGCAGAGAGAGAGGTTTAGTAGCTACAGGTCATCGTCAATAACATCAGAGAGCAGTTGGAGAGGAAGAGTGAGCAGCTAAAGAGGCAGATGGAGGAGCAGCAGAGGAGGATGGAGGAGCTGACGAGGCAGAGGGAGGAGCAGGAGAGGAGGAGGATGAAGGAGCAGGTGAGGCTAAGGGAGGAGCAGGAGAGGAGGATGGAGGAGTTGACGAGGCAGAGGGAGGAGCAGGAGAGGATGAGTATAGAGGAGCATGCGAGACTGAGAGAGGAGCAGGAGAGGAGGATGGAGGAGATGTGGGTGGAGCATGAGTGACGGATAGCGGATATGTTTTAGGCTCTCGCCGCACGCTTACCCATTGATGCCCCACCACCTCCACCTCCATCTTTGTGAGTTTTTGTATTTTATTTTTGATGTTAAACTTATCTGTATTTATGCATGATGTAGTTTATGTTTGGATGGATTTATTTATGTACTTTGGAGCTAAATGGATGTGAATGTGAATATGATGAAATATATTACATAACAGGTGTATATCAAGAAATATATTGTAATAGGTGTATATCAGGTGTATATCAAGAATTTTGTGTTGGAATATGGGGAAAAAAAAAAAAAAAAACTTTTACCTACGAAAATTTTTGTAGGTAAAAGTCTCATCAACGTTTTTACGTACGAAAATTTTCGCAAGTAAAAGTCTCATCCAAGTTTTTACCTATGAAAAGTTTCGTAGTTAAAACTCTCATCTATGTTTTTACCTACGAAAATATTCTTAGTTAAACGTTTTGTAAGTATTTTTACCTACGATATCATTCGTAGTTAAAAGTTTTTTATAATATTTTAGCTACGAAATTATTAGCAGGATAATGTTTGGTAAATATTTTTACCTATGCAGTAAATACCTTTTAGCTACGAAACTATTGGTAGGTAAAAAGTGTTTTCAATATTTTTAGTTACGAAAATATTCTTAGGTAAAAAGTCTTGTAACTATTTTTAGCTATAGTTTTAGCTACGAAATTGTTGGTAGGTAAAAAGTCTTGTAAAAGTGTATTTAGCTACGAAACTATTCGTAGGTAAAAAGTCTTGTAAATATTTTTAGCTACGAAATTATTGGTAGGTAAAACGTGTTTTAAATATTTTTTAGCTACGAAATTATTGGTAGGTAAAAAGTGTTTTAAATATTTTTAGCTATGAAATTGTTGGTAGGTAAAAAATCTTGTAAATATTTTTAGCTACGAAATTGTTGGTAGGTAAAAAGTGTTTTAAATATTTTTAGCTACGAAAATATTCGTAGGTTAAAAGTCTTTAAATATTTTTAGCTACGAAATTGTTGGTAGCCAAAAAGTCTTGTAAATATTTTTACCTATAAAAGTATTCGTAGGTAAAGAGTTTTGTCAATATTTTTACCAATGGAAATTAGCGTTGGTAAAATGTTTTGCCTATGAAAAATTTCGTTGGCAAAAGTCTTACCTTTGCCAACGAAAACTTTTTTCGTGGGTAAAAGGTGTTCCCCTCGGACTTTTAGCGAGGAATTTGCCAACGAAAATTTTCGCGGGTAAAACTTTTTGCCTACGAAATTTTTCATTGGTAAAAGTGGCTTTTCTTGTAGTGATACGTCATAGAAAGCATGATCAATACGTCCACAGATTGAATTCATCCAATGCAGTCTTTGTAATCTAACGTATTTTATCTAGGAGCTGTCGATATGTAATATCATCACTCACAACAAATCCTTTTGGGTCTCTACCATCGTAGGTAAACATTCTATTGTCATATAGGCTCTCTCCATCATAGTAGCATGGTATAGACCTCCGACCCATACTCTTCTAATATTGGTTAATCTGTGAATAAATTGAATGGGTACATCTTGTCATGAATGTATGATACTGGTTGTCGTCATAAATGGGTCGTGGTTATCATCCACGTTGGTTCGCGGTTGACATCCACAGTGGGTCATGGTTGACGACAAAATGGGTCGTGGTTGTAATGTTACAAGGATCATGCCTGCCACTTCCCTCTACAAGGACCAACTCATTTGGGTCGTGGTTGTCATGTTATATGGGTCATGGTTTTCATGTAAAATGGGTCGTGGTTGTCACGGTTTATGGGTCATCATTCTCATATTACATGGGTCGTGGTTGTCACGGTAGATCGTTGTTGGCAACAACGTTCTGCGATACATGTACAACAACGATCCATTGTTCATGAAAACCACGATCCGACATGGAATACAGCCACGATCCAGTATGCATGTGAACCACGATCATAGGACAGGGTCGTGGTTGTCATATAAAAGTGGTACTTGGGTTTCAAATTACTTTCATAAGCCAAACCGAACCAGAATGCTTATAGCAAGGCCCTAGTCATTTGGGTCGTGGTTGTCATGTAATATGGGTCATGGTTTTTATGTTAGACTGGTCGTGGTTGTCAATTGATACGGGTCGTGATTCTCATGTTACATGGGTCGTGGTTGTCACAGTACATGGATCTTGGTTGGCAGCCACATTCTACGACCCATATACAACAATGATTCAGTGTTCATGAAAGCCACGATCCAACATGGATGGCAACCACGATCCAATATGCATGTGAACCACGAACACCTGTCGTGGTTGTCATACACAATGGGTTCCAATCACGATCCATTATGGATGACAACCACGACCCATTGTTCGTCCTATCCACGACCCGTTCGGTAATAGCATCACATTCTTTTTTAGGAAATCGCATTCATCGAAAAACCAATAGTCGCACGACATTCTAATCACATTAACCACTTCTTCACTAGCCTTTAAAAGTGGTACTTGGGTTTCAAACTACTTCCACAAGCCAGTCCGAGGCAGAATCCTTACTGCAACACCTTAAGCAATCATGGATTTCTTTGCTCTTTCAATCAAAATAATGGAGGAGATATTCGAAGAAGGCATCAAGTCCTTCTCGCGTTGTTCCTTTATGGGTGATCCCTTCCCTTTCTTCAGGGATGTTGTTGATCTTCCTGAAGATCAACGGCCTCCAAAGGAAATTCTGAAGACCATTTCAAAACTCCGGCAGCTCGGATATAATTTCTCTGAGGAGGAGAGAGATATCGAGCAGTGTTGTTCCACTTAGCCTCATGACTAGGACTTTCATGAAAAAAGGCTGCACTGGATTGAGAGGTACGACGCGGCAAAGAAAGAGAAAGCTGATGCCGCTAAAAGATTTACAGACCTTAAATTGGCCCACCTGTAGCTCCCATCCAGTCACTCGTCTTCTTCCTTATCCTGTTATTCTTGTAATTAAACGAATGTTCACTTGTTGATTTTATAGTCATCTCATGGAGTTCACGTATAATATAATTTTTGGATGCAATAAAATGTCACATAGGGTCGTGATTGTCATGTGGTAAGGTCGTGGTTGTAAGAGCCGCGTTAAATTGCTAATTCTATCTTGCATCGTGATTGACATGTTATATGGGTCATGATTAACAACCACGAACCACTTGAAGGGTCGTGGTTTTCAATGAAAATGGGTCGTGGTTCACTGGGTAGTGAAACACGATCATTATAACATGACGACCACGATCCATCTGGCAAGACAACCACGACCCATGTAACATGATGACCAAAATCACGATCCTTATAACATGACAACCAAGATCCAATGTCAATGTGTTTGGGGACCGGGAACCACGATCCTTCATCTGGGTCGTGTTTTTGAATACGTGAAGGGTCGTGGTTGCCACTAAAGGTGGTGGAGGTTTGATTTCTTGGAGGGTGGAAGGTTTGAAAACGTGACATCATGATTTTTCTACTAGGGAAACTATCAATAGTGTACGTTTGATCGTGGTGTGCCCTACAGTAAGCTTCTTTCACATGACAAGAAGCTTCTAGACTCTGATCTTCCTTTACCTTATCAAAATGCCTAGAATAAAATAAAATAAAAAATATTGACCTTGTAGTGGACAAGAATTTCAGAAAAGAAGAAACAACGTCCCTCTCTGGAAGTTGGTCGTTGGATCTTCAGTTTCCTATGAAAACGACAGAAGAAGAAGAAGGTCTATAAAAGGTGCATGTGAAGGGCTACATTCGGACCTTCCAAACTCATATATTCTTCCATATTCTCCTGGGGAGAATGGATTGGCTACTCCCCCTGTCACTAGCCATGGGCCCAACCATGACGTATGTGTTACATCCATTCTGTTCATCTATTTTTACAATGAAAGCACGATCGTTCATCTGTTTTGACAGGTCATTTTAGAGCTTGATCCAAGAAATGAGAGGGATCATTTTCATGGTCTATGACGCTCATTCATCACTGTTTCCTGTGATGTGGTCCACTTTCTATTGAGATATAGCTCATTTTTGGTCTCATACCATAAAATGATCTGGAAAAATATATGGATGGCATAGACGAAACAGATACATGGTGGTGGGTCCTTGCGACCGCCGAGCACCACCCATTGGCTGGTGCCCGGGGGAGTAGCCGATCCGTCCGTTTCTGGAGGGTTGCAACAACAGGTGACTTCTAATTCACTCCAAGACCGTACAAGTCCCGAACTAAGGTAAAGGGCATTTTCGTCCGAAACAAAATCCAAAAGATGTCAAAAGGCCCTTCTAAGGATATATGAAATGACGTAGCTTTCTAGGTAATTTGCCCAAACTTAGGTGAGTACGGCCAATTTCTCATTACTTAAATGCCAAGAGTGTAATTTCTAATTTCCTCACACCACCGCGTGAGAGAGTTTCCACCACGCTATGCCATGGAATCAAAGTCTTTCTCTTCTTTTTTTTTTCTTCTTCTTTTTTTTTTCTTCCAAAAGAAAAAAAAAAAAACAAAAACTGATATATTTCATTGAGAGAAGGGGTATACACCAGGCGCAGGAGACACGAGGCGAAAAAAGCTCGGGAAAACCTAGAGCACACCACTGGGACAATTCGGGAGCTCCCCCTCCCCTCCCCCCAAGGCCCCCTTATCATATGAAAGGGAAAACATAAGTGAAACTAAGATCTAAACATGCGCAGCGCGTCTAAACCAGTCCTATCAAGAAGCAGTTCTCCACACGTAATCCTAGGGAGGTTGGCTGTAGTGTGAAAAATCCTCTGAGACTGATTCAAACTTCTCTAGTGGGCCAGGCTGTCAGCTACCTTATTAGCCTCTCCAGGAGAAAACTTGATAGAGATGGACTGCGATGCCCTGAGGGAGTGGAACCGGTGTTTCCAATAGAACGCCATCCAAGGAACTGAATCAAAGTCTTTCGCTACTTATAAATTCGTACCCCGTGAGTAAAAGTCACGCTGCACATATACTTGAAATCGATGTCGACTGAAATTCATCCAGAAGTATCCATTTCAATGACAGGCGATTATTCAAGGGCTTAGACTGTTCACATGCAAAGGATAAGAACCAAACGGCTAACTGTCCACATGCAAAGGATAAGAACCAAACGTGCACAGGAAAATAACAAAACAACCCCAAATGTAATAATATCGAGTCACATCATATAAAGGGTTTGTATCATTGAAAAATAGCCCGCGTCACCTCAGATGAAGGGTTTAGATAATATGGAAAGATAGCCCAAGCTGTAAAGGAATACTGCTGTAATAAGTTGGGATGTATTCTAGCAAACCTCACTTACTACTAAGCTTGCCTGGTGCTTTTATAGGACCGGAATCTTTAACACCACCTACCACCTTTTGTACGAAGGACGCTTGAGATCTTTGGAGCCCACCATGAGGACATCCAGTTCTTCTGTCGCCTTGTGTTCACTGAAATCACACCTAAAATTTTTAAATTCATGTGTGGCGGACAACTGATGGATAGAGTGGATTTCACACAAACATGGTCTGCAGGTTCAGGTATTGCATACGCTTATTACAACATATGCTGAACAAGTTTTCCCATGGTGACGGTTGTTGTACTCTATCTATGGTTATTTTGGAAAAAGCTAATAGAAAGGTGCCGTGTGTCATTACATGAAAAATAGGAGGTGAATGAAAAGATTTTCAAGATACTCGGACATACTTTTTACGAAATCATAACAGGTGTAAATCTATTTTTACATGTCAGCTAATGGCCAACGGAATGATATGGTTGAGTTATCTACAAGCTTAATGAGCGAAAAGAGAAATACAATTGAAGCAGTTCGAGATACAAAAGGCAACCAAAAGGAATAAAATTTGACTGACAGAAGAGAAACAATCACAAAAGAGAAACATAACAAAAGAAGGATATGGGAAAAGGCTTTTCGATTATTATAACCGTTACAATAATGAAAGAAGGATATGAAAGAATAAGCTATGTAACAGAGATATATAAGTAGCCGAAGAAATCAACATAGCAAAAGGACTATTCAACAATCACTAATTATTTACAAATCAAATAAATTTATTTTTTATCTCAACTTATTCTAGGAGTAGTGGTAATTAAGTAGCTGTAATTCTTAGTTGTAATATTTAGTTGTAATCCAAATTTACACTCATATGTTGAATTTGATCTCTATCTAATATCATGCAGTTCTTTCAAGATACGCATTCTTCTAATCGCTCTTAGTGATCGATTGTGAGTTTTTTTTTATTTTGTTTGAATACACTGGTATTCTAGAAGTCTTTTCTTGTATAAGGCATAAAGCAACCCATCTTCAGATACCCACCCTTTAATTATCGTCTCATCATTATAAAATTATGTAAGTGGTTGAATAAGTGATTAATCTTCGCAGAATCTAGTCATATATATTTATATTAGACGTATCTACTTATTTTAACACCTGGGATCGAAGTTGATCGATTTGTATGGAGCCACTTTATCAATTCTAGCACGCCCGCACATATTATATGTGACAGAAAACAAATTGGACCGCTAACAATAGTAAACGTAATTAAAGAATGCAGCATATTGGCATCTCCATTTCAAATGACAAAGCTACCCTAATCGCATCTGCTAAAATATGGGCAGCTGTATTTCAATATTAATTGTTACCGTACAAAGCTTTGTATGCAAACCGGCCTCTCTCTCCAGATAAAAAGCTAATAATCTGATAGGTACAATTGTCAAGGTTATGCTATATTTGTGCAGTAGCCCAAAAAAGCCGTGTCAGAAACATTCAAAATCAACCAATTGAATTGTGTTAGTGGCCCAAATCAACTACGAGCTATAAACAACGGTCATAGTCAAAGCCCCCACGGAACTAAATACCTGTTTAATTTTCTATTCATTAGCTCATGCATTCATTCTCTCTCTCAACAGAAATGTCCGTTACCTCTTCATTGCACTACAAACGTCTTGCTTTTCTCCTCTCCTTCGTTTTCTTATACCAACCAATGCTAATGGCCGCCCGCGACAACAACAATAAGTGGAAAACCAGGTCGGCAGGCACCATCGGCGCCATCATAGACTCCACAACTCGACCTGGAAGAGAAGAGAAGATTGCCATCGAGATGGCCATGAGAGACTTCTTCCGCTCCACGGGTTTTAAAGCAACAGTGTACATAAGAGATTCTAAAGGCGATCCGGTTCAGGCAGCCACCATCGGTACTCATGTTTTCTAGATTCATGAAATTTTCATTAAATCTTCTTTTAGTATTATTATTATTATTATTATTTCTTTAGCATGATTGTTGCTGATTCAAGGCATGCAAAAATGTAATGTACACATGATATGCGTGCATATCCAACATGTACACGTTGATAGATGGACGGATGGATCGATGGAGTCAGACAGTCCATCGAGTCGAGTTGGCTCAAAGAGTCGATTCAGAGAAAGCCCTAGAAAGAGCAAAGTTGTGATGATTAGTAATGCTTTTTTATATCAAAAATGTTTTATAAAATGTGATTGAAAACCTTCAGGAACTCGACACAACCTTTTTAAAAATAAATAAATAAATAAAAAATTAAAGATGCAATATATCCATTTCACAGCGAGATTACACCATCTATACAGCCTAAGATTCAGGCAGGCCCGAATGGCTTGAGCCCACCATTCGTAAGAAGCTAAGGAAAAGCCGGAAGTAATTAAAACAAACAAATCAGCCCTACTGTAGGCTTCCTAATCCAATTTTGTCTAAAAACAGAAAACCACGAATATTTGGGGGGAGATCTCCCATCGCTCTATACAGGCGGTCCACTTGACTGCCACTCCCCAACCGTGCCAGGCCTTCTGCAGTAGAGTTTGCCTCCCTAGGGGTGAGGGGTGTGGGCAATACGCACCTCCATATTGTGCATGAGGAACTCGACACAACTTTGAGTCTAAAAAAACTCAGAGAAACTCAAAGAATTGAAAGCAAAAATCTTGATGTAAACGGGTTATGAGTCGACTTGATTACAATCCAGTCGACTAGACAAATATCATATGTAAATGACACATATTTCTCGTGCACCCATTATTTCTCACCATTCAAAGATGCTTGGCTAGAATCTAACATCTTCCAATAATTTTATATTTGAAAAGTCCATTTGAGGAGCATGCAATCTTCTCTACCTCTTCCAAGTAGTTGTATGCAAGCATTTCTGCACGTGCCCATATATATATATATATATATATATATATATATATATATATATATAATGGATGGGCTGGATTTGCAAACCACATCTTGGTGGGCCCTAAAAAATGGTTATGAATGTTTTAATGGTGCACAGCCCCTCTCCACTTCTGTATGTGGTGTGGCCCACACAAGTCACGGATTGACTTGATTTTTGAGACCTAGGCCCACGATGGAATGGTGCATCTTAGTGATGGGGTAGATGGTTGAAACGCATCACGGTGGGGCCCACACAGCTCGACCTCATGGGAGCCCATTGTACCTTTTCCCATATATATATTCTTTTTATTATTCATATAGATTAAAAGTACAAAACTTTTTACAGGGTAAGATTCAGGCAGCCCAACAGTAAAAGTTGTGGGCCCACCTATCGTAAGAAGCTAATTAGGAAAGACAAGAAATAAAATTAGTTCTCCTGCAGGCTGTCCAACCCAACTCTGTCTAAGAACCATAGACCACGAATGGTAGGGGAGGTCACCCAACGATCAGTAAAGACGGTCCACTTAACCATCACTCCTCAACTGGACCAGGCCATCCGCAGCTGAGTTGTGTACGTACCCATATGTATTACTAGGAATGGGGTATTAATTAAGTTTCTGTCATCTCACGTAAAATTAAACAATCTAAACAAATCAAGAAAAATACTTTCTATAAAATTGTTTTGGGTCATACATCAACAATTCGTATCTTCTTACCAGCTTGATGAATTCATGGTTCATCTTGGACAATTCAGTAGTCGATCTAAGAGTTTGAGAGGATGATCAACTGCACTGGACTAAGACATGGCCTGGACTCTTATAGGAGGCAGCAATGCGGATTTTTCCACAACAGGCGAAAACCTAGAGTAGCGATTCAGGTCCAAGGTAGAAGGCACAACGTATCCATTCCATAGTAGATCCATTGCCAGATCAATTCATATTGGCACTGATTCGTTTAGAAAATGAGGTTTGAAGAACCTTGTGGTGCAATTTAGCATAAAATGGTAACTTCAACTCCATTAATAACCACTTATGATTATTTTATTTTATTTATTTATATTTTTTTTTCGGGTTTACGCCATGTTTCCTTGTGTGGATGCACATTAACAGTGGTTTTTTGTTTTGTTTTATTTTTTATGGTATAGGAAGTTGGTGTAAGCCATCACCTAGTATGCTGCGCGCGTGTAGCATGCACCGTATAGGATGTTTTTTTTTTTTTTTTGCATGTACCGTATAGGTAGTTCGAGGATGAAAATTTCATCAGTATGGTTGGACTGCATCTCCTCCATGGCGGCCCACCTCACCTAACACGGTGCGTCCTGACCATGGGGCCTACCTTGATGTATGTATTATGTATCACACCGTCTGTCCGTTTTGACAGCTCATTTTAGGGCATGAACCCAAAAATAAAGGAGATCCAAAGCCAGGTGGACCACACCATAAGAAACAGTGGTGATTGAATGCCCTCTATTAAAAAATTCCTAGCGCTCACCCGAAAGTTTATTTCCTGTCCAACCTATTGATAAGGTCAAGGGAGAAAACAAATATCAGCTTCATACAAAACTTTTGCGGCCCGCAAGAAGTTTTTAATAGTCAATCACCACTGTTTCATGTGGTGTGGTCCACCTGAGATCTGGATCTGCTACAGTTTTAAGTTCACGTTCTAAAATTAGCTGGCAAAATGGATGGATAGCACTAATATATATACAATATATACATCAAGGGGGGCCTCATCCGCTCCCCTCCATGGATACATGCGACGTGACTTGATGTGTTTGGTAGGGGCATTGCAGGAATAAATTATATAAAAGAGGGTTGCCAATTCCTTGAGAGAACACCGATCTCATGCATTCTACATTCACTCATTTCATGCGCTCGCATACAATTAAGTTATAGTGTTCCTAGTTGAATCGGTTCACTTGGACAGTTCAATCCGCCAATCCGAACAGTCCATTAAGTCAATTTGTTTTAGAGGAAAATTCTCATTTCTCATATAATGCTATACATCACCATGAACATTACGGGCTTCCACAAGGGGAAAAAGACCCCGAGGAAGGCTATCATAAGGCCTAAATCAGACAGCCTATCTATCGAGAACTATCTTAATTAAAACCCATCAGGGATTGTATAATGGAACCCAGCCTGATAAGAGAAATGACCTGAATTTGAGGAGGGAGGTCCGAAGCCTGCCAGACAAGAGAAATGACCTGAAGCTCACTCCCCAGGCAGGGCAACCCATCTGCCAGGGCATTCCATTCTCTCAGGACAGTCCATTAAGTCCTGAACACATTTCATGCGCTCTCGTACTGAAATTGCTCTGGTAAGATAATCGATGGCCTTTTTTTGTATCTATCCTTTTTCAAAGCAGCAGATGGCATGGTTACGATTGCCTAACAAAAATGATTCTTTAGAATTATAAGCAATCCATAATGGGCCCTAAAGATGGATGAAATTGCTGATTGGAACTATATATATATTAACACTATTTTGATCTTTCATATTAAAGGACATTGATCAAATGGTTAGTATTGGTTAAATCGGTGTGATTACTGCATGGTGGTACATGAAATTCGTGTTGGACCCAATGAACATCTAGATCAATGGATTGAACTGTCAAAGTGTTCCAATGCAACTAGGAGCACTATAACTTAATAGTGCTATGAGAGCAATGGAGCATTCTCCATACATATATATATATATATATATATATATATATATATGTTTTATCATTTTCTTTTTATTTTCTATCAAAGGATGCAGCTAATGCATGGAACTCTAACTGCAGCAATGGGCCTCATCAACGATCAGCACGTGCAAACAATCCTTGGCCTGCACACGTGGGAGGAGGCGATGTTTGTGGCCCATCTCGGTGCAAGATCCAACGTACCAATTCTTTCCTTAGCCGAGGATGCCCCACAATCACCCGCTCCCCAACCATTCCTAGTTCAAATGGCCCCAAATCACCGGTCCCAAATGCAAGCTGTGGCCGCCATCGTCGGCTCATGGGAGTGGCAGAGGGTGGTGGTCATCTACGAAGATTACAACTACGCCTCAGCCGGAGACATCGCCGACCTTGCCGATGCCCTCCGAGAAGTGAACTCCAAGATCGACTATCGATCAGTCTTCCCCTCGTTTGCCTCGCAATACAACTTAAGCATTGCGATTCGAGAAGAGCTGGAGTTCTTGAGGAGAATGCAATGTAGGGTGTTTATCGTCCACTCATCATTCACCTTCAGTGTCCGGTTATTTGCAGAGGCCAAGAACATGGGAATGATGGGAAAAGATTACGTGTGGATCACCACAGGCAGCATTACAAATCTCTTGAACACTGCCAACCTATCCATTATTTCTTCCATGCAAGGTGTCATCGGCGTGAGGAACTACTTCCCACAGACCAGTCGGCAATTTAGGGACTTCCGGATCCGATTCCGGCGACATTTCCATCAAAAATATCCCAGAGAAGATAACTTGGAACCCAGCATTTTTGGAGCCCGAGCATATGATGCTGCATGGGTTGTGGCTCAAGCCATGGAAGGGCTTGGAGAAGGATCTTTGGCAAAAAGTCAGTGGTCTAACAGTTCTTCAATGCTGACTGGTCTTAGGGTTTTTTCACAGGGTGAACGGTTGCTACGACGTGTCCTATTGAGTAATTCAAGTGGATTGAGCGGCCAGATCTGCCTCTTAAAGGGTAGATTGGTGCAAGCGGCCACTCTTGAAATTGTTAATGTAGTGGGTAGAAGTTACAGAGAGCTTGGATTTTGGTCACAACAATTTCATTCTTTAGAAGGCATTGATTACGAGGAGACCACAGCAGGCAATAAACATAGATCCATGCTATTCTTAGGTCATGTGTTTTGGCCTGGGGGCTCTTATGTGGCCCCTCGAGGATGGGCCACCCCGACAATCACAAAGCCTCTAAGGATCGGTGTTCCAGAAAAAAGTTCATTTAGCAAGTTTGTGCGGCCGACATTCAATGCTACTTCAAATGAAACAAAATTTGAAGGCTTCTCCATCGATGCTTTCAAGATTGTTGTGAAAAGCCTGCCGTATGATTTAACTTACGAGTTCGAAGCTTATAATGGCACATATGACTCTATGGTTGAGCAGGTTCATCTCAAGGTGAGTTGAGTAAATTAAGTTTATTTATTAATTTTACGAAAATAATTAGATAAACCTAACATATCATCAATCCATACAAAATATACAGTACTTAGACTTTGACGTGGCCTAGCTTTGTTCTCTTATCATCCTCGTTGGCTTTACAAATCTTGTTTTACCAATCAATCGTATATATCTAAGGTCCTATTTATTATATTATGAGATTTTGATTATCCATTGCAAAGAGTCTCATACAATATGTATGAGTGGTTTTGTTATTGTCCACCATCATCCCTTATTCTTTTGAATGACACATGAGATGCCCAATTATCGATTGGGATGATTCATTCAATACATTATATATTGTAATCAGCCTATGTAATAGTCTATTACATCGTGTCTGTTGTAGTTTTGTGCTCTCATTGCTAATCTCAAACTTAAAGAAAGGATCACAAGGATTACATCAGGTTGGAAGCTGTTGTCTAACCCATACCATAACTTATGTCATGAATCCAAATAATATGGCATTCTAAATGATCGTTGATAGAGTGGAACGGTGGAACAAGATTCACGTAGTCAACCCCAATTAATTGTTACAAGGCTTAAATGATGACAACGACAGCGATAATGATATTTTCCAACACAAACTCACAACTTTGTATTTCTTTGCATTTGATGGATCATATTTTAGAAACTCAAAAACTCAAGTCGGGTAGAGTCTCAGTGACTTAAGTCGAGTTTAGTCGAAATTCTCTGAGTTTTGTTGAGTCAAGTTGATTTATTTTATCGAGTCAAATTTTCTCCGAGTCTCGAGCACGTCATTACTAAATCAAGTGTTCTTGAGTCATGATGAAATCTGAGTCCAGTTGGGCCGAGTTGAGTTAAGCTTTTGAGAATTTTAAAACTATGTGCATGGATTTTTTTGAGCTTCCTAACAGTTTCTTCATGTATGTCATTGAGAAGACCTTTGATGCAGTAGTTGGGGATACGGCGATCGTGGCCCACCGTTGGAAGCACACCGAGTTCACTCATCCATATGCAGAATCAGGGGTTAAAATGTTAGTCCTTGTGGAACCAGAGGAATCAAGGGCCTGGATTTTCATGAAGCCGTTCACGCCGGGATTGTGGGCCCTAGTGGCCGTAGTGAATTTCTACAATGGAGTGGTGGTCTGGGTGATCGAACGCAACAGCGGCAATGAATATTTCAGGACCGGTTCGTTATGGTATCAAATCCGCTCTTCTGTTTGGTTCTCCTTCACCACACTCTTCGCAAGGCATGGTATGAAACTTTGCTTATTCGGGCTTGATCTGATAATCTAGGCCGTTCAAATAGTTGGGCCCTATGTAGATGAATCATCACCCAAAATCGTGACTAATCAGACTGTTATCTTAACCATATGATATTCCACTCACTGAATTTGGACCACTGGCAATTTTCTTTTAACTCTACATTTGATACTGCTATATTGACCGCTTGATGCAATTTTTGGGCCATTGTTCACATACATGTAGTGGATGGGCCATGATCTAAAACTACCCTGATCAAACAATCTGGATCATCGGATTTGTAGCAGCTGGCAAATGGATGGATAAATTATAAATAGGCAAGAGTCTACATTTATCAGGCTAAAATTGATTCAATGGTCAGGAATCCATCTCAAGAAGTGGCCCATTTTGCAGGGATTGAACTCCAGCGCAATCTAGCTCGAATGGCTATGGTGGTGTGGCTCTTGGTTGCACTTGTATTGACTTCAAGCTATGCGGCTGGCCTAACGACCATGCTTACGGTCCAACGGCTTGAACCACAGCCCATCAGCGTAGAGTCCTTGATCAGGTCCAGATCGATGGTTGGCTGTGATAGTGACTCGTTCGTGGTAAAGTACCTGGAAGGGTTGGGATTCGATCCCAAGAACATTAGGAAATACACCAATGGGGACATGGTATACCGTACGGCCCTCAAGACTAGAGAGATCGCAGCCGTCTTCCTGGAGTCCCCTTACGTGAAGTTATTTCTGGCCGCTAATTGCAAGGACTACACTACAGTGGGGCCCACCTTTGAGGTGGGGGGATTCGGCTTTGTAAGTACATGAAAATGTGTATGTAATGGAGTAGCTTGGACCACCCGAAATTGTAGTCCACAGGATCTCCAATGGACATGGACCCCACTCTCTCTGATCGGAACCATTCATCCTGTCCTACTGGCTGTGGAAGGTTCACAGAGCAAAATCCCACCTGGTAGCCAATCCCTTCTTTAAGCATATGGGCGCAGTTTTCAGTGGCCATTGGATGAATGGTTTTGATCATCGTAGGTGAGTGACCATCAGATCACTGTACAGGGAAGGGGGCCGAGGGCTACGATTTTGGATGGTGTCACGAACTTCTAAATTAATCTTAAAGTTGCACTGAAATTTCAATCCTAATCGTCTGATAAGTAGACCTTTGAACTACTGAATGTTGGCCATTGCCTGTTTTTGTAGTAGCCGTCCTTTTGATGATAAGGGCCAAACATTGGATGGCGAGGATCTTGCAACGGTGGCATGGTCCATCCATGTAGAGGCCCATCAGATCAATTCCTGGGAGAACATCTTAGATGGGCAAAGACACAACACTATACTGACTAAATGATCTTATCCGTCCAAATAGCCAGCTTGACCAATCTAAAGCAGCCTACATGACATGTTTAGGCTAATGGCCCACCAGTGATATGGCCGCTGATTTGAACAATTTCAATCCCTAGGCATGAATCCATGGGCTTGTTGGTGGAGAAGGCCCACCAAAAATCATGAATTTTTTTGAAGGATTATCATGAAATTAAAAGATATATTTGGTGCAAACAAACACACCCTCATACATATATACGATCCTTACTCTTGCTCCGGTGGTAGACTCCAAGGAGCTTGGACACTCGGTCAATGATTCGAGTATCCACTCACGCCTGGTGAAATCCCACTCAGGCGTGAGTGTGTGGGGGTGTGTTAAAAAATAAAAAAAAATAAAAAATCACCCTTACACCAAATGTCCACATATAATCTACATGTTTGATAGTTAGAAGATTGTTGAATTGATTCCTTTGATCAGCATGGAACTGAGTTCATGGACATGCCTCAGGTGTTTCCCAAGGGTTCATCTCTTGCGATTGACGTCTCCGAAGCGATCCTGAAAGTGCGGGAAAGCGGCCAAATACAAGAACTTGAAGATGGTTTGATGGCCTCATCAAAGTGTCCAAGTT
The DNA here is from genome assembly GCA_021015155.1 of Magnolia officinalis. Classification (NCBI taxonomy): domain Eukaryota; kingdom Viridiplantae; phylum Streptophyta; class Magnoliopsida; order Magnoliales; family Magnoliaceae; genus Magnolia; species Magnolia officinalis. The sequence goes on along the minus strand of JAJHSJ010000004.1, from coordinate 37,016,212 downwards.
CAGGATCCAACGGTGAGAATGGTAGCCTCACCCCAAGTAGCTTCTGCGGGCTCTTCGTGATCACGGTTGGGGTGTCCACGGTGGCCCTTGTACTCTTCTTCTTCCGTCAAGTTCATCAAAATTGGCAAGTTTTGCATGCATACATGAATATTCATGGACTCATATGGGCCCTTGCAGAGCGTTGGATGGAAGTGTTGCGCAGGTGTCCACGCAGGAACCCACTATATATGTATAATCTAGACCGTCGATTCAATGGCATTGAGTTAACCCAACACAGAAGGGAGTGAAACACTGGAAGATCTCTGTAAATTTGAATTGATTTTTGAGAGAAAATGACATAGTAAGCCTTTTTTTTTTTTTTGTAAGCATACAGATTTTTGAGAGGGAATGGTCCCATATATAGAAGATGGATGGAGCATCAGAATAATCCATGTTCTGAGCACTATCATAGATGATTCAGAATCCATAACTCAAGCTGGATGATAAATTCTGACTGTTGATATTTATAGACAAAATGGACCATTGAAAAGAGATTTTTGTATTGTTCACATTTAAAAATTTTAGAAACAAAAGAAAATAACTCAAGCATTCTCAATAATTTCATCACATTGTACAGTTATGCAAACTTCAACAAAATTTAAGAAAAAAAAATAGACAGTCACAATTATCAATAATCATTAATTTTAAAAAATTAAAAGTATAATAATCACCATCTAAATTAATCATCCTTGCCACTTCCCAAGTTACAATGACAAATGGTCACATACACATACAGTTCATGAATGTGAACTTTCACATACACCCCTTTCTTTCCCACTAATGTATCAAATATGTAGAATATCTGAGCCGTAGAATTGATGGCCCACACTAGGATGATCAGCTAATGCGAAATTCAGTCTGATCAATTCATTGAGATGACACACCATTGACAAATATTGAATCATGGCATTGGCCGTCCATTTAATTCAACATTGTTTCCTGCTTGATGGATGGATGGATTGGCTTGATTTTCACAATAGTTGATTATCATGGCGTAGACGACCTTTTTGATGGCTTGGATATCCTATACACATAACACGTTAGCGGAAAGAAAGGATTACCCATCAATTTTGTCTCCATTTTTTGGAAACAAAATGTAGAATTCACTGAAAATAATGAGTAAATTGAGATAACATCAACATCAGAGAGATACCCATGTGGCCATTGCTTGGTCCACAGAGAATTCAATAAGATCAAAGGTCTAAATCTCTTCAAATTCCCAACCGTAGATCTAAAACAAGCTCAGATGAAGAGTCCTCAATCTCTGTTGGGGCAAGCAAGTTCAAGTCCAAAACACAACCTTTTGTTGTGGAAGAACAACTCAAACCATGTTCATCCCCTTTCTCAAAATGGCACCTCTTATGTCCACCAAGGGCTTGACCACTGGAGAAAACCTTCAAACAAATGCTACACTTATGGCCCACCACCATATCAATCTTCTCTCCTCCAATCTCCTTGACCATCCCTTCTCCCCTATCATCACAGCCGTCTATGATGACACCATCATTGCCATTACCATCTCCATCTTCCTCTCCATTGCTCTTTGTATTAGCAAAACAACCTTTGATGTTCTTATGCGTAGCCCTATGGCCCCCCAGTGCTTGGTGGGACCCAAACACCCTTTTGCAACTCGAGCACTCGAATCGCCAATTCAGTGGGTACAAGTGGGCCATCCCAGATGGGTCCCCACCAATAGAGCCACCGGATTCAGGTGGGCCACGATCAGGACAGAAGTGTATCGCATCTCCTGCAGTGGGCCCATTTGCCAACATCACTAGACACGTGGCGATTTCGTGATCCATACTCGTCAACTCGTCGAGGCTAGAAGTAGATGGGCGATCGCTGGAGATGGGCTTACGGAAATTGGGCGGTGGATTGATACCGCGCCACTGGCGTTCTGGATGGCAACGCATGTGGCCGAACAAGGCCTTCCAGGACCAAAATCGCTTGCCACACTCACTACACGGGCGGGTGATCTTGGCCGCTGTGGGGTCTGGTTTCTTCACTCCTTTCGGTTTCAAGATCCCCATCCGATCGGATATCCGGCTGAGTTTGGACCGTTTCTTGCGACGGTGCTCACCGCCACCATTGTCGCCGATGATGTGGATCGGCACGATTTCTTGATTAGATGGAGTTGGGGAATTGGTAGGGTTCATGACTATGCAGTCTATCCTGCATGAGAATGGGAGTCTAAGAGCTTTTTGGTTGTATAAACGAATAACTTTTGAATTGAGAGCGGTTTTTTTTTAGTTACGTTCCTGACAGTTTCTTTCAATCCATCGCGAAACGATGTTATGGAGATATGATTAAATGATGATATTGTATTGTACGCCTCAAGAGCACATTATTTTCGTATACCACATTCAAGAGATTGGTAAACGTGGATTTTGAATATGTGATCGGAACTGTAAATAGAATGTAGATACAGTGGACACACTACAATTTAAAAATAAATCTGATTGAATAATCATAACCCTATGAACGGAAATACTTGTGTTTGTTGAATTTCAATCGTTGCTTGACTTTTTTTGGTCTATAGTGAAGTTCTAGTTTCAGGCAGGACGCTTTTTGAGTGTGTAGCGTCCTTATAACGGAAGCGGATTGGCTGGTGTACCAGACACCACCGACGTGGCTGATGTGTTGACGTCACTAACTTCTGTGGGTGCCATAATAAGGTATTAGTTATATCCAAACCGTCCATCCACTTGGTGAGCTCGTCCTAAGGCTTGAGACGAAAAATAAGACAGATAAAAATAAAAATGGACGACACTGTAAAAAGAAGTAGGGGATTGAACGCTTGCCATTGAAACCCTTTTGGGGGTCACAGAAATTTTGGATCAATATGATATTTGTTTTTTCTATTATTCCAAGTCTGTCTGACCTTATTAATAGATTGGATGGAAAATAAACGTTACAGTGGCCCTACGGAATGTTTTAACGGTGAGAACATTGTTCTACTGCTATTTGTCGTGTGATCTTCTTGTGCCTTGGAAATTACTCATTTTTGGGATCAAGATCTAAAAATGATCTCGCCAAATGGATGAATGGTGTAGATATGGTAAATACATAATTGTGGAGGCCATGTAACTTTGATATCCTTTGAACCATTCGCACAAATTGGAGCATGAGGAGCGTCAGCGCTCGTCTTCGCATGACACGGTACCCACACCAGTTAGGTTGGTGGTGTGTGGTGCACCAGCAAATCCGCGGTCCATCGGGTGAAAGATTGAGATCTTATCAACATGTGCCACGTGGAGGTTTTTGTGTGGAATGGATTCGGTGTACGGAAGTCTCACGTTTTGTCAAGTACAATCGCTCGTGTGAGATGGAGTACGCTTCAAGTAACACGTGACAGCAGGACATACCTGCTCAAGATCAAAAAGATCCATCAGCTAGGACCTAGGGTTGGCATGCACTGGCCTGAAAATCATGTGGATCCACTCAAGAGGCGGTCCCCACTTACTTTAGGGTACTCTGTACATTGACGAATCAGATCTCTCACACATATGCCATGTTCGCCCGTGCGAGTAAAGGTACGTGGCCATCCTTTTTCTAAGATAAACAAGATAAAACTTTTTAATTTCTATGCACGTGTCAGTTTAAGAGCTTACAATTAAACTGAAAATATGACACGTGGCATTCTGCTAACTGTCCATTTTTATCTCAGCACGTGGACTTCTAAAAGGAGAAAATAATAAGATCACGTGCTTTTAATTTTAATTTTAACTGTTAAGTTTTTTCATTCCAGGAGATCTATTACGGACTAAATTTTGGGCGTACCACCAACAAAAAATGTATCGATTGCTCATCTTGAATCAGGCGAACAAAATTAGCCATTTCTCAAGCTATCCAACCCCACTACGTGAAAAATGGGAAAAAAAAAAATGACGAATTTAGAGACGGTTTTGGACCGTCTCTAAAATTGCTTGGTTCAAAGACACTTTAGAGACGGCCGTAAACCGTCTCTAATAACAGGGGAGCTCTGTCGATGGTCCGAATTGGCAATGCATCTAACGGTCACTCCCATAGGAAGCCAGCCTGCCTAGGGGTGTGTGAGAAGGTAACCTCCATTCTAAGTAATAAAAATCAAGGTCCTAACCTGCCGTACCACATGAACCATGAAGGAGGAGATTGCTTAGAGAGGACTCCCACCATAGACTTAGAATCACTTGCCACTTCCACCTTGGTGAAGTCCAAATCCACACACCCGTAGAGACCCTTCATAATCACCTGATTTCGCCCTAGTATTGGAGCCAAAGTCGTACCATGATGAGAAAGTAAAAAGGAAGTCATTCGAGCTATTTCTACCAACTCCCCATAACCCCCTAGTCTCAGGGGCCCCGGTTTTCTAACGCAAATCCATCCATGTTTATCTTTACCCAGCCATGCTGTGGTCTGGCCCACTTGACCGTATAAGCCTTCCTCGTGTTAGACAACTGTGTTAGGGGCTTTGCACAAAACCTTAGGATCTAGCCTCCTAAAACAAACCAGAATTATGGAATAATAATGCAATGAACTAAATCAAAACATAAACCATACTACACCAGGGATTTTTACGTGGAAAACCCTCAAAGAGGTAAAAACCACAGGACCTTGTCTAGATCAACAATCCACTATAAAGCAGAACGTTACAAACGATCACAAGCACACACCGCTTGGATCAAACCTTCTTCACTCACGCAGGAATGGATGAACAATAAGAGAATAAAGAAAAACGGAGAGATCTCACCGATCACGAGGACGTGGAAGCGCTGAGATATGGTAGATCACCTCTACGAGCATAGCCTCCCTTCCACAAGCTTCCTCTCTCTCTCTCTCTCTCTCTCTCTCTCTCTCTCTCTCACACACACACACACACACACACACACACCTTTGATAACCCTAAGTCCTTTAGTAAACCCTTGCAAAGCTTTAGGAAACCCTAGAATACCCTGGAATCCACCCCAATCCCGGATACACCCCTTTTATATAAGAATAGAAAGAGGTATAACCCAAATAGAAAATAAAATTCGCAAAATCTGTGTTTCTGCAATCGCATCTGCGAAACTCGTCGATGATATCGAAGGTCTCTCGATAACAGCTTCGATATCATCTGAAGGTCTCTCGATGATATCGAGATGGAACCAAAAACTGTCTAGCGACCATAGGTGAAAATTCCAACAATTATCGATCCCATCGAGCCACTCTCGATGACAACCTCGATATCATCTAAAGGTCTCTCGATGATATCGACATGACCAAAAAACTGTCTAGCAACCAGCAGTGAAAAATCCTACAATTATCAATGATATCGAAACTTGTTCGATTTCATCGATCCCAACAATGAGGAGAAAATCCTCATCAAATCTCTCCCTTTTCGACTCAAGAGGAGTTTACCTTCTTCAAACCAGTCTAGTTTTTACAAACCTCAAACTTGCCCTTGAACAAATCCTTGGTTATCATGTTTGACTCATTATCATCTGTGTGGACCTTCTCAAGCTGTAACACCTTCTGTTCCAAAATATCCCTGATCCAGTGATACCAAACCTCTATGTGCTTCGACTTGGAGTGTTGACTTGGATTCTTGCTCAAGTGTATAGCACTTTGACTATCGCAATAGACCACGTGCTACTCCTGCTTCAGACTAAGTTCTTATAGGAACCTCTTCATCCAAAGCATCTCTTTACATGCCTCTGTGACTGCAATGTACTCGGCCTCTGTCGTTGACAATACTACGACCTTCTGTAGCTTGCTCTGCCAAGAAACCGCTCCCTTGTAAACGTGAACATGAACACTGATGTAGACTTCCTAAAGTTTATGTCACCTGCCATATCTGCATCTATGTAGCCCTCTAACACAGGTTTACCGTCACCATAGCATAGGCTCAACCTGGATGAGCCTCTTAGATACCGCAGTATCCACTTCACCGCTGCCTAATGCCATTTGCTAGGATTAACAAGATACCGGCTGACAACACCAACCGCATATGCTATGTCTGGGCGTGTACACACCATAGCATACATCAAACTACCTACTGCTGACGTGTAGGGTATCTTCTGCATCTCATCCACTTCTGCTTTCATCTTGGGACACTGCCTGTCGCTCAATCTGAAGTGACCATTCAGTGGAGTACTGATCGGCTTCGCTGCATTCATATTGAACCGCTCTAGGACTTTCTCAATATACCGCTCTTGTGATAGCCAAAGCTTTCTGCTACTTCTGTCACGGGTTATCTCCATTCCTTGGATCTGTCTAGCCGGACCCAAGTCTTTCATCGCAAAAGACTTGCCCAACTCCTGTTTCAGCCTATCGATCTTCTTGATGTCTTTTCCCATGATGAGCATGTCATCAACGTATAACAGCAGAACTAAGAAATCACCATCTGAGAACTTGCGCGTGAACACACAGTGGTCCGACTCCTTTCTGTCATACCCGTGCTTCAACATAAACGAGTCGAACTTCTTGTACCATTGTCGTGGAGCTTGTTTCAGCCCATACAATCTCTTCCATACACACCATATGCTCTTTGCCCTTGACTTCGAACCCCTCTGGTTGGTATATGTAGATCTCTTCTTCCAGGTCACCATAAAGAAAGGCAGTTTTAACATCTAACTGCTCTATCTCTAGATCCATGCTAGCCGCCGACCCAAGCAACACCCGTATGGATGTCATCTTCACCACTGGTGAGAATATCTCCTCAAAGTCTATGTCTTTCCTCTAACCAAACCCTTTCACCACAAGTCTGGCCTTGAACCTCGTCTGTGAATTCTTCTGCTCAATCTTCTTTTTGAATACCCACTTGTTGCTTAAAGCTTTCTTGCCCTTAGGCAGTTTCACCATGTCATAGGTGTGGTTCTTATGCAAGGATTTCATCTCCTCTTGCATAGCTTTCAACCACTCCCCCTTATGCTTGTCGACTAGGGCCTGAGAATAATCTTCTGGCTCTTCCCCATCAGTGAGCATAATGTACTCATGCGGCGAGTACCTCTTGGATGATTGTTTGTCCCTAGATGACCTCTTCACCTATGGCTCAACAGGTGGATCAAGTGGGGGCTGCTCCCCTGGTCCATCTTCTGGAGGAACTCCCTTGTCCTCTACAGCTTGCTGTACTCCCCCGTCATCAGGAACCACGGGAGGAGTAACCAGATCCATGTCCTCTAGCTCACCTGAACTGGCTGGTTCTTCTCTAGCTTACCAATGTCTTCGATACACTAATCTTCAAAGAAAACCACATCTCTGCTCCTGACGAGCTTCTTCTCAGTCGGATCCCACAATCTGTAACCGAATTTTTCATTACCGTACCCTAAGAACACACACTACCTGATCTTCATATCGAGCTTGGACCTCTCGTCCTTTGGTACGTGAACGGATGCCCTGCATCCAAACACCCTGAGATGACTGTACGGTGGATCATGTCCAGTCCACACCTTCTTAGGTACTTCTTCATTCAACAGGGCTGATGGAGACCTGTTTATCAAATACATCGTCGTGTATATTGCTTCTCCCCAAAAAGTCTTGGGCAACTTTGCATGGGATAACATGCATCTGATTCTCTCTACAATGGTGCGATTCATTCGCTCAACTACACCATTATGCTGGGGGGTCTTGGGAACCGTCTGTTCATGCCATATAGCCAAGGACTTACAATTCTCATGAAAGTTGTCAATGTATTCACCACCATTGTCAGTGCGGATGCACTTCAATGGTCTACCAGTCTCTCTCTCGGCCATAGCATGAAACAATTTAAACACACCAAAGACTCGTCCTTGGATTTCAAAGCATAAACCCAAACCCTCCTAGATGCATCATCTATAAAAGTGACAAAATACAATGCCCCACCCAAGGTTTTTGTCCTCATAGGACCACAAACATTAGAATAAACCAAATCTAATGCATACACTTTATTAACATGAGAAGCAGTTTTAACGAATGAAACTATATGTTGTTTCCCTGATAAACAATCAAGGCAGGTTTTGAGAGGTGTACCTGTCACGTCTGGAAGGAGCCGCTTCCTCGTTAATAGCTGAAGTTCTTTTTCACTCATGTGGCCTAGACGCTTGTGCCACATGTCAATAGCTGAATCTTCCGCTGCGTTCAATGCACCCTTGCACACACTGACACTTGCCTTGTAAAGGGTGCAACACTTCTTTCCTCTAACCACGATCAATGAACCTTTAATGAGCTTCCATCGTCCACCAGCAAACCAGCTTTCATAGTCATCATCATCCAACCTTCCCGTCGACATCAAGTTGAGGCAAAGGTCTAGGATATGTTTCACATCCCTAAGAACCAATGTGTAACCCACATCGGTCTTCACACAAATATCACCGACTCCCACTATTTTCGATATAACAGAATTTCTCATCTTCACAGTCCCATAGTCACTTGACTTGTAGCTTGTGAAGAAGTTCCTGCGTGGAGTCGCATAAAAAGAAACTCCCAAGTTTATCACCCAGTCAGTGTCCTGACTCGTAGCCATGAGACATATATCGTGATTTGCTGTAAGAATAACTACAACGTCGCCATCTGAAGCGACCGCAGTAGAGTCTGATTCATCTTCCTTCTCCTTTCCTTTTCCTTTCTTGTCGTCCTTCTTACCACGACATTCATGCTTGTAGTGGCCCTTCTTGCCATAATTCTAGCAATCAACATCTTTTCTGTTACTCGACTTGCCTCTTGATTTATCTCGGTCCTTCCCGCCCTTCCTATTCTTTCCTCTCCCCCGTTCCTATGTCACAAGGGCCTCTTGCTGAGTAGATCCCTGAGACTTCCTCCTTGTCTCCTCATTGAAGAGACAACTGGTTACCTGTTCCATGGATATCTTTCCATCTGGAGCGGAGTTACTTAGAGACACCACCAATGTCTCCCAACTGTCAGGCAATGAACTAAGCAATAGCAAAGCCTGTAATTCATCATCCAGGACCATCTTCATAGCGGAGAGCTGGTTCATTATATTTCTGACCTCATTCATGTGCTTGGCCACAGAACCACCATTCTTGAACTTGAATTCACAAGTCGCCTTATTAGAAAAATTTTATTACCGGCTGTCTTCCTCTCATACAGCCCTTGTAATTTCAGCCATAGGCTAATGGCTGAGGTCTCCGTAGACACATGGTGGAATACGGAATCGTCCAACCATTGTCTAATCAACCCCACCGCCTTCCGGTCCATCTTCTTCCAATCATCATCAGACATATCCTTGGATTTTGCTGATATGCCTAAAATTGCGGAATATATGTCCTTGCAATAAAGCAAGTCCTCCATCTTAGCCTTCCATATGGTCCAGTTAGAACCATTGAGGTTGATCATCCTTGATGAGCCACCTTCCATAATTCAAAACCGATCCTACCCGTTCAATGAACTTAGCTCTGATACCACTTTGTTGAGGGCCTTACACAAAACCTTAGGATCTAGCCTCCCGAAACAAACCAGAATTATGGAATAATAATGTAATGAATTAAATCAAAACATAAACCACACCACACCAGAGATTTTTACGTGAAAAAACCTCAAAGAGGTAAAAACGACGGGACCTCGTCCAGATCAACAATCCACTATAAAGCAGAACGTTTCAACCGATCACAAGCACACACCACTTGGATCAAACCTTCTTCATTCACGCAGGAGTGGATGAACAATAAGAGAATAAAGAAAAACGGAGAGATCACACCGATCACGAGGACGTGGAAGCGCTGAGATATGGTAGATCACCTCTACGATCATAGCCTTCCTTCCACAAGTTTCCTCTCTCTCTTTCTCTCTCTCTCTCTCTGACACCTTTGATAACCCTAAGCCCTTTAGCATACCCTTGTAAACTTTTAGGAAACCCTAGAATACCCTGGAATCCACCCCAATCCTAGATACACCCCTTTTATATAAGAATAGAAAGAGGTATAACCCAAATAGGAAACAAAATTCGCAAAATCTGCATTTCCGCAATCGCATATGCGGAACTCGCCGATGATATCGAAGGTCTCTCGATAACAGCTTCGATATCATTTGAAGGTCTCTTGATGATATCGAGACGGAACCAAAAACTGTCCAGTGACCAGGGGTGGAAATTCCAATAATTATCGATGCCATCGAGCCACTCTCGATGACAGCCTCGATATCATCTGAAGGTCTCTCGATGATATTGACAAGACTAAAAAACTATCTAACAACCAGCATTGACAAATCCTGTAATTATCGATGATATCGAAACCTGTTCGATTTCATCGATCCCAACAATGAGGAGAAAATCCCCATCAAACTGACCCTTCAATCCCCAAAGCTTTGAGCACTCCCGATGTGGACCTCTTCACAACCTTGGGAAGGAGGAGAGTGGGGCCAACTAGACTGATCCAGTGGTAGACCTTAGAGATCACCTTAGACATACATATAACGGATTCTTCAATGCAGGTGTTGTTCCTAGCCATCAAAATTTTCCAGAGGATGAAGGCGGGAATGAGCCCCCTTAAGAGGAGGAAACAGTCAGAAGTTGCAGTTGCTGCCCACCATCTGGTTGACCTACCGACAGTCGAGGTGGCATTAGAGGCGTGTATATTAAATAACAACTCAAAGCTTTCCCATACCTTTCTTGCTTTATCGCCCCAAGAGAATATGTGATCAATCGTCTCAATATGGATGTTTTGAGCTTAAGGGCAACATGCGCATTTAGAAGCAATACAGACCCTCTGGCTTGAATTCTAGTGTCCAGTGGAACAAACCTCTGTATGATGTTCCATGTTAGGATCGAAAGCTTTGGCAGGAGCTTTCAGTGCCACACCCACTTGCACTAGTCTTTCTTCTCGCCCGCAGTTCTGATAATTTTCCAAGTCGACCCGACGTCAAATTCACCCGAAGTGGAGTCTATCAAAATATATTTTCCTCCAATGTAGAGGTATAGATCTCCTCATCCAAAATGTGAGGAGCTGTTGCACACAAACTTGTGAACTCAAGCCATTAGGCCCAATCAACTCATGAACTCTTGCTGAATAAAACTGTAACATCCCGTTTTTTTACACGGCATGTAATCCAAACCCCATTGATCCCTTCGGTGTGGCCCACCACAACTTTAGATTGCCTTCATTTTTTAACCCATGCCCTATCATGACTAGGCAAAACAAATGAACGGAATGGATTCCCTGAAACGCCACTATAAGGCCCATTGTGTAAAAATAAATAAATAAAATGTATTACAAGAGACATGCGATAACCAATCTTCCCGAGCTTTTCTCTACTTTTCCATTTTTTTCGCTCACAACAAAAGGCTCCCGGAACCATCTATTACCTCCAAACCATCGGGTAAGTGGGCTCGAGGTCATGATCTTAACCGTTCATTCGGTGGATCTTGTCATTTTAACCTATCTTTTTTTTTTTTTTTAAAAAAAAAAAAAGAAAGAAAGAAAAAAACACACACACATAATGAACGACATGTGTCACTACCAAACCAATATCCCAAATTTCTCTCCCACTTCTCCTATTTTTTCACTCGACAACAGAACGAATCCGCAACAAAAGCGATCCAAACCATTCATCTTACGAAAAGAAGAAAAAAGGGAAGAAAATAATGTTGATAATAATGATAATAATCAGTGATGTGCGTTGTGTACACACACCGCCTCAACCACGAAGCCATGAACCTCTGAAACCACTGATGAATCTCCATTAAATTCTTAATCACTCACCTCCTAAGCTTCCAAAATCAAAATCCATCATCTTGAAGAAGAAAAATCATCGATCAACAAGTCCCTATTAGAGAAGGTACCATCTTCCTCAGCAAGATCATTAACTGTTAAGTTGTGTTATAGCTGTCTCTTGACACAGGTCACGCATCAGGTAGGTGATCTAATCCACACCCCACATCGATATTTATACCTAAATATCATATGCATTGAATCCTTTAGTGTTGATGTGTTGTTAAATAATATACAAATTGATGACTACTTGTGCATAAAAATCTGAAATATATTATGTTCGTTTTTCCCTCTTAATATATGCCTTTTTCAGTTACTGTCAAACAGTTATTATTTTTAATTATAAAATTCATGAATTCCTTTTGCTTTATTAAATAAGGTACACATTGGATTGATGTTACTTATACGTAAATATATTATGTCCATTTTTCCTATATAGTGTATGCCTTCTTTAAGTTACCATCAATGGGTTATTTTTTTATTCAAAATTTCATGGTATTGTTGTTGAAGTTGCTTCTCCATAAAAATCTGAACTGCTATATATATGGTATGTTAATTTTTGGGAGAATACATTGTTGATGTAATGTAGCTGTAATTAGTTATATTTGGTATAGAGAAATTATGAAATTTTAGAGTGTATGGTTAAAATATCGTGATACGGGTGGTCTACCCGGGGTCATTCGCGAAAGATCGGCACGGGTGATCTGCCTTGAGTAATTCGGATCCCTAAAAGATATACACCCGGGTACTCTGCCTGGGGTCACTTCCGAAAGATCAGCACGGGTGTTCTTCCTTTGGTAATTTCTTAAAAGATACATACACGGGTGCGTTGCCCTAGATTCACCCCTAAAAGATGTCACGTAGTGCTCTGCCTAGGGTCATTCCCTAAAAGATCGTCAAGTAGATATATTTTCAAGTTAATTGCAGAGGAGTGCACTTTTAATTCAATCATTTATGGAATCATTTTCTTTGATTTTAAAATTTTTTTTATGAATAATTATTGACTCCTTAAAGGTTTTTTTTTTTTTTAATTATTTATTATTATGAAGGTGTGTTATGGTATTAATGTAAAAATTTTGTTGGGATGAAAACTATTCTATTGAGTTGTCGTACTCAGGGTGTTTAAACTATTTCAGGTACTAGGTATGAATATTTCGAGGATGCATGCTATTTTTGATGAGCCAAAGTCATACTTAGTCTTAGGGATTACTTTTGTTTTATTTTTAGTTTAGACTTAATAGATTATGTATTTTCTTTTTCTCAATTTTATTTTAATGAAAGAATGATGCATTAAAGTCAAGTGACTTTACTTAGTTATTTTGGCATTGTGACATGGAATTTTTATTTGTGCTTAGTTGATGTATATGATGTTATGAGGAATCTTAGTATATTGGGAATGAAAATTAGTTATATAGACTTAAATAAAAATGAATCTTGTACCTCACGGGCTTGGGATTCGGGTCTGGATTCCTCTATTCAAATACTCGAATTTCTAGGCGTGACAGAATGGTATCAGATCCAGCTAGGTTTTAGATTCTATTTGAGGATATAAGATAACGATTAAATTAGTGACCCTAACTTTGGAACTTTGCTTTTGTGATGATTTAAATTAGAAATATGAACTTAGATTCCCTTTCATTTATGCCGACATCATATTTAATCTTATTTAAGCTATGCGCTAAACTAATAGCCCAAATCTGGATCCTAAAGAATTTTTAAGAAATTATTACCTACTATGGTAAGTTGGACAACAATAATTAGTAGAAAATACCTAACTTACAAAAATTATAACTAATTAAGTATAACTCCGATCGAGGTGATTCAATATCCAGAACGTAGATGGATAAGTTTAATTTTATAAAAAAAATAATTAGAAATTATAATTTCATACTTTTTTTTTTTGTACCGATTTGGGCTTTTTAAAAACTGTTCAAAAATAGTTCAATTATGAACAACTCTCATTTTCTGAATTTTAGTATTTTCTATAGACATTTGATGGGGCTAAAATTTTGCATAGTGATATTAAAATTATAGATGCTTCTTCAAAAAAATTTTGAGATCTATAAAATACGTATAAGTCCTTAAATTAATAATAAGAACAACAATTTCAGAACTTGAATTCTTTGCACCTGAACCTTGATACATATCTCAACTCAATTTCTCTTAAACCTCTGTGTATAACTCTTTTAGACCATCCGATCTTCTTTCTAATCTGATAAAATCTTCAATGTATTAGTATTCCTTCCAATCGATCATAAATTATACCTATGAATGATACGAGCCAAACGCTCCATCGAGAACCCTTGAATCAATGCCATTGGCAGCGGATTTCTTGCGAGTAGAATAATTAAGGCCCTAGACAATCTTAGCACTTCGATAGCTTGCCAGAAAATTTTTGAATTAGACATAATGTTTGACTAAACCAACATCCACATCATCCTTGCCCTATTCTGAAAATCCTACTACAACTGAGGATTTGAAAACCATGTTGTACGCATGCTCGATCGCCTCACCCTGAGTACCAGCACGAGTGTCATCTCCACATCCTAGAAGCTGCTACATTGTAAACTCAAGGGACACCTGGGCCTCCATGTCAACAATCATCTCAGCTTCGCCAACTACAGAGTCAAGGGTCATTGCCTTAACAAGTCTACGGACCATCTCTACAACCTACGTCCCCATCTATGTACTAACAATTCACACGATACTTTTCAACACTACCGCCCCTCAAGCTCACCTCCACCAAGGCGCTACAGTTGTAATTGAGGTCACACCAACAAGAATTATCCATGAGATATCTAAGAAGCCACCTTAACAGCCGCATCTACATGTTAGATCTCTTTAACATCAATAACTAAGGCTAGAAGGACATGCACCAGAAACCAAGCACGCCACTATGAAACCTCCACCACTCTTTGTCGAAAATTGTCATAACTGTGGATACATAGGTCATCATGCCCACCTCTGTCGATGGTCCTCTCATTTCCAATATTCACATAATCAAGGACCTCCACAACAAGTCTACTGACCAGCTCCATTATTTTTGCAACCAATCTCATACAGGCCACCTCCGCCCCTTCTCAAGGTACACAGTTGACTTCGACACCATTGTAGCCATATCCGCAAAGGTCCGCATAGCTTCAGCAAGTATACAGATCGAACATGTTAGGCCTCCCTTGTATCAGCAACTGTGACCAAAAATCCAGACACCACGATTGTCAACTCTAAGATGCATCCTCGACCTAACATAATCCAAAACGATTCAACTCATCATTAGGAGTACGCGCCTCAACAATACGAGGACTATGTTCAAGGTTAAGTCAATCTGACACCTTCACAGGACTACA
The DNA here is from genome assembly GCA_021015155.1 of Magnolia officinalis. Classification (NCBI taxonomy): domain Eukaryota; kingdom Viridiplantae; phylum Streptophyta; class Magnoliopsida; order Magnoliales; family Magnoliaceae; genus Magnolia; species Magnolia officinalis. The sequence goes on along the minus strand of JAJHSJ010000004.1, from coordinate 37,001,169 downwards.
CAACACAGGAGTATGATGCCATTGCACGACCATCCGAGAACACAATGTTATGAGTGGATTGATTATACCCCACAACGAGCTAACTTAGAGAATTCTAAAGGTATTAGTTTCGCACTTACATCTTTATATAGGCGATAGGTAATATGATTTAAAGTGATTTCTAAGTTACTACATGATATAATTAGAACTAGTGACCTCGCAGTGGATTATTGACTAAGATTAGGCCATATAGACCTTGCCTATCGTGAGAGAGAATAAAGAACTCTATCAATTTATCTCATAGTCGCACCGATGAAAGTCAATAAGGACTTCAGGAAGAGCTTGAAGTAGATAAAGAAATAAGCCTGAATCTGAAGCAAGATCACACCAACTGTCGCGCAACTGGCTGAATAAAGAAATAGTGGACCACACCAACCGTCCACATGGGTCGCCATAACATTCGAAATCTCAACCGCAGCACTGAGCTTCTCCACAACTATACTAAGTATCTCAGAGACAACAATGCCAACAACCTTCGTCATACTTGTCAACATTGCAGGCATACCAATGACCACACCAAAAACATTGGCAACTATTTTAACAACATCAACATTAATCGCAACTATCAAGACCCTTAAAGACTCGACCTCAGCAACAACAATCTAAGCCAAGAGGACACCATCTTGTTAGTCAATTCAGGACATGTCACGCCTTAGAATCAGTAACTGGACTCACAAGGAACCCGATGGCCGATTTTAGCTACAACAGCCTCCGTAGTACCCCATTCTCGGCTCCTGAGGCAGGTTCCGATCCTGAGATCCTACAAGGAGGATTTTCATAACAGTATAATCATTCCAATACGAGCATACCCAAAATCACAGCAAGTACATCTAGAAATAATAAAGGATACACATCACAAAATCCACTAAGAATTTGAACTTTTATAAGCTTACAACAGGTCCGAAAGGACATACATAAGATAATGGAAAAAGAGAGAAAATGGTCAGCAACACTGGAGTCCACAATCTCAACTCTACTCCACGCTCTGCTGCTACGATGCCTGCCTAGGATCTCCTGCACACATCAATCGTGTATAAGCTTATAGAAGCTTAGAGGGTGGTGAAGGTGTGTGATAATAGTGTACAGAAGAATAATAGGAGATACAGGAAGAAAACATGATCAAAGCCAACACCACCAGCCTTACCAGGGCTGTCATGAACACAAGAAGCTATACCAAGGCAGTACAATAATGCAGGAAGTCATACCAAGGCTATATAATGCAATGAGTACTGTAATGCAATGAGTACTGGGCGTCATGCTAAGGCGATACAATATTAGGCTTACATAGCCGATGTAAATGCAATGTGAAGCAATGCCAGTGCTCATATCCAATCCATATATCAAGTACATTTCCATCATAAGGAAATCACCGGGGTCCATTACACTGCTGTATGACTACCACTTTACAGACCCCGCATAGTCAAACGAGCGTAAGACCCTGCCTGCGGACAGCTAATCACAAGCAAGGCCTGAAGGTAGCGGACCCATTTACGAGCTGGTCAGACTCAGTCTAGCAATGCCTCCTTACATTAGGTGAGTAAGACCACACCCCTATCCAACAAACTACACGACAGTGGGAGTCACGACCTAACGGTGTAAGGCCCTCGTGCGCTCATAGTTTCCACTCGGTCACGGCGTTGGAGCAGATCATTGGTACCATGAAAGTTTTAGAAATTTCACCCATGGGCATCCTATGCACCCGATATGCTCAAGTAACATTTTCGGTGTCCAATCCTGGCCATCCACGATGTAACTGTAGAGGTTACAACCCTGATGAAGTAAGGGCGATAATTGTCTATATGCTATGCAATGCCAGATGCATGAATCACATAATCAACTATGCATCAATTTCAAGTATCCAACATGCTCAAGGGGGAATACTACGTCCCTCGGAGAAGGTAACATGCAATGCCCAATGGCACAATATGACCACACACACACAGTGTCAACCAAGCATACAATGATGTACCTAGGTCATTAGGATGAATTTAATCACACTATATGGCGATATACAATTTATATTACATTTCTTCTATCCAAGAAACCAAGACTAAGTACTTAAATAATATCCTTAAGGAAATCCAACTTCTAATGGGGGCCCATTTACTTGGGGTAGCCCACGAGACTAAGTATACAATTTACGGGTCTAAGTAATATAGAAATGAGCCTAACAAGAGTCTAAGATGATTATCCAATCACTCTTAAATACAACCAGGCCTAGAGGGTCCATAATGGGAACATTTAACCGCCATTTCCCAAAAGGTATATCAACCATGAACTATATGGACAGAAGGCCCAAGGCCTATATTTAAAATAAGAATAAAGGTAACCACATACATATTTTTCTCATAATAGGCTATAAAAATATATAATACCACTTTTAACAACATGGACTCCAAGAAGGAAATTAAGGCCCAAGGCTCAATTTCCAATGGCCATAAAATCCATGCATTAAGTTGGACTTGGAGGGCAGCCCGCGTACACAATATACGGCCCAAAAATAAGTTTACGTTTGGATGAAATGGGCCCAACTACATCAGCCCAATAACTAACAATTTAAGTGGGCAACCCAGGGCCCAATACTATCCTTATCTCAGCCCACAAGTCCATCAAAATGGTGGAAGTCGGCCTAATATATGGCTGGGCCAAGTTGGGACATCCCAACCTACTTTGGGCCCATGGGATGGCCCAAAAATCTAATCTAAGATGGGGTCCTCATGTGATCACTAAAGGTGACCCAAAAGAATACACTGATTAAGCCCAAAGATTATAAGAAAACATAAGCATGCAGCACGTACACAAGTTCTCAATATGGTGGGTCCCACAGCCAAATAAAGTTTTAACCATAAAATTGTTCATTTAAGGTCATTTGATAAACTTTTGGCCCGTTTGACTTCCTGGACCTGCTAAGGTCCAAAAATTAGTTAATATGTGGAAATAATCTCATGAAGGCCAACTATACTCACTGGGGGATCCCACCAGATGGAGAGTGTGTATATATCATGAAAAGATCAAGTGGGCCTGCTACCGGATTGTGAGTCCAGCATCAACCCAAGGCAGAGAGTGCATCCACAATCAAGCAATCCAAGGCTTAGATGGCCTGGACCAAACATGCGTTAAGGTAGGTTCCACATATATACACATTGAGCCTTAAACAAATGGCCTAGGGTCTATGGTAGACCTTTAACCATCCATAGAGAAACCCATGGGCCTACCTAGGATTACCCAGGAGGACATCCAACCTCAACTGGGTCCCAAAAGGTAGCCCGCCACTACTCGAATATAAACTAAGGCCCAAGGCCTAAGGCAATCCATGGCCTAGTGGACTTATACTCAAAGCCCAACACATAGGCAATATGGTAGCCCCTCAAGCATGGTTGGGCCCAACCATAAAGATCATGAGTCCACTCATTATAGTGGGCTTAATGGGCAGCCCATTATTCCAACATATGGGTGATCCTTATATTTAAAACAAATTGGGCCTCACATCTCGGCCCAAGTATGGTTTACTTTAATGGGCAAGCAAGGGCCCAACTATCTGAGTATTTTGGCCCATAAAACCCATCACAATAGTACATTAAATATAGGCCCAAAGGTCAGGGGTCTATCAAGGAAGTTACAAGACATTAGGCCTAGGAAACCTAACAGCCAACTATGAATATTGTTCTAATAAAACCCATTTAAGGTGGGCCTTAAGAGTGTACTAATTAAGCCCCAAAATTCAATCAAGATAGGGCAAGATATGTATAATAATGTCCCCAAATTTAGTGGGCCATGTTGCTCCAAAACATACATTTGTGGGTAGCAACCTTGGGCCAAATGCTGAAATTCCAGCCTACCCACTATCTGGGCTTGCTGGAAATTCAATAAAATTTATTTATAGTATATTTATTTCCCTGATGGCCCACACACATCACTGTGGGTCCCACCAGATGAGAGAGAAAAATACAACACATATATTCAAGTGGGACATGCCGTTGGAATGCAGGCCCAGAAGCCTAAGGTAGGGGCGTCCCATGGTGGGTAGTCATATGGGTCCGGGTATTTGGCCCAAAATTGACCCAATTTTCAGGTAACACCACGGTCAGTCCAGGGGCCTGATGACCCTAAAAATTTGCAAGATGGTCATTTCATAGGTGGAACACAACTTCAAAAAATTTTGTGATTTTTGGATAACTATAAGTATTTTAATTTATTTTTAGAAAACAGTCTGTCCAGAAAATCGAACTGACCTGGATGTCCCAACGTGGTAGGCCAGTCCGGCCCTTGTCACGGTGTTCAAAGGTGTTCATTAACACCAAAATTTTTTAGGTGGGTCCCACCATGGGTAAACCACATTCCTATAAATTTTTATAATTTTTGGATACTCAGAAGTATTTTAATAAGTTCCAGAGTTACAATCTGTTTAGGGTGAAATGTTGCTGGAAATAACTGTCCTGAATTTGGGCCATCCAAATGGGTGGGTTCTGGGCCTCCAAAATTCCTGAAATTTGGACCCAAAGTCCCTCATCAAGTATACAACAAGGTGGGACCTAGAAATATGGCCCACCGTCTGAGAAAATATTTTTAAAAAATTTATTTTTATGAAACTATGCTGCTGGACTGCACAACAGAAATTTCTGGCAGTCCTCTATATTGGCCCACCCTTTTGGATGCCCAAATGGGGTCCATTGGACCTAAAATTTTGCAGATAGGTCCTACCATGGGTGGGACACCTCTATAAAAAATTTTATAATTTTTGGGATAGTAAAAGTATTTTATTTAACTCTTGCAATTTGTTGACAGTAAGGTATTAAAAAAATAAAATAAAATCTGCTGCCGAAACAATGCTGCTGCCCCTAACTTGTGAACCCCATTAGAGTGGGCCCATGTCTATCAAAATTTCAGAAAATGCAAGGCCAACCTTCCTATACAAGTATACAGCAAGCTGGGCCCCACATTTCCAGACAAAACTATTTCAAAAATATCAGTATTTCAAAGGTGGCCCACCATTTCAAAATCATGCTGATATTTATGTTTTTCCAGCAAACAGTGTGGCTGAACAGTCCAGAAAAATCTGGACCGTCCACCCTCCTTGGCCCACCCTTTTGGGTGATCAAATAGGGACAAATGAAGGTGAAACTTAACATGCTTCTAGGTGGGGTCCAGACCTCCAGAAATAATCAATTAATGGAAATAAAACATCCTCCAAATTAGTCCATAAACTATGTCAAAAACAACCCAAAAACAGTCCAGAAATTTTCTAGATAGCAAGGTATGTCTTGAAATAACTGATCATAACCACTGATTAAAGGGGGAAATACCCCACAAGATTAGTGTTGTGGTTCACCTCAGTGGGCCCCACAAACTTTCAGACAAAACCCCCTCATAAAAACTCATTGCATGCATCCAAATAGGAGCAAATAGGGTGTCAATGTCCAAGGAATGGACAACCATGGGCGTTCACCTTGCTTGGACGGTCTGGATATTCCAGGGCCCCTAAGTGGGCCACACATATCAGAAATGAAGGATAGATTTAAAAGGAAAAAGGAAAAATCCGGCCATAAGGGAAGGGCTCCGCCACTATTGAGCCCTCCCAAGAAAATCCAACCACACATCAGACACCAATATACATCTACCCTATGAATCTTATACCTGCATGACTAAAAATTAAAATGGACGATGGGGATGCCATTCCCACCATGATCCTAAGGTCTAGATGACCTCATCATGCAAGGAAATCCAAGGATCCACCATGATGGGGTCCATAAAGGAAAGCCCCATGCATGGGACATGCATGCATGAGGTGGGCCGTTTGGCCACACCTATGGGGACGTGTGAGATCTCCACCATTGATTGGTGGGTCCTACACTCCCCTCGTGAATAAAAAAAGAGATCTCCACTATAGAAATCAGATTTACCACATAAGAAAGCACCCACCTCAAAGCTTATCCTCATTCTTCCACACCTGGGTTCTATAGCTCCAATGGTGAAGTTTTAATGGTTGGGATGGGTTTTTGAGGGTTAGATTGAGAAAGATCTAGCTTGGAAGGGGCTGGAGAATTTGAGGATTTTTGGAGGAAGGTTGCTAGCTAGAAATGAGGAGGGAGGGAGAGAGAGAGAGAGAGAGAGAGAGAGAGAGAGAGAGAGAGAGAGAGAGAGACCATGGTGGGTTTGTAAGAGAATCCATCATTACCATAGGGAGGAGTTTACAAAGTTGTAGGTTAGACTAGGTCTCTTGGTGGTGTTTGTGGTTGGTGGTGTTAGTTATGGATCTTTGTGTAGTGTGTAGGTAGTGTACCTTGGAACTTGTGCCAAGGGTGATGGTGGTCCACATGCATTCCACCTAAGCGGGCCACATGATCAATGGTCATATAATGAAATGTACACAACTTTTTATCTACATATCGGATTTATGCGTGAGACATGGCGTTGGAACCGTGACGACGATGCGGTCGCAATGACATAGGTCTCTGGTCAATCCGAGTCAGGTCTACATGACCGAACTCAAGGATGACCGCAAACAATATCCGAAGGTCGCGGGTCGCCAAAATTTGACCGGTAGGACCGCAGGACCAAAATGAATGAGATGCATACTCACACACACACACATACACATGAGAACTAGGGTCAAGTCTCACAGGACACCATCACATCACTAGAAAGGAGTAAGCTTCGATACAAGTACATAAGCCGCCTCTTAAAGAAGTGATGCAACTGGAGGAAATGACAACACAGAACCACTGTCGTCACAAACGTACATCAATTGATTTTTCTAACATAGACGATAGTGTAGTAAATTTCGGGGATGAAATTTTGTTAAGGGGAGTAGAATGTAACATCCCATTTTTTTACATGGTAGGTACTCCCAACCCCACTGATCCCTTTGGTGTGGCCCACCACAACTTTAGATCACCTTCATTTTTGAACCCATGCCCTAGCATGACTAGGTAAAACAGATGAACATAATGGATTCCCTTTAATGCCACTATAGGGCCCATTGTGTAAAAATAAATAAATAAATAAAATATAGTACAAGAGACATGCGTTAACCAATCTTCTATTTCTCTTCTTTTCTATTTTTTTTGCTCACAACAAAAGGCTCCCGGAACCATCTATTACCTCCAAACCATCGGGTAAGTGGGCTTAGGGTCATGATCTGAACCGTTCATTTGGTGGATCTTGTCGTTGTAAACTATATTTCAAATTAAAAAAGAAAAAAAAAAGAAGAAAAACATACACACACACACATAATGAACGACATATGTCACTAGCAAACCAATATCCCGAACCTGTCTCCCACTTCTCCAATTTTTTTCACTCGACAACAGAATGAATCCGCACCCAAAGCCATTTAAACCATTCATCTTATAAAAAGAAGAAAAAAAAATGTAGAAAATAATGTTGATAATAATGATAATAATCAGCAATGTGTGTTGTGCACGCACCACCTCAATCATGAAGCCATGAACTTCAGAAACCACTGAAAAATCTCCATTAAATTCTTAATCCCTCACCTCCCAAGCCTGGAACATAAAAATCCATCATCTTGAGGAAGGAAAATCGTCGAAAAACCATCGATCAACAAGTCCTCATTAGAGAAGGTACCATCTTCCATGGCAAGATCATCAACCGTTAAGTTGTGTTATAGCCGTCTTTTGACATAGGTTATGCATCAGGTAGGTAATCTAACCCACACCCCACACTGAGATTTATACTTAAATGTCATATGCATTGAATCCTTTTATGCTGATGTGTTATTAAATAATATACAGGCTGATGACTACTTGTGCATAAAAATCTAAAATATATTATGTTTGTTTTTCCCTCCTACTATATGCATTTTTGAGTTACGATCAAACAGTTATTATTTTTAATTATAAAATTCATGAATTCCTTTTACTTTATTAAATAAGGTACACATTGGATTGATGATTACTTATACGCAAATATATTATGTTTGTTTTTCCCTTATAATGTATGCCTTCTTTGAGTTACCATCTATGTGTTATTATTTTATTCAAAATTTCATGGTATTATTGTTGAAGTTGTTTCTCCATAAAAATATGAACTGTTATATATGTGGTATGTCAATTTTTGGGAGAATTCATTGTTGATGTAATGTAACCGTAATTAGTTATATTTAGTATACAGAAATTGTGAAATTTTAGAGTGTATGGCTAAAATATCGTGATACGAGTGCTCTGCCCAGGGTCATTCCCAAAAGATCGGCACGGATACTCTGCCCTAAATAATTCCCTAAAAAATACACACCTGGGTGTTTTACCTGGGGTCACTGCCGAAACATCGACATGGGTGCTCTGTCCTGGGTAATTCCCTAAAAGATACACACATGAGTGCACTGCCCTGGATTCACTCCTAAAAGATATCACGTGGTGCTCTGCCTAGGGTCGTTCCCTAAAAGATATCACTTGGTGCTTTGCCCAAGGTCATTCCTTAAAAGATCATCATGATAGATATATTTTCAAGTTAATTGCAGAGGAGTGCACTTTTAATTCAATTATTTATGGAATCATTTTCTTTAATTTTAAAATATTTTTGTGAATAATTATTACACTACAAGAAAACCCACTTTTACCGACGAAAATTTTCGTCGCTAAAAGCATTTTTTTCGTAGGTAAAAAGTTTTACCGACGAAAATTTTCGTCGGTAAAAGACCGACGGAAAAAACTTTTACCGGCGGAAAAAAATTTTCGTCGGCAAAGGTAAGACTTTTACTGACGAATTTTTTCGTCTTTTTTTCGTAGGTAAAAATATTTATAAAACTTTTACCTACGAATATATTCGTAGGTAAATATATTTACAAAACTTTTACCTACAAATATTTTCGTAGCTAAAAATATTTACAAAACTTATACCTACGAATATTTTTGTAGGTAAAAAATATTATAAAACTTTTGCCTACAAATATTTTCGTAGCTAAAAATATGTACAAAACTTTTACCTACGAATATTTTCGTAGCAAAAAATATTTACAAAACTTTTGCCTACGAATATTTTCGTAGGTACAAATATTTACAAAACATTTACCTACGAATATTTTCGCAGGTAAAAAACGTGGATGAGACTTTTACCTACAAAAATTTTTGTAGGTAAAAAATGTGGATGAAAGTCTCTTCTTTCTTTCTTTTTTTTTTTTTTTTCCAATTTTCCAGCACGAAATTCCTAATATACACCTGTTACAGTATATTTCATCATATACTTCCTGATATACACCTGTATATAATATATTTCATCATATTCACATTCACATCCATCTAAACCCAAACTACGTAAATCCATCCAAACATAAACTACATTCATCCAAACATAAATTAAATCCATCCAAACACAAACAATCTTATCCACATCACATTCATCCACACATAAATACATATAAGTTTAACATCATAAATAAAATACAAAAAACTATTTATAGCCTATTTCTTGGTGGGGCTCACAAAATTCAGTGTGGTGAATACATCGCCGACTGTGCACACACACCTAGGTCCTTACTCATGCCTTCATGGTAGATTCAAAATAGTTTCAATACAATGTCACGAGTTCAAGTACCCATTGTGGCCGTAAGCGACTCTGTTGTGTGAGTGTGTGTTCAAAGAAAAAAGAAAGAAAGAAAATGCTGATTTATCTTTTAGGTTGAGCCTAATGGTACTTGGTAATTTCTCATCAGGTAGAAATTATTATTAGTTGTTTTTAGAAAGGTGAGATTAGACCACTTATAATTATATTATCATGATAAAATGTTGTATGTATATTTGAGCAGACACCACAAAATAAACAATCCTATGGAAAAAAAAATAAACGAAAAGAGAAAGAGAACATATGAGAGGTGATCCTTATTTCCTTTGATGGATTCAAGCTGCATGTGCCCTACCACTACCAAAAAAAGGGGCAAAGGATACAGACTACTTTAGTTTTTTGCTACGGATATAAACCTTAGCTATAGTTGCTACAGACTTACTCCGTAGCTAAAACTTAATTATCTGTAGCTAAACCTACCTCTCACCATAACCTTATTAGATATTAATGGTGCTTAAGGGGCTCCATTGGGCCCATTGGAATATATGTGTTTGATCTAAACTGCACATCAATTCTGATATATAATTTCAGTGGATGAGCCAAAAAATTATGTAGATTAAAGGTCTAAGTGAACCACACCATAAGAAATAATAAAAAATAAATTTCTATCGTTAATATGTTATGTAGTCCGCTTACAGCTTCGATCTGACTCATTTTTTGGATCAACCCTTAAAATGATCTTTTAAAATGAATGGACGGAGTAGATAAATAACATATATCATGGTGCCACAAGACCTACAACTAAGCACTTAAAAGTGCCCCCCCCCCCCCCCCAAAAAAAAAAAACACAATCCCGCGCGCGACCCAAATCCCTCAAAACTCTCTCGCGCGCCCGCCCCTCTCCCAAAACCCAAACCCTCTCTCTCTCGTGCCCGCGCCTCTCCCAAAACCTAAACCCTCTCTATCGCGCGCCCGCCCCTCTATTTCCCAACCCCCCCCCCTCTCTCTCTCTCTCTCTCTCTCTCGCTAGGGTTTTCAAAACCCCCTTTCGCTGCAAACTCATTGTTAATCTGTGATCACACCATGTGTTAGGGTTTTTGAAACCCCTTTCATCCTACCCTCGTCACAGCCTCGGCTCCTCCACCAGCCACAGCCCCTGTGACCACAAACTTCGTCCGCAGCCACCATCCCTACTCCACCAGCGCCGCCACCTCCACCGATCGACGACAACATTTGCCCCATCGAGAGCTCGATTCAGAGTTTCATTTGGTTTTTCTTGTTTCGAATTAAGGGTATTCTATTTTAGAATATCTTTTCTTTTTCCCTTTTCATATTATATAATTTTTTTGAATTTGAGCTATTTTTCCCCGTTCGATTCGATGGGGAAGGTGATTTTTTGAAGAAGTTGAAAATTTTTGTCTGGTTATTATACATGATGGGGAATCTAGCCTGTGCAGAGTGCACATGCTAGTTATCCTGTTCCCCCAGTGGGCCCTGCCCCGAAGCTGCAGCCGTGGGATACTCCTACTGATCCGTAATGGGAGGGTGTAAGAGAATGTTGTCAACTGAGGACATTGGAAGGGAAAACACTCAACTCATTGGATAGCTAGGATTAACCAAATAGGGGGATTTTTCAGACTATGGCCCGTGTACAGCGGGGTCCGCTAGATGAAAAGTCTGGAGACTGCCAAAATGTTGTGGCACATGCATGATTTGTTTGTATGTGATCCATGATAATTAACCCATGCACCATGCACAGGTTTGGAAACCGATTTTGTACTATATATGTTCTGAATTTAGCTTATTTTCAGATTATTGATGGACCAGTGGCTTGCTATTTTTTCTTTCCTTCCGCTGCTCCTTGTGATTGGTGTTTTTAGTTGAATTTTGTTAGGCAGTTTTGAACTATCTATTTCTTTTTTCTTTTGCTTAAAAAAAAAAATTAATTTCAGCTGAGATCATGATGACAAGTGGGTTAGTGATTTAATTTCGCTGCTTGAATGCATGATTCGTGCTTTTAGTTGAATTTTTGTCTTTGACAGTGTGAGCTGTATTCAGTTTCCTTCATGCTTGAAAGTATTGGATTGCCCATCGCTGTTTCCCATTTTGCCCTATATATATATATATATATATATATATATATATATATATATATATATATATATATATATATGATTAGTGTGGTTACTGGGGTTTTGTTATTGCTAGTTATGAACTATACCATTTGGTTTTTGAGTTATCTCTCTCTTAAAAAAAAAAAAAACTAGTGTTTGTGGTCACAGGGGTTGCGGCTGTTTAATTACATTCATGTTGTTTTAAGAGTAGTGTTGCTTATTTACAGATTTTACATTCCCATTTGTAGTTGTGCAAGGACAAACATTATATTCCACAATCGGACCCATGGTTCACTAATCCAGACCATTGGCCTATTACATCGAACCACAGATTGATGAAGGCCTGAAAATCTCCGTGATGGGAAATTCACAGGCACCAATCTTTGGATAAATTTCATTTGGATGGAGACTGACACTCTAATTTTCAACCAAAATGTAGATTATCTCTTTAAAAAAAAAAGTGTAGATTCTCACAAAGGCCAGTTTACAAGGGGGTCACAGCTACAATTGTTGGCACCTTTCTAGGCCTAAGAGTGAGTTATCAGGTTCCAGTCAGCCTTTATATAAAGAAAGGAACCATATATTGGTCTCAATTTTCTGAGAACAAAAATTGGGCATTTAAACCATAGTACTAGAAGTCTCTAATAAGGCTACCACATTCATAACTTGGCAGGCATATCTATTTAATGGCTACCGGGAAGATATTGAGACCATGAAGTCCTTTTTTTATGCTAACTTGGCTCTCATAGATTAGGTAAACTAATTTTTTTTCATGTGAATGTGTTGTCGAAACAAATTGCAATTATCTGTACTTATAAACTGAAATGACCAAATTGTATTTTCCTTGCTTCTAAATACACACTTCAAGTCATGATGTATTGTTTGGGTTTTGATTATGTCAGAAAAATTAAATTAAAACATTCACTTGTGTTTTCTTAAATTGCAAATTTAGTTGCATAAGCAGGCAATATAAGTACCTTTTCTGGAAAGAAAATCTGGATATATGATAATCATAGGACTCAAGAAAATGGTTGGTAATAAAATTTCTATTTTCTTGATATTCTTTTGTTTTCATGTGTAGATGAAGGAATGGGTATTGTATGTTGGAACAAAAGGTTGCTGATAACAGGTACCTCTAGAGCTGTTCCATGCATTTCCATTTCATCTTCTTTTCCTTCTATCATTTTAACTCTCTCGCATTAGTTTTCTTTAGGTCAGACTTTTGGTTGGGGCATAGTTAGTATCTGATGTATAGTTTGGGGCAGAGTTACTATTTCATGTGGTCGGTTGCAAATCCAAGAGAATTACAGCCGCACACAAGAAAACTCTTGTGTGCTTTTTTTTTCCTCCATTCATTGTTACTTCTATTTTGCCAATAGTCTTCATTAGAACTTGTGGCTTTCCATTTCATCATCATCACCAGGTTTAGTTTAATCCACTGATGAATCTAAAACTGATCATCATCATCATCATTGGGTTTAGCTTAATCTACTGACATATTTTTTAAAAAAAGCTACCACCTTGGAAATTTTGGTCCATTCCATCCTTGATTTATGAAAGCTACCAACTTCGTGAGAAGAGTATGATTAGTTTTGTTTAGTTTTTTTTTTTTTTTTTTTTTTTTTTTTTTTTTTTTTTTTGTATTGACTTGATTTATGTGCAGACCATGTACCTAGTTCTAATGGAGAAACCAGGTGCAAGGATGGGCTTTCATCAGACAATGTACATGAGACATACATGAACTTAGATTAAAACAGGATTGAATTGTGTGACCCACTATCTTGAAGTCATTGTCCTAAAATTAGATTGGTTGAGCAATCATGACATCTGATTCATAGACACATGTTTCTTGAAATACATAGAGAACATATTGAAAAATGCTCGGTATCTGGTTCAGAATGTTCACATGAACTCTTGAAACAAGCAGGAAGCAGTTGCATGCAATTCTATTCAAGTGAGGAGCCTTGAGCCTTGGGGCTTTTTCAGTGGGGTACACTGGACTTAGATTGAAAAAATAGAGGAAAAAACCTTTAAAATCACATTTAAGATGGCTCTCATTAGCTGAGATTCTTTGACATTAACAGGGCTTGTGTAGTAGAACTACATCTCACATGGAGAAACAGGTACTAAAAAGTAGACTGAACAAGTAATGACTTTTGCTGTCACCTTTTCTAATTTGGCAGCTACCTTAACTGTTGGCATCTACCAGAAAATCATTGTTTACTTTTTGTCATAGCTAGACTAGAAGAAAAGCTCTTGGACATGGTATGAACCGCGTCTCTCTTTCTTTCTTTTTCTTTTTTATATGCTTTTATATGAAAGGAGATATCTGTATTTGGCAGATAATATGTTATACCAATTTGTTGATCCCATGTTCTGTACCCATATGGATTAAATCAACTATTTGACATTGAAATAGACAAGGTATATACTCCCGTATGGATGCTTTTTCCATGCTTTCTAGATCATACTGTCTACACTGGAATCTTGCACAGAAGGAAGGGAAAAAAAACTTTTTTCTCGATTGCGAGACCTATCTCTTACTTTAGAGGTGTTATATGATGCTTGATTGGGAGAAACAATATGGATTTGTTCGACTCGGAAGTAGCAGTGGCTGGTCCACATTATGTAGTTTAGAGGAGTCTTGGGTCCAGTATACATATGATTTTCTCATTTCTGAAGTGTTTTTATTGTTTCATAATACTAATGATTTATCGCAGATGTGAAATATTTCAGATTGTTGGTGGATTTGAACATACCATACGTACAAAACTCACATTCTCACAAGAATCATATGGTATGACCGATATTCTAACCTATGAATTTGAAAGAAAATGTATGAGCTGCAAGCTTCTATAACACATCTTGTTTATTTATCTATTTAGTGTAAACATTGGCTTGATTCATTGATTTTATTTTATTTTTTAAATGTCTCTTTTGGTGGAAATGGATTCCAACAGGAAACCAATTCCAAGTATTTACATGGGCCCAAATGTAAGAATTTGCATCTGCCTCCACTTCTTTTTTTGGTACATTGGCATATATGATGTGTTACCCATACATGCTTTCATTCCAATCCAAAAGATCAGTTATTGAATGGTCCTTAGGCATGCTGATTGATGTAAATTTGGCCCATTTTTTCAGACTAATACAGCACAAAAATTCAGAAACTGTGACTTTTGAGCTATGGGCATGCTTCATGGCGGGACACTAGATGAATGGATGGAAGATCCTGCTAAAATCACTCATGCTGCGGGCCCCTGGTGGATGATCCTGTCTGGTAAGACAGATTAAATGTCACTACACCAATATCACAAAATTGGAATGGATATATTTTTGGTTTAAGAATGGCTGCTAAAATCACTCTTCCCTTTTTGTGCATTTTTTGGTTGGATGCATTTATGCCTCTAGCTACAATGAGAATATTTGCTCAAGATGTCCTGACCATAGTTCTAAAACCCGAACCCGAACCCGAATTCCTAAACCTATAACCGATAACCTAAACCCAAACCTATAACCTATAACTTACACCTAAACCTATAACCTACAACCTTAACCTAAACCTATAACATATAAACTAAACTTATAACCTATAACCTAAACCTATAACCTAAACCTGTAACCTATAACCTTGTTTTTTTTTTCTTTTTTTGGTTACTCTATATGTTTTTTGGTTTGGTTTTTGTAATTTTGAATGAATTTTATACTCTATATTTAAACATATTAGACTCCATTTGGTCGTCACAAACCAAATGGAGCCTAAGCCCCCTTTTTAACTCCATCAATGCAACTCCTTGCATTGCCGGTCCCAAGCCCAGGTAAAGGAGGAGGGAGAATGGGCATCAAGGTGAGTTGTGTACTTTTCCTTCATTTTCTGAGAGGGATTTTTAAAATGCTTGATGGTTAATTTCAATAGTTTTTTGGCTTCTTCTACTATCATTTGAGGACTTCAAAGGCCCAACTAACTTGAGATTGTTATATGCAGGTTGATGTATTTTTAGCCCCATAGATCAATGTTGCCACTACAAGGTTCAATATTGAAATGGTAAAGTTTTTAACTATTTATTTTATCTTTGAAATGGTTATTTTTTCACTCAGATGTACTCAAAATTTAGCTCTTTATTTATATTTTTAGATACACAATTTTCTGGTTCTTGCTTCTGTGTTGTAAATTGGCATTCAGCTTTTATATCCAAGTAAATTTCTATTTTATTAGTGTTGTTTATTAATCTGTCCCGCGAGTGTAGATAAAACCTTTGGTGAAACCAACCAAAGACATAATGAAAGTTCGTCGCATTAAATATGCTTGGCATGAATTTTTTCTTGAGGGTACTCATCTTCCTCTTGGTCCATAATATCCTGGCTTTTTATCATTTCATTCGTATAATTTTTTTGTTCTGTAAATGCAGCTAGGTACAACATTGGTGCAATTATCTTGCTCTGGACACCTGTAGTCTTGGTATGTCTCATTGTCCTTCAATAATTTAATATATCGAGATTTCTTTCCCATCATCATTTACATTTTTCTTCTTAATCGATACTTGGAAGTTAATATAATCATTTACTCTGTTTTACAATCTTTAAAATATTTATATGTAAATCTGTGCCCATATGCATTGTCGGAGAAACTAAAAAACTTACTCATTCTCAGATTGCATTGTGGAATATGCATCCATTATTCAAAGAAAGGGCGACATTCCAAGCACTCACAACTTTCTCTCCTTGCTAGCTAAATTAGTGAGTCTTTTTTCCCTCATACTATATGATTCATTGATGAAGTGGCCTGGCCATTTGGAAAGGTCCATGTTTATATATTATCTCGATATTGATGAAGTAGATCCAAATGTGCGTCGGAGCTATCCAGATGTTGAGTGGGGGTCCTTGGAAGGTGGGAACCGCTATTATGACCATGATGAAGCTATTCATTTCCTATGGACAACAATATGGGTGGCCTGGCCATTTGGACAAGCCCATGTTTATATATTATCTCGAAATTGATGAGGCAGATCCGGATGTGCGTCGGAGCTATCTGGATGTTCAGCGGGGGTCCCTGGAAGGTGAGAACCGCTGTTATGACCATGATGAAGCTGTCCATTTCCTATGGACAACAATATGGGTGGTCTGACCATTTGGACAAGCCCATGTTTATATATTACCTCGAAATTGATGAGACAGATCCGGATGTGCGTCGGAGCTATCCGGATGTTGAGCGGGGGTCCCTGGAAGGTGGGAACCGCTGTTATGACCATGATGAAGCTGTCCATTTTGTATGGACAACAATATGGGTGGCTTGGCCATTTGGACAGGCCCGTGTTTATGTATTATCTCGAAATTGATGAAGCAGATCCGGATGTTGTCGGAGCTATCCGGATGTTGAGCGGGGGTCCCTGGAAGGTGGGAACCGCTTTTATGACCATGATGAAGCTGTCCATTAACTATGGATAGCATTGGATGGGCCTGACCATTTGGTCAGGCTGTGTTTATATCTATATTTGCAGGGACCACACCCTTAACCTAAACCATACCATAAACTATAACCTAAACCTAAACCTAAACCTTAACCTATAACCTAAACTTTAACCTATAACCTATAACCTATAACCTAAACCTAAACCTCTAACCTAAACCTAAACCTAAACCTAAACCTGTAACCTAAACCTATAACTTATAACCTAAACCTAAACCTATAACCTAAACCCGATCCTAAACCCGATCCCGAACCCGAACCCGATTTCCTAAACCTAAACCTTAACCTATTCTCAATTCCCGAAAGCTATAACCAATAACCTATAACCTATAACCTAAACTTAAACCTAACCTAAACCTAAAACCTAAACCTAAACCTAAACCAAAACCTATAACCTTAACCTAAACCAAAACCTAAACTTATAACCTATAACCTAACCTTAACCTAAACCTAAAACCTAAACCTAAACCTATAACATAAACCTATAAACTAAAACCTAAACCTAAACCTAAAACCTAAATGTATTCTCAAATCCCTAAACCTAAACCTACACCTAATCCTAATCTCAACTCCCTAACCTAAAGCTAAACCTAAAACCTAAATGTATTCTCAAATCCTTAAACCTAAACCTACACCTAATCCTAATCTCAACTCCTTAACCTAAATTACCTAAACTCGAAAACCCAAACTAAACTGACCCGAACCTGATTTCCTAAATCTAAACCTTAACCAATTCTCAATTCCTTAAAGCTTTAACCTATAACCTATAACCTAAACCTAAACCTTAGCCTAAACTTATAACCTAAACCTTAACCTAAACCTAAACCTATAACCTTAACCTAAACCAAAACCTATAATCTAAACCTCAACCTATAACCTATAACCTATAACCTAAACTTATAACCTAAAACCTAACCTTAACCTAAACCTAAAACCTAAACCTAAACCTATAACCTAAACCTAAAACCTAAAACCTAAACCTAAACCTAAAACCTAAATGTATTCTCAAATCCCTAAACCTAAACCTACACCTAATCCTAATCTCAACTCCCTAACCTATACCTAATCCTAATCTCAACTCTCTAACTTAAATCTAAACCTACACCTAATCCTAATCTCAACTCCCTAACCTAAACCTAAACCTAAACTTGAAAACTCAAACCTAAACCCGATCCCGAACCCGAACCCGATTGATGTAATAATGTAGCCCAATCACATGGCAACAAACAAGAAAATCTTGCTTTGTTGGCAAGCATACTCGAACTCAAGCATCACAATGAATCTATTTCCGTCTCTACTATCTCTTATAGCATAGATTATTTGAGATTTGGATTTATCTCATTTTTAGAGTCATGTCCTAACACAATATGATAATATTAATAGACAAGGTGGATTTGTCACCAACATTATTCCAAGAAGTTGGATAGGGCATATGCAGCTTGAATCCATCAAAGGAGATAAGGATAACCTCTTATATGTTCTCTCTCTTTTCATTTATTATTATTATTATTTTTCCATAGGATTGTTTATTTTGTGGTGTCTGATCACGTACAACATTTTAGCAAACCAGAATGAGTTTTTCAACATATCATATATTATTTTAGGTAGGAGAAGCTACTTTAGCAAACAAACCCCACTGCGCCAGGTTGCCCACGCCGAATTTATGAGATTTTATCTGATGAATTGTCAAAAGTCCATTTTATTTTCATTTTTACTATAAATGGTAAGTTTTAGATCGCATATAACTTTTGATGCTTCTAAGTTGTAGAAGATGTGATAACATGAAAAGGACTCCGAAAAATTAAGAGAATAATGTGGTTAGGTCAAATTGGGCTGTTACTACTTTTGGCAGAAAATCATGAAGTCTAGTAGGAATGGATATCTTCTGTAAATAGTAAGTTTACTTTTTATAGTAAGTCACATATTTTAGTGTGTTTGAGTTGGAGTTTTAAGTTTAAAAGTCCATCCTAGGTTTGAACACATTACTCATGTTGGATTTTGCCATAGTTTAGAAGATTTGTAGGTACATTTTTGATTTCTTCATATATAAGTGTTTTTTTTTTTTTTTATCTTTCTTCCTTTTGAGACATGTACAAAGGCATGCTTGTTTGATTGTGTCTACAAATGCTATTTTATACAGGCTGACAAACTAAAGAAGTCAGTGGAGGATAAAATTTATTTTCTCAAGGAAAGGGTTTTAGAACTTGAAAGTGATCTTGTGTCGAAGTCCACAAAAGTTATATCTGCAGTTTCAAGGAAAGAAGAAGCTCTATCTTCTACATTTGTCGAAATTGACCGTCTAAAGGAAGAGAATTTTGTAAAAACGTGAGCATTATTGAATGCATCTGAAGGGTGTTTACTGTGTTGGAGTGTATTTGTTTCTTGCACATGAGGGCACCCCTTAGTTGTAATTCTTAGGATAGGTTGAGCAAAGTAAAGTATTATTTATTTAGAAATGTGAATGTAAGATGCATTGTATGATTTGATTGCTATTTGTAATAAATGCATCATTTTTTTTTCCTGATTGCATTTTATGTACTATTTTTATCAGCATTAAGCTTAGATGAGTTATCAATCACAACAAGTTCTTGTAATGGAAATAGGTCGTATTATTACAATTTTTTTAAAAATAGGTACGACTTTTGTTCGTTGCTATTGGTATCTATTGCTACGGATATTGTCTGTAGCTATTGGTATCTATTGCTATGGATATAATCCGTAGCTATTGGTATCCATTGCTACGGATATAATCCGTAGCTATTGGTATCTCTTGCTACGGATATAACCCGTAGTGATATCTTTAGCTACCCCACAAATAGCGACGGACGTGCTACAGATTATATCCGTAGCAAAAGGGCTTTTGCTACGGTTTTTTAGCAAAAGGGCTTTTGCTACGGTTTTTGGCCGTAGCCTTTGCCCGTTTTTCTTGTAGTGTACCCAACTTCCTATAAGGAGAAGTTATATGGGTCTTGGAATAATGTTGGAGATAAATCCACCTTGTCTATTAATATTATCATATTGTATTAGGACATGACTCTAAAAATGAGATAAATCCAAATCTTAAATAATCTATGTTATAAGAGACAGTGGAGATGGAAATAGATGCATTGTGATGCTTAAGTTCGAGTATGCTTGCCAACAAAGCAAGATTTTCTTGTTTGTTGCCATGTGATTGGGCTACATTATTATATACTACGTTTGATGCAGCAATGCTGGCAACGTTAATGATGAGTAGGACTTGCAGTCACAATGTAAGAAAACGAGAAATTTCTATTTGTATCAATGGTAAGCAGAGGATCTAGATTCGTGATGCTCATATGTCATCCAAATTGTTTATAAAGTCATTACCACTAAAATAAACTGAAAAAACACAAAAGTTTGCTAATCCTAAACTCTCATATCCCAAAGAAGGTTTGAATGTGGGCGTTCAATCTCTATTAGGTTTAGGTTAGGGAGTTGAGATTAGGTGTGTGGGCCCATTCATTCAGGTTTAGGTTTGGGTTTTCAAGTTTAAGTTTAGGTTTAGGTTAGGGAGTTGAGATTAGGATTAGGTATAGGTTTAGGTTTAGGGATTTGAGAATACATTTATGTTTTAGGTTTATGTTTACGTTTTAGGTTTTAGCTAGGTTTAGGTTTTAGGTTTAGGTTTTAGGTTATAGGTTTAGGTTATAGGTTTAGGTTTAGGTTTAGGTTAGGTTATAGGTTATAAGTTTAAGTTATAGGTTATAGGTTATAGGTTATAGGTTAAGGTTTAGGTTATAGGTTTTAGTTTAGGTTAAGGTTATGGGTTTAGGTTTAGGTTAAGGTTTAGGTTTATGTTATAGGTTTAGGTCAAGGTTTAAGTTTAGGTTATAGGTTATAGATTATAGCTTTAGGGAATTGAGAATAGGTTAAGGTTTCGGTTTAGGAAATGGGGTTCGGGTTCGGGATCGGGTTAAGGTTTGGGTTTTCAAGTTTAGGTTTAGGTTTAGGTTAGGGAGTTGAGATTAGGATTAGGTGTAGGTTTAGGTTTAGGGATTTGAGAATATATTTAGGTTTAGGTTAGGGAGTTGAGATTAGGATTAGGTGTAGGTTTAGGTTTAGGGATTTGAGAATACATTTAGGTTTTAGGTTTAAGTTTAGGTTTAGGTTATAGGTTTATGTTTAGGTTATAAGTGTAGGTTATAGGTTTAGGTTTATGTTAGGTTATAGGTTAAGGTTTAGGGAATTGAGTTTAGGTTATAGGTTATAGGTTTAGGTTATAAGTTATACGTTATAGGTTAAGGTTTAGGTTATAGGTTAAGTTTTAGGTTTAGGTTATAGGTTTAGGTTTAGGTTATAGGTTTTGGGATTTGAGAATAGGTTTAGGTTATAAGTATAGGTTTATGTTAATGTTGTAGGTTATAGGTTTAGGTTATAAGTTTATGTTAATGTTGTAGGTTATAGTTTTAAGTTATAAGTTTAGGTTTTGGTTTAGGTTTAGGGATTTGAGAATACATTTACGTTTTAGGTTTAGGTTTAGGTTTTATGTTTAAGTTAAGGTTACAGTTTAGGTTTAGGTTATAAGTGTAGGTTATAGGTTTAGGTTTAGGTTAGGTTATTGGTTAAGGTTTAGGGAATTGAGAATAGGTTAAGGTTTAGGTTTAGGAAATCACGGTCGGGTTTGGGTTTAGGTTTTAGTTTTCAAGTTTAGGTTTAGGTTAAGGAGTTGAGATTAGGATTAGGTATAGGTTTAGGTTTAGGGATTTGAGAATACATTTAGGTTTTAGGTTTAGGTTTAGGTTTTAGGTTTAGGTTTAGGTTTAGGTTATAGGTTATAGCTTTAGGGAATTGAGAATAGGCTAAGGTTTAGGTTTAGGAAATAGGGTTCGGGTTCGGGATCGG
The DNA here is from genome assembly GCA_021015155.1 of Magnolia officinalis. Lineage (NCBI taxonomy): Eukaryota > Viridiplantae > Streptophyta > Magnoliopsida > Magnoliales > Magnoliaceae > Magnolia > Magnolia officinalis. The sequence continues at coordinate 36,979,167 of JAJHSJ010000004.1, read as the reverse complement.
GTTTAGGTTTGGGTTTAGGTTTTAGGTTATAGGTTATAGGTTTAGGGATTTGAGAATAGGTTTAGGTTATAGGTTTAGGTTCAGGTTTAGGTTATAGGTTTAGGGATTTGAGAATAGGTTCAGGTTATAGGTTTAGGGATTTGAGAATAGGTTTAGGTTTAGGTTTAGGTTTAGGAATTCGGGTTCAGGTTCGGGTTCGGGCTATATGTTTGGGTTAAGGTGTAGGTTTAAGTTAAGTGAATTAAGTTTAGGTTTAGGTTTATGTTATAGGTTTAAGTTTAGGTTACGGGTTTAGGGATTCAGATTCGGGTTCGGGATCGGTTTTAGGTTTGGGTTTTCAAGATTAGGTTTAGGTTTATGTTTAGGTTAGGGAGTTGAGATGAGGATTAGGTGTAGGGTTAGGTTTAGGGATTTGAGAATACATTTAGGTTTTAGGTGTAGGTTTAGGTTTAAGTTTTGGTTAAGGTTATGGGAAAATGTTTAGGTTTAGGTTAGGTTATAGGTTATAGGTTATAGCTTTGGGGAATTGAGAATAGGTTATAGGTTAAGGTTTAGGTTAAGGTTATAGGTTAAGGTTTAGGGAATTGAGTTTAGGTTGTAGGTTATAAGTTTAGGTTATAGGTTATACGTTATAGGTTTTTGACCAAGCTGATATTTGTGTTATTCCTTCTTCAGGTCTAGGTCTGTGTGAACTTACCAACAGGTTGGATCTCAAATAACCACTATGGTGGGTCCTAGGAAGGAATAAATGGTCGGGGGCACTGTCCCCACCATGATGTTTAGTTTTAGGTATTAGTTTTAGGTGTAGGTTTAGGTTTATGGTTATACTAGGGTCTGCTTCAACAATTTCGAGCTAATACATAAACACGGTCTGTCCAAATGGTCAGGCCACTTCAATGTTGTCCATAGGAAATGGACAACTTCATCATGGTCATAACAACGGTTCCCACCTTCTATGGACCCCCGGTCAACATCCGGATAGCTCCGACACACATCCGAGTCTGCTCCATCAATTTCGAGTAAATACATAAACACGGCCTGTCCAAATGGTCAGGCCAATCCAATGTTGTCCATAGGAAATGGACAGCTTTATTATGGTCATAACAGCGGCTTTCACCTTCTAGGGACCCCCGCTCAACATCCGGATAGCTCCGACACACATCCGGGTCTGCTCCATCAATTTCGAGCTAATACATTTAAAAACAAGCTAGGCATCCATAAGATCACTTAGAAGATCACTTGTAGGTTAAAGTAGAACACATCAACATAAACCCCTAGCACTGCCTTAACTTTCCCTCATTAGGAGCAGAACAAAACTTTAAATTTGAAAGAATAGTATGAGACATAGTTAGGAGGAACTTACCTGCCTACCTAGACGAAGTACTGCAAAGAGAAAGGTCTCCAACTGCCTCTAATCTACGACATGTAAGAAGGACCATTTTTCTTTCTTTCGAGGTTCACCATGCACGAACAATGCTCCATCCAAACTAGCACATGAGCTGCTACTAGTAATATGGTTGAGATAATTCAAAACACGCCATGACTTTTCTCTTTTTTATTTTTTTAAATGGGTAAGCTTAACGAAAAGCATTACAAGTTTTGAAATTTAACTGCCGCAACCATGTTGGAAATATTTACAAATTATGAAAAGGAAATAGTGATGTCTATTTTTCTATTAAATTGACCTTTTCTAACTATAACAACAAATGAAGATAAATAATAAGGAAACGAAAAGTGTTGGATAATCTACTTAACCTAAGGTATGCCAATCATGCACTATATATGAAGTAAAAAATAGTTGTAGCATTTCTTCAAGTTTAAATGCTGTTTTGCAATACAATTACTTGGACTGAAAAAAAATTGGCAATACAATTACTTGATTGAAAGGCATTTACAGGTAAAACCATAATTAAGTGCTTCGAACAAACACCATAGAGATCAATCCAAGCAAGCCGGAAGTTGAATATAAGGAAAAGGTTGATTACGTGCATAGATTTTTTATGTGCACTTCCATTTTCCCACGGTGGATCGAGTTGTTTAAAATGCCAACATTCCTTGCTTGGGTCATCTTTAGCTTCATTATTCATCTAAAAAGATACCCGATAGTTTTGTTCTTTCCATGCAAGTCGGAAACTCTTGGCATGGATACAACATCTAGTAAGAAGGCTCTAGTTTTATGGTTTCTGTGGTTGTTTCCTAGCTATAGAAATTCACTTTTAGCAGTAAGAAAGTAGGCCTCGCCATTATGAGCATGTATATTTATTCCCATGTGAAATTCACGTTTACAGACTTGTTGCATCCTCTAGTGGAAAATGTACTGTAGCTGCAAGGGAGTGTGTCAGCGAGAATAAGTAACCATTGTTATTATGACTATTGCACATGTGTCATATGCCAAAATGTGCAAGATGTGAGCTAGTCATCAGGTGGTCTTTGTCATGTCATTGCCTAAAAAATGGTTGTTCTGCCTATATGTGACCCACCCTTCTACAACAAGAGAAGGGCAGTTGAAAAAGAAATGACAAAAGGTCCATCCTCAAAATACAAATGCAAAAATGACCAAACTTGCCCATCCTCAACATACACGGGATGTAACTTGGACCACACACATACACATGCAATCCAAGCAAATGTGCCTGTAAGTAGCCTTCCCATCTATCATAACAAAAGCGTGCAAAATTTACATGGGGTGGAAGGCCTCAGATAAATCAAAGAACTTCATAGCAACCCAACCTTCCATAGAGCTAAGGGCAATACCTATAGGTTGCAATCCAAGTTAGAAAGTATTGATACTTATAATTCAAGCAAGGAATACCTAAAATGACTGAATGTAGAAACAAGTAGCAGGTAACAGTCCAACAATAGCTGAAGCATGAAAGTCCCTTGTAAATCAGAGCAATGAGTATCTGAAATGGAAAAATGAAAAAGCAAAAAAGGTTAGGTGGAAAACAAATAAAAGCTGGAGCATGAATGTAAATTCCAAAATTTATGGCATTGTCGGCAACCTCACAAGAGTTCACTTTGGTTTTTCTATTCCTTTTCCTTTTCCTTTTTTTTTTTTTTTTTTTTTTTGTTGAATGATGATGAAATTTGTTAAAGCAAGTGAAACAAACATTGCAAGAGATTCATTGACTTTCAACAGTAAGAAAGCAACAACTTAGACATTAAGAACAAGGAACATCCTTCTCAGGCATTTTAACGAATGAGTAGAGGGCACATATAGAAATGGACTATTGCCACCATTGCCAAACCTGTTCTCATAGGAGGGGGAAAAACAGAGATGCAATATACATTTTTTAGTAATCTGGTCCATAATACATGACACCTAAAGAATAAGAAACAAACGACTGTTGGAATTACCTTGTTTAAAGAGACAGCTACCATGTTTCAATACGTTGCTCTCCAACGCCCTTGATGTGGAATAGATCTGCTCTAGATCCTGTTCGTCTTTAGATGCCCTTGTAGGAGAGAGGTCGGTTGCTGCTATGAAGAAAGATGAATGGACGGCCATCTCTCTACCTCATCATATGGTGAGCTTTGGCAATGATCAACGGTGTAACAACTCACGATTTTCATGAACCAAATCTGGACCCTGAAACGGCATCGACTAGACGTTGGACATTGAACGGGCCTTGATTCGATCCCAAGAAAGGGACAACAACTATGCGTGGGATGTAATCTGGAGCCAAGGTATAGAGAGAGAGAGAGAGAGAGAGAGAGAGAGAGAGAGAGAGAGAGAGAGAGAGGGATTAGGGTTAGGGCGTCGAAGATAGATTAAGGGAATGAGACAGAGATAAGGGTTTCAGGTGGGAGGGGTTTTTGGTTTCCCTCTCAGGATATGGGAAAATGGAAAATGGATTGCTACTCTCCCTGCCACCAGCCCGGTGGCTGGTGGTCGGTGCTTTGTGGGCCCCCACAATGATGTATGTTTTTCATCCATTCCGTTCATCCATTTTTATATATCATTTTAGGGCTTGATCTCCAAAAATTAAAGGGATATAAATATCAGGTGGACCACACTACAGGAAAAGAATAGTGATTGGATATCCACCATTGAAATCCTCCTGAGGCACACTGTACTGTTTATTTGACATCCAATTTGTTGATTAGGTCATGCAGACCCAAATGAAGGGAAAAAAAACAAAGATCAGCTTGATCCAAAACTTTTATGGTTCCTAAAACAAATTTAATGGTCGATGTTCATTCAACACTGTTTCCTATAATGTGGTCCACTTTAGATTGAGATATACCTCATTTTTTCGTCTCATATCATAAAATGATATAGAAAAATATATGGACGTCATGGATGAAATACATACATCATGGTGGGGCCCATAGAGTACCGACCATGATGTGTGTTTCGTATCCACATCGTCCATCAATTCGGAGAGATGTATGAATTGTACACACTGTCCATCCATTTTCTCATATCATTTTAGATTCTAGTAGATTAAAAAAAAGCATATCTACGTATCAAGTGGACCACACCACAGGAAAGGGTGGCCACCATTGAAACCTTTTTAGGGTCCACCATATTGTTTATTTGCCATCCAACCTGTTGATATGGTCATATACACCTGGATGAAGTGGAAAAGGAAATATCATCTTAATCAAAAACTTTTGTGGCCCCCAAGAATTTTTCAATGGTAGGAATTTAATCCCCATTTTGTGGTCCATTGGAGCCTTGGATCTTCGTTATTTTTGGGGTCATACTCTAAAATGATATATATAAATGGATGGATGGTGTGGATAGAATTCATACATCTTGTTGGCCCCTTAGTGGCCCATCGGAGCTGTCATGCACCAGACTTGGTAACCGGATTCACAAGGAACCCGATGGTCGGTTCTGGCAGCAACAGCCTCCGTAGTACCCCATTCTCGACTCCTGAGGCAGGTTCCGATCCTGGGATCCTACAAGGAGGATTTTCATAACAGTATAATCATTACCAATATGAGCACACCCAAGATCACAGCAAGTACATCTGGAAGTAACAAAGGATACACATCACAAAATCCACTAAGAATTTGAACTTTTACAAGCTTACATCAGGTCCGAAAGGACATACATAAGATAATGGGAAAAGAGAGAAAAGAGTCAGCAACACTGGAGTCCTCAAGCTCAACTCTACTCCACGCTTTGCTGCTACGATGCCTGCCTAGGATCTCCTGCACGCATCAATCGTGCATAAGCTTATAGAAAGCTTAGAGGGTGGTGAAGGTGTGTGACAATGGTGCTAAGAAGAAGATAGAGAATGCAGAAGGGAGTCATGATCAATACCAATACCACTAGCCTTACCAAGGCTATCATGAATGTAAGAAACTATACCAAGGCAGTACGATAATGCAGGAAGCCATACCAAGGCTATATAATGCAATGAGTACTGAAATGCGATGAGTACTGTAATACAATGAGTACTGTAATGCAATATGAGTACTGTAATGCGATGAGTACTATAATGCAATGAGTACTGGGCACCATGCCAAGGCGATGCAATATGAGGCTTACACAGCCGATGTAAATGCAATGAGAAGTAATGTCAGTGCTCATATCCAATCCACATATCAAGTACATTTTCATCATAAGGAAATCACCGGGGTCCATTACACTACTGGATGACTGCCGCTCTACAGACCCCGCACAGTCAAACGAGCTTAAGAGACCTCACTACCCGCCTGTGGACAACCAATCACCAGCAAGGCCTGACGGTAGAGGACCCATTCACGAGATGGTCAGACTCAGCCTAGCAACGCCCCCTTACATCAGGCGAGTAAGGCCACACCCCTATCCAACCGACTACACGACAGTGGGAGTCGCGGCCTAACGGTATAAGGCCCTCGTGCGCTCATATATTCCACCCGGTCACGGCGCTGAGCAGATCCTTGATACCATGGAAGTTTTAAGAATTTCACCCATGGGCATCCTATGCACCCGGTATGCTCAAGTAACATTTCCGGTGTCCAAACATGGCCATCCACAATATATCTGTGGAGGCTACAACCCTGATGAAGCAAGGGCGAAAATGCTCATATGTTATGCAATGTCAGATGCATGAATCACATAATCAACTATGCATCAATTCCAAGCATCCAACGTGCTTAAGAGGGAATACTACGTCCCTCTGGAATACAACATGCAATGTCCAATGGCACAATCATAACCACACACATAGTGTCATCCAAGCATACAATGATGCACATGGGCCATGAAGATGGGTCTAGACACATTATGCGGCGATATACAAAGTAGTACACTCCTCCTATCCAAGAAGGGACCAAGACTAGGTATTTAGACAATATCCACAAGGAATCCCACCTCTAGTGGGGGCCCATTTACCTGGGGTAGCCCACAAGACTAAGCATACAACTACATGTCTAAGCAACACAGAAGTGAGTCTAGCAAGAGTTTAAGATGAGCATCTAATGACATTTAGATACAAATGGGCCTATAATGGTCCATAATGGGGACATTTAACCACCATTCCCCAAGAGGCATCTCAACCACGAACTATATGGATACAAGGCCCAAGGCCCTACATTCAAGATAAGAACACAGGTAATCACATACATACATTCCTCATAATAGGCCATAAAAAGATATAACACCACTTTTAACAACATGGGCCCCAAGAGAGAAATTAAGGCCCAAGGCTCAATTCCCAATGGCCATAGAATCCATGCATTAAGTTGGACTTGGTGGGTAGCCTGCATACACAATATACGGCCCAAAATAAGTTTAAGTTTGGATGATGAAATGGGCCCAACTACATTAGCCCAAGAACTAACAATTTAAGTAGGCAACCAAGAGCCCAATACTATCATTATCTTAGCCCACAAGTCCATCAAAATGGTGGAATCTGGCCCAATATATGGTTGGGCCAAGATGGGATGTCCCAACCCACTCTAGGCTCATGGGATGCCCCAAAAATCTGGTCTAAGATGGGGTCCTCATGTGATCACTAAAGGTGACCCAAAAGAATGCACTGATTAAGCTCAAAGATTATAAGAAAACACAAGCATGCAACACGTACACAAGTTCTCAATATGGTGGGTCCCATGTCCAATAAAGTTTCAACCATAACAATGTACATTTGAGGCCCCTTGAAAAACGTTCGGCCCACTCAGCTTCTTGGGCCTGCTAAAGCCGAGAAATTAGTCAATTAAGTGGGAATGATCTCATGAAGGCCAACAATATTCACAGGGGGCCCCACCAGATGGAGGGTGTGTATACATCAAGAAAAGATCAAGTGGGCCTTCTACTGGAATATGAATCCAGCAGCAACCCAAGGTAAAGAGTACTTCCATAATCGGGCGATCCAAGGCTTGAACGGCCTAGACCAATCATGCGTTAAGATAGTTTCCACATATATACACATTGAGCCTTAAACAAATGGCTAGGGTCTATGGTGGGCCTTTAACCATCCATAGAGAAACCTATAGGCCTACCTTAGGATCACCCAGGAGGACATCCAACCTCAACTGGTTTCCAAAAGGTAGCCCGCCACTACTCATATAATGTAAGGTCTAAAGCCCAAGCAATGCATGGCCTAATAGGCCATACACCAAGCCCAACTCATAGGCCATATAGTAGGCCCTCAAGTAAGGTTTGGGCCCAACCACAAAGGTCATAATTCCACATGTTGTGGTGAGCTTCATGGGCAGTCCAGTAATTCATTTACATGGGCAAGTTTCACATTTAACACAAGTGAGTTGGGCCTCACTTTTGGCCCAAGTACAGGGTCAGTTTAGTGGGCAGCCAAGGGCCCAACTTCTTGTGTATTGCCCCTAAGCCCATCACAATAGATAAGAGACTATAGGCTCGAGATCAATGGGCCTATCCAAAAGAACTGAGTCCATAAGGCCTACTTGCTAACACAAACATGCATATACTATATCACATAATGGGCCCTAAAGAAATGGCCCAAAATAAAAGTCATCCAATTCATACATTATGGTGGACTTAAGGGCAGCTCATAAGTCCAAGAATACATATGGGCAAGGCTTATACTGATCACAGTGTGGGCCTTGCCACACCAGCCCAAAGACTTAGCAAGGCCCTCCACAATATACATTTATGTGGGCCTTGCAAGTCAGCCCACAATTAAGCATTTTATGAGGGCATCAAGGCTAATAAATACACATGATCAGCTTGTAGACAGCCCATTAGGCCCATGAATCAATAAGGTCAGCCCTTGCACAATCTTGGGCTCAAGGGATAGGTTTCAAGCCCATTGGGCCTATAAAACTATCAAAAATTCTGGTTAAGGCTATCCCACAAACCACCACAAAGGTGGGCCTCAAGAGGCACTAATTAAGCTCAAAATGTCTAAGGAAGGAGAGCAAAGAGTGTGTGCAACACTCCCTTAAATCTGATGGGCCACCATGGCTCCAAAAGATCAACTATGCACAAATTTGGGCCCCTTGTTGGAATTTCAGCCCACCCACTTCCCGGGCCTGCTGGAGTCCAGAAATTTATTTAATTTAAATGGGTTACTGACCCATAGTGACCCACACATATCACAGTGGGTCCCACCAGAAAAGAAGGGTGATATACAACACTTACTTCAAGTGGGCCATGCCGTTAGAATGCAGGCTCAGCAGCCCAAGGTAGTGGCATCCCATGGTGGTTAGTCATATGGGCCTGGGTATTTGGCCCAAAACTGACCCAATTTACAGGTCATGCCACGGTCAGTCCAGGGGCCTGATGGCCTTAAAAATTTGCAGGATGGTCCATCCATAGGTGGACCACAATCCCACAAAATTTTAAAATTTTTGAACATCTAAAAATAATTTAATTAATTTGAATGAAACAAGCTGTCCAGAAAATCAGACTGGCCTGGACGTCCCAACGTGGAGGGCCAATCCGGGCCTTGTCACGGTGTACAAAGGGGTCCATTAGACCTAAAATTTTGTAGGTAGATCCCACCATGAGTGGAATGCCTCCCTGTAAATTTTCATAATTTTTATATACTCCTAAGTATTTTAATTAATTTAAAGAATACAATCTGTCCAGGGTGAAATATTGCTGGAATATAACTGTCCTGAATTTAGGCCATCAAATGGGTGGGTTCTGGGCCTCCAAAATTCTTGAAATTTGGACCCAAGGTCCCTCATCAAGCCCACAACAAGGTGGGACTCGGAAATATGTCCCACCTTCTGAGAAAATATTTTTTTAAAAATTATTTTTATGGAACTATGCTGCTGGACTGCATAGCTGAAATTTCTGGCAGTCCACTATATTGGCCCACCCTTTTGGATGCTCAAATGGGGTCCATTGGCCCTAAAATTTTGCAGGTAGGTCCTACCATGGGTGAGACACCTCTCTGAAAAATTGTAAAATTTTTAGGGTAGTAAAAGTATTTTATTTAACTCCTACAATTTATGGACAGCAAGGTATTTTTTAAAAAAATTCTGCTGCTGAAATAATGCTACTGCCCCTGATTTGTGCACCCCATTAAAACGGGCCCAGGTCTGCCAAATTTTAAGAAAATGTAGGACCAACATCCCTACACAAGTATACAACAAGGTGGGGTCCACAAAGGCGGCCCACCATTTCAGAAACAGACTGATAATTATGTTTGTACAGCAAGCAGGGTTGCTAGACAGTCCAGAAAATCTGGACTATCCACCCTCCTTGGCCCACTCTTTTGGGTGATCAAACAGGGACGGATGAAGGTGAAATTCAACATACTTCTAGGTGGGGTCCACACCTCCAAAAATAATCAAATATTGGAGGTAAAACATCTTCTAAATCGGTCCATAATCTGTGCCAAAAATAACCCAAAAACAGTCCAGAATTTTTCTGGACAGCAAGGTATGTCTGAAAATAACTGAACATAACCACTGATTAAATGGGAAAATACCCCACAAAATTTGTGTTAAGATCCACCTTAGTGGGCCCCACAAACATCCAGGCCATACCCCCTTCATGAAACCCATTGCATGTGCCCAAAATGGAACAAATAGAGTGTCAACGTCCAAGGAATGGACAACCATAGACGTCCACTTTGCTTGGACGGTCTGGATATTCCGGGACCACTAAGTGGGCCACACACATCAAGAAATCAAGAATAGAATAATGAAAAATAAAAATAATCCAGCCACAAGAGAGGAAAATGACATGCATCAAAGGAAAATGCCATGATGGGGTCCATGGAGAATGGCCCCATCCATGGATCATGCATGCAAGAAAAAAGGGCCATTGGCCTCAACCATGGAGACATGAGGGATCTCCATCACCACTTGATGGGTCCAACAAGCTCCGAAGAAAGAAATGAAGAAGGATCTAAGAGCACCCACCTAGATCAACCTTGAAACTTACATCACCATCATCTAGAGGCTCCAAGCAACATGGATCAATGGATAAGATCAAGTGAGAAGGGGTAGATGAGGAGGTATTTTAGGGAGAAGGGGCTGGAATGGAGGGAAGATGGGCAGGAGAAATGGAGGGAAATTGCTAGGGAAGAAGAGAAGAGAGAGAGAAATGAGAGGGAAAGAGAGAGAGAGAGAGAGAGAGAGAGAGAGAGAGAGAGAGAGACTTTTAAGACTTGTAATGATGACTCTCTCTCTCCTAGGCAATGATGGTGGCCTATGGTGATATTAACAAGGCTTAGGGTAATAGCCTTTCTAGAAATCTCAGCCTAGGGTGAAATGATGGCATGGGAAAACGTGCAACCCATGGTGGGGTCCACCAATCATGCAATCAATGGCCCATATCGATCAATGCTCATAACTTGAGATGCACATATCGGATTAACGCACGGGACGCGGCGACGGAATCGCAGCGACGAGGCGGACACAATGGCATAGGTCTCGGGTCAATCTGAGTCGGGTCTATGTGACCGAACTCAAGGATGACGCAAACACTACCCGATTGTCGCGGGTCACCGAAATTTGACTAGTAGAACCGCGAGACCAAAATGAACGAGATGCATACTCACACACGCACATGCACACATGCGAACTCAGGTCGGGTCTCACAGGAGCCTAATTCATCTCATCGCCCATCCAACTATTGCATTCCCCATCCAACCATTCATTCATCTCATACAATCATCCAAACATCAATCAATCCATCTATCCAACCATTCCATCCATCTATATATCCAGTCATCCAAACATTCATCCATGCATCCATCCATCCAACCATACTATCCATCCATCCAACATCTAACCATCTCGTTCATACATCTAATCATCCCATCAATCATCAAAACATCCATCCGTCCATGCCATCTATCCATACAACCACCCCCATCCATCCAATCAACCATCCCATCCATCCATTCATCCATCGAACTAACCATTCATTCTATCCAACCATAAAAACATTGTTACAAATTTGACTAGTTACTCGCCTCAATCAGGCTACATATGAGAAAAGACATTGGGCATACCAAGATTGATCAACAATTTCAGCGAAATTTGATTTAAACATATGAAGTTATTTACTCTTCAATTTGAATTGATTAGATTATCCAAAAATGGTTAAAGGTTGTTCATAATATCAAAAATATATGAATGAATAGAAAATACAAACATCTGCTTGAGATATATGGATGTCTTCACATGGTTTTAGATGGTATGACCCACCTGAGTTTCGTATACGGATGATTTTTGAGATATCTCATAAGCTAAAGGGGACACATCAAATGCACGGTGTTGATGTTCGACACATATCATGATGGCCCCCACAAAACTTACTAACATTAATTCTTAGGTTCTCAGGATGACAATAAGTTGAGTCACAATTTTGACCCGAATATTTGACTCATTTTACATGTCTGGTACATTCACTCTATTTTACTAATCATTACCCTCAATTTGACTAGTTACTCGCCCCGATCATGCTACATATGAGAAAGATATTGTGCAAACAAGATTGATCAATAATTCAAGTGAATTTTGATTTAAACATCTGTAACGCCCTGAAAATCGGGGGTCGAGTAGAAACTCAACTCCCGAGTTCCAACGCATCACTTATGCAACAAATGAAGTAATGTTTGTATGTTGTCTGTATTAGTGCATGAAACATGAATGAGATTAAGCCAAAACTACAAACATAATTCAGGGATAGTTGTGATACGCAAGATGAGTATATAAATCCTTCTAAACCAGTACAAGTCCCCAAAGCATGTATGCATTGCCAGGTCAATAATTACATATAAAATTTCAAAATTTACCAAATAATAAAATGTAATGTTCAACTATCCATATCCCTGTGGCCCCGGTACGCAACTTCAGGTCCACATAGACCTGCCAGATCATTGCATGTAGGAGAACTCCTCCTCACCATCATAAAAGTCAGGCTCCGCTTCACAAGCATCGCCATCATCTGAAACTACAACATGGTCTGGTTGGTGTGTACAACACCGTCCGGTAACGTGGGAGTGAGTAGCTAACTCAGTGGAACAATAAAGCACAGGTTAACATGCTATCAATTCAATCAAGCAGTAATGATAAAGCAGTAAATCACACATCCCTAAGTACTCTTGTTAATGTAAGAATGGTATGTATGTATGATGCATGCCCTCGCCTGCGCTCCCTCAGTGACTCCTTCTTACGTTCGCGGCATGCCACACTCCCTCAATGCTTGACCATCAACTTCAAACGCACACGTATACGGTGTATGAACGTGATTACCAAGTTCTTTATTAGTCATTTTCATACAGTAGGATTGAAAAACTAAGGTACCTCCCTTATATCACTTCCCAAACAAGGATCCATTCTAGGGTCGTCAGTCTTAGTAAATCTCATATGATAATACGGTTCTAGGTCGCTACAATGGGCTCGTCGCCTTATTCATGCAGGCCTAGTTATACTCTAGTTACTACGGAGAGGCTCGTCGCCTCAACGCAGGTTCAGAGTATGCTCGAGTTCACTACACCAACGCATCATCCGGGGTTGACGCAATCGCAACACCCCTTCAGATGTTGTCCAACAACAAGTATCAGAGTGCGCAGCGGTGGTTTTGTTTGGCAATGGCCCACACGAGGCTCATGCACAACGCGTCTTCTGATCAGTGTAGGCCAATAGCTCTAATACAGTGTCCCATACCACCGTATTCGGCTCACGAGTCTGGTTGCTGACTGGTCACTATGGGGAGGCTCGTCGCCACAGCGTAGGCCGACAGCTCGACCATGGTGTCCTATACCACCATGTCCGGCTCATGAGTCTTAGCAGATCACGGTACCAAGGTTAACAGGGATTTCATTGGTGAGTTTGGTACCCTAGGTTCAAGCAGTAGCGTCCAAACATGGTTAACATACATTGGCCAATTGGGTTATTTGACGAGCTCGACTAGCACGACCGCACATCGAATTGATCGACATGAAGTGCATAAGCACTCCATGTGGCCTAACCATTGTCGTTAACCGATATACGACTCGAATTCGTCAGGCACGTCTCATGTGGTGAAACAACGTCAGCCACTAATTCAAGGCTTGGTACCGATTGCCTGGACTATACAATAGCCCCAAACACAATCAATCTCAACAAACTAGCATATGAGATAATCGAGCAGTAATGAATACATATTTCAAATCATACAATCAGTTGAGCATGTGATGAAGTACAACATAAACATGAATTTGTATATATTCAATTCACAAACAAACGGATATCTAACCATGACATAAATGGAGGAAAACATACACATCATTAGAGTAGTTGAGAATCCTATCTCAACACCCAATTAAAGAGCAGTCAACCAGTATTTACTCGTACAGACATTTTTACATACACTTAATCTACACATTACATCATACATGGCATGTAGTAGTTAGAGTACGTATTAGGACAAGTCCTTTCGTCAAAGGATTGCTGCCTATATACCAATCACATACACACGATGGTTAGTCGTGGCGTATGTTAATACATAGTCTATACTCACTTAGACATTTTCACAAACACTAAGGTTACATGTGTACATACACGACGTATTTTAATATAACATGTATTAGGCTAATCCGTTCACCCAGAAGTTGATACACATGCATCTACCATACATAGACAACGATTAATCATGGCAAGCACAAATTCGTATTTCATATGTATACGGTATTTTCTACAAATACGAGGAATACAGTATATTCAACATAGTTAACGTATAACTGAAAGAAGAAACATGCAACACTTTGTACATATGAAATAGCATCCACGTCAGTAATCTATCATTAATTGACATTGAAAGCCTTGAAAACTATAACCTATACGTTAAAGTCTGCACCTTACGACGTTAAACAAGTTTAGAACTCATTTTGTATACTGAGTCTTCGTCTACGGCAGAACGTCAACCTATAGCATGAAATAGGTTAGCTTTCATCACTTACGCTATTTGGAACTCGAGAACAGGTTAGGTTTAGGTTTTCTTACTTAAGAACGGGATTGGTATCGCCGGAAGAGCGACACGGTAGTCGCAGATTGACACGTAGTTTAGTGGGATTGAATCCCAGGAAGAAATCCGAAGTCTCTTTCTCTCTCTCTCTCTCTCTCTCTCTCTCTCTCTCTTCTTTCTAGGGTTTAGGAAATTCGTATGGGTTATGAGAGAAAGGGTTTAAGGTCCTTATATAGGCCCAGAACTTCCGAAAATAGGCCCAGGGCCAAGGTATACTTAGGTTATGTCCAAAGTCCATCTGTTCCGGCTCATCGAAGCACTTCTGGAGCCCCCCCTTGAGCCAAAGGTCGGACTTAAGCTCCCTTATATTGGATCTAGGTCGACCTAAGTTTTCAGTCCGATTAAATTCGTAGATCGACCGCGGTGGGCCAATTTCAGTTCAACGGTCCACGATCATCGATCAGGGCCACAAGTACACTGCCATATGTATGAATTTTTCCCTGATCCGAGGGTGTTATTGGGTCAGATTTTGACGGTCTGAATCCTTATATTTAGCCTACAAGCGACGCGTCTCAGATTACTTAAGTTAGATTTTTATATCTGTATAACCTTATAGAAAATCGGACTTTCGACGTGCGGTCCAGATCCGATACGGAGTTTCGGTACGCTCCCGAGAGCTACCGGGGATAGAGTTTGATCCTAAGTTTTAGGGTATTATAGCGGTAAGGATTCTACACGTTTTAGGTCTTATAGATCGTATTTAAAGTGATCAGTATGGATTTCACAAGCAAACTAGTGTAGCACTAGTTAGAACTCGCCTAATTTCTAAAGGATTTTGCCCTAAATGATTTCTGGCTGAGGTGGTACTCCGATCTTTGTAGTTTGTATAGAAGGTGATTCAAGCTATTAATACTTAATTAAATTACATCCTAATCCCGGCAGAATAAGGTCCTAGGGAAGTCCTACGTCCAAGGACGTCCATTGTCAAGCTAGGAAAAATCCGGGGTGTTACAATCTACCCCCATTAAAAATATTTTCGTCCCCGAAATTGGCTAAGGATAATAAATAAAGATTTTCACTATTTCTTTTGCCTAATTTTTATTGAATTCAAGTTTATATGCGTGGTAGGGTGTATACTATCTATACTAGTCTGGCTCATTTTAGTCTACCCCCCTTAAAAACTTATTTCTTTATCCATTTCTTGTACCCTGATGATTTGTTACCATTTTCTTTATCTATTTGGAGTCTTGACAATGATTCCCATCCATTTAGAGTAAAATATCTGTTTTCAATGTTTGACCAACACGGAGAGACGATTGTAGTGGGCTTGATCTCGATACATCGATCATTTACCTGACCAGGGTAGAAGGCTCATCGTATCCCTTCCTAGTCCTGGTGGCTCTTGGTCTTCTACTCGGTCAAAGCAGTGAGTCCATTGGTAGTCGCCCAGGATTGAGAATTGGGTCAAGCTGCGAATGCTTCGCAATTGTATATTTCAGTAACTCCATAGTCCGATCATTTTAAAAGCTTAGGGAATGCCCATTATTGAAAGGTTCAAATTTCTTATTTATTAGGTTATCTTTTGGGTCTTGGTCTAAGAGAGTTCTCATCTTAATTTAGGTCCAAGGTAGGAGTTGATAAATATCTCAATAGATCACCCTAAAAAGGTTTCTATTAGTATATACTTGGCTAAGGCTTCTATTACGTTCGTAATTCACGAGCGGATTTTGTGAATACACTGACCTTGACTATTTTAATTCAGCTCATACCCATTGTTAGGCTCTTTCTTTAATATGAATTGGTTTAGCGCTTGAACTCTAATTGCTTTTATTCCAGTAACTTTAACGTTGACTTTCTAAGAAAGAGTCATCCTATTAAGTGACCTATCTCTATGCACAGCCTCGATCAATTTCCTTCGATCCTGGGCCAGTGGGGAGGGGCTCACCACGCTTTCGCTGCGCCACTTTGATCCAAAGGATGTACAGACTGACTTAACTAGATGGGGCTCATAACGTTCTACCCCCCTTAAAAATATTTCTACTCTCAGGACTTAAGACTCTATGTCCTGATCCATACGTCGGAACAGGTTGTAATTTAGGACTTATCCTTGACGAAAATGGGATATGATCCCACAATACAATGGTCTTCCTTCCATCGATGATGTGTACTATGGCATTGGTACCTATAGTTATAGAAAGGAGCTAAAACGATGAGAGTTGTGGTTGAATTCAAGGACGGGTGTGAGTGTGTGGCAAGATGCCTAATTCTACCAAAGAAAGACCTTTACTACAGTCCCGAATTACCCTATTTAATCATGTCTAGTTTAATACTGTAAGACAATCTATACATTATTAGGATATAAGAGATTTGAACAAAATAGGTTAACGGCTAGACTATCTTTCTAAGTTCATACGCACAATATGAACTTAAGAAATTCTTGGGCCTAAAAACAATAGACCTAATACTTCCTGGGCCTAGACTTAATATCCCTATTGGCTATGTGTTCCCAACACTTCTCAAAGGCGTAGTAATAACTTTTGGTTGTAAGTGGTCGGGCCATCACGGAAGAAAAGTTGTGTAGTGGGTCTGAGCCGGATACACAAACATTTTGCCTAGCCATGACAGAAATTTTGTCATATCAGTTCTTAATCCTAGTTGATCCCGATCTTCTACTTGATCAGAGCATTGAGTTCATTGGTAACTACCAGGATTGAGAACTCGATTCAAACCGCGAATACTTCGATTATGTATAGTTTCTCTATTCCGTGTTCCCGATTGTAATAAGTCCTTGAGAAGACACTTTTAAGGGGTGTGTTGATTTGACCTAACGTTCAATCCAAGGGATATAAGTTTTTCCTATGCGTGAATAATTTCTAATCCAAACAACCTTCCTAAGAGTTATTAAAGAAGCCTACAAGTATTAAGGGAATTCAACGAAGGAATGAGGTCTCCCTCCAACCTAATCAAGCCGACTAACTAAGTCTATCATTCGATTATCTTTCAATCTTCTTAGCGTAATCCGTATTTTACATTCCTTAGTATAACTGGTAGCCTAGTCTTAATTTAGGAGTAGCAGAAAACCAATAGTTGTAATCCAAAATCTACGCTCATTCACTAGATAATTTCATACCACTTCTAATACAAGAAGTTGTTCTATCACTTCGGGTGTCAACCATGGTATTGGAAACCACGGGATACACTTAAGCTAGGGACAATACCTACACCTGCATTTATGGTTACTTTTACAATTCCATCCACCATAATCTCTCCTAATGCAGTTGGTCGAACGGGCCTTAAATGTCCCATCAGTTGGAGGTTGCGAAGGCTATGGGACACAAAAATGTGGGCACAAATGAGGGGGTATAAGGAAGGTGGAGAATTGTAATGAGTAGTTTTTGGGTAATGGTAGTGGATGGGTGCAAGATGTAGAAGAAAGACGGAAGCTTGAGTGAATAGAAGTGGGGATGTGAGATCATTTTACATGGTCTCGGCTACGTACGGGCTATACTACTGTAGTTAATCGCGCCCGTCGACAAAACTTGGGATACTAATGTGGTTTCTGGTTTCTAGATTCCATCGCCCCCTTCCTAAATTAGAGTGCATCAGAGTACATCGTGTTACCATAACCCAGGTCCAGTTTAATCCAAATCATGTTCTGATACCATATTGTAATGCCCTGAAAACTGGGGGTCGAGTAGAAACTCAACTCCCGAGTTGCAACGCATCACTTATGCAACAAATGAAGTGATGTTTGTATGCTGTCTGTATTAGTGCATGAAACATGAATGAGATTAAGCCAAAACTGCAAACATAATTCAGGGACAGTTGTGATACGCAAGATGAGTATATAAAACCTTCTAAACCAGTACAAGTCCCCAAAGCATGTATGCATTGCCAGGTCAATAATTACATATAAAATTTCAAAATTTACCAAATAATAAAATGTAATGTTCAACTATCATATCCCTGTGGCCCCAGTACGCAACTTCAGGTCCACATAGACCTGCCAGATCATTGCATGTAGGAGAACTCCTTCTCACTATCATAAAAGTCAGGCTCCGCTTCATGAGCATCGCCATCATCTGAAACTACAACAGAATCTGGTTGGTGTGTACAACACCGTCCCGTAACGTGGGAGTGAGTAGCTAACTCAGTGGAACAATAAAGCATAGGTTAACATGTTATGAATTCAATCAAGCAGTAATGATAAAGCAGTAAATCACACATCCCTAAGTACTCTTGTTAATGTAAGAATGGTATGTATGTATGATGCATGCCCTCGCCTGCGCTCCCTCAACGACTCCTTACATTCGCGGCATGCCACACTCCCTCAGTGCTTGACCATCAACACCAAACGCACACGTATGCGGTGCATGAACGTGATTACCAAGTTCTTTATTAGTCATTTTCATACAGCAGGATTGAGAAACTAAGGTACCTCCCTTATATCACTTCCCAAACCAGGATCCATTCTAGGGTCGTCAGTCTTAGTAAATCTCATACGATAATACGGTTCTAGGTCGCTACAAAGGGCTCGTCGCCTTATTAATGCAGGCCTAGTTATACTCTAGTTACTACGCAGAGGCTCGTCGCCTCAACGTAAGTTCAGAGTATGCTCGAGGTCACTACACCAACGTGTCATCCGGGGCTGACGTAATCGCAACACCCCTTCAGATGTTGTCCAACCAACAGGTATCGGAGTGCACAGCGGTGGTTTTTTTTGCAATGGCCCACACGAGGCTCACGCACAACGCGTCTTCTGATCAGTGTAGGCCGACAGCTCGAATACAGTGTCCCATACCACCGAATTCGGCTCACGAGTCTGGTTGCTCACTGGTCACTATGGGGAGGGTCGTCTCCACAGCGTAGGCCGACAGCTCGACCACGGTGTCTCATACCGCCATGTCCGGCTCATGAGTCTTAGCGGATCACGGTACCAAGGTTGACAGGGATTTCACTGGTGAGTTTGGTACCCTAGGTTCAAGTAGTAGTGTTTCGACAAGAAAACAAATGTATTTGATTTGGGGATTATCTTATTCAAACATAACAATGAAATAGTTACAGAAAACAATCATCACAATTTATTGATTCTGAATTCATTTACATCCTTAAGGATCCCTTGATTTTAAAATAGTTTACAAAGAATTCATTGCATGTAGAATATAAATTTTGACAGCATAACAGCGCTGATTTTAATCATCTCCTGTGACTTAGGAGGAATAGACAAGTCAACTAATTAATCTTCAAGAGAATAGAGATTTCGGCAGCATTTCAGTGCTATTCTGGTCATCTCCTGAAACTTAGGAGGAATACGCCTTTTCATCGATGATTCTTCCCTTCCTCCTGAACAAAAAGAACTTGAAGATTTGAAGACTTTAGTCATTCCTGCAGCATATCAGCCCATTACTGTTATAGACTGTCCAACAGTCGGTTTGCGCAAGTCCGCGCAAACTACATGCTTTGCGTGGGTCCGCGCAAACGACAGGAGCCCAATGCTTCTTTGCGCGAGTCTGCGTAAACTACAGGAGCCCAATGCTCCTTTGCGCGAGTCTGCGCAAACTACAGGAGCCCAATGCTCCTTTGCGCGAGTCCGCACAAACTATGTGAGCCCAATGCTCATTTGCACCTTCTGTCTTCTGTCTTCTTCTTCGTCTTTCTTCTACTCTGAAATCTTCCAACCCCTTTTGAGAGAAAGAACGGGGTATTTATAGACATCTTCACTGGTGTAAATCTCTATTCTGGTTGATGTGGGACAAAATATCATCCAGCTATTTTTATATCTCTGCAAAACACTTTGCGTGGACTCGCGCAAATGACATGCTTTACGTGGTCTCGCGCAATCTTTCATTCCCGCACAACCTGTCTTCACTGATCAATACGCGCAACCCATTTGATTTGCGCGATCCAGCGCAATCTATTCACTTTGCGCGGACTCGCGCAAAGTCATCTTCAACATGATTTCTTTAATCTTCAAACTGATTTTCTTGATTTTTCCTTTCTTCATTTCTTTGCTTATTTTATGCCTTAACAGATGCCCCCTTGATCCGTTCTTTGTTTTTTAGAAATCAAAGAAAAGGATCAAAGAATTCATTTTCTAGGGTTTGCGCGACCCCGCGTAAACATCGATCGAGTACCGTGCTCGACCACAAATCCTATAAATAGTCCAGCCACTTCGTCATTTTCACGAACTGCTCATACTCTGTTGAAACTCTGCTCTGGCGATTTTCTCCCGCGCAAACTTGTTACTTTGCACGAACCCGCGCAAACCTTTTCACTTTGCTCGAAGCCCTTTGTCCTTGGAGATTTTTCGCGCAAACCTTTTTGCTTTGCTGGAACCCGCGCAAACCTTTTCACTTTGCGCGAAGTCCCTTGGCTTTGGAGATTTTTTCCAGCACAAACCTCCTACTTTGCGTGAACTTGTGCAAAGTACTCCATACTTAGCCCATTTTCTTTGAACTGTTTCCAACACTTAGCCATTTTCTTCTTTCTTCCTTTCTTATTGTTATGGCTCGTATAAAGCAGACAGCTCGTCCTCCTTCCAATCAACCTTCTTCTGATCAATCCCCTGCCAAGCGAACAAAGACCACTTCCAGAAATACTGCTTATTTTAAAGAACCTGTTCTTCCTACCTTCGACTTTTCTGACCGCATTAGATCTTTGCCTTCCCCCATTCATAGATCCATATCATTAGGAGATATTAAATGTCCTCCGAAGCATGGCAGGGAATACGATTGGGATGAATGGTTAAAGACTACGGCTCATCTTCGTACTGATAGTGAAAGACCACCCCTTCGTGAAGACACTCCTCCTGCTTCTCGTCCAAAGAAAACTCGCTGGAATAAGGCGAAAGAGTTCGCAGAGAAAATTGAGGAACATAAGGGGAAGAGACTTCAAAACTCATGGGACTCGGTAGGAGTTGTTGAAGGTGTTATGAAATTTAACAACCCTCATGCGGAGGGTATGACGGTTATTCCCATCAAAGTATATCGCCATCAGTCCATGCTTGACTGTGAGTCTAAAGACTACATCCATGGCGAGAGGTTGATGTATACTGAATCGTGGGCTTCAAGAGAGCCCCGAATCCTTGAGGGAGTTATACAAACACAGAAGCCGCGACAGAAGATAGGGGAAACTCATTCCATGATCTTCCTAGTTCCTTTCCACAGTCCTCATGATCTTTTTCCTTCTTATTTTTATGAGACAGTTCGACAGCGCTTTAGAGATCGAGAACAATTCTAGGGACAGGCAGAATTCCGCATCAGAGGCATGTTAACTGCTCGCCGCTATTACTCTGAATGGGCGGAGGCTATATTGCTGAAGCATACGAGCACTCTTGCAAAGATTGGCCTTTATGATGCCATAGAAGTGACCTCCAAACACTTCTATAGGGAACCCAATATACTGAAAGGCTTCCTTGAATACTGGTTGCCTACAACCAACTCCTTCCATTTACCTTATGGTGAAATGAGCATATCACTTTGGGATCTTCATCGTATAGCCAGTCTTACAATAACAGGCAAATTCTATGATGAATTCATTCCTACAAACAGAGAATTGGCCTTTGTATCTTCTCCAGACCGCAAACCTTCTATCTCTGAAACTACCATAGAGTTGTTCAAAGAGATGGGCAAATTTCCTAGTTTCCACAAAATCCCCCCTCTACAATGGCTGACACATTTTTCTAGAGGTCTCAGGTATTTATCAAACCGACAGTTGACTTATTCTTTATATTCTTGCTATTTAGCCATCCCTGTATATTAACCTCCTCATTTTTCTTTGAAGATTTCGCGATTGCCACTCCAACGAATTAACGAAGCTTCGAGATACAATAAAAGGAAGACCAGAATATAGCTCCTTCGGAGAACTTGCTGCGTTCTTAGCTTATTGGCTAAGTTTAGTCGTATTGCCCAGCTCTAAATGGGCAGACGCTGTTCGTCCAAGCGTTTTTGTTCTGGCTGGTGCTTTAGCGGAAGGCCATAAATACTCTCTTGCTCCTCCAGTATTATGTTCTATTTATAGAGCCCTTGGAGAGGTAGCTACTCACGTGAAAGATCCTATTCTTGGGGCTTCGTCTGCACATACTTCTTGGCATTACATCACAGGGTGGCTAGGGGTCTATTTCCCTTGGACTTTTAAGGCTCCAGAGCAAGCATATACTCATCCTTCTCACCTTCCACTCTCGTTCTTTCAGCAAAGAGCGATGACAAAAAGAGCGTATGAATGGGTTGCCAATAAAATTCGAGATGACGACCAGATAAACTTATTTCAATTCCGCCTTTATCGCTACACTGAAGATACAGATATGGTGGACCAAGAAACGCTTACTGCAGCAGAGAGAGCTTTCTTTTTTTCTATTCGCTCATGCAGTTTACCTCTTCGGGAAGGAACAAAATTTTAGAGAGAACCCTACTACCCCAGTCGCTTTGCTCGTCAATTTGGTTATGATCAGACGGTACCTCAGGACTGCAGGTTGGTTACTAGAAAAATGCGCTGTTATGGAACTGGTCCTCTTAACTGGGCCGTGATATGGAAACAACTGCTGAATGGCTACGTAGGATCTCTTTTCATAATTCCAGGTTGTAATCGCATTGTCCGTACATCATATAGCTGGATGCGATGGTGGGATCACCAATCATACTTGGTCACTAAATGCTTGCCAGTGGATTCTTTTATCTTTCTTCATCCGCCTAGGCTGAAGGGCAGAAATTTAGAGAGCAGAATCGGCTATGTTCCAGAAAAGAGTCATGCGTCTCATCCTGGAGAAATTTGTAGGAAGATATCATTGGAAGACCCTATCCGTGAAATCAAGCCCATCAACACTTTGGATGGCTGGTTTGCTTATGGAGTTCTAATGGAATTTGAGAAAACTCGTCGGGATTTCTCAAATCAAGCCGCAAACGATGCTGAAGGTACATCTTCTCCTATTCCTGCAGAGACTGCAGCGGCTCAAGAAGGACCAGCTGTTGGTACTTCCTTATCTCCTCCACAACCCCTTGGTCCCAGTCCATCTTCCCCAATGACTAGATCAAAAACGCGTTTGCAAACATCATCACCTATTCTTCCAGAAAGGACTCACCAAGCATCCGCTTCCCCTATTCTTCCAGAAAGGACCCGTCAAGCATCCGTTTCCCCTACAATCCAAGAGCTTATTCCGGAAAGCAGCCAACCCGTTTCTTACAAAGGGAAGCAAGTTGTTATTGAAGAAGCTGATGAAGAAATTTTAGAAGATGAAAGTTCAGCTTCATCGTCAGATACTACTGAATCTTCACAATATGAAGACAGCAAGGATAACGACAGCTGTGAAGATAAAGATGATGACTTTGAAGAAGGCGAAGTTGACATTGATGGAGATGAGGAAACAGCTGCGAAAGAAGTCGAGATGGAATCTTCCCCTGCAACCGTTAAGACTCTTCTCGGTGTGAATGATCCTGCTAAATCTCCTGCAGTTGAAGAAAATGAAGAAGAACCTTTAGATTATGGCGAATATGGGTATTCACCAGGTAAAGGAGATTTAATTTCCACATGTATATCTATCTATATTTTAATAATTTATTATTTTATTCTTATGTCTCCCTTTCATTTCGTCTCTTTTTTTTAGGTGCTCAAGTTGCAGAAATAGGTGTTGTCTATTCAGCGAGTCCTCTTGTGGTATCTTCACCAAGAGCACCTATAGTTCCATTGGTAGTACAAAGAGTAGTGGCTCGTGAAATCATATTTCCCACAGAAACTACAGACTTGCCAACTCCGGCTACCAGAGATTCAAGCACAGAAGCTAGAGCACCATCTTTTGCTGATATGGTGGAACTTGGTCTTTCCATGACTCAGAGAGCTTCTGCCTCTGTAGGTCATATCCAGGTGACAGGTACATATTTATGCACTGATTATCTTCATTCACGACTACATATTTCATAATAATATTTTGAATATCTTTCTTCTTTTACCATAGGAACTCATCCTTGCAGTGGTGCGGCCAGTTCTGATTCTGTGGCCACTACTTCTGAATTGTCTTCCTTTTTTAGCAATAATTCATATCTTCAGAAATCCCGATCAATGGTTGGATTTGGATGTTGCTATAGAGATTTTGGAGAGCTCTGCCAAGATGGCTAGACTCAACATATCTCCTTTGCGTGATTCACTCCTCAAGTTTCGCGATTCAGTAATTTCTCTGGCGTCAGTAGAGAACGTTACAATTGCCCTTGAGATTTTAGAGTACAAGAAGCAGCTGGCTGCATCTCAAGAACAAGCCTCTCTGACAGCTTCATCAATTTCTAAACTTGAACAAGAGCATATGATTCTTCAAGATCAATTAAAGATTCATATTGATGAAAATAAGACTATCCAAGATCGTATTACAGCCCTGAAGGAAGAAATTTCTCAACTGGAGAGAAGGAATCATGAAAAAACCTTGATCATTCAAGATGTTGAAGAAAGGATACAGGCGAATGTTCAATCCATTAATATTGAAAAATCTGCGCAACTTCGAAGTAAAGGAATGATTGCTTCTCTGGAGAATAAAGTTGCTGGCGTCCCTGATCAAGTGAAACTTATTCTTGAAGAAAAATCTAAACATGATGTAGCCCAGGCACAGTTGAAAGATAATTTGCGCAGATATTTGGAAGCAGTGGGAATTACAGATGATCTTTAAAACATGTAATTTTGAACATGTGATTTTTGTTCTCATGTTTTTTTTTTTTTTGACATGTTTTTATGAAAGCATTTTGAGAT
Organism: Magnolia officinalis; assembly: GCA_021015155.1. NCBI lineage: Eukaryota > Viridiplantae > Streptophyta > Magnoliopsida > Magnoliales > Magnoliaceae > Magnolia > Magnolia officinalis. The sequence goes on along the minus strand of JAJHSJ010000004.1, from coordinate 36,954,113 downwards.
GTTTATAATAGCATTTTCTCATTGCATGTTGATGACATTCATACAAACATTATCAAATTATATTCGTACTTTATATAATAATTTCATTACATCCTTTAAAATTTCTAAACCTTTTATGCTTTGTTAGTGCGGGATTCTCTATGTGAGTATTTAAATTGGCGGTACTAAGTTTCAATTTAATTAGCCACACACAGTTTAAGCTCATGAGTAGTGGAGCGTGCGCACACACACAGTTTAAGCTCATGAGTAGTGGAACATTTATGGGTCTTATGTGATGGCCACTGTAACTCTCTAGAGTTCGCTTTTGGGCTTTTCACTGCCTTGAGCTCACGACCAAGGTCCATCAGAGGGGCCCATTAACGCTACCGGGCGGTGAACTGTTGGTTTTACGCACAGGGTTGGCCACGGTAACTCTCTAGAGTTCGCAGGGCTCGCAAGGCTACCTTTGGGCACCAAATCTAGGGTCGCCAGTCCATCAAGGAGTAGGTTTAAGCCCTTCCTCACGAGTTACTACTGAAATCAAACTCTAGATCTGGAGGGTCTTACGCATGGTTGGCATAAAGCTCGCACTGCGGCCCCTGTTTTCTTCGTCTGCAAGGTCGAGCCCATTCACAGGAGGGCATTTTCATCCGTTCCCCGTGGCGCTGCCGGAAGCTATACAGACGGCATGGGAGTTACGGTGACTAGTCTTCGCGGATTTATGGCCTTTTAGGCTTTGAATCCTTGACTTCGTCAGCTGCCCGCATGGGTGCGTACGATGGTCTTCGCGGGCTTTTTAGGGCCACTGACTCATCGCCGCTGCCCGAATGGCGATCTTCATAGGTCTTATGTATAGTTGGCCGGCTCTTTTAGAGCTTGATCCTTTGAGAGCATTTTTTTTTTAGAGCTTTTTGATTCTGCTCAATTTGGCTCTTTTAGGATTTGGTTTGGCTATACTGCCCCTTTAACTGAGATTGGTGTATCTTTGTAAGGCAATAATATCTATGATCATCATCATTGCCAGTATAGTAGTAGTAGATATTTCCACCTGAGATAATATCTTCAAGAAGATCCATGCCTTGTAAAGCAATATATATCAATTTTGTCAGTATTTTCAAGAGAATCTTCAAGATGATATTGATTTTTTCAAACTTGTTTGGCGATGATGATGATCATATTTTCGGATTTGATGCTTGATAATTGACGCGCTTGTAAATTTTCTTCACAGCTTCTCTTGTTGACATATGAACATGATCTTATTCATCCTTGCCCCCTTTTGATACAGATTCATTATGCCGATAATATTCTGAATCAAAATCCACATGTCTATCTTTAGGGATAGTATCTTTTGATGAATCGGGCGTTGACAAGTATACTAATATTCTGTCCCTCTTGATTTGTGATTCTATATGCCCCATTGGAGTATACTTCTTTTACTACATATGGACCGTCCCATTTAGGCTCGAACTTGCCCCCTGTTCGGCGAGTGATCACTATAGGTCTTTTCAACATTAACACCATATCCCCTTTTTTGAAAGAGCGGTATTTAACCTGTTTATCAAATGCGGCCGAAATCCTGGCCTGGTATGACTGCAACCGCTGCTGAGCTTCAAGACGTTTCTCATCAAGCAAATCTAACTCTTTCAACCTCATTTTTGCATTTTCATCATCTGTTATAGACTGATGTACTGCTATCCTGAGTGATGCCACCTGCATTTCGACTGGGATAACTGCCTCTATACCATAGATTAATGAATAAGGTGTCGCCCCTGTTGCTGTACGATGAGTAGTTCTGTAGGCCCACAATGCTTCTTGTAACTTTTCATCCCAATCACGCTTGTTACCTGTCACCGTTTTTTTGATTATTTTGATAATCGTTTTGTTAAATGCTTCCGCTAATCCATTGGCCGGAGGATAGTAAGGTGTTGAAAACGAATGCTGGATGCCGAACTTCTGACACAACTTTTCCATGCCTCTATTTTTAAAAGGGGTGCCATTATCAGTGACGATCTTTTTCGGAATACTATGACAGTATATTATAGCATGTCGAATGAAATTGATCACATCTGTCTCTTTAACATTACGCAAGGCAATTGCTTCGGTCCATTTGGAAAAATAGTCTGTTGCTGCCAGAATATACTGTTTTCCTTTAGATGAAGGGGGATTTATAGGACCAATCACATCGAGTCCCCAGGCTGCGAAAGGCCAAGAAGTAACAGATTGATGTAAGTCTTCTGGGGGAACATGTATTACATCTCCGTGTATTTGACATTCATGACACCGCTTTGCATATTCTATCGCATCTTTGAACATAGTAGGCCAATAATAACCCATTCGATGTACTCTATGGCACAAATTTCGGCCGGCTTGATGTGCTCCACATTCACCTGAATGTGCCTCTCGCAGCATTTGGTTTGCTTCTTGCTTGTCTAAGCATCTCAGCAGCATTCCATTGTAAGATTTTCTATACAATACTTCAATGCATATGACAAATTTACCCGATCGCTGCTTAATCTGCTGCCTTTGTGCATTATCTTCTGGCAAGATATTATACTTGAGATAATCAATGAAAGGCTGACGCCAATCATCTATCATTACTTCTAAACAAGATATAGGAAACATTTCAACGGTTTCTTCAATAACCTCTGCAGACGGCAGGAATCTTCTTTCTTCTATAGTTACCTGAAGAGGACTTCGACTTGTGCAGGACAGAGCTGCTGCCAGACCAGCTAAAGCGTCCGCTTTTGCATTCTCAGAGCGTGGTATGTGTTTAATGTCCACATGACAAAATTGTTCAAGCAACTTTTGTGCCTTCCGATAATAGGGCAGAAGTTCTTCTTTCCTTACTTCGAATTCTGTTGTCTACTGATTTATAATCAATTTAGAATCTCCGAAGATATGCAATAATTTTATTTCCATTTGTTGGGCTATTTCCATTCCGATGATAAGAGCTCTGTATTCAGCTTCATTGCTTGTGCATGCGGTGTCCAATGTGAAGGAATATGACAATAAATCGCCTTGAGGTGTAATGAATATTATTCCTGCCCCCGTTCCCGATATTCGAGCAGCACCATCAAAATACATTTGCCAAAGATTCTGAGATTCAGCCAACATAGCCTGTTCATCTGGAAATTCGTCATTGATTTCTTCACTTTCTGCTATAGGATGTGCTACGAGGAAGTCTGCCATGACTTGTCCTTTTACCGCTTTCGCTGGTTTATATGAAATAGTATATTCTGATAGCAATAACATCCACTTGGCTAGTCTTCCCGACAACATTGGCCTGGTCATCAAAAATTTTATCGGATCTGCTCTTGAGATCAGAGTTATATCATGGGAGAGACAATAATGCCTCAACTTTTGTACAGCGAATATCAGCGCCAAACATTCTTTCTCAATCGAAGAATAATTGCATTCTGCCCCCATCAATGTTCGGCTTAGATAATAAAGAGCAGTCTCTTTTTTGGCTTCGTTCACCTGTGCTAACAAAGCACCCAAAGAATTTGTAGCTGCAGATGTATATAAGATAAGTGGCTTACCTTTTATTGGAGCTGTTAACACCGGCGGCTGTTTCAATAATTCTTTGATTGAGTCAAATGCATTTTGACAGGCGTGATCCCATACAAATTCTGTATCTTTCTTCATTAACCGAGAAAATGGCTGATACCTTCCTGTGATATTTGAAATGAAACGGCGAATGTATACCAATTTTCCTTGTAAGCTTTTTAATTCCTTCAACGTCGTTGGTGGTGGCATATTTTGAATAGCCTTAATTTTTTCTGGATCAATCTCGATCCCTTTGTGTCGTACAACAAAGCCGAGGAACTTGCCAGAAGATACTCCAAATGCACACTTAGCAGGGTTCATTTTTAGTTGCTTCTTTCTGAGACGACGGAAGACTGATGCTAAATGTTCGCGGTGTTCTTGATGATCTCCCGACCTGACCACCAAGTCATCAACATAGCATTCGACATGTTTATGCATCATATCTTGAAAAATGTTTTTCATTGCACTTTGATATGTTGCCCCAGCATTTTTGAGACCGAAAGGCATAACTTTATAACAATAAATTCCAAGTGGCGTTCTGAAAGCCGTTACCTCTTCATCTTCGGGTGCCATCCTGATTTGATTATAACCCGCGTATCCGTCCATAAAGGACATAATAGCATACTGAGTAGTGCTATCAATTAATAATTCTGTTATTGGTAGAGGGAAGTCATCTTTTGGACATCCTTCATTCAGATCTCTGAAGTCGATGCATACTCTAATCTGCCCATTCTTCTTTTTCACCGGAACAATGTTTGATATCCACTTAGGATATTTAACTTCTCTGACGAATCCAACCTTTATTAATTTATTTACTTCTTTTTCAATTAATGGAATCAAGTCTGGGTGGAATCGCCTTTTGTAACACCCTGAAATTCGGGGGTCGAGTATGAACTCAACTCCCGAGTTCCAACGCATCACTTATGCAACATACACAATGATGGTTAAATGTTGTCTGAGTTAGCGCAATAAACATGAATGAGATTATACCAAAACAGTAATTCATACTCCAGTTCAATTGTATAAAGGCAAGCGGAAGATTGAAATTTTATATTCAAAGTATGTAAAGTAACAAAATTTTATGAACTCTAGAGTATGAGTACTAACTGAGTACCAATATACATGTATTGTTTCTAAGTCAAAAATCGAAATACAACTCCCAAGGAAAGCCCTGAAAATCCCGCGATGCAGCCAGCCTAAGCAAAGCCGTCAGAATACTGCATAAATGAGAACTCCTCCTGATCCTCATCGAAGTCGGGCTCCGGCTCCTGAACCAAGGCGCCCTCTACACCTGCGACAGAGTCTGGTGGGTGTTGCAAACACCGTCCCGTAACGTGGGAGTGAGTAGTTAACTCGGTGGAACAATAAAGCATAGGTTAACATGTTATCAATTCAATCAAGCAGTAATGATAAAGCAGTACAAATCAAACATTTCTAACTACTCTTGTTAAGTGTGAAAATGAAATGACATGATGCTGTATGCCCTTGCCAAACCACCCTCAAGCGACATCATCTTACGTTCGCGAATGCTTACTCCCTCAGTGCGCCACATCTATAAAGCACATGCGGTGCGATGATGCTCATGATTACCAAGTTTTTATTAGTCCATTTCAAACAGCAGTATTGGGAAACTAAGGTACCTCCCTTGTATCATTCCCCAAACATGATCCATTCTAGGGTCGTCAATCCTAGTTAATCTCATACGATATTATGGTTTGAGAAACGTAGTGAAGGCATCGCAAATGGCTCGTCACCCGTCAGCGCGGATACAGATCTCACTATATGCGGCTCAATTGCTGGCCGTCAGCTCGAGTATAGGTCTCACCGTACTCGACTCAATCACTAGTCGTCAGCTCGAGTACAGGTCTCACCGTACTCGGCTCAACTCATACTCTAGTTGCTGTGAAAGACTCGTCGCCAATCACAGACACTTGGAGTATACTCGAAGATACTACGGAGGACTCGTCGCCCGTCAGCACGAGCACAGGTCTCACCGTACTCGGCTCTCGCCGTAAGTATCGACAGCTCGAATACAGTGTCCCATACCACCGTATTCGGCTGACGAGTTCGGTTGCGCAATGGTCACTACGGGGAGGCACATGGCCCTAGCGTAGGCCGATAGCTCGACCACAGTGTCCCATACCACCATGCGCGGCTCATGCGTCTTAGCGGATCGAGGTACCATGGTTAACGGGATCGCCACTGGTAAGTTTGGTACCCTAGGTTCAAGCAGTAGCGACCAAACATGGTGAACACACAAATACATTTCGGTTTACTTAACGAGCCTGACTAGCTCGAGCGCACCACAAGTTGGGTGATATGGAGTGCAAAAGCACTCCGTGTGGCCAACCACTATCGCCAACCGAAGTACGACTCGGGTTCGTCAGACACATCCTTTGTGGCGACATGAATCTCAGCCACAATCGCAAGTCTGGTACCGAATGTTTGGACTATAGACATAGTCCCAAACTCAAACAGTTCTCATCAATAGCATGTGGAGTAAAGCATGATAAACAAACAATACAAGCATGTTAGCAGGCATGTTATAAAGCATGAAGTAAAGCATGAAGTAAAGCATGTTGTAAAGCATGTAGTAAAGCACTATCCACATAGGGATACAATTACATACACATTACAAGTGAGTGGTTCTAGCGAACCACCGCATGGAGGGGATCCTACATGTCTCTAAGGGAGTCGGGAATCCCATATCAGTACCTCTCTAAGGCACTAATACTCAAGCATTTACACACACAAGCATTTACACAAACACTTAGAGTACGCCATTCCAACATACATGACGTATGTTAGCAAATTACGTATTAGGGCTATTCTTTCGCCAAGCGGTTATTTTATCCGCGTATACCATATTCATACAACAAATAATCATGACAATTACACTTCCAAATTTTATACATATGCAGTATTTCTAGAATACACAATTTCAACATACATAGCGTTTACAAGCGAACATGTATTTCAGCGATTCCTTTCGCCAAACTAGTATTTTATTCATATATTATATAATCATGCATTAAATAAACATGTCAAACAATTTCCCGAAAAAAATACGTATACGGTATTTCTACGTATACCTAGAGTATGTGAAATTCCATATTCTACAACGTTAATCGAAACAGGAAACGGAAAGCACTTTGTACATGTGCATTTACATGCAGATCATGAATCTATCATTATCTGACATTGAAAGCGTTGAAAAACGTAACTTATACACTTAAAGTCCTCACCTTTGCCCTTGGAATCACAACGAATCAGCAAGGGTAGTAGCGCTTCCATATACGGGAGTTTTCTAGCCTAAAGAGCGGAATCGGTTAGCCTTTACATAACCTACAACGAATCTACATCAAATCAGACCTAGGGTTAGGGTTTCTTACCTTCAAACGGAATGGATACCGCCGGGAAAACACCTGGAAAGGAGCGGTGTAGGCCGTGCGACAACCAAAAGCAGTAGGAGGAAGATCACCTACAAACTCCAAGCTCTTCTCTCTCTTTTCTCTCTCTCTCTAGGGTTTTTCTCCCAAATTCGTATGGCTGTGAGAGGGGCTGTTCTAAGCCCCTTTTATAGCCAAAAACATCCCCAAAATAGACTCAGGTTCAAGGGTTACTGCTAATATAGGATATTCGTCACTTTTCCAGCTCAAAAGAGAGGTTCTGGTGGCCCTCCTTGAGCCAAACGTCAGACTTAAGCTCACCACACATGGATCTATGTGGGATTACGTTTTCGACTCGATCAGATTCCCAGATCGCACGTGGCGGACCACTTTCAGTTCAACGGTCAGTGGGCCACGATCTGAAATTCCAAGTACATGTAAATGTTCCTGAAATTTTTCTTAATCCGAGGGTGTAATTTGGTCGGATTCTGACGGTCAGGTTGCTTAATACTGACGCGCAAGCGAATGGTGCCAGATCACTATTCCAGATATTTATTTTGGGATGGGAATAGTGTTTTTCACACACCCTCGCTCCGGATCGAAACGAATGGCCGTGGGACATCGGCTGGACCTGATTTTTGAGATGATTGTCAAGCCTAGTGAGGTGGTCCTAGTTCCTTAGCTTCGTGTTAATCGGACTCCCGATGTGCGATCTAGACCTAATACGAAGTTTCGTTTCATTCCCGAGAGCAGCCGGGAAATGAGTTTGGTTCTAAACTTTAGGGTAACCTAGAGTCACTGATTTTGCAAGTTTTGGGTCTTGCAGATCGTATTTAAAGCGATCCCAACGGATTTCATGGCTAACCGAGTTTAGTACTTAGTTAACTTTGTTAAATTTCTAAAGAATTTAATCCTAATTGATTTCTGGTCGAGGTGGTACTCGAGCCAATGTACGGAAATTCACGGATCGTTGCAATCTACCCCCTTTAAACAAAAAATTTCGTCCTCGAAATTTATACCTTTTCGTAGTCCTCGAGAATCTGAGGGTAGTTCTTCCTGACTTCGGCCTCAGTCTCACAGGTAGCTTCCTCCTTGAAATGATGTGTTCAAAGTACCTTCACAAGTGGGATGACCTTGGTACGTAGTACCTGCTCCTTCCTATCAAGGATACGCGTTGGGCGCAGCTCGTACGTAGCATCCTCGCTCAACTGTATCTGCTCCCATCTGATGTTGTGCGAAGGGTCAGGAACGTACTTCTTCAGCATAGATACATGAAATACGTTGTGCACAGAAGCAAGTGGTGTAGGCAAAGCGAGATGATACGCCACATCACCCACTCGATCCAATATCTGAAATGGACCGATAAACCTCGGTGTGAGCTTCCCCTTCTTCCCGAACCGAAGGACTCCCTTCATAGGGGAAACTCGAAGGAACACATGATCCCCGACCTCGAACTCCAGTGGTCGCCGCCTCGTATCGGCGTAACTCTTCTGCCTGCTCTGTGCTGTGAGTAATCGACGCCTGATAATATCTACCTTCTCTGTAGTCGTCTGTACTAACTCCGGGCCAACCAGACTACGCTCGCCAACCTCTGTCCAACAGTGCGGTGCCCTACAAGGTCGACCATATAGAGCCTCATATGGCGCCATGCCAATAGTCGTCTGGAAGCTGTTGTTGTAGGCGAACTCTGCGTACGGAAGACAGTCATCCCAACTGTCCTTGAAGTCCAACACACATGCTCGCAACATATCCTCCAGAATCTGATTCACCCGCTCTGTCTGCCCATTAGTCTGAGGATGAAACGCCGTACTGAACTTCAACTTCACACCCATCGCCTCCTGGATACGAGTCCAGAAGATGGATGTGAACCGCGTGTCTCTGTCCGACACGATCTCTAAGGGAACCCCGTGCAGACGGACGATCTCCCTGATGTACAATCTAGCCAGATCGTCTGCAGAGTTCATAACTCTGATAGGGAGGAAATGGGCCGATTTGGTCAACCGGTCCACAATCACCCAAATGGAATCGTGTCCCTTCCTTGTCTTCGGCAGCCCTGATATGAAGTCCATGGAGATGAAGTCTCACTTCCACTCCGCTATGGGCATGGGCTGAAGTAGTCCAGGAGGTCGGCAATGTTCTGCCTTGACCTGCTGGCATGTCAGACATCGAGACACATACTCAGCAATGTGGGCCTTCATGTTATCCCACCAATACGTCCGTCTCATATCCTGGTACATCTTCGTGCTAGCAGGATGCATCGCAAGCTTCGAGTTATGGGCAGACTCGAGAAGCTCGCGTCTCAAGTCAGCCACATTAGGAACACATAGGCGGCCACGGAATCGTAAACCCCCATCAGAACCAACTCTCCACTCGGAGTCCACAGTGTCGCTAGCCTGCTCTCGAAGCTCAGACAGCCGTATATCGCCCTCTTGGGCCTCAACAATCCTGTCGTCAATAAGTGGCCGCACCCGAACATGCGCAACACACTCAAAAGGCTCCTCGACAGTGAGTCTCTGCTCGAAGTCCCGCACAAACTCCATCATGTCCCACTCGGCTATCATCAGCGGTGTCGCAAACGCAATCGTCTTCTTGCGGCTCAACGTGTCTGCCACAAGGTTCACCTTGCCAGGATGGTAGGAAACCTCGAACTGGAAGTCCTTCAAGGTCTCCATCCATCGGCGCTGTCTCATATTCAAATCCCGCTGTGTGAATATGTACTTAAGGCTCTTGTGGTCGTAGAAAAGCTCGAACTCCTCTCCGTAGAGGTAATGTCTCCAGAGCTTCAATGCAAAGATGACAGCTGCCAACTCCAGGTCATGTGTAGGGTAATTCTCCTCGTGCTTCCTTAATTGTCTCGAGGCATACGAAATCACCCTATCCTTCTGCATCAGAACACAACCCAAACCAACGCGAGACGCGTCAGTATATACCGTGTATTTCACCCCTTGCTCTGGCAATACTAGCACAGGGGCGGACGTCAACTTGTCCTTCAGCTCCTTAAAAAGCTGCCTCCGCCTTCTCGTTCCAAGCGAACTTCAAGTCTTTCCGAGTCAACTGAGACAATGGCCTGTCAATCTTCGAGAAGTCCCGAATGAAGCGTCTGTAATACCCAGCCAGACCAAGGAAACTCCTCACGTCAGTAACCGACTCAGGCTGCTGCCAATCCTGAACCGCGGCTACCTTAGCAAGGTCCACTGCTATCCCATCCTTGGACACTACATGTCCCAGGAACTTGACTTCCTCCTGCCAGAAGTCGCACTTCTTGTATTGCGCAAACAACTGGTTCTTCTCCAACGTACCCAATACCGCTCGCAAGTGCTCCTCGTGCTCCTCCCGACTCGTAGAATATATCAAAATGTCATCAATAAAGACGATGACGAATCGGTAAAGGAAGGGCCGAAATACCCGGTTCATCAGATCCATGAACACGGCTGGTGCGTTCGTCAGACCAAACGACATCACTAAGAACTCATAGTGCCCAAAGCACGTCCTGAAGGCTGTCTTCTGCACGTCCTCCTCTCTCACGCGCAACTGGTGGTACCCTGACTGAAGGTCAATCTTTGAGAAATACTTCGCCCCCCTCAACTGATCGAACAGATCATCAATCCTAGGCAAAGGATACTTATTCTTCACCGTGACCTGGTTCAACCTACGGTAATCAATACACAACCGTAGAGACCCGTCCTTCTTCTTCACAAATAGCACAGGTGCTCCCCAAGGAGACACACTAGGTCGTATAAAACCTTTCTCTATAAGTTCATCAATCTGTTTCCGCAGCTCCTCCATCTCACATGGAGGCATACGATAAGTCGGCAACGAGATGGGCATCGCACCAGGCGTGAGATCAATCGTAAAATCAATCTCGCACCGAGGAGGTAAACCAGGAATAATCTCAAACACACCCACGAACTCCCGAACTACCAGCGTACCCTCTAATGTCGGACCATCAATCGGCGCAAGTAAAGCGGCATAACAATCAACGCGGCAGGGCCAACTGACCTGCACTGGGAACGTGAAAGCTGTGCCGTCAGGTCCATAGGCAGTCACGATCCGAGCATCACAATCTATCTCCGCCCTCATCTTGGCGAGCCAATCCATGCCAAGTATAACGTCGTAGTGCCATAGTGGAGCAACAATAAGGTCGACGAGCTCAGTGCTGCTACCCAAAACTATCGTGCAACCCTCGCATAACCGTGTGACATCCGAGAAGGTCCCAGTGGCCGTAGTGAGTCTCGTTCCCTTAGTGGGAACAGTATGCAAAGATAGACGTTTCACCGCCCCACAAGAAATAATAGAAGTAGTGGACCCAGTGTCCACCAGTAAAGAAACGGGAGTACCATGAATATGAGCCGTACCCTCAAAAGCCGTCTGTGCTGAAATCGACGTCTCAGGTGCCTCGGTAACCAGCGTGTGCACGCGAGCCTGCTGCTGGCGGTTCGGCTGAGGAGCCAAGGGTCGCTGTGGCGACCTGAAGCGCGGCACAGGAGGTCGAAAAGAAGGATGTGCAGGAACAGTCTGTAGTGGCGGAGCTGAATGGCCTGTGGATAAGGGCGATCCAAACTCTGCGGTGGCGCAAATCCGCTAGCCCTCATGCGCGAGAACCAGCTCTCAGCAGGGTGTCCTGGTTTCCCGCAAAACGTGCAGGTCACCAACGGGCGTCTCATAGGAACAACTGGTGCTGCGGCCCTGGGGGGAGAATCAGCCCGAGGCCTCTTGCCTAAGATAGGCCTGCTCTGTAAATCCTGCCGTGGTCTCGCAACCATAGTACCACGCGATCGGGCCAGACGGTCCACATCCTGCTCGGCCGTCATAGACATGTGGACCAACGCCGCATACGTAGGGATACTGAGGCAGCATATCTTCGACCGTATGTCAGGTCGCAAGCCCCTAGTGAATCGTCGCATTCTCATCTGCTCATTGACGAGGATGGTTGGGACAAAGCGGCCCAACTCAGTAAAACGGTGCTCATACTCCTTCACCGTCATGCCTCCCTGCCTGAGGCGCAGAAACTCATCCTCCCGTTCATGCCGATACATTTGCGGGTAATACTTCTCGTGGAACCGAGACTCGAAAGCCTCCCAGGTCCACACGAAGTCTACTGCGACCGTGCGTACCACACTGTCCCACCATAAGCTGGCCTCCCTCTCAAACATGAAGGTAGCCAACTCAACCTGCTCTGCCTCGGAGCAATGCAGCATCCGTAGCATCTTGGAGATGCGGTCTAGCCAGAACTTCGCCTCCTCGGGTCTGTGGGATCCCACAAATGAGGGAGGCCTCAAGCGCTGAAATCGCTCGAGTAACCCAAGAGTACCGACATCTCCAGTAGGAGGTGTGACGGGTGTAGGCAGAGGCACATCCTCAAACTGAGCAGGAGGCTCAGAATGCTCATTAGGATGCGCAGATGTCGTAGGTGGAGTCGCACTACCACCACGGGACAAGGCCTCAGCAATAGTGGCCATGAGCTGCTGGTGTTGCTGCTGCTATATCTGTTGCTGGTGCTGCTGCTGCTGCATCTGCTGCTGATGCATCATCATCATCAGCTGCTCAAACCTATCAGGCGGCGGAGCAGCCTGAGAATCATGCTGCGCAGAAGATGATGGTCGATATTGCTCACGGACCGGGGCGTATAAGGTGGTTGTCCACTGGTAGGACCAGCAGGAGGCTGATCAGATCCCAGCCCACGGTCCGCAGGACCGCCACTACCAGAAGGAGTCTGGTCCATAGAGCCGGTCAGAAGAAGATGTGCCGTGCTCCGTGTGTACTGCCGCGGCATGCCCTATACAACATAGGGTAGATCATTTGTGAGATAAAGCACAATACACTTCATAAAGCACTTAAGCATTCCACACATCATTAAACAAAAGAGGCTACATGCTTTTCATTTACCCAAAATTGTCATAATACATGGAATACAGAGTTACATGAATCACGACAGAAAATCACATGATAGCCAATACATCTACTACATCAAACACCTAAAACATGCTACTACCTAATACAACATCTGCATGAAAACATAAACCGCCTATCGCGGTAACCAAAGCAAACACAACACACAACAACATGGATGACTAAGCATCCGAAGCAGGCGGTGGAGGAGGAGCATTCTTGTCCTGCGCACAGCACAGAATGGCCTTCAACGTACGGGACATCTTCTTAAAACTCTTCTTCATGTAGGCTTCATTCTCTTCAAGTTTGGCTCGTACTTGACCAATCTCTTGCTGCAAGGCGGCTTGACCCTCCTCGAGACGGGCCAAACGTGCATCCAAAACATCCCGATCCACACCCTGCTCCTGAGCCGCAGGGGGTGAACTCTCCTCGGTGTCCTGAGCCTCAGGTTCTTCTTCCTGTATGTCATCACCACGCTCCTCATCACTCTCTGCATGGAGGTCAACACTCTCCTCGCCGGCGCTATCCGACTCATCTCCAGACTCGTCGAGTCTGTTGAGGGCCGATCTTCATATTCTTGAGTGTCGCTTCATTTATGACTTGGACTGGTGCAAGATCCTCCATATTCAATCTGTAGCCTACATCACGAGCCATCCTGCAGATCAGACGGCCAAATGGGAGCGAAAGATCATTCCTGGCAGAACGAACAACCTGAACTATCTGGGATAGGATGAATGTGGGCAGGCATATGTCGTCCCCATGTCCCATCTTGTACAAAAAGTCCACCATCAATCGAGTACATTCCGTGCGGTTACCCGACCGTGGGTACACATTGTAGGTGAAAATGCGATGGAGTAAACGGAAGTCCTCGGCCATCTTTGTCACCGCAATGCAATTTCCTCGCTTCCAAGTAACCCGGCGACCACAGAGATATCGGGTGCGGCGATCCCTTTCCCGCGCACTTCTGGAGAAGTTGTCACTAGGGTGTACCTGACCAAGCGGTAGCTTCGTGATATGAGCCACCTCATCCACCGTGATTGTGCGCCTTATGCCCCTCACAGAAACAGTAAACTGAAGAGGCTCTACTGATGAGTCCACGATGTGGGCATAGAAAGCGCGAACCGTATTCTTACATGCAGGGGACTCACCATCAAACATAGAGTTCCAACCGATGTCCACCAGGCGATCCATCAGTGGGTGTAGCCCGAACGCCCTTCCATCCATATGAGCTTCAAACACAACTTTGCGGCCCGCGAAGCGCCCATATTCAATGCCTATCGGATAAGCATTTCCGACGGGATGGTGAGGATCTAGGTCTCGCTTCGACCTAAACTCCCGAACGGTGCTAGTGTCGGCCCCAACGTCGGATCTTCTTCGGGAATGGGCTGGCCTACTTGGGCCGGCGTCATCGGCCGCAGTTTTCCTCTTTCCCATGAGAGATAGGATGGAGGAAAAGGAGAAAATGGTAGCCACCACACCAAGGAGGGCCATGGAAAATTGCCAAAATGGGGGAACAAGGGGCTGATCTCTTTGATCCTCCACAAACAACAATCCAATAGGTGTGGAAGGGGCACTAGAGGTAGGAAATGAAGGAGAAACAAGTAGAAAATGGAATGGGTTAGTAGATTACCCAATTTTTGAGCTCCAAGGAGGGGTATGAGAGCTCCAACTTGAGAAAATGGGGAAAGGAGGAGGCTAGGGCTATTGTGGAAGGTTGGGGTGTGTGAGTTATGGAAGAAATGGAAGATTTGAAGCTTTGGAGGGATGAGTTTTGAGAAAAATTGAAAATGGGTTTGGAGGTGTTTGAAAATGGGTGAAATGAGGAAGAAGGGTGCTCCAGCCCTTTAAAACCCAACCCATTGCCAAAATGGCACGTGCCAGGGGGTGTAGGAGGTTGGGCCGACCAACCTGGGCCTTGGACCCACGCCGGAAAAGCGACCGGACCGTGGTCTGCCGCCCGAGCCGTGGCGCCGCCGCGGCCGGACTTGGCCGGAACCACGCCGCCGCGGTGGGGATCTGCTTCCCACATGCCCAGGGTTCCAAATGCACCCTGGTTCGATCTGGACCCTTGATGGATTAACGTGGGGGGCCCCCGGACTCAGTTCAGCTCCAGAACGGTTAGTTCCGAAAAATTTCTGAACTAATCTGATTTTTCCTGATTTTTAACGACTGATTTTGGGTGGATAGTGACCTGGACACGTCAATAGACGGTCTAGGAGTAATTTAGAGTACGTATGTGCGGTCAGGATAAAGTACAAACTCGATCAACGCGTCCATTTTTAATGAATTTCGTCGAACGGTGAAATCGGGAGACCCTAAGACTGTTTCTATAATTTTGCGCACCTTCCTAAGTATATTGCGTCAGCATACGTAGTAGGTACATAACTCAGGTCCGGTTTTAATCAAAATCATGCTCTGATACCAACTTGTAACGCCCTGAAATTCGGGGGTCGAGTATGAACTCAACTCCCGAGTTCCAACGCATCACTTATGCAACATACACAATGATGGTTAAATGTTGTCTGAGTTAGCGCAATAAACATGAATGAGATTATACCAAAACAGTAATTCATACTCCAGTTCAATTGTATAAAGGCAAGCGGAAGATTGAAATTTTATATTCAAAGTATGTAAAGTAACAAAATTTTATGAACTCCAGAGTATGAGTACTAACTGAGTACCAATATACATGTATTGTTTCTAAGTCAAAAATCAAAATACAACTCCCAAGGGAAGCCCTGAAAATCCCGCGATGCAGCCGGCCTAAGCAAAGCCGTCAGAATACTGCATAAAGGAGAACTCCTCCTGATCCTTATCGAAGTCGGGCTCCGGCTCCTGAACCAAGGCGCCCTCTACACCTGCGATAGAGTCTGGTGGGTGTTGCAAACACCGTCCCGTAACGTGGGAGTGAGTAGCTAACTCAGTGGAACAATAAAACATAGGTTAACATGTTATCAATTCAATCAAGCAGTAATGATAAAGCAGTATAAATCAAACATTTCTAACTACTCTTGTTAAGTGCGAAAATGAAATGACATGATGTTGTATGCCCTTGCCAAACCACCCTCAAGCGACATCATCTTACGTTCGCGAATGCTTACTCCCTCAGTGCGCCACATCTACAAAGCACATGCGGTGCGATGATGCTCATGATTACCAAGTTTTTATTAGTCCATTTCAAACAGCAGTATTGGGAAACTAAGGTACCTCCCTTGTATCATTCCCCAAACATGATCCATTCTAGGGTCGTCAATCCTAGTTAATCTCATACGATATTATGGTTTGAGAAACGTAGTGAAGGCATCGCAAAGGGCTCGTCACCCGTCAGCGCGGATACAGATCTCACTGTATGCGGCTCAATTGCTGGCCGTCAGCTCGAGTATAGGTCTCACCGTACTCGGCTCAATCACTAGTCGTCAGCTCGAGTACAGGTCTCACCGTACTCGGCTCAACTCATACTCTAGTTGCTGTGAAAGACTCGTCGCCAATCACAGACACTTGGAGTATACTCGAAGATACTATGGAGGACTCGTCGCCCGTCAGCACGAGCACAGGTCTCACCGTACTCGGCTCTCGCCGTAAGTATCGACAGCTCGAATACAGTGTCCCATACCACCGTATTCGGCTCACGAGTTCGGTTGCGCAATGGTCACTACAGGGAGGCACATGGCCCCAGCGTAGGCCGACAGCTCGACCACGGGTCCCATACCACCATGCCCGGCTCATGCGTCTTAGCGGATCGAGGTACCATGGTTAACGGGATCGCCACTGGTAAGTTTGGTACCCTAGGTTCAAGCAGTAGTGACCAAACATGGTGAACACACAAATACATTTCGGTTTACTTGACGAGCCTGACTAGCTCGAGCGCACCACAAGTTGGGCGATATGGAGCGCAAAAGCACTCCGTGTGGCCAACCACTATCGCCAACCGAAGTACGACTCGGGTTCGCCAGACACATCCTTTTTGGCGACATGAATCTCAGCCACAATCGCAAGTCTGGTACCGAATGTTTGGACTATAGACATAGTCCCAAACTCAAATAGTTCTCATCAATAGCATGTGGAGTAAAGCATGATAAACAAACAATACAAGCATGTTAGCAGGCATGTTATAAAGCATGAAGTAAAGCATGAAGTAAAACATGTTGTAAAGCATGTTGTAAAGCATGTAGTAAAGCACTATCCACATAGGGATACAATTACATACACATTACAAGTGAGTGGTTCTAGCGAACCACCGCATGGAGGGGATCCTACATGTCTCTAAGGGAGTTGGGAATCCCATATCAGTACCTCTCTAAGGCACTAATACTCAAGCATTTACACACACAAGCATTTACACAAACACTTAGAGTACGCCATTCCAACATACATGTCGTATGTTAGCAAATTGCGTATTAGGGCTATTCTTTCGCCAAGCGGTTATTTTATCCGTGTATACCATATTCATACAACAAATAATCATGACAATTACACTTCCAAATTTTATACATATGCGGTATTTCTAGAATACACAATTTCAACATACATAGCGTTTACAAGCGAACATGTATTTCAGCGATTCCTTTCGCCAAACTAGTATTTTATCCATATATTATATAATCATACATTAAATAAACATGTCAAACATTTTTCCGAAAAAAATACGTATACGGTATTTCTATGTATACCTAGAGTATGTGAAATTCCATATTCTACAACGTTAATCGAAACAGGAAACGGAAAGCACTTGTACATGTGCATTTACATGCAGATCATGAATCTATCATTATCTGACATTGAAAGCGTTGAAAAACGTAACTTATACACTTAAAGTCCTCACCTTTGCCCTTGGAATCACAACGAATCAGCAAGGGTAGTAGCGCTTCCGTATACGGGTGTTTTCTAGCCTAAAGAGCGGAATCGGTTAGCCTTTACATAACCTACAACGAATCTACATCAAATCAGACCTAGGGTTAGGGTTTCTTACCTTCAAACGGAATGGATACCGCCGGGAAAACACCTGGAAAGGAGCGGTGTAGGCCGTGCGACAACCAAAAGCAGTAGGAGGAAGATCACCTACAAACTCCAAGCTCTTCTCTCTCTTTTCTCTCTCTCTCTCTAGAGTTTTTCTCCCAAATTCGTATGGCTGTGAGAGGGGCTGTTCTAAGCCCCTTTTATAGCCAAAAATATCCCCAAAATAGACTCAGGTTCAAGGGTTACTGCTAATATAGGATATTCGTCACTTTTCCAGCTCAAAAGAGAGGTTCTGGTGGCCCTCCTTGAGCCAAACGTCAGACTTAAGCTCACCACACATGGATCTATGTGGGATTACGTTTTCGACTCGATCAGATTCCCAGATCGCACGTGGCGGACCACTTTCAGTTCAACGGTCAGTGGGTCACGATCCGAAATTCCAAGTACATGTAAATGTTCCTGAAATTTTTCTTAATCCGAGGGTGTAATTTGGTCGGATTCTGACGGTCAGGTTGCTTAATACTGGCGCGCAAGCGAATGGTGCCAGATCACTATTCTAGATATTTATTTTGGGATGGGAATAGTGTTTTTCACACACCCTCGCTCCGGATCGAAATGAATGGCCGTGGGACATCGGCTGGACCTGATTTTTGAGATGATTGTCAAGCCCAGTGAGGCGGTCCTAGTTCCTTAGCTTCGTGTTAATCGGACTCCCGATGTGCGATCTAGACATAATACGAAGTTTCGTTTCATTCCCGAGAGCAGCCGGGAAATGAGTTTGGTTCTAAACTTTAGGGTAACCTAGAGTCACTGATTCTACAAGTTTTGGGTCTTGCAGATCGTATTTAAAGCGATCCCAACGGATTTCATGGCTAACCGAGTTTAGTACTTAGTTAACTTTGTTAAATTTCTAAAGGATTTAATCCTAATTGATTTCTGGTCGAGGTGGTACTCGAGCCAATGTACGGAAATTCATGGGTTGTTACACCTTTGTGCTTGCTTTACTGGTTTCTTCTCTTTGGAAATATTTAATCGATGCATTGCTACAGATGGTTCCAATCCTGGCATTTCTTCATATGTCCAAGCGAAGACGTCTTTATTTTCTCTGAGAAGCAGGTCATATTTCTCAAATTCCTGATCTGAAAGACTGACACTGATAAATGTGTTCTTTGGCTCTTCTGCTGTTCCCAAATTTATTTCTCGTAAGCCATCTATCGTCGGCTGTCTCCCGTCTTCTATTTGTCTTGGAATGCTTTCAGGACACTTGACTACCTTAGCATCTTGTTCTGACATCTGTTCGGCTGGAGTCATATCTACTGATACCATATTTACTGATGATTCTGCTCCTAATCCTTGGAATTTTCTCCGTTTTTCTTGATTAACTCCGAGAGGGATTTGAATTCCTTTCCCATGATTCAATCCAGTGGGCTTGTCACAATCAAAACCCATATTTCTCATGATTTTCTTGCTTACTGCACTGTATTTTCTCAAATTCTGCGGTGCTAACTCTCCGCGATATATATTGCTTGTGTTTTCATTCTTCACCTCTGCTGCAACGTGGAACTTTATTGGTTCAGGATATTTAGCACTGGCTCTGACTTGAAATGTGCCTGGGGCGGCTGCAAATGGCTTACATCTTTCGATATTGGGTAAGGGCATCGTGTAATTGGACTGTAAGACTTTCAACTATTCTGTCGACAACAATGTCAACGGCGGTTGTCCCGGTTGTCTCAGGCGCTTTGGTACAAAATAGAACTTTTTTCTTGCTTCTGTAGTCTCAGGAGATTCCGCCCTTTCTTCTCTAGCTTTATTTATTTGGACATCTTTCAAGACTCTCTTTCCATCATCATTTCCCACTTCTTTAGAGAAACATTTATAATAGCTAGCATCCGCAAAGAAAGACTCAGCTTCTGTATATGGTTTCGCATCAGCCATTACTTTATACTGCATTCCATCCTTATAGTATTTGAAACATTGGTGTAGAGTAGAAGGTACAATATTGTACTGATGTATCCATGGCCTGCCTAAGAGAAGATTATATGTCGTCACAGCATTTATAACATGACATACAACAGTAGTAATTAGTTCTCCCACTTCCAATATTACTATAATTTTACCGAGTGCGCGCTGTCCATCTTGATTAAACCCTTGTATCATCATTCCGCTGGGGCGCAAATCTGAACGGCGGTAACCCAATTTAGTGATCATGAAAAGTGGCAAAAGATTCACTGCTGACCCATTGTCTATCATGATTCGTTTTATCTTCTTTTCGCAAATGTACCCTTCTATCATCAATGGCCTGTTATGTTCTGTTTCACCAATTAAGTCATCATCAAAGAAAGATATTACTGGTAGACAATCCACCTTTTCCTTGCTTCTTTCATTCTTCATTTCTATCAGTAAAGTTTCTCCCACATCGTGATCAGACAGTGCTTGAATCAAACTCTGTCGAAACTCTTTTGATAACTTGAGCGCATCATAAATACTCAAACGTGCCGATATACCTTTCAAGTGACTAACTACATCGTAAGCCACTTTTGTCGCTGTATCTTCATTTCTACTTCTATCCTTGATGTTCTGTTTTTCAGTCACTTCTTTCCTTATAATTTCTGCTTTTTGCTTTACCGGACTTGTTATTTGCTTCCCCGATCGCAATGTAATCATTGTCGCATTTCTTATCGGCCTTTGGTCTCCCTTCTCTCTCATTCCCCGAGTCTTTTCTTGAATTGACAATACATTTACTGTCGCCCTTGTATTCTTTTCTTTGCTTTCGCTGGTTATTATATCTCCTCTATTTATCATTCGCTGTATGATGTACTTTAACGTGTAACAATTTTCTGTCGGATGTCCCGCTAAACGATGATAACGACAAAAGTTTCTTTCTCGGGTTCTCGTCACATCTTCAGGGCGTTTCGGTTTCGGTAATTCCAGGGTACCTGCTTTTAACAATTGTTGCATCATAGGCACCACGTCCTCTTTGTCAAACTCAAATCCTTCATGAGAATCGAGCATTTTAAGCTTTTTTCCACCGTATCTGTCCCTTGATTGATTCAAGTTTTCTCTTCCTTCCGGCCTTTTGTCTCTTGAGCCCTTCGCCTCTTGATTTTTCTTATCCCGATCGATGGTGTTGACGGTTGTCCTGCCAGGTATTCTTCTGACAGTTTCATGATGAAATGCTGGCATCTTACGAGTCATTAATTCCAATGCATGGGCTTTGGTAGCCAAATCGCGAAAGGTTTCGATATCAGCGCTGGTGAGTCCGAAAGCAATTCCTGTTTCCATAGAGTTCAGACACATTTTGACTTGTTCCTTTTCTTCCGGCAACTGCCTACATGATGCCCCCAGTGTCTTCCATCTGTCTATGAATTTTTCAACTGGTTCTCCTTCTCGCTGTCGTACTGAAGCTAATTCTGTGATACTAACATCGCGTTCTGATGAGAAGAAGTTTGACATGAAAGCATCTTGCATTTCTTCCCATGTGCGTATAGATCCTGGTGCTAAATTTGAATACCACCTGAAAGCTTTACTTGTCAACGACGATCCAAATAAGCGTAAACAGTATTGAGGTATTGTGGAGAAGTTTCCCATGCTGGTGATGAAATGCATCAGGTGTTCTTCTGGTGATCCTTCCCCATTAAATTTCTGGAAATCTGGATGCTTAAAATTGGCTGGAAACGGAACATCCTCTACCTCTCTCGGGTAGAGTGTTCGGTATCTGAAACGACCGGTATTCGCTCGCTCCCTTTCTATTCTGATTGCTTCTTCGACGACTTGTCTTACATCATCTTGTGTTATAGCTCTTGTTGCTGGAACTGATCCTTGCGATCGTATCTCCTGCGGACGAGAGCCTTCAGGTTGGTTCTCTTGTCTATTCGTTGCTCCCATCATGGGTGGAGCCACTATCTGGGCTACATTATGTGCCAGAGTTGCCAGAGCTTCTCTGAGGTTCCGGCATTCATCCATTAGCACTCTTTGTGCCTCTGCCATTTGATCAACACGTTCTTCAGTAGATGGCCTATTTCCTTGACCCGTCTCTGCCATATATACTGCGGCCTCTTGACTGTTTGTCGAAGCTATTTTTTGAGTAAAACGAGAGTATGTTGACGTAACAGGACTTATAAAGAGGAGAGACATTGGAGTCTCGTTTGATTCTTGTGTACTTCCTGTGCTTTTAACCGATCAAGGTGATACAGTTATAGGCGAGCTTGTTTGAGGTGACACAGGCATCGGTGATCCTATCATCAATGCTTTGCCTTTCTGGGATTCTGTCCATTTGGTCTTTGGAGCGACTAAAGCCGAAAAATCGTGCAATGAGAACTGCGAAGTAGCTTGTTCAGGATAAATTGCCGGAGGGGTGAACTCAAGTTTTCTTCTAGCTATACTACGCGTGATCGGTCCCTCAGTTCTTGGTACAAGTAATTTCGCCTTGCGGTTCTTTAAGGTCTTTGCTTTTGTCTTCTTGGACAGGACCAAAGTCCAATTCTCATCACTTTCTTGTGGTTGAGGTGAGACGGAAATAACTCCCACTGTTACTTGAGTCGCTTTGCGCCTGCTTGTAGTGCTTGCTTTCGTATGCTCAGGAGTTTGGCTCGGCGCATATTCAATTACAAATCCAGTAGCGGTGAATCGGAAGTTCACTTTTCTCGCAACGTTAGCCATTAGCAATGTAGTGTGATTGAATTTGGGTACCTTCAATAACAAAACATTCATGAAATTAGTATATGGAAGACCAAGTAAACTATCTTAGAGATGAAGGGGAGGATGTTCCCACTGAGAGTCGCCATTTTGGCGTCTTCCAGACGCCGAAAACAGTAATGAGAGTCTTGTAACTTTCCCAATGTTAGTGTTAAATAAGATATGAAGAATTCCCCAGCAGAGTCGCCATTTTGTTTCGACAAGAAAACAAATGTATTTGATTTGGGGATTATCTTATTCAAACATAACAATGAAATAGTTACAGAAAACAATCATCACAATTTATTGATTCTGAATTCATTTACATCCTCAAGGATCCCTTGATTTTAAAATAGTTTACAAAGAATTCATTGCATGTAGAATATAAATTTTGACAGCATAACAGCGCTGATTTTAATCATCTCCTGTGACTTAGGAGGAATAGACAAGTCCACTAATTAATCTTCAAGAGAATAGAGATTTCGGCAGCATTTCAGTGCTATTCTGGTCATCTCCTGAAACTTAAAAGGAATACGCCTTTTCGTCGATGATTCTTCCCTTCCTCCTGAACAAAAAGAACTTGAAGATTTGAAGACTTTAGCCATTCCTGCAGCATATCAGCCCATTACTGTTATAGACTGTCCAATAGTCGGTTTGCGCGAGTCTGTGCAAAACTACATGCTTTGCGTGGGTCCGTGCAAACGACAGGAGCCCAATGCTCCTTTGCGCGAGTCTGCGTAAACTACAAGAGCCCAATGCTCCTTTACGCGAGTCCGCGTAAACTACAGAGCCCAATGCTCCTTTGTGCGAGTCCGCATAAACTATGTGAGCCCAATGCTCATTTGCACCTTCTGTCTTCTGTCTTCTTCTTCGTCTTTCTTCTACTCTGAAATCTTCCAACCCCTTTTGAGAGAAAGAACGGGGTATTTATAGACATCTTCACTGGTGTAAATCTCTATTTTGGTCGATGTGGGACAAAATATCATCCAGCCATTTTTATATCTCTGTAAAACACTTTGCGCGGACTCGCGCAAACGACATGCTTTACGCGGTCTCGCGCAATCTTTCATTCCCGCGCAACCTGTCTTCACTGATCAATCCGCGCAACCCATTTGCTTTGTGCGATCCAGCGCAATCTATTCACTTTGCGCAGACTCGCGCAAATCATCTTCAACATGATTTCTTTAATCTTCAAACTGATTTTCTTGATTTTTCCTTTCTTCATTTCTTTGCTTATTTTATGCCTCAACAAGTAGCGTCCAAACATGGTTAACATACATCGGCCAATCGGGTTATTTGACGAGCTCGACTAGTACCACCGCACATCAAATTGATCGACATGAAGTGCATAAGCACTCCGTGTGGCCTAACCACTGTCGTCAACCGATATACGACTCAAATTCGTTAGGCACGTCTCATGTGGAGAAACAACGTCAGCCACTAATTCAAGGCTTGGTACCGATTGCCTGAACTATACAATAGCCACGAACACAATCAATCTCAACAAACTAGCATATGAGATAATCGAACAGTAATGAATACATATTTCAAATCATACAATCAGTTGAGCATGTGATGAAGCACAACATAAACATGAATTTGTACATATTCAATTCACAAACAAACGGATATCTAACCATGACATAAATGGAGGAAAATATACACATCATTAGAGTAGTTGAGAATCCTATCTCAACACCCAATTAAAGAGCAGTCAACCAGTATTTACTCGTACAGACATTTTAACATACACTTAATCTACACATTACATCATACATGGTATGTAGTAGTTAGAGTACGTATTAGGACAAGTCCTTTCATTAAAGGATTACCGCCTATATACCAATCACATACCCACGATGGTTAGTGGTGGCGTACGTTAATACATAGTCTATACTCACTTAGACATTTTCAGAAACACTAAGGTTACATATGTACATACACGACGTATTTTAATATAACATGTATTTGGCTAATCCGTTCACCCAGAAGTTGATACACATGCATCTAGCATACATAGACAGCGATTAATCATGGCAAGCACAAATCCATATTTTATACGTATACGGTATTTTCTACAAATACGAGAAATACAGTATACTCAACATAGTTAACGTATAACTAAAAGAAGAAACGGACAACATTTTGTACATGTGAAATAGCATCTACGTCAGTAATCTATCATTAACTGACATTAAAAGCCTTGAAAACTATAACCTATACGTTTAAAGTCCGCACCTTGCTGTAACATCACAGATTTTTGCCAACCTGGAATTAGACATCCTTAGGCAATGGGTCGATCCTAACACCTTATTAACTTGTCAGAACTCAATTCCAAAGTCTAAAACTGCTTTTGAACCCATTTCCTTCACAAATCTCACCCTTCACCACCTTGTTCTTCAATTTTTCTAAGTACTTTCACCCTAGACACTATCTTAAACTAGCTAAGTATTATAACTTGGATCGCTTTATATACAAACTACAAAGGCTCAGGTACCACCTCAGACAGAAATTACTCAGGACTACATCCTTTAGAAATTAGATGAGAATTAACCAGTGTTAAACTAAAGTACCTATGAAATTAGCACCAATCACTTTAAATACGATCTACAAGATCCAAAACTTGTAGAATCATTGACGCTACATTACCCTAAAATCTAGGATCAATCTCATTACCCAGTTGCTCTCGGGAGCACATTGAAACTCCGTATCAGATCTGGACCGCACGTCAGAAGTCCGATTACCATGAAGTTAAGGAATTAGGACCGCCTTGCTGGGCTTGACAACCATTTCAGAAATTAAATCTAGATAGTGTCCCAGTGCAATTCGCTTGAGTCCGGAGTAAGGAGTGTGAGAAACACGAAAATAATTCCAAAATAAATAAGGATTTATGAAATCTGGCATGTGACGCTTGCGGATCAGTATTGAGCAACCTGACCGTCAGAATCTGACCCAAATACACCCTCGGATCAGGGGAAATTTCATACACATGTCCATGTACTCGGAATCTCCGATCGAGATCCACTGACCGTTGAACTGAAACTGGTCCGCCACGTGTGATCTGGGAAGCCGACCGAAACAAAAACTTAGGCATACCTAGATCCAGTGTTAGCAAGTTTAAATCCGACCGTACACAGAAAAGGGGCCGCCAGAAGTCCTCCGTTGAGTTGAAACTGACCCACTTTGGATATAACCTAAGTATACCTTGACCTAAAGTCTATTTCGGTGAGGTTTTAGGCTATATAAGGACCTTAAAACCCTCTCTCATTCAGCCATACGAATTTGAGAAAACCCTAGGAGAGAAGAGAGAAAAGAGAGAGAAAGTGTGAGAGCAGTGGGAGAATCTCCCTGCCACTCTACCCTGCCGCTATATGTGCTTAACTACTCCGATCCAATCGCTTTCCTGGCGATTCTGACTTCGTTTCTAGGTAAGAAACCCTAACCCTAAACTGATTTGGGGTTTTGATAGTTGTATGTTATGAAATAACTAACCGAAAGCATGTTATAGGTTACCAAACTGCCGTATACTAAAGCTTAGCGAATCTATCGACTCCGTTATGATTCTACGACAAAAGGTGCAGACTTTATACGTATAGTTTATGGTTTTCAACGTTTTCAATGTTAGATAATGATAGATTCATGATCTTCATGCAATTGTACATGCACAAAGTGCCGTCTGTTTTCCGTTTCGATTAAATACGAAGAATATGGAATTTTGTGTATTCTAGGTATTTATAGAAAATACTGTATCCGTATAAATTTTGCTAATATGATTGCCATGGGTATTTGTCGTGTATATGTGCTAGTTATGGATGTACGACCTGTTTGGCGAAAGGATTCGTCCTAGTACACATTTTGGCCAACATAGCTTATGTAGGCTAATGTGTGTAGTCAAAGTGTTTGTTGAAATGACTAAATAAATATGGATTTATGATTTATGCCTGTCATATGTATTGAATATAAGAACATGATTGATGTGTATGCGACAACTCCTTGCTATAAGGATTTGTCCTATTCTATGTTGAAATCAACATACGTCATGTATGTTGGAGTGGTGTACTCTAAGTGTTTGCTAAAATGCCTGTGTGAGAAATTGTGTGACGAACAAAGTTTAATAGTGGTGTTGAGATAGGATCCTCAACTACCTTAGAAACGTATATGATTTCCTTCATGATGGTTGTTCAATTTAATCGCTTACTATGAAACATATTTATCTATATTTCTTATTTATATTGTGCTTTGTAACATGCTTTATGACATGTTTGTTAACATGCTTAAATTACTTTGATTATTATGCTTTACTCCACATGCTTCTGAATAAGGATTGATTGTGATTGGGGCTATGATTATAGTCCAGACAATCGGTAACGGAATTGAATTCGTGGTTGAGATTCATTTCGCCACGTAAGATGTGTCTGACGAACCCGAGTCCTACTTCGGTTGGCGACAGTGGTTGGGCCACACGAAGTACTTATGCACTTCATGTCGTTCAGTTGATTGTGCGCTCATGCTAGTCTGACTCGTCAAGCAACCCGATGTGTCTAATGTATGTTCACAATGTTTGGACGCTACTGCTTGAACCTAGGGTACCAAACTTACCAGTGAAATCCCGTTAACCATGATACCTCGATCTGCTAAGACTCATGAGCCGGGCATGGTGGTATGGGATACCGTGGTCGAGCAGTCGGCCTACGCTGGGGACATGTGCCTCCCCGTAGTGTCCATTGAGCAACCAGACTCGTGAGCCGATTATGATGGTATGGGACACTATATTCGATCTGTCGACCTACACTGATTGGTGATGAGCCCTTTGTAGTGACCTCGAGCATACTCTGAATTTGCGGTGAGGCGACGAGTTTTGCCACGGTATATAGAGTATGAACTAGGCCTGTATCAATTTAGTGATGAACCGTTAAAAAGGTGATGGAGGAGTGGTGTAACGATTATGTGTAACAGCCCGGACAGCCTTTGCAGCGCCCTAGAACCACATTATCGTATGAGATTATCTAGGTTTGACGACACTAGAATGGATCATGTTTGGGAATGATACAAGGGAGGTACCTTAGTTTCCCAATCCTGCTGTTTGAAATGGACTAATAACAACTCGGTAATCATGCTCATCATTGCACTGCATGTGCCTGAAAGATGTGGAGCACTGAGGAATGCAAGCATGCCGCGAACGTAAGATGGTGTCGCATGAGGGAGGGTGTCGCATGAGGGAGTATGTCGGTGAGGACATGCATCATGACTGCATTCATACTTGCATTAATAAGAGTAGTTAGGAGTGTTTGATTGTACTTCTTTATCATTACTGCTTGACTGAATTGATAACATGTTAACCTATGCTTTATTGTTCCACTGAGTTGATCACTCACTCCAACGTTACGAGACGGTGCTTACAACACCAACCAGACTTTGTAGCTGCAGGTGTCGGCGATGCTTATGAGGCAGAGCTGGACCTTTGCAATGACAATGATGCTTGCTCATATTTGCTGTATTCTGGTGGCTTCATGTGAGCCGTGTCTTGATTGACGGGGTTACAGGGATGTCGACTAAATGACCTTACACATTTTGGTACATTTGGAGTTGTACTTGTAATTATTTAATTTGGTAACATTATCACACTCTGGAGACTCACCACAGTTTATATATATTTTACATATCTATCACAGTCTTTCGCTTGTAAATTTAACTATCTCTGCAGTATGATATGTTGTTTTGGTATAATCTCATTCATGTTTCAATGCTCTCATCATAATCATCATTATTTGTGTTGCATAAGTGATGCGTTGGAACTCGGGAGATGAGCTTTGCTCGACCCCCAATTTTCAGGGCGTTACACTTACGCCGTTAAACAAGTTTAGAACTCAGTTTGTATACCGAGTCTTCGTCTACGGAAGAACGACAACCTATAATATGAAATAAGTTAGCTTTCATCACTCATGCTATTTGGAACTCTAGAACAGGTTAGGTTTAGGTTTTCTTACCTAAGAACGGGATCGGTATCGCCGGAAGAGCGACACGGTAGTCGTAGATTAACACGTAGTTTAGTGGGATTGAATCCCAGGAAGAAATCCCAAGTCTCTCTCTCTTTCTCTCTCTTTCCTTCTCTCTCTCTCTCTCTTTTCTTTCTAAGGTTTAAGAAATTCGTATGGGTTATGAGAGAAAGGGTTTAAGGTCCTTATATAGGCCCAGAACTTCCGAAAATAGGCCCAGGGCCAAGGTATACTTAGGTTATGTCCAAAGCCCATCTGTTCCGGCTCAACGGAGCACTTTTGGAGCCCCCCCTTGAGCCAAAGGTCGGACTTAAGCTCCCTTATGTTGGATCTAGGTAGACCTAAGTTTTCAGTCTGATCGGATTCGTAGATCGACCGTGGTGAGCCAATTTCAGTTCAACGGTCCACGATCATTGATCAAGGCCACAAGTACACTGCAATGTGTATGAATTTTCCCCTGATCCGAGCGTGTAATTGGGTCAGATTCTGATGGTCTGAATCCTTATATTTGGCCCGCAAGCGACGCGTCTTAGATTACTTAAGTTATATTTTTGTTTATAAAGATATTTATGTTTCTCACACACTTTGCTTCGGGCTCAAGTTGTGCATTTCTGGACATTGTTAGGACTTGATTTCCAGGATGGTCGTCAAGCCCAGCAAGGCGGTCATATTCGTATAACTTTATGGAAAATCGGACTTTCGACGTGCGGTCCAGGTCCGATACGGAGTTTCGGTACGCTCCCGAGAGTTACCGGGGATAAAGTTTGATCCTAAGTTTTAGGGTATTGTAGCGGTAAAGATTCTACATGTTTTGGGTCTTGTAGATCGTATTTAAAGTGATCAGTGCGGATTTCACAAGCAAACTAGTTTGACACTAGTTAGAACTCGCCTAATTTCTAAAGGATTTTGCCCTAAATGATTTCTGGCTGAGGTGGTACTCGAATCTTTGTAGTTTGTATAGAAGGTGATTCAAGCTATTAATACTTAATTAAATTACGCCCTAATCATGACAGAATAAGGTCCTAGGGCAGTCCTACGCCCAAGGACGTTCATTGCCAAGCTAGGAAAAATCTGGGGTGTTACAATATCTGAAGTTATTTACTCTTCAATTTGGACTGATCAAATTGTCCAAAAATGGTTAAAATTTGTTCATAATATCAGCTTGATCAAACACTTCTATGGCCTCCGAGTAATTTTAAATGGTAGAGGTTCAATCACACTATTTCTTGTGGTGTGGTCCACTTGAGCTTTGGATATGCTTCCATTTTGTTCTCTAGACCTCGTGAGAACTTCTCATACGGTCGAGTTGTGTGGGCCCCACCGTGATAGGTGTCGAACATCTACCCAATCAGTCAGATGCACCATTCCATGGTGGGCCTAGGGCTTAAAAATCAAGTCAATCCGTGACTTTTTGGGCCACACCACATACAAAAGTTGAGAGGGGTTACCCTCCATTAAAATATTCATAATCATTTGTTGGGACCACCGAGATGTGCTTCACAAATCCAGCCCATCCATTATGTGTGTCCCACTTGGATGAGGAGTCAGACCAAGTTTCATATGCATCAAAATTTTAGGTGGGCCCCACCAAAAGATGTTATATGTTTTAGGCATTTCTTCACATGATTTTAGATGGTATGGCCCACCTAAGTTCCGTATACGGCTGATTTTTGGGATATCCCATAATTTAAAGGGGGCCTATCAAATGCACGGTTTTGATGGTCGACACGCATCACAGTGGGGCCCACACAGCTCGACCTCATGGGAAGTTACCATGAGCTCGATCGTACTGAACCTTTTCCCTATATACCTCACCCCACCCGACCCCACCCAACACAGCTCGACCTCATGGGAAGTTCCCATCAAATCTTAGTGAAGGGTTTGATTGTGATAACCCGTTAAAATCACAAGAATTGTATAAGGTTTTAAGGTGACCCTGGGAAAACCTTTTTCATAGCGAAAACGAAAAGTACGTGGAGAGTAATTTTAGGAGTGAAGTAGAGTAGGTGTGGTTATTTTAGAACAGTTGTTGACACACCGAACTACTATAATTCTTTGTGTTATGTGGTGCATGCCTTTACTTTTTATGTGGTGAATGGTTGTAATTTATTTTAAGTTAAAGTGGTGAATGTTGTAATATTTACTTTTATTACAACAGGCCAGACCCATCTCGCTGGATCCGACAATCCGTATATCTCAGCAATCCCTAGTTGATCTGTTGACGTCACTAAGTTCTGTAGGTCCCATCATAAGGTATGAGTTATATCCAAACTGTTCGTCCACTTGGTTAGTTAGTCGTAAGGCTTAAGCCAGAAAATAAGACATCCAAAAATCATTTGGACCACACTGTAAAAAGAAGTGGAAGAATGGACGTTTTCCATTGAAACCCTTCTGGTGTCACAGAAATTTTGGATCAATACGATATTTTGTATTTGTCTTCATCTATGTCTGTGTAACCTTATGAATAGAATGGATGGAAATTAAACGTTACAGTGGGCCCAATGAATGTTTTAACGGTGAAAATCATTATCCCCACTGCTATTTATAGTGTGGTCCACTTGAATTTTAGAAATTACTCATTTTTGAGACCAAGATCTCACCAAATAGATGAACGGTGTAGATATGATAAATACATCATTGTGGGCCCATGTAACTTTGATTTCCTTTGAACCGTCTGTAAACATGGAACTCGAGGAGTGTCAGCGCTCAAGGAGGAAATGAATGGCTACTCCCCTGCCACCCGTGAATGTCTAGTGGTCGGTGCTATGTGGACCCCAACATGAAGTATGTGTCTCATCCATGCCGTCCATTCATTTTTCCAGATAATTTTATGGTATGAACCAAAAAATGAGGTAGATAAAAATCTCAAGTGGGCCACACAGTGTTGATCGAACTCTCACCATTAAAAACTTCTTGAGGCTACAAAAGTTTTGGATCAAGATGATATTTTTTTTTGCCTTCATCCAAGTGTGTGACCTAATCTACAGGTTGGATGTCAAATAAACATTACAGTGGGCCATAGGAGGATTTTAATGGTAGATGTTCAATCAGATGGGAACGGGCAGGAGCTTTGAGTAGCCACCCTGATGTATGGGTCTTATCCTCACTGTCCATCCATTTTTTAAAATCATTTTAGGTTTTAAGCCCAAAAATGAGGCATATCTAAGACAGATGTAGACGACACAATGGGGATTAAGCTCTTATCGTTGAAAACTTCTTGGGGCCCACAGAAGTTTTGGATGGAGGTGATATTTGTTTTTTCTATTCATCCAGGTCTATGTAACTTTATGAATAGGTTGGATGGAAAACAAACATCACGGTGGGCCCTATAAAAGTTTCAACAGTGAGAATCATTATTACCGCTGCTTCCTGTGGTGTGGTCCACTTGAACCTTCGATCTGTCTAGTTTTTTTCTAATTCTCATAAAATGATATGTAAAAATTTATGGACGGTGAGGATAAAACCCATACATCATGGTGGCCATTGAAAGCTATTGCTCGTTCCCAGCTGAAGACGGGCAGGGTAGGAAGCAATCCGTATTCCTTCCGCCCAATTCACTCTCACTCTCTATCTATATCTGCTCCCTGCTCCCTTTCTCTCGACCCTCCTCTCTCGTTTGCTCCCTACTCTCTCTCTCTCTCTCTCTCTCTATATATATATATATATATATATATATATATATATATATATATATATATATATCTCCCTCCAACAGCCCACACATCATCTCCCTCTCCCTCCTACTTAGGGTATTGGCAAACCCCTTAACTAGGGTTTTCTCATTCTAGGTTGTACGTTGCAGGGGAGTCTCCACAAGATCTCAATTCGTTTGAGGTAAGTCCTTCCCCTCAAAACCCTAAACATTATCTCGATCGATTTTGTAATTGCTTTCATTTGTAGTTTTTCCCCTATTAAATACAGAGTGAGATGGCAACTGACCATGAGATAGTCTGGGTCTTCAAGAACTAAATCCAAGCCTGGCAAGCCCAGAAGCAGATTATCCTGGGAACAAGTACTATAGGCTCCGACTCATTGATAGCCCTAGCTTTCGGTTTGTAGAAATGGGGCTTATGGGCCATTATCCAAACCATTGATATTTCCTGGTTGGAGTGTGGATGGCCGATGGACCAAAAATACCCCAAATAGAAAAATACTAACCCTGCAAAAGGTGTCCTAGAAAAAAAGAAGGCTGAGAAAGAAAATCCGGCACTATTCACATCCAACAGGTATAAACCCAAAAATTCTACATCTAAGATATTTCAATCTATATGATGTTCAGTACATGGGCATTTAATTTGAGTGATTGACACATGTATTTAAAACTTGGTTTGTTCATGTTTTGATTTTCTAAACATTGTTATTGTGTGATTGTGGAAAGGGAATTGCTAACTGTAATCAAGGAGAAATCCAGTGAAAGTTTGTTTGCTTTTATGATTCCTATTCTTGCTTCCTCATTTATGAATAGTGTGATAGATATTTGGATGATGTTTCAAATTGTAGCATGAGGATGTTTGTATGCTTCAATATTACAAAGAGTTTCCATAATGTTTGACTTGTATTAGTGATTTGGATGTAAGATGCCTATTCAAAGTTGAAGCAATCATTAAGAGTGTAGGCTCAGGGTTGCACAATGCTTACATGGATGCATGATATAATCTGCTTATCAGGTGAGCTTGATATTTGATCTTCAGGTTATATTTTAAGGAAAATCCAGTTATTAAAGAAAATGCTCTTGAGAAAAAATTATCTTTATAGGAAGAGTAGCTTGGAGACTTGGAAATACGTACTTCTACCAATGTTTGAAGAATGCTAGGCTATGTTGTTGACAAATTCGCCTTTATGACCATTTATCTGAATAGTGCCTTATGCTTTCTAAAGTTATTTTTAGCATCAATGGTACTTTCTGATGAGTTATATCTTGAGCATTAATGGTGCTGTCAGTTTGGACTATTTTGGTACTCATATTGTCATTCCTATGTAGGTGAAGTTTCGGGAGTTCATTCCTAGCGTTTTGGCTGGATCCTTTCTTATTGTTTTTGGTCTGACTAGTGACTCTTATCAACTAGCTATAAATGTATTAGCTCGAAATTGATGGAGCAGACCCGGATGTGCGTCGGAGCTATCCGGATGTTGAGTCGGGGTCCCTGGAAGGTGGGAACCGCTGTTATGACCATGATGAAGCTGTCCAATTCCTATAGACAACATTGGAGTTGCCTAGCCATTTGAACAGGCCGTGTTTATGTATTTGCTTAAAATTGATGGAGCAGACCCGGATGTGCGTCGGAGCTATCCGGATGTTGAGTGGGGGTCCCTGGAAGGTGGGAACCACTGTTATGACCATGATGAAGCTGTCCAGTTCCTATGGACAATATTGGAGTGGCCTGGCCATTTGGACAGGCCGTGTTTATGTCTGTATTTGTAGGGACCACACCCTTAACCTAAACCACACCCTAAACCTATAACCTAAACATAAACCTAAACCTTAACCTATAACCTAAACTTTAACCTATAACCACCTATAACCTAAACCTATAACTTATAACCTAAACTCAATTCCCGAAACGTTAACCTATAACCTAACCTAAACCTAAACCTATAACCTAAACCTAAACCTTAACCTATAACCTAAACTTTAACCTATAACCTATAACATATAACCTAAACTCAATTCCCTAAACCTTAACCTATAACCTAAACCTATAACCTACACTTAATTCCCTAAACCTTAACCCGAATTCCTAGACCTAAACTGAAAACCTAAATGTATTCTCAAATCCCTAACCTAAACCTACACCTAAACTTGAAAACCCAAACCTAAACCTAAAACCTAAATGTACTCTCAAATCCTTAACTTATAACCTATAACCTAACCTAAACCTAAATGTATTCTCAAATCCTTAAACCTAAACCTACACCTAATCCTAATCTCAACTTTTTAACCTAAACCTAAACTTGAAAACCCAAACTTAAACACGATCCCGAACCCGAACCCGATTTCCTAAACCTAAACCTTAACCTATTCTCAATTCCATAAAGCTATACCTAAACCTATAACCTTAACATAAACCTAAAACCTAAAACTAAACCTAAAACCTAAATGTATTCTCAAATCCCTAAACCTAAACCTACACCTAATCCTAATCTCAACTCCCTAACCTAAACCTAAACCTAAACTTGAAAACCCAAACCTAAACCCGATCCCGAACCTGAATATGAATCCCTAAACCCTTAGCCTAAACTTAAACCTATAACCTAAACCTAAACCTAAACCTATAACCTAAACTTAATTCACTTAACTTAAACCTACACCTTAACCCAAACATATAACCCGAACCCGAACCTGAACCCCAATTCTTAAACCTAAACCTAAACCTAAACCTATAACCTAAACCTATTCTCAAATCCCTAAACCTATAACCTAAACCATTCTCAAATCCCTAAACCTCTAACCTAAACCTAAACCTAAACCTATAACCTAAACCTATAACCTAAACCCAAATCTAAACCTATAACCTTAACCTAAACCTAAATCTAAACATAAACCTTAACCTATAACCTAAACCTATAACCTATAACCTATAACCTAAACCTGATCCTGAACCCGAACCCAATTTCCTAAACCTAAACCTTAACCTATTCTCAATTCCCTAAAGCTATAACCTATAACATAAACCTAAACCTATAACCTACACTTAATTCCCTAAACCTTAACCCGAATTCCTAGACCTAAACCAAAAACCTAAATGTATTCTCAAATCCCTAACCTAAACCTACACCTAAACTTGAAAACTCAAACCTAAACCTAAAACCTAAATGTATTCTCAAATCCTTAACTTATAACCTATAACCTACCCTAAACCTAAAACCTAAACCTAAACCTAAAACCTAAATGTATTATCAAATCCTTAAACCTAAACCTACACCTAATCCTAATCTCAACTCCTTAACCTAAACCTAAACTTGATAACCCAAACCTAAACCCGATCCCGAACCCGAACCCGATTTCCTAAACCTAAACCTTAACCTATTCTCAATTCCCTAAAGCTATAACCTATAACCTAAACCTAAACCTATAACCTTAACCTAAACCTAAAACCTAAAACTAAACCTAAAACCTAAATGTATTCTTAAATCCCTAAACCTAAACCAACACCTAATCCTAATTTCAACTCCCTAACCTAAACCTAAACTTGAAAACCCAAACCTAAACCCGATCCCGAACCCGAATCTGAATCCCTAAACCCTTAGCCTAAACTCAAACCTATAACATAAACCTAAACCTAAACATATAACCTAAACTTAATTTACTTAACTTAAACCTACACCTTAACCCAAACATATAACCCGAACCTGTACCCGAATTCCTAAACCTAAACTTAAACCTAAACCTATAACCTAAACCTATTCTCCAATCTCTAAACATATAACCTAAACCTATAACCTATAACCTAAACCCAAATCGAAACCTATAACCTTAACCTAAACCTATAACCTAAACCTAAACCTAAACCTTAACCTATAACCTATAACCTATAACCTAAACCCAAACCTAAACCTGATCCCGAACCCGAACCCAATTTCCTAAACCTAAACCTTAACCTATTCTCAATTCCCTAAAGTTATAACCTATAACATAAACCTAAACTTATAACCTATACCTAAAACCTAAACCTAAACGTAAAACCTAAATATATTCTCAAATCCCTAAACCTAAACCTACACCTAATCCTAATCTCAACTCCTTAACCTAAACCAAAACTTGAAAACCCAAACCCAAACCCAAACCCAAACCCGAACCCGATTTCCTAAACCTAAACCTAAACCTTAACCTATTCTCAATTCTCTACAGCTATAACCTATAACCTATAACCTAAACCTAAACCTAAACCTAAAACCTAAATGTATTCTCAAATCCCTAAACCTAAACCTACACCTAATCCTAATCTCAACTCCTTAACTTAAACCTAAACTTGAAAACCTAAACCTAAACCCGAACCCGAACCCGAACCCGATTTCCTAAACCTATAACCTACACTTATAACCTAAACTAAACCTATAACCTAAACCTGTAACCTTAACCTAAACCTAACCCTAAACCGAAATGTATTCTCAAATCCCTAAACCTATAATCTACAACATTAACATAAACTTATAACCTAAACCTATACCCTACAACATTAACCTAAACCTATTCTCAAATCCCAAAACCTATAACCTAAACCTAAACCTAAACCTAAACCTTAACCTATAACCTAAACTTTAACCTATAACCTATAACCTATAACCTAAACTCAATTCCCTAAATCTTAACCTATAACCTAACCTAAACCTATACCTACTATACCTATAACCTACATTTATAACCTAAACCTGTAACCTTAACCTAAACGTAAAACCTAAACCTAAACCTAAAACGTAAATGTATTTTCAAATTCCTAAACCTTAACCTAAACTTATAACCTACAACATTAACATAAACTTATAACCTAAACCTATAACCTACAACATTAATCTAAACCTATTCTCAAATCCCAAAACCTATAACCTAAACCTAAACTTATAACCTAAACCTAAACCTTAACCTATAATCTAAACCTTAACCTATAACGTATAACCTATAACCTAAACCTATAACCTATAACCTAAACTCAATTCTTTAAACCTTAACCTATAACCTAACCTAAACCTAAACCTATAACCTACACTTATAACCTAATCCTAAACCTATAACCTAAACCTATAACCTAAACCTAAACCTATAACCTACACTTATAACCTAATCCTAAACCTATAACCTAAACCTATAACCTAAACCTAAACCTAAAACCTAAATGTATTCTCGAATCCCTAAACCTAAAACCTAAATGTATTCTCAAATCCCTAAACCTAAACCTACACCTAATCCCAATCTCAACTCTCTAACCTAAACCTAAACCTAAACTTAAAAACCAAAACCTAAACTTGAAACCGAACCCGAACCTGATTGATGTAATATTATAGCCTAATCACATGGTAACAAACAAGAAAATCTTGCTTTGTTGGCAAGCATACTCGAACTCAAGCATCACAATGCATCTATTTCCATCTCCACTATCACTTATAGCATAGATTATTTGAGATTTGTATTTATCTCATTTTTAGAGTCATGTCCTAACACGATATGATAATATTAATAGACAAGGTGGATTTGTTACCGACATTATTCCAAGACCCATATAACTTCTCCTTATAGGAAGTTGGGTAAGGCACATGCAGCTTGAATCTATCAAAGGAGATGAGGATCACCTCTCATATATTCTCTCTCTTTTCATTAGTTTGGGTTTAGATGGATGTGAATGTGAATATGATGAAATATATTATATAACAGGTGTATATCATGATGAAATATATTGTAACAGGTGTATATTAGGAATTTTGTGCAGGAATATTGAAAAAAAAAAAAAAAGATTTTTACCTACGAAATATTTCGTAGGTAAAAGTCTCATCCACGTTTTTTACCTACGAAACAGTTCGTAGGTAAAAGTCTCATCCACGTATTTTTATTTTTTTTTACCTATGAATATGTTCGTAGGTAAAAGTATTGTGAAATATTTTTACCTACGAACAAATTCGTCGGTAAAACTCTTACCGCAAACCTCTTCAAGGTAGTTTCGAAGGTAAAATTTAAATTATTATTCCCGACAATAAAGATGGCTTTTACCTACGGAATTATATTTCGTACGAAATGTAATTTCGTAGGTAAAAGTAACCTTTTCGATTTTTTATTTTTTCCAAAATACAACACACCCTTTACCTACGAAATGTTTCGTAGGTAAAGATGGCTTGTACCTATTTCATAGGTAAAAGTAACGTTTTTGATTTTTTATTTTTTCAAAAATTCAAAACACCCTTTACCTACGAAAATTTCATAGGTAAAGATGACTTTCACCTACGAAATTAAACTTCGTCAGTAAAAGTAAACTTTTACTGATGAAAATAATTTTCGTCGGTAAAAGTCATTTTTACCTACGAAAAAAATTTCGTCGGTAAAAATCATATATCTTGTAGTTTTATCTCCTTAAAGGTTGTTTATTATTATTATTATTTATTATTATAACGGTGTGTTATGGTACTAACATAAAAATTTCAGTTGGGATGAAAATGATCCTATTGAGTTGTTGTACTCAAGGTATTTAAACTATTTTAGGTACCGGGTATGAATACTTTGAGGAGACATGCTATTATTGATGAGCCAAAGTCATACTCAGTCTTAAGGATTTCTTTTGTTTTAGTTTTATTTTAGACATAATGGATTATGTATTTTTTTTGTCAATTTTATTTTAGTGAAAGAATGATGCATTAAATTCGAGTGACTTTACTTAATTAATTTGGCATTGTGACATGGAATTTTTATTTTTTCTTAGTTGATGTAAATGATGTTATAAGGAATCTTGGTATATTGAGAATGAAAATTAGTTATTTAGACTTAAATAGAAATGAATCTTGTACCTCACGGGCTGGGGATTCAGTCCGGATTACTCTATTCAGATACCCAAATTTCGGGGTGTGACAGAAATTGAGGGGGCGATGACTACAATCTCCATGCGCTGAGGGGTCCTAAGCCCGACCAATCATCATCCCATAAGCTACACTCGCAACAGCCGATTAACCAATGGGCTCGGTCAGCAATAGTCAGGATTAACTTGCAGATTTGCTTCCACAAGGGTGAAGTAAAAAGGTAAGACTCGTACCTCCTGCTGTCTGGAAGTCTCTGGAGTACTTCGCCTCCATGAAAGCAACCCAACAACTAGACTTCCCCCTGAATCTGACTATCCACGCCATCTTCATCCATGATGTCTTCATCACCGTTTTCAGGATTTTCACCCCCAATCCACCCTCAGATTTTCGGATAGCAATTTTGTGCTAGTTCAACTAATGGTAATGTTTATTGTTCTCTTCCCAATGCTAGAAAAAATAAAAATTAGAGAGTGATTTTTAGGGGGAGGTCTCCTGACGCTTGGAAATACCGGTCCACTTGACCCGCACTCCCCAACCGAGCCAGTTCATCAACAAGGGAATTCGCCTCTTTGGGGGTGTGGGCAAACCGTACATCGACACTGAGAATGAGAGCCTTGATCCTATCCTTCCACTACCACATAGAGTATGAGAGGGACGATTCATTTGAAAGGGTTGACACCACTGACTTGGAGTCGCTGGCCACCTCCACTTTGGTAAACCGGAGCCTCGCACATAGGTTTAGCCTATCCAGGATCGCCCTAATTTTGGTCAGCGTATTGGACCCAAGACCATAACCATGAAAGAAAGAAAATAGGATCTCAGGGAGCCCCCCCCCCCCCCCCCCCCCCCCCCCCCCAAACATTGAGGGGCCCGAGTTCCCTAGTGTCGATCCGTCAACGTTTAGCTTAATCCAACCATGCTGTGGTCTTGCCCATTTGACGACTTGAACTTTAATCGTCGCAGAAACTGGAGCATCGATCCCTGAGGCATTTAATGTAACTATAAGGATAGATTAATGGATGTAGGTAGAGGCAAGAGTGGGCCAATATGGTTAAGTTAGCGTTGGATGTTGGAGATAACCTCGGCGATAAAAATCTAGGCACCTTTGAAGTGTGCTGTGTTTCTGGCCGTACACAGCTCCCAAAAGATGAATGAGGGGATGAGTCTCTTCAGGGGAAATCTCCGATGCACGGATGAAGCTTCAACCTACCATATGATGGCCATGCTAATCGCTGATGTAGGGGCAAACCCGTGCATGCCAAAGTGAGCCTAAACTTCCCTTGCCTTGCCCCCCGAGGAGAGACGTGGTCGATGGTTTCGATCTAGGGTGCTGACGAGGAAGAGTAGTAGTTGCACATGGACACGATGGAGACCCCTTTACTTCGGATTCTGTCATCCACTAGGATAGTCTTGTGGATTATTTTCCATGTAAGGAGGGATAGCTTAGGAGGGAGCTTCGCGTGCCACACCCGTTTCGACTAGGCCTTCTTGTCGGCATGAGCTCTAAATAACTGCAACGCCAGCCCAACAGAGAGTTCACTCGTGACGGAGGCAGTCTAGATTCATTTATCCTCCACAGGGGAGGTACAAATCCCTTCATTTGAGATGTGGTCAATGACAACTTGCTGCAGGAGGTGATGCACCGAGGTGAGAGATCTCCATCAATGTGCCCCAATCAGCTCTCGAACTTTGGTAGATTGAAGGGGAGGGGGAGATGGGATGAGTAGATCACTCACTTAGGGGTCCCAACCTCATGCAAGCAGAGTTCCAGAAGCTACATTCACCTCTTTCGATCATCCAGCGTGAGCGGGTAGCAAGCATTGGGTTCAATTTGCAGATATGCTTCCAGAGCAGAGATGCAAACGCGGCAAGGGTTTTAATTCTCGTTTCCTGGATATTTGGAGCATACTTCGTGCGCGTGAACTTGCTCCAACAACTATTTTCTCCCCTGAATCAGACCGACCAAGCCATCTTCAAATGGAAAGCTTTCATCACCAAGCTGAGGCTTCTCAGCCCCAGTCCAACTTTTGCCTTTGGGAGAGCAATCTTCTACCAACTATGCCAGTGGCACTTCCTCTTGTTCCCATCCCATCCCCAAAGAAAATTAGAGAAGGCTCTTTGAAGATCCCCCAAGAGGTTGGAGGGAACATCCGTGGCTGCTAGCGTGTGGATGGAAACACTCACTACCAAAAAACATGGCAATGCTGACGGCTAAAAACCGTCGGCCTTGACATTCCCCTACGGCTTTTAGCCATCAGACGGGCCGTCGGGGAAGGGGCATGGGCGTTGCTCGCCGATGGATTTAAACCGTCGGCGTTTTCAATCGTTAAAACCGTCGGTGTTTTCGACGACAAAGTCGTTGGCTGTCCGACAACCAAAACCGTCGGTGTTTCCGATGGCTAAAAGCCGTCGGTATTTCTCATTAAATTAAAAAAATAATAATAATGAAAATGAATTACCTAATCAATGCCCAAATCCAAAGCAGACTAATCTAATCGACATTCAGATCATGTTTATGAGAGCAATGCATTGCCAAAAAAAAAAAAATCAAATTGACTAATACATGCTTTGAACAATGCATTTTCAAAATAATAATTGATGAAATCTAACAAGAACGATGAGATCATTGCTGAGTTACCAATGAATAATTTTTAATACTATATTGTCTAAGTTTTCTTCTTTTTTGGGAGTCATCCGAAACTTCAAATATGTATACCCACAATGGGCGTTTATATAGCTTGTTATACTAAAGCTAGCAATATAATTTTCTTACAAACTATCACTGACAGTAACAGTAGTAGATAAGCCAGTCTAGATCTTGATACCTATTAGTTGGGAAGGTCTAAAGGGCTTACTTGAATTAAGAATTACCAATGAAAAAGTGTTATTATTATGATTTTATCATTGCATAATAAAATATTTTTAAGTTGGAAGTAAAGAA
This sequence comes from Magnolia officinalis, assembly GCA_021015155.1. Lineage (NCBI taxonomy): Eukaryota > Viridiplantae > Streptophyta > Magnoliopsida > Magnoliales > Magnoliaceae > Magnolia > Magnolia officinalis. The sequence goes on along the minus strand of JAJHSJ010000004.1, from coordinate 36,912,246 downwards.
ATTTGTAATTATCGCACTTTTCAATTATATTATTGTGCAAATCTAGAATCAAAACAAAGACGTTAGTATATAAATTAAATAATCTGACATCAAAGTAACAAAAAAGTTGTGTCATTGTAATTTTATTGCTTATAAACCAAGCACAACAATCATCATCAAATGCAGATGTTTTGAATATTTAAGTAAAAGAGTTTATGGGACCTCTACTCATGACTTAGTGAGTGGTATGTGTGGGTGTGAGGGTGCATGAAAAAGAAAAAAGAAATTGTAATCATTACCCTTTTTCAAGACAAAGGTTAGGTGTAACACTTACCTTGGTGGTTGTTACACTTACCATGAGGCTCGCCTTAATGATAAGTGGCATATCCACACTCCATCGGTGGCGCAACTACACAGTATGAAATTCGCATGGTATACGCCTAATCTCCAAACATTGTGGGGATGGAAACATAAACGAAAAAGTTAGAGAGGAACTAGCTGAAAATTCTATTCCATATGAAGTTTTTAATGCAAAATCACCTTGGATTTCTTGAAGAGGGCATCATAGAAATCATGCTCAGCTTCAAATTGTTCACATTCCACAAGTTGGATGTCAACAGGAGGGAGAAAAAGTATAGGCCTGAAATTCATACATTAAAAAAAAAGGGCATTTATCTTGTGAAAAAGGCAAGCTTTTAGTGTATTTGGAATTTGGATGCAATATCTAATTGAATTGCGATAATTACACCGACCTGTTGGCAACTTTCCTTGAATAAAACTAGCATCATTGTTATTAATCCACTTTGCATTCACTATTTCCACCGACCTTCCTTCAACAAGTTGTCCATCTAGCTGATAAGTAAGAAAATATTGCATTCATGCAACATCAAATGTAGGTTTGCTCCCCCATGAGGATCACCTAGTGCAAAATTCAGCATCATATAATCATTAGGAGGGCAATAACACATAAGAATACAAGTTCTATCGACTGATAAATTGAAAAATACATGTATGCTCCATGATTGGCAAACCTATTGTATGGACTAGATGTCACCCACGCAGATGAAAGACTGAAAGTTATCTGCTGGGTGGACAGTAACATCTAGTCCAACCAATATTATCAGGAAAATCTTGTTGAGAATCTCATTATAGTATTACTTCTAAATAATTTCTGTTAAAATCACAATAATTTCACAACAAAATTACGAAATAAAAAAAATACCGCTGATATATAAAAATCTAGCTATATTATCATAATAACAGCATTTAATCAGATTTCCAATAATACCACAAGATTTTCCAAATCATGGTGATATTTGTAATAATGGCTACAATGATGCAAATAGGGTGCATGGTTGCAGTAGTTTCATAATTTGATGTTATTTGTTCAATGTAGAGGATTTAGAAGTAAAACATATGGATCAAATGGATATTGGACAGGCTGCATCATCAGATGGATCTCCAAGATCAGTGATATTTATGCCAAATATTAAAGGAAGATTAATGCTTTATGTGCATGATCTAGGGACCATGAGTTTTACAAGGGAGAGCCCATTGTAAGAAATAGAAAAGTGTAGATTTAGATATTATTATATTATTACTAAAGGTGGCTCTAATGAAAATAGAAGTGAAACTTGATTTGCAATACAAAACCAGCAAATAATTCAAATCTAGAAGCATCAAGATTCTTGTCATACTGAAAAACACATTCCAAGGAGAAATTTGATTTGCAATCTAAACATGAATGAAGTTTGAAAATCACCCACTAAAAGCCTAATATAGCATTAGTACTTTGCAAACTGTCACAATTCATCTTCTAAAAAAACATTTCGACATTCGTTGTTACCACAACCTTGGCATTAGTTTCAAGGAGACAATTCAATTCTCTGTCTTCTACAGAAGTTTCATAGTTTATAAAGGCTGGGTTGAACCACCTAACAATGTGGAAGTTCTGCTTTATAAAGGATGGGTTGCACCACCTTCAATGTGATAACCTTAGTCACAATTTTGCTTATCTAAGGCACATGTTAGGTGAGATCCCATGCAAATTAACTCTATAGTCACATTCTTTGATGCACAAAAGCAGATATTTTTAGTGTGTGACAGTACATAATGTGAGAGAGGGCCAACGATATGTTTGTGCATAAATGCACATGCATATCTATCAGATCTTTCAAACTATCATGAATAAATGCATCATCCACCTATGGATAGTATAACATAGCAATCTTATAGGGAAATGCCCACCAAAAGTCCATCTTCATCGTCAATCGAGTCCTCAGACACATCACCATCATCCTCATACTTCCTTTTTCCAAGTAATGCATCTAATAGTTATGATTACCAGTCCAAAAATTAGAAACCTATATCTCAAAGGTATGCAAACCATTCATTTGTAAAGAAAATGTGTTTATAGGAACAGGTGGGAAGTGCAGTCGAAGAACAGGGGAGATTGGCCTGGTAAAATGTCAATAAAAACATGTACCTTGGTGCCCTTTTACAGCTTTTAGGTCTTTCTTTTCCTTTATAATACCAAAAACATCAAAGCATAGGTCCTTCATAGAAGTTGAAACCTGTAACCATGATTCAGAAGTACAATAAAAAAAAAATGCTAATAGGAGCATGTCTTACACTAGTAAATTCAGATTCTGATGTGCTACAAAGCTCAATAAGCTTAATCTTGTCTACTTTAAGTTGCAAAATAAGAAAACACTGAAACATAAGAAACATTTTGAAAAATCATGCAAGTTGAAACAAAAAGAGAAGAAAGGATTTCAATGATTAGCTACCTTATGTCTTTGTGAACACAAGTAGAATGCAGTGGCCGTGAAAGTAGGTCAACTGAAGTCAGCACTTGCTTGACGAGGTGCTGGCATGGCAACAAGAAATCGGTCCTTGTAGCTGAAAGTTAACACTCACAAGAGATATATAAACATTGAATTCAAATAATACCTGTTCACTTGACCCAAAGCTTTAAATCACTCAAAGGCAGCAAGAAAATACAGAACATAACTTTCGAAAGAAGGGGAAAAAATCTATATATATATATATATATATATATATATATATATATATATATATATATATATATATATATATATATATATATATAAAAGATCCCTACAGTCAATTTAGTGACTAAAATGGAAAAATCAATGAATATTACAAGAACAAATATCCAGAAAAATAGCTAGCAGCACATTTTGCTATATATATTAAGCAAATATTATTCTCTATTATGTAACATGTACTGTTGAGAAAATAATGGCTGTTATTTAAAGGGCATTTCCATTGACTATTTCGGTTATAATGGTTATTACATGCTTTATAGCATTTTTTAGCCTTTTATTTAACCCCTTATCAAATATTTCATAAATCAACAACATATTAAATATAAAATAAAAAATAAAAAATTGCAAGCAATTCGCATCATGCAAACAAGCTGACATGAAGCCAAAAAGAAATTTTCAATCGAATCCAAACCAATCCAAATCAAAGAGAACAAAATTTAATCGAGGCGGTACACCCCAGGGCTACCAACCTTCTCCTTGGCATTTCCACAAAAATCTACTAGGCATTCTTACGAACTCATTAAAGAGAACTCTATGAAATAAGGAAATCATCTCTACCAATCCTCAAGGCTTTCCACATATGGTCCATCCACGAGAATGCCCATCATATCAATAGTCTGGATCACCTGAAATGGTCCCCATACACCATATAACTTATGAAATCTATACAGAAAAACAAGGAACATGATGCACGCCTGTTGCTACAAATAACATCCAAACAAGTTTGGAAGAGGAGGCATTCGAGAGATCGTTCTAACCTTTGGATGTGCTTCTTTTGAGAGAGGAGGCATTCAAGAATGCATTCGTTATAGAAGACATGGCATTTCTGGCAGCCGAGAGGGTCGATGAAGGGATTGAGGCAGAGGCAGCAAGCGTCAAAGGGCTTAATGGAGTCCTTGCCCAACTCTTCTATTCTCTCTCTTTTTCAGATGAATCAAAACCCTAACCCTAACCATAATCAATCTGAAGAGAGGGAGAGAGAGAGGGAGAGAGAGAGAGAGAGAGAGAGAGAGAGAGAGGATTAAGGGTATTGGACTGACGGGAATGGGAATGGGAATGGGTGAGGATTACGGAAGCGGATTGGCCAGTGTACCACACACCAGCTATATAGTTGTGTATTGACGTCAGCAAGTTATGTGAAGTCCCATCATGAGGTATATGTTATATTTAAACCGTTCATCCATTCGGCGAGCTCGTCTTAAGGTTTAAGACGAAAAATAAGACAGATCTAAAGATTACGTGGACCACACTATAAAAAACAATGGGGGATTGAACATCTAGCATTGAAACCCTTTTGGGGGTCACAGAAGTTTCGGATCAATATGAATTTTTTTTTTTACTCTTCATCCATGTATTTTTGACCTTATTAACAAATTGGATGGAAAATAAACGTTATGGTGGGGCCTACAGATTTTTTAACAGTGAAAATCATGATCCTCGCTGTTATTTTTGGTCTGGTCCATTTGAGATTTGGATATGATTCATTTTTGTTATTATAGACTAAAATGATCTCGAAAAATGGATGAACGGTATGGATATGATAAATACATCATTGTGGGGCCATGTAAAATTGATCTCATTTGAATCGTTCGTACAACTAAGAACTCGAGGAGCGTCTGTGCTAGTCTTCGCGTGACAAGTATCCACACCAGCTACCAGCTATATAGCTAGTGTGTGGTACACCAGTCAATCCGCTTCCATTGCGGACGTGGATTAGATACTGTAGGTTGAGTAACCAGACTCAGACGTCACCAAGTTCTGTGGACCACACTAGGATGTATGTTTTGTATCTGCAGCATCCATCCATTTAGATATATCATTTTAAGGCATGAGCCAAAGAATGAGGCAGATCTTAAGTTTTAGTGGACCCCACCACAGAAAACAGCGGGAATATTGATGCTCACCGTTCAAACTTCTTAAGGCCCACCATGATGTTTTTTTGAAATCCAACCTGATAACTAAAACACAACTATCAACTTGATCGAAAACTTTTGTGGCATTCATAAGTTTTTAACGGTGGCGTCATTCTCCCCACTGTTTTCTGTGTGGGGTCCATTGGAGCTTTGGATGTGACTCATTCTTTGGATCTTACCCTAAAATGATCTCTCTAGATGGATGGACGGCATGGATACAAAACACACATCATAGTGGGGCCCACAGAACTTGGTGACGTCACTTTAGTAGCAGTCTGGCTGATCAACCTGTCAGCAACCAATCCGCATCTGCGGATTACAAGGGTCAGTGCGAGTGGCTAGTGGTCAGTGCTCTGTGGGACCCACCATGATGTATGTGTTTCATCCATGCTGTCCATATATTTTTATAAATAATTTTATGGTATTTCAGATGAAGCTGATCTTTGTTTTTTCCTTCATCTAGGTATGTATGACCTAATAAATAGATTGGATGTTAAATAAAAACTACAGTGGGCCTTAAGAGGATTTTAATGGTGGATATCCAATCACTATTGTTTTCATGTGGTGTGGTCCACCTGAGATTTATATACCTCTCATTTTTGGTATAAAGACCTAAAATGATATGTAAAAATGGATGACGGCATGGATGAAACACATACATCATGGTGGGTCCCACAAGGCACTGACCACTAGCCACCGGGCTAGTGGCAGGGAAGTAGCCAATCCGTTTCCGACTGGCTTCCTTTTTACTCAGACGCTGCTACTAGACAGGTGGCTAGTGGAAGGTGGTGGACCCCACCATGATGTAGGTGCTTTATCTACACCGTTCATCCATTTTTCAAGATCATTTTATGGATTGATCCAAAAAATGATCTAGATATAAATATCAGGTGGATCACACCAAAGGAAAATAATGCTAAAAGCCGTCGGGGAAACCACTACATGGCCGTCGGCTTCGGTCATTTTTTTGGTAGTGACTGGGCAACATGTGATTGATCAATGTCGGTCTGCCCACCTGAGCTAAGATCCTTCCTTTCTAATTTGAAATTTTGCTGCATGTTTTATCAATCAGCGCCTAAAAGTATGCCCTCCACGGTCTTCCTTGGAAGATGGGGATACCCATGTAGGTGAATCGAGAGAGGCCTCTATTGAAACCTAGAATGCTGCTGGCCGATCTCATACGAGCCTCTGATTTCTTAGCCGACATGATGAAGAAGCTTTTCTGGGTGTTAATCTTTTGACCTGAGATTTGTTCGTATTTGTTGAGAAACCTGACAATCTTCCTCAGGGAATCGTTATTGCCGTTAGCAGAGAGGACTGTGTCATCTATGAAGAGAAGGTGAATGATCAACAGGCAACTCCTACGGGTCTTGAATAGCTGGCAGTGGTCACTCCCCACTAGATGGTTGAAGCCTCTGCTAAGGAGTTCCGCTGCCAGGATGAAAAGGCCCGGCGAATTAGGTCACCTTGGCGAAGTCCATGTGATGACTTGAAGAAGCTGCATACCTCACCGTTGATGAGGACAAAAAACCAAGTATTAGACCAACACTTTTCCAATATGCTGATCCATTTCTTATTAAACCCAAATTTGGCAAGCACCTTTGACAGGAAGTCCCGGTTGAGCCTATTGTAGGCTTTTTCCATGTCCAGTTTAAGTACAATGTTTCCTCTAACTTTTCTGTTAATATCACGAAAGATTTCCTGCATCAAAGCGCAGTTTTCAGCTATGGATCTGCCCTGCACGAAAAGCCCCTTGCTCAACAGAGATGATTTTGGGTAGGATGCTCCCCAACCTGTCAGCAATAATTTTGAAAAAAAATCTTATAGATGCAGTTACATAAACTAATGGGCCTAAAATCAACAAATTTAACAAGAGGTAGTTTTTGGAATGAGGCATATTAGGGTAAAAGAGAATGCTCTGGGGAGAGAGCCGCCACTGAAGAAAGGGTGGGCTGCCTGAAATAAATTTGCTCTGACAATGTCCGAACAGGTTTGGAAGAAGGGCCCTGTAAATCCCTCAGGGCCGGGAGCACCATCTAGCGGAAGGGCTTTGACAACCACATGGACCTCTTCGATTGACAGTTTTAGCAAAGAGGGCCCCATTATCTTCTTCTGATACACCGTGTGGAATGACGTTGAGGAAGTCTCCTTGATTATTCCATGGTGATTCATGTTATTTGTGAAAACATCAATAACAAAATTCTGCTATGGTGAATCACCAATAACAAAAGTCTGCCATGGTGAATCATGTTATTTGGTGATTGAAATTGGCCCCACTTGATTATGCACCATCTCCTAAAGTGGCAAAGCTAGCGTTCCCTCGTTCCCACTCGTCAATTAAGATTCATCAATGGATTTTTGCTAATTCCAAACGTATGCATGTCCTGGGCACCACATGCCAACAATCTCAAACTATTTCAACATCTTAGCTGTCCATCAGATAGGATAGGTCATGTAGAAGTGTTGGGCCATCCACTCACCAGGTGGGCCTCTATGAAACAAGTTAAGTTTTTCTAAGCATCTGTTTGCTTCATGTATTGTGGCCCACTGGATAAATGCTTAGGCCTGATATTTTGGGCAAGGGCCATCTACATACTAGATCTTACACACGTCCATATTGACACGTGGCAGTAGCTTGGTGGGTTGGGATAACATGCATGTGGATTAACTAAAAAATGTAAAGGAACTCACATTACATTGTCATGAATAATTGTTTTCTATACAAGACTGACTGCTTACTACAACGACGGACTTCGATCGTTGCAAAAATAGCTTGGTTTTAAGACGGATTTAATCCGTCGCAAACGAAAAATGTCCGTCGCCAATCCCGTTACTCAAAAAATCAGTTCTCAGGGAATTTCGCGACGGACTAAAATCCGTCGCTAAAATTTGATTTACGATGGATTGTGAACCGTCGTAAATTTACGACAGATTAAATCCATCGCAGATTTTGATTTTGCGACGAAATACAGTTGCAAATTACCACCCAAATTGCACTTCACGATGGTTTTTAGTTGCTTTTGCGATAGATCATTGTTCGTCGTAAAAGGACTTTTGCCTTAAACATTTGTTTTTTTTTTTTTTCATTTTTTTTTTTTTAGAATATGGTGGAAAATTATGTTTTTTTATAGCCTAAGAATTGTTTTTTTTTTTTTAATAGAATTTAAGTGGTTTAATTATACATATTTGTATCTAAGATTATTTTTTTAACAATTGATTAAATGCAAAGAATTTTTTATTATGTTTTTATATCAGATGAGTGGAAATTATTATCAATTTTTTAATTTAAAACTAATATTTAAATGATTTGTAATATGACATGAAAAAGAATATTGAGAAGTTAAAAAAATTTAACAATGTTTGAGAAAATTTGTGATTTTGAAAAAAAAATCGTGATTTAATAAAAATCTATTTTGTGGAAAAGAAAAGAATATTGAATAAAACTAATAATTTTGAAAAAAAAAATTGATTTCAAGAAAAAAAAATAATAACCTCAAAAAGAAAATTAAAAAGATTTTAAAAATGTAAAAATTTTGACAACTTTGTAAAATGAAAATATTTTGAAAAAGAAAATGAGTTTGTATTTTGAAAATTAAAATAAAATTGAGAAGTTCGATAAAAATTGACAAGTTCAAAAAAAAAAATGCATTAAAAAAAATGGAGAAGTTCGAAAGAATTGGAATTTTTAAGATAAAACGATATTAAAAAATCGATACTTTAACAAAAAACAAACATTTTGAAACGGAAAATAAAGAAGTTGAAAAAAATTGTGATATTGAAAAATAATTGAAAATGTTCAAATTTTGAAATTAAAAGAAAAAATTATTTATAAAAACACTGAGATTTTGAAAAAATATATATATCATTTTATAAAAGAAAATTGAAAAGTTGAAAACAAAATGATGCTTTTGAAGAAAAAAATCGGCATTTTGAAATTTTTGAGAAAAAAAAAATTAAAATTTGAGAAATTTTTTGAGATTTTGAAAATAAAAATTCAGAATTTGTATTTTTTTAAAAATTTTTGATAATAAAAATGTTATTTTGTTAAAAGTTTTCAAAGAAAAATTAGGAGTAAAAAAATATACATTTGGAAAAAAAATGTGATTTTTAAATGGAAATTGAGATTTATTTGTGAAAAAAAAAAAAATTTTTTACTAAATTATCAGGCACATCCAGTAATTGAACCTCTAACCGTTTTTGGACAATCTAGATTGAAGAGTAAATAACTTCAGATGTTTAAATCAAATTTCACTCAAATTATTGATCAATCTTGTATGCCCAGTATCTTTCTCATATGTAGCCTGATCGGGGCGAGTAACTAGTCAAATTGAGGGTACTGATCAGTAAAATAGAGTGAATGGACTAGACATGTAAAATGGGCCAAATATTCTGGTCAAAATTGTGACCCAACTTATTGACCTCGTGAGAACATAAGAATTGATGTTAGTAAGTTTTGTGGGCCCCATCATGATGTGTGTCGAACATCAACACCGTGCATTTGATGTGTCCCCTTTAGGTTATGAGATCTCAAAAATCATCCGTATATGAAACTCAGGTGGGCCATACCATCTAAAACTATGTGAAGACATCCTAAAAAATATAGAAGCACTTGGTGGGGTCCACATGAGTTTTGGATGCGGCTGAAACTTGGTCTAACCCCTCATCCAAATGGGACACACATAATGAGTGGGTTAGATATGTGAATCACATTTAGGCAGGCCCAATATATGATTATGAATGTTTTAAAGAAACCCCTCTCCACTACATTTAGGTGAGTTACTCATTACCCTTAGCATATTGAGTAAACTCTGTGGGGTCCACCATTATTTATTTATTTTATCCACTCTATTCATCCATGTTAACAGATAATTTGAGGTCTTAAGAACAAAAAGCAAGAATATACAAAGCTCAAGTGGACCACACCATAGGAAATAGTGTGATTGAACCTCTACCATTGAAAAATTCTCGGAGACCATAGAAGTGTTGGATCACGCTGATGTTTGTGTTTTCTCTTCATTCATATCTTTTTGATATTATGAACAGGTTGGATGGCAAATAAACATTACTGTGGGCCCAAGGAAGGTATCAACTGTGGAAATCATTATTCCACACTGTTTTGTATGGCATGGTCCACTTGAGCTTTGGATTTACCGAAAATTTGGGATCAACCCACACCGTTCATCCATTTTTCGAGATCATTTTAGAGAATTATCCAAAAAATGAATCATATCCAAAGATTAAATGGACCACACCACAAATACCAGCAGGGGTGATGATTTTCACCGTTAAAAAATTCGTAGGGCCCACCATAACGTTTATTTTCCATCCAATCTATTCATAAGGTCACAAACACCTGGATGAAGAGGAAAAATAAATTTCTTACTGATCTAAAACTTCTGTTACCCCCAAAAGGGTTGCAATGGTAGACGTTCAATCCTCCACTGCTTTTGATCGTGTGGTCCACTTGATAGTTAGATTTGTCTTTTTTTTTTTGTCTTAAGCCTTACGACGAGCTCGCCATATGGATGGACGGTTTGGATATAACACATACCTCATGAAGGGACCCACAGAACTTGTTGACGTCACCCAACCCATTCCCATCGGCTATATCAACGGACGTAGATTAGCTACTGACAGGTTGAGTACCGAGACTTACTACTGAAGTGATGTCACTAAGTTCTGTGGGCCCAACCATGATGTATGTTTTGTATCCACACCGTCCATCCACTTGGAGAGATCATATTAGGGGATGACCCAAAGAATGAGTCTGATCAAAATCTCGACTGGACCCCCACCGCAGAAAATAGTGGGGAGAGTGACGCCCACCATTAAAAAGTTCTAAGGTCCACAAAAGTTTCAGATCAAGCTGATATTTGTGTTTTCCCTTCTTCCATGTCTTCGCTAACACATGAACAGGTTGGATCTTAAAAAAACATCATGATAAACCTTTGGAAGGTTTCAACGGTAGGCATCACTCTCCGCACTGTTTTCTGTGATGGGGTCCACTCCAGCCTTAGATCTGAATCATTCTTTGGTTCATACCCTAAAATGACTCTAAAAATGTATGAACGGTGTGGATACAAAACATACATCATGGTGGGGCCCACATAACTTGGTGACGTCACTTCAGTAGCGAGTCTCGCTACTTAACCTGGCAGTAGCTAATCCGCGTCCAATACCAACGAGGACTGGTTAGGGAGCCAGCCCTAACCACCCTCTCCTCCATCTCCTCCTCTCCCCCTCTCTCTCTCTCTCTCCTCCTCTCTCCCTCCATCGCTCTTCCCGCACTCTCTCTCTCGGCTGTATACCTCTCTCTCCCCCTCTCTCTGTTCGTAGATCTCCTCTCTGCGTCTACCTCCGACTCGATCTCTCTTCTTCTTTCCTCTCCACTCTCGAACCCTCCCCTCGGCCTCCCTCTCCGCTCGGTCTACGCTCCCTCACTCTATCTGTCTCTCTCTCTCCTCTTTTATTTTCTTATTTTCTTTAGTTCAGTACATCAAGGAGCATTCTGCAACATCAGGTATCTCCCTCTCTCTCTCTCTCTCTCTCTCTCTCTCTCTCTCTCTCTTCTTATCTATTCATATCAATTTGGGCATTTTTATAGCATTTTTAATCCTTAAAGTAACATTACGCAATGATTTGTGTATTGGAAATTTTTGAGTTACGAATCCCTAATTAGGGATTTGTAGTGTTGATTCCCTAATTGTGGATTATAGATTAAAAAACTGAAAATCCCTAATTAGGGATTCAAAATTCAAAACTCTTAATTAGAAATTTTTTAAGGGGATATATAGTCAACCCGAGCATACTTCGATGGGCCACATTTTTTACTTGACTAACTGGATGTCCAACATAATTTGGCCTGAGGTACCTTTTAAACTGGTTGGGCTAGATGGTTGGCCTGGGGGTCGACCCGACGCCAGCTCCTGATATGATTGTATTGGCATGTCCTTTGTAATAGGACCCATGGTTTGGTTACATTCTCGAACTAATTGTCCTCACAAAAGATTTGACCATGCCCTAAAAATCCCCCCAAGGGACACTCCTCAAGTCCCAACACTTTGGTCAGTGAGGTCAGGAAGAAATACATCTACAGTCCACATTCGATTGGAAAAGTAGTCTTGGATTGCTTGGATCTTCAAAACTGAGATTTTTAGTTATGGTCCATCCATGGTGGGTTTATCAGATCAATGGTTTAAATCTCCAATTCTGAGACCACTTGGACAAAACACAATGCTTGAGGTTTCATATTAACACTTGTGCAACACACACACACAAACTTGCACTTCAAGGCATGTATAATGATATTACTTCCTCTTGTATATTCTACTTTCTAATGGAATGAGATTGCCGTCATAAAAAAAAAAAGAAAACCAAACAAACTTAACCTTTGTAAATGTTGTTGGCAGGTGCATTTTGTTATGTTCTTAGATGATGTTTACAATGTATGGTTGGAGAAGGTTGATGAATTGTTGTAAAGAGTCAAAGAATGCAACTAGAATTTCTTTGTAAATAACATTTCTTATCCTTCCGGTATCCTAGAAAATGAGAAAAACTAAACAATTTGCAAGGAGATCCAGGTCACACATGCCAATAAGATACACGTGCAAAATCTAGACCATTCATCACGTGATCATTGGCCCATTATGAACATCCCCAAGCCTAAAATCAGGCTAGTCTACTCTTCAGTGTGCAACACATATATGACAAATATGGATGGTTCGAAGAAAATGGCCACGGGTCTATATTCAACATACATGTGTGGCCCACCTAATGAGCGGCCAGCTTAATTTTTGGGCTGACACTACACCAAAATTGTTTAATTAGAACGGTTACTATTTTGGTTCAGAAACGGCTTCAAGCCGTTTCTGATTTGAAATGGTATTCAACCGTCCTCAAGCTGTTTCTGATTTGAAATGGTATTCAACGGTATACATATTATTTCCACTATTTTGTTGGTGTGTCCCAATTGAGTGTTGGATCTTCTTATTTTTTATTATTATGTTTTATTGTTTTATTTTGAAACAGATTAACAGAAGGGATTCGATTAATAAACTCTGAGTGGACCCCACAAGGCCCAAAAGGCACATTGGTTTATATCTGCTGCATACTACCAATTCATTTCAGCCCTTTCTTACGCCAAAAGCTCCCAAACCCTATTTCGCATCCATTTCCGTCTCCCTCTCCCTCTCCCTCTCCCTCTCTTAATCTCCCTCTCTTTCGATCTCCCTCTCCCGATCTCAACCCTCTCTCTCGATCTCCCTCTCACTCTCCCTCCCTCTCTCTCTATCTCCCTCTCCTTCGATCTCCCTCTCTTTCAAACTCCCTCTCCCGATCTCAACCCCCTCTCTCGATACGAACGGTTCCGATCATCGAACCATTCTGCATGTGGGCCCAGTGATGGTGACATACACATCAGTTGTGACAAGAGGTAAATTGAATTCTTCTTATTTATATACCTTCCAAGCGTTTAGGGTTCTTGTAACTCTCTCTCTCTCTCTATCTCTCTCTCTCTCTTTTAAGGTTTTATGTTATTCTAGGGTAGAAGGGGCTGAGATGCAATTGGGGAGAGTTGTTATATGTTGTAGCTCTGAATATGCCTACAGGTTATCTGCCGATTGCCTAGCTCAATCTCAGCCCTACAATAAATGATGGTCTCTAGAACCCCTGACCTCAATGTTGAAACACACTCTATCTATCATAGAGGGTTCTTTTGGCAACTTTTGGATACAGGAGAGAATTGAATTACAAGCATTTATTTTAATCAAGAAGGAATGAGAAAAAAGTAATGAGGAAGTAGTAGGTAATCACAAAAAAAAAAAAAAAAGAGAAGAAGTTTGGGTCGAACTTGAAAGAACATGATTACCAATTGGAGATGGGACCCTCGATATATATGAATGCTAAGGGAGGAAGCTTTGAATTGGTTATTTCCATCTTGACTGCACTAGCTTACCTTCATTAATCAAGCATCACATTGATAGAACTTTCATGAGATCCACCCTCCATTAGGTAAGCTACTTCATGTTCACATGAAACCCAAAAATCATGATGATCCAGAGGCCACACCATAGGAAACAATTGAGATGGGCACACCCACCATTAGTTTTGTGTAGGGCCCATAGTGTTTATAAACCATTCAATCCATTCATCTAATATGCTTCATTGAGATGAAAGAATTAGCTAAAACTCCATACTATTCCATAGGGCTGTAAATGGGCCAGGCTTTGGGCTGGCTTCTGAACTCTTTGGCCGGGATTTCAGGCCAGACCTCAAATATTTGCCATTGCTATGCTAAGCCCAGCCCATTGATAGGCCCACTATTCCAAAACGCAGGTGGGCCATACCACGTGTATTAAGAGGTTTTAGGTATATTTTTATACGTTTCCCCATCGAGCGACCGACTTGAGTGTTGAATCAGCTTGCTTTTTGGCCATACATAATGGATGGGGTGGATCATGGACATAAAGTTGTTTCCTTCACCTACAAGAGAATGTGATGTCCTCTGCATACCTACACAAGTTACCCCACCATTTTTCTTTTCCACTTTGCTGGACTCAATAACGCATCCAATAACACCCTTTTAGTTTTACCTGGCTGTAAAATGCTAGAGCTTCTCTTAAGAGTATGTAGATCACCTAAGTGTATTGTTAACTTAGAAGTGTGCACATGTTACACATTAAGAGTTTTTTTTTTTTTTTTTTCAAGTCCCAAGTACATCTTGTATAGCTTACTTGATTAGTTGTTTCTATAGACTGGACATGATAGATGTAATGCAGGTTTGTGACAAACGTGTTGATGGCTTTGATCATCACTGCATGGTAAGGAATTATATCACAGATAAAACACTTTACTGAAAGTAGACTACCAGTTTTGATGTAGATTTAGAGTTTTAAGACAACTGCTAGTTTTGATGTAGATTTAGAGTTTTAACATTTCTATATCATGTATATTCAGCGGTGGTCAGGTTATTTTGTTTGGCTAACACTGCATTGTTGTTGCCTATTTTCAGCTTGCTTAGGTACTGAGCCAAATCCAGGATTTCCTAGAAGAGGGATTTTCAGGTATCTGTATAGGAGAGATTTGCTTCTCTTGTCCTTCATCTTGTGGTTCTCTTAGTTCAGGCTTGACTTGTGTTTATGGTACAAGTTCAAACATATATTCAGCTGAATTGCAGCTGGTGGAATCCCCTATTGTTTATGATGCCTACAAGCTTCTTGTTGTGCCTTCTCCAATTGGTGGTATTCTTATAATCTGTGCAAATACTATTCACTATCATAGTCAGGTAAGTCGTTCTGCTTTTACCCATGTTTGTAGTGCAACCACTGTGGTAGGCTAGCATAATTGACACTGTTTATCAGGATTTTCTTTCTAATTTTTACTTATTTAAGACTTACCTTCTCAGTTTATTTGGTTATTATATGTTTGAGGTTCAAGTGCTTGTATACATGTGTGATGTCTCACTGACCTTAGGATATCTTTTTTCCCTCTTGCTTTGGCAGTCAGTATCTTGTGCTCTTGGCCTGAACAAATTTTCTGTTCCTAGTGAAAGCATGTTCTTCCCTTGTCACTTTTTATTTTCTTCCTCATTTTTGTATGTTCTAATATTTCTTTATTAAAATATATTGACATAGTGTATGTTTTGAAGATAGTAATCTTACACATCAACACTAGTGCTTCCTTGCTTCCAATTTTCTGGACTTCTCTTTTTCCTCCATCTCTTGCTATGTTCTACTTATAGTTCAATGTTTAGGGCTTTTGTGCTTTCAATCACTAGGAAAAGTTGTTTTTAGTGTTCACAATATATTTGTTATTTTCAAGGAGCTTGGTCAAACATAACATGTAATTATGATTAAATCTGTTGAATATGGCTGTCCATCAGACCGTTCCATGGCAATTATGGTATTATACATAATGTTGACTTCGTTGTTATAACTTAGTGTACTTCATTAAGAATTTGTTGATTTCAAAAGCATGCCATTCTTGTTAGCAATTTTTGTATTTCCTTTTTTTTTTTTTTCAAAAAAATTATGAGATATATTCATTCTAGACAAAAATTACAACGCTTCGGGTCATCCTCTGAAAAAGGACCAAAGGAAGACCAATTATAAAGGTGGAACAAAAGGAAAAAATAAAAGCAAAAAATGGAAACCGGGGAGTGGGCAAAAATTAAATCTTCCTCTCTCTAATCGCTCCGAGCCCCACCTTATTGAGGAAAAGGACGCCCCGCACATGTCGAGGAAGATCAGCAGTGGAGGAGAAAATTAACCGTGATTGGGACACACTTCCCACTCGAGCATGGTCGTCCGCCGTGCCGTTGCCCTCCCTAAAAATGTGCGTAAAATTCATTGATGCGAGCCCACGGAGCCTCTCAGTAATGGATTTCCAACCTTTCCATGCCCAGCCAATTTTGCCCCCCCTCATTGAAAACCTTAATCACCATATCCGAATCCGATTCCACAATGATTTGGGAGAAACCTTTCTCCAAGCACAAAAGAATTCCATCATGAACTGCCCTGAACTCAACACCAATGTTTGTCATAAGACCATAACCTGTAGCAAATCCAAAGATAAAATCCCCCTTGTCATTTCTACAAACACCACCTCCCCCTGTCAGGCCCGGGTTTCCTCTAAAAGAGTTGTCAACATTGATTTTTACCCAACCAGTGGGTGGTTTCTGCCATCGGATGACTGTTGGCACCGATTGATTATGGTAGGAATCTCTAACCCAGTGAAGCCCGTCCGCAGATTGGAGGCGCTGGGCGAACCTGAATCTCACAACCTCCTCCTTATTGCAAGATAGCCACCAGAGGACTTTAGCTATGATCGAATGGTGGTTCATCAACCTGTCATCGAAAAAAGCCCCATTCTTAGATTTCCAAAGCTCCCACAAAATGAACGCAGGGGTGTGAAGATGACGCTTCCCCTGGTTTCTCCTGCCAGCACAGGCACTTCTCCATTATATGATTTGGTTTGAACTATCAACGCTTACATGATGGAGATCCCTGCCTGCACACCAAAGAAATTCCAAACTGATTTCTAGAAAAAGATGAGAATAAGACTCTGCGTCTGGGCCTTGCTCGGATCCGTCTCCGCAGCACAAACATTTAGTGGCCAGAGAAACGCCTTTAGTTTGGACTGATAACTGAAGGGGAACCACATTATGGAGAAGTCTCCAAAGGAAAAAAGAGATTTTTGGCAGAAGCTGATCATGCCAAACCCACCTCGTCCATTCTTTTGTGAGGCTAGATAGCCTGCTGATGTTCCAAGCAGTCTTGACAGAAAAGGAACCTGAAGAGGTGAAAGGCCACAAGGGATAATCGGGTTCGACTGAGATGCAGAAACCATGGTGGAAGATGAAATCAGTCACCTCATTAGGGAGCATGGAAAAGGCAATCGATGGTGGAAGCGGACTCGTAGGCCCCAACACTTGATTAACCTTTAGGGGCTGGACTGTGACTGCAACATCTGACGAGAGAAAGTTCTGAAGGGGGCCAAGGCCTATCCAATTCGCTTGCCAAAAATTGTAATCACCTACGCCAACATTCCATTGAACCTTGTCATCAATGAGCGAAAATTTATTAAGGATCCGCTTAAGGAAAGGGGAAACTCTTCTCTGGATGAGATCAACCCTCATCGGTTCGTGGGAGAGTTATATTTAGCTGCCAAGAAAGAGGCCCAAAGATTGGAATCTTTATGAAATTTTAGCACCCATGCCATTTTAATGTTAAAGGCTTGCATCACGTCGGCTAGCTTCCTGATGCCGAGACCACCTTCTTCCTTAGGCATTGAGATAGTTTTCCAACTCTTCCAATGTAACTTTCTTTTGCCTTCACTCCACCCCCAAAAGAATGAGGCAAATCTTTGTCAAGATCAACCAGGACCTGATTTGGAATACAAGAGGCAGCCATAGAGTGAACATGGATACTACTCAGAACATGCTTAATAAGGACCATTCTCCCTGTTTAATTGAGACAAGATTCTGGCTATCCAACCCTTGATACGACCCCCAACTTTGTCCACCAAAGGCTGAAAAGCAGAGGATTTCAGCCTACCAACAGATAGAGGAACTCCAAGGTAGCAAAACGTACCTGTGGATTTGGCAATTCCAAGTAAAGAGCTGATATCACGAATCTTGGATGCTGGGATCTTGTCCGAGCAGAGGAAGGATCTTTTTTCTTTATTAATAAGTTACCCTGACGCTGATTGGTACTTGTCCAACAGAGCCATGATTTTCCTCATAGAAGCCCTTCCACCGTTCAAAAAGAGGAGGGAATCATCTGCGTAGAGGAGGTGAGAAACCCACGGGCAGCCCCTCCCTAGCGAGAAAGGAAGGCAGCCGCCATTTGACATCAAGTTTTGGAGGCCACGACTCAAGACATCCGCCCCCAAAATGAAGAGACTCGGTGAAAGCAAGTTGCCTTGTCTCAACCAGCGAGAGGATTTGAAAAAACTAGTCGATTCCCCATTTATGAGAACGGAGAACCAGCAGGAGGCCGAGCAATTTTCAACTAAGTGTACCCACCTGTTGCAGAAACCGAAGTGGAGCAAAACTTGTTTTAGATAGTTTCAGTCGACTTTATCATATGCTTTCTCCATATCTAGCTTTAGCACCACATTTCCTCCCCTGTTCTTCCTATTCACTTCTTTGAATAATTCCTGGGCAAGAGCAATATTTTTCTAGATTGTTCTTCCTTTGATGAAGGCACCCTGTTCTAGAGAATCAGGACGGGGAGAAAGCCACTGAGACGAACTGCAATGATCTTAGAGAAGATTTTGTAAAGGTAGTTGCATAGGCTTATAGGTCTAAAATCAGTCCATTTTCTCGGTGCGTCCCTCTTGGGGATCAAGCAGATAAGCGTGGAATTAACTACACGAGGAATTTTACCACCCTGGAAGAAATAAGTTATGGCCTTATGGATGTCTCAACCAATGATGTCCCAACAAGCGAAGTAGAAGATTCCAGAGAAACCATCCGACCCAGGTGCACTGTTCAATGGGATGTCTTGGATGGCTGCTTTAACCTCTTGGATGGTGGGCGGAGCAGTGAGAAAATTGTTCATGTCTTGTGTTACAAGCTTAGGCACTAAATCCAGCAAATCCAAATTTATCTGATTGGATCTTCCTTTAAAGAGCTCTTCAAAGTAGTTGTTGGCTTCCCTTTTGATGTCTTCGTGATCAGTCACAACCTCACCTAATTGCAGTTGAATTTTAGAGATCCTGGCTCTCCGTTGACGCTCAGTGGCTGTTGCATGAAAATATTTAGTGTTGCGGTCCCCCTTTCTTAGCCAGCTGGATCTGGATTTCTGTTTCCATAAAATCTCATGTTTAGTCTCCCACTGATTTAACTGATTTGAAGCTTCCTGAAATATGATTTGTAATAATTGTTCTGGTGGTAATATGCATTTTCATTTGACAGGGTTGTCCAGAGACTTGAACTTTCAAAGTCTAAAGCTTCAGTTTTGACATCAGTTAGCTGCAGTGCCTAAACCCACTAGCCATTTCAATTGTTAATCTAGAATTCCATTTCCAATGTAATGTCTGTTGTCAACCTTTTAGCCAGCTAAAGTGCTAACTATTGATGCCTTCTTTTCTGATAAGGGCATCACAACCATTGTCAATTCATTCTTTTTCTTGGGTAGTCTTTTGGGAGACGGTCTTCTTGTTCAATATAGTTGTGGAACTACAACAACGCCTTCTGGTCATGGAAAGGATGAGGTGCATATTGGATATGCTATATTTAAATCATTATCAAACCATTTATTTTAAAGGTGCTTGTATGATAAAAGTGGGATTTTTGTCATCTTTTGGAGTGGGATTTCATGTTTCTACATCTGGGTTCTATTCTTGGAAAATTTTGAGTGGGAAAAAGGAGGGAATTTTCAAAATTTGAAAGGGTGGTCTAATTATTGTGGAATTTCTGGGTTTTTTTTTAATTTTTTTTAAAAATTTTTAGGGTAGCTTAATTTTTACTGAGTGTTTTTTTTTTTTTTTTTTTAATTGAGTTTTGAATGAAGAAGCTAAAAAGTTAATCTTTTTTTCTTTAGTTCTCATGGAAATGGTGGTTCTGGGGCAAGAATTTCAGGTGGGAGATTTTCTTGTTATGTTGCAGTCGTTTCTCATTTGGGCTTTTACTTTTGTGCTTATTGCTGGCTTTTGGTCTATGATGATCATGGTGTATTATCTTTGACAGTGAGAAGAGGGTGAGAGGTTTTTGGAGTGAAAGAGAGGATATAAAGAAGAGATTTTCTATTTTAGAAAGTGAGTTTGCTGGTTTTGGTATGGATGGAGAGCTCCAATGCAAGCCTTCTCCTTCTGGAATAAACTACGAAGGTCAGTTTTTCCCTTCTCTTCATGCATTAATCTGATTGCTAGGTTTGTCTTGACATAACTTTAACAATGAATTATATATGCTTGTTCAGATTAGCTCGAAATGCTTGGGAGTGTATTCTTTCCTCAATTATTCCTTTGTTGTTATAAGATTATTGCGAGAGCCTGACAACCAATTCTATGGAAGAACTCCTTGGCTAGACATAGAGACTCTGTTCACAGGACACAAGGTTCCATTTAACCAGTAGCTCTGATATGTATGTGCACTAATAGAGAACTCCTTAGAAAGATATTAGGAACTCTACCCAATCCATGGTGCTGGTTGTTAAAGGGCACCACAAGGCTTTGTATGGATTTCCCTGTTGACTTCTTCCATGCGGTAAATTTCGATACATTTTATAAGAACAAAAATGATTGTCATAATCTTTGTTTTTAAACTCAAAATGTATCTGAGAGTTGAACCAGATTCAGAGCAATGCAGCAGCAATTCAACAAATGCCAAGAGCATTACCAATAACATTTGATAACAAATTTAATGGGGAAGCATCATCATTAGCTCTATTTTAGAACATAAACCTACGAACAAAGTGTTTGGAAGCTACTACAATGTTTTAGGTGATTTGGAGCAGTTACAGGCCTGTTTTGGGGAGGGGGATCTCAGAGAGATGAGAGTTTGGGGCTGTTTCTAATTTTCTTTCTCCTGATCGAGCATGTGCTCAAGAAGACAGTATATGCCCTTAGTTTGTTTGGTTGTGACTTGTGCTAGCTTAAGGCTGTTTTAGAGTGTGTTGGAGTTTGTTGAATTACAGTTCTTTACGGGAAAATTGTAGGTCTGCAAAGGTGTGAAAAGAGCTGTAGACTGAGGTGGATAAATTACTTGAGGCCTAATCTTAAGAGAGGCACATTCTCGCAGCAAGAAGAGAACCTGATAATCGAACTTCATGCAGTTATAGGCAACAAGTAATCTTTGTTTCAATCATTTTAAGATCAGCCATGCTTTCGCTCTTTCAGGTACTTGAAATTCTGTAAAATGCTGAGGTGTTTTCATGAAATTTCATTAGGTGGTCGCAGATTGTAGCACAACTGCCTAGAAGAACCGACAACGAAATCAAAAACTTGTGGAATTCATGCATCAAGAAGAAACTGAGGCAGAGAGGCATTGATCCAAATAAGGTGTTTTCAAGATAGGTGATCTTCACGCTGGGGCCCAATTCCTTGTCTGGGTCAGATGTTCTACACATGTAAGATGTTGGTAGAAAACTCAGGGCTGTATGCTACCCTAGCATACAGCGGGCTATAGAAGATCATTTTCAGTGGGTTACTATTTATGGAAGGACCCGTAGGTTTACGTTAGGATTTCCTTAAATGTAAATTTTAACATAAAGAGAGGTGATGGCCGTCCATTCATCCTGTTGGAATTTAAATATAAAAATAAAACAATGGAAAGATCTGAGCCTTTTATTTGCGTTTTTATCCGCTACTTTGTCAATGTCATTGAAAGAGACTCTCTCTCTCTCTCTCTCTCTCTCTCTCTCTCTCTCTCTCTCTCTCTCTCTCTCTCTCTCCCTGTCACGTGCAATGCAGATGGGACCCCACCTGATTGATGTCTCTCATGCAATGCGGAACACTTTAAGCGTGCAAGAAAAAGCCAATTGGGGCCCACCATGATGCCTTTGTGGAATCAACCTCGCCCATCAATTGCATTAGCCGAGCTAGGACGTGAGACCAAGAATCAGTTAAATCCAAAACTCAATTATTAGGCAATACAATGCCTAATGTGAGGGGAGAAAACCCACCATTGAAACCTGATTGGGCCCACCTAAGTTTTCATATGGGCCACTTCACTTCAACGGTGACAGCCATGTAAGCAGGGGACGTTGATTGCCTGTAGCAATTGGCCAAAGAGATTATTGCAACCCTATACCCGGTGGAGAATATAGTGATGTATGTGTTATATGATTTCGTTCCTAAAATATGACCGTTCTACCGTTAGCACTAGAACGGTTTAAAACCGTTCCTAAATCCATCTCTAAAACTTGAAACGGTACCCAAAATGGATATGAACCGTTCCTTTTTTTTTGCGACGCCTCGTTTAGGAACTGTTTTAAACCGTTCCTGAAGCACTTAGGAACAGTTTAAAACCGTTCCTAAATGACGATTTTGGTGTAGTGTGAGGCACATACATGATATGTCCCAGTTGATGAATGGTCGCATCTAATACATTTGTTTCAGTTTCTACAGTATTTTAATCAATGGGATTCAATGTGAGCATACCTTGCCTAGATTTGTACATACTTCCATCTTTCAGTGTATCAATTGGGGAGCCACATTGTACATGCCCTGGCTTAAAAAAATCAAGCTGGAATAGTTTCCTTTGGCACGGTCAAATACTATCTCAGTTTAAACACTAATATAATTAGAGATTTCCTACCTTAAAAGACTCCAGAAAAACTGTAATTAAAAATTTACATACCCTAAAAGACTCCATTTATTTACTTCAAAAAGCAAACTGTTAAATAACAGGATTTCCTAATTAGACATTGGCCATATCTATATGCCAATCCTACTCTTGAGTGCATGTTACAGTGACACCAGGTCAAATGACCATGTAATGTGGGTGGATGTGTGAGTATTCCACATTGAGATGCCTATTAGTTTCTATAGACATACACTCGTGTACTGTATACTTCATACATGTTAAGTTCATATTTATTTGATCGACTTCTTATGTTATTCAATGTCATGGTCTGAGTTCTGTTTATCTGTTTATGTATGGAGAATAGGTGGTGCTGGTATCTGGTGAGACTGGTTGCAGGAAAACAACTCAGGTTACCAGTTCTTTGCTTTGTCTTGTTTATGGATTCTGTAATGTATTTTGTCGAGTTCCATTTATGATGAATGTATTTACGAATGTAAATGAAAATAAAGAACTTAATATATATATATATATATATATATATATATATATATATATATATATATATATATATATGTTATCAATGTAGGATACCTTGTTTAGAGGGACATAAAATTCTTGTAGCTTATGGTATGGTGCCCCAATATTGGTTGTATGTTACTAGTATGTAGTAGATAATACTAAGTTCATCTTGGTGTGAAGACTCCTTTAAATGAATTAGATGGTAATATAAATTTGCCACTAGAGATCATATTTCTTTTTGGTATGGATTACCAATTATCATGATAGCCAACACTCATTCAAAATTACAGTCAACTAGAATGCAATGAACTGATGATTTTTGGTGTCTACCAAAATGGCCACTAGAAAATGAATAAAGAATTTGGAAAATACCATTGAACTCTCATGGGTTGGCTCCTTTGCAGGTCCTTGTAGAAAAAGCTTATTCTACAAGGGCTGACATGGGGTCCACTGTGATGTTTGTCTGCCACAAAAAAGAGTTACCCCACCATGAATTTTGGATGCCCCGAAAATAAAAATCAGTTCAGCCCACGTGAATTTAGAGGTCCCAGTGGATTTCCATTGTTTGCTATGGGCCTGAGTTTTGGAAAATCCAATTAACATGACAACATGTAGATCATCTAACCCAAAAATCAGGTTGGTCTGCTTTTATGATGAGCATCAATGTAGTAGGTAGAGGGCTTAGAAAAACTTTTTTAATGTTTGTTTATATGTCTCTTCTTTTGTAATGCCTACCTTTTGAGCTGACTATCCTTTGTAGGGCCCACCTTGGATGTATGTCTTACCTACCTTTGGATGCATGAGCCTAGAACTGGAGCATATCTAATGCTCAAGTGGACCACACCACAATAAACACTAGGGATAATAATGTCTGCCATTGAAATCTTCTTAGAGATATAATGGTACAGTGCTTGGCCTGATTCAGTGATATCATGACTAAAAGATAAAAAATCAATAGGCCCTTTTTTGAATTGTACACACACAATATCAGACGCCGAGGATTAAACATCTAGCATTTAAAACTCTTCTTAATGATCACAGAAGTTCTGGATCAAAGCTGATTAAACAATCTTAACCCTTAAATGGACTTCCAATGAAAAATAGCAAAGTGTCAGCAATTGCTACACTAATGATATCTATATATCTATATATATATATTATATATATATATATATATATATATATATTTCAAAGTAAATGAAGCTGACTATCATGGTTTTACTAAACAAAATATAAGAATTTGCCAAATATAATGCGTGCTTAGCAGGGATACAGGAAGTGATTTTCATTGGCCGAAAACATAATTGGTTTTGGATCACTCTCCTACAAGCATTGCACTGAACTTGGCAGAACCTAAAAAATGCCAAATAATAATAATGTTAATTTAAAAAAAAAAATCAAAAACTTGAGACTCAACTCATACATCCATTTTTCAATCTTCCAAGATTGACTCACATGGTAATGAAAAACTAATTCCAGCCTTTTATAAACTTGGGATTTCGACATGTTAACTCATACTTGAAGCCAGAACAAACAAGACCAACTTGCGCAATACTTGAGTAGTAAAAATGGCGGATGGAACACATCATCCATCTATAATTCAAAAGATATATGGATAATCTTCCCTCTGCTCTAGGCTCTCTCCCAACTTGCAGGCCAGGAATGCTAGCATCCATAGTCTGTCCAAAGCATATGTTAATGGAGGCCTTAGGTTAAAACCAGGAATGCTAGCATCCACACCTGAGAATTAAACTAATTCTGGGCGTAAATAAGATTTGAATTGAGGTTAAAACCAACTATAATTTAAGATGAAAGCCAGATATGGAAGGAAGAAACCTTTTGTTGTTGATGATCATGGATAACATTTGAACGACTTGGACAATGCATGGCTGATCTGAACTTTAGATGATTAAATGTGCAATCCTATTCAAATCATTAAAAATCTGTTAGTCAGTTCAGAGATCAATAAGCATGTAAAAAATGAGTTTTAGCAGATGAAAGATTAAGAGAAATTGGGATACATATGCAGAAAATGTATTTAGAACAGAATTGAATTGTTGTTGATCCAATAACATATCAGGTGTTTTAACAGAAATGAGCTATGATCGACCATTGAAATGAGCTGCAATCGGCCATGGGCATGAGCTTGTTTGTGGACACTTGTTTGTGGTAATAGGACTGTTGGGCATGAAAACAATTAATCTTTAACATAGCCTATTAAACGTGTAGAAACGACTTTCATGTGTCCTCATAATGCTGAAAAAATCATTAGGTGAATATATGATTTTAGTTTGCTTCTCTATTACCTTGGATCTACTTTACTTTGCCATGATTTGAATTAGTAGAGAGTATTTTGAGTAGAGGTATTTTACAGTTACAGATTAATGACTGTTTGGTACTGTTCAGGTTTTCAGTTTTGTACAAGTGGGGCCTATTTCTCTATGATCCAAATCGTTGATATTATAGACCTCTGTATGAAGTATGAACACTCCATGCACCAAAAATCTCCTAGATGGGAAAAATCGTACATCTTTCAATTGGGGGTCGACAAAGAAACATTTAGGAAAGTAATCACAGATAAGGTTCCTATCAACCAATGAAAGTTGAAATATTCTATAACCTACGCCTTGTTGAAGTTCGACTATTGTCTACATGCATGTAGAGATTTTATTTTTTTTGTTAGATATGTGATTATTATTATTATTATTATTATTATTATTATTCTTTGGAAAAAAAGGTGTCAGATAGCCATTTGAACCAGAAAAAAAATTTATATCTCAAGAATCAGGTATTTTCTCAATTTATCTCGAAATGTGTAATATCTAGTGATATGGCAATATTTAAGGGAATCATCTCTATTCCCCCCCCCCCAAAAAAAAAAAAAAAAAAAAAAAAAAAAAAAAAAAAAAAAAAACCATGATTATTATATATCTCTATTGTTATTAATTTTGGTCTTGAATGTCAACTGCGTATGGTAATGGAAGTTCTACCGAACTTACGAGATTCATTAACATGAATTTATGATAATGATTCTATTTGCTCTATGTCCAAATTTTAAGGAAACTCCCTTATTGAAGAATAGTGCTCTCATTAGTGGCTACAGCATGGAGAAGTCCAAAAGATTTTTTGCGTATCAGCCTTAGCGACTGAAAACTCCTATATACTGCTCATATCTTCTCTTTCAATGAAAGCCCTCTTATGATTTGGTCGCCAATTTCTATGGAAACTGGATTTGGATGTACTATATGCTTGTCAATATGCTATTGTTTTTTTGTACAGGTTTATCTTACAATTAATTTTTTATGCTTGATCAAATTGCGGGCATGGATAGCATTGAAGGTCCAAGTCTCTTTCCATTGCACCTTTGTAGAACTCTGCATCTGGTTTGTGTTGTTTTCATGTCCTCTTTTTCTTTCTTTTCTCTCTCTCTCTCTCTCTCTCTCTCTCTCTCTCTCTCTCTCTCTCTCTCTAGCTTGGATCTATTTCATTTTTTGGCTCATATTCTAAACTGATTTGGAAACAAATAAATGATCGTGATGGATATAACAGATACATCATGATGGCCTTTGGTTTGTAATCTGTACGATTATTTCTCAAGAAGACAGAAGATGGTGATAAATTTCAAATATATAGGTCTGTAGCAAAAAAAATTAGTTTCTTTCTCCTGGGATATTTAACAAAAATTATGACAAGTGAGCTTATTTAATTATGTGATGTTTCACAGATCCGACATATATGATCCGAGCTATTCGAAGCAATGCATCAGACTAGATAACGTATGTTGCACACTCCTTGCTTAGAGTGTTATTCATAGTGCTATGGCTGGATACACAGGCTCCATTGTGGGACTTGTTAATGGCAGACATACTTATATATATACCTTTCCATGTAAGTTCCTATTGAGATGTGGAGCCACATCTGGACAGGGCTACTCAACCGGTCGAGTGCTCCACTCGACCAGTCGAGGGCTAGCTCGACTCAAAGTCCAGCGAGCATCAGTTTTTTGGTTCTAAGGTGCTCGATCGGTCGAGGCTCATGCTCGACTAGTTGAGGTTACGCAGATTCATTTTGCGGATTTGATACGAACTATGGAAATTTGAGTCGGTTTCGCAAGGGTGCGAAATGGAAGTTGCCTAAACTATAAATAAGCGTCCCTAGGGCTTTTCTAGGGTTATAGGAGTTATTCTAAAGTGTGGGCAAATGGTTTTCTCTATACATCTAAAGGAAAAAGGTTAGTATATTGCTTGTAATCTCGTTTTCTTCATAGTGGAAGTTTGCACCCATGTTTTTTTTAAACCCTTGTTAGGGTTTTTCCACATATATCCTGTCTTGTGGTTTGGTTTGGAATGCTTTCATTCTTCTTCTAAATTATATTTATTTCTGTTTATCATTTTTGGGTGAGACCGGAGATTGGATCTCAGTTCATTAGCGTTGTTGGCGTGCTGCGCAACAACTGGTATCAAAGCTATTAGTTTGGTTCAAATGGGAGCGATGACGGAAGAAGGGAAAACTAGAATCGAGAAGTTTGAACTCAAACTTTGCCTTTTTGAAGTGTATATGGGAGATTATCTGTATCAGAAGGACCTCTATATTCCTCTAAAAGGAAAAGAGAAGAAACCAGA
The DNA here is from genome assembly GCA_021015155.1 of Magnolia officinalis. Taxonomy (NCBI): domain Eukaryota; kingdom Viridiplantae; phylum Streptophyta; class Magnoliopsida; order Magnoliales; family Magnoliaceae; genus Magnolia; species Magnolia officinalis. The sequence goes on along the minus strand of JAJHSJ010000004.1, from coordinate 36,884,396 downwards.
GAAATGACAGATGATGAATAGTTTTTATTGGATCAGAAGGCTTTAGGAACAATCTGACTCTCTTGGTCTAAGAGCGTCACCTTCAATATATCCAAGGTGAAAACCACAAAAGAATTAATGGAAGTCTTAGCTACGATGTATGAAAAATCTTCAGCGTTCAACAAGGTTCATCTCATGAAATGACTATTCAACATGAAGATGTCAGATGGTGGGAGCGTGGCTGAACATCTAAACGAGTTCAATACAGTCACGAGCCAGTTGGAATCCGTTTGCATTATTTTTTAGGACGAGGTCAGGGCATTATTGATCTTGTCTAGTTCGCCAGACAGTCGGGATGGTTTGGTGATTGTCGTGAGCAATTCTTCAGGGTCGACAAAACTGAAATTCGATGATGTGGCCAGTTTAATTCTCAGCGAAGAATTTAGAAGAAAGACTCAGGAGTTTCAAGGGATTAAGGGAATGCTCTAAACGTTGAAGGAAGGGGAAGATCACTGAACAAATGAGGCAATAAACATGGACGTTCTAAGTCGAGGAAGAAGTCCAAGGGACTGAAAGACAAAGATGAGTGTTGGCATTGTGAGAAGAATGGGCATATAAAACATGATTACAGAGTGCTTAAGAAATAAAAAGGAAGCTCTCGAGGTGGGAAGGATTCAGTGAATCTATCTAAGGAGAGTGACACATAGGCGTTGATCTTGTCTCTTGATGTGAGGAATGAGTCTTGGGTCATAGACTCGAGTGCTTCGTTTCATGCCACTTCGTGTAAGGAAGTTCTGCGTAATTATATATCAGGTGACTTCGAGAGAGTCTGCCTGGGTGATGATAAACCATGCAATATTGTTGGAAAGGGAGATGTTCATATAAATCAGAAAGATGGAACAGTTTTAAAATTGAAAGATGCCAGACATGTAACGAGTTTGAAATGGAACTTGATCTCAATGGGGCAGTTAGCCGATACCAGATATGTGACGACCTTCACGTGTGATTCCTGGAAGATCACAAAAGGTGCCTTGGTGATATTTCAAGGTAAGAAGGAAGGTACTTTGTACGTGACTTTAGGATCATATAGTTCACTCGCAAGCTCATCAACTGGAGTGAATGGGCAGTTATGGCATCAGAGGTTGGGACATATGAGTGAAAAATGGATGAAAGTGATATTGTCAAAAGGGAAGCTACCAGGGCTGAAGTCTATTGACTTGGAATTCTGCGATGACTACGTGTATGACAAGCAGAAGAGGATAAGTTTTAAGAAAACAGGACGTGCTCCAAAGACACATCTGTTGGAGCTTGTATACACTGATGTGTGGGGACCGGCACAGGTATCATCTCTTGGTGGCTCACGTTATTTTGTTTCTTTTATTGATGATGCTAGTAGAAAACTGTGGGTCTATTTCTTAAAGCATAAATCTCATTTATTTGATGTATTTAAGAAGTGAAAAGTTATGGTAGAAATTGAGACAGGTAAAATAGTAAAATGTCTCAGATCAGATAATGGGGGAGAGTACTGTGATAAGAGGTTTGAGGAGTATTGTGCAGCAAATGTTCTCAAACATCAGAAAATGATTTTAGGGACACTGCAACAGAACGGTGTGGCTGAGCACATTAACAGGACCATCCTTGAGTGCGTCAAGAGCATGAGGTTACATGCAGGGTTGCCGAAGATGTTTTGGGCAGATGCTGTGAATACTACCGCATATCTCATCAATAGAAGTCCCTCAACACCACTGGATGGTGGGCTACCAGGAGAAACGTGGACTGGGAAAGAAGTGAACCTTGCACATCTTAGAGTGTTCGGTTGCACTTCATATGTTCACATTGATGCAGAGCACAAAAACAAGTTAGATGTGAATTCCAAGATGTGCACGTTTATAGGCTACGGGGAACATGATTTTGGCTACAGGTTTTGGAATACAGAAAATAAGAAAATCATCAGAAGCAAAAATGTAGTCTTCAATGAAAAAGATATGCATAAGGACAGTGTGCAGCAAAATAAGGCCGATGAGAAAGAATTCATAGAGTTGGAAGAGTTACCGGACAATGGTGTTACAGCGCCACGGGATGATCATGCATAGGAGCATTATTAGGCAGAGCCGCAGACATCGGTTGTGAGGATATCTACTCGGGAGAGGAGACCCACGGTCCGATACTCACCCTCCTTACATTATCTACGGTTGACGGATAATGGTGAACCAGAGTGTTTTGAAGAGGCATTACAATCAAATACATGGGTTAAGTGGGAGCAGGCCATGGATGATGAGATGGACTCTCTTGAGTCTAATCATACATGGGAGCTAGTCACTCTACCCAAGGGTAAGAAAGCTCTTCATAACAAGTGGGTTTACAGACTGGAGGAGGAGCATGATGGTTCGAAACGGTACAAGGCTAGATTGGTTGTAAGTGTTATGGTCTCATGCTCCTTTGGTTGTCAAATATTGTGTGCCAAAAACATCTATCGGTGTTCTGTACTTGTATGATCATTTATTGGAATTCAAGACACCTCAAAAAAGCTACATGTTGAAGCCTCAAAAAAGCTACATGTTGAAGCCTCAAAATACTACATGATGAAGCCTCAAGAAGCTACAATGTTGAAGTTCAAATCTGAAGAAACAACGTATGAAGTAGTTCTATGTTGATCAAGATCTCAAGCCTGACAAGCCTGATATAATTCAATTTATCTACATTCGTTGAAAGGTTGAAGTTCAATGTCCATACGACATGGTTCAGGTTTGAATGACCTTAGGTTGACCCTTTAAGTAGGTCACTTTGGATACATTATTCAAATATTTAAAATACACAAGGTTGGTCTATTCTACGACCAGTCCTAGCTCTTGTTCGACCAGTCCTAACATTGGTTCGACTAGTCCAAGAAATTCCACGACCTGTCCTAAGAAGTTGAAGATTTTTCGAAATTTTTGGTACGCCCACGACCAGTCCTGGAGGTCCTTCGACCGGTCGTAGGTGTGGCTTCGACTCGTCCACGACCAGTCGTGGAGCTACGACTTAAAGTCCAGCGACGAAATCACTGGTCCTACGACCAGTCGTAGATATCTACGACCAGTCGTAGGGTACTCACGACCAGTCGTAGAACGGCTTTCAAAGATCGCGCTTATTTTTTCAAAAATCTGTTAGAGCTACGACCAGTCGTAGGTTTCTAAGACCAGTCGTAGGAGCGATTTCTGCTTCTATAAATTGAACACGAAATTCAGAGTTTTCATAACTTCCACTCTCATTCAATTCAAGAATTTTCAAGTGATCACTCTGAGATAAGTTTGTGTTTATTTTAAGCTAGATTGTGCTTATTTAATATTCCTTTTTGCTAGCTTATTTAATTTGATTTTGTTTCTATATTCCAATCATATTTGAAAAGAGGAATTATCTTATTCCTTCTTCTTGGAATCAAAATCAAATTTAGCTACGCCCAACGAGTTAAATCTAAAATCAATTAGAACTTAGAACCTTATGAATGTGAGTATTGGAAATTGAACTTTGACATTCAAATCATCTACTCCGATTGGTTCTACCGGGCTGCTACGAAAAAGGAGAAATCCAGGTATTTTACAATTCTGTAAAATTCATTTGCTTTTGGTTTTGTTTGAGGTTGAGCCAGAAAAATCTCATTGTATTGGTTGTCTGAGGAAAACCAGAAAACTCAGAAAAGAGGGGTTTTTGGATTGTGTAAGCCCAAGTGAAAAAGACACAATTGTAAAGGTTTTTGGTGAACCTGTGAAAACCTATTTGTTAGTGAACGCTAATATCCCCTGTGTGAGGATATTAGGAGTGGAGTAGCTTTTTGTGTGGCTGTTGGAAAACAGTTGGTGTACACACAAGCGAACCACTATAACTCTTTGACTTGTGGTTTGAATGCTTGCTTAATTTTCATATCTTTTATCATTTGATCTTGTGGAATGTACAAGGGGATGTGAATGTTGTAATTATTTACATTTCAAGCAAGTGTGGGGATTGTTGTAATAATTTAGATCTTACTTCTTCATTTAAATTCAATTCCTTGCTATTTCATTTACTTATATTAATATTGAGTTCTTGATCCAAAAGAGGTTCTAGAAATAAGGTTGTCCTACCATAAGCCCTTGTTGATTATGGTGTAAGGTTGTCCTTAGAACTGAATTTGAATCAATCTCTCGATATCTATTTATCAAGGTGATTTAAATTTAGCTTTGTGAATTGATTCAAGTTGTAAGGTTGTTGGTTTATTTTATTTCCGCTGAATTTTATTTTAATTTGGCATAGTCCTATTCACCCCCCCCCCCCCCCTCTAGGACATATAGCTTGGCCTTTTCAAGTGGTATCAGAGCCTAATAGCTCATTTTATTGCTTTTTATTTGGATTTATTTCCTGAGCTAACGATCTAAGCTATATAAAAAGATGTCAAATTTTGATAGCCTTTCAGTTACTAGACCTCCTCCCTTTGATGGCTCCAACTATGCCTATTGGAAAGCCAGAATGAGGATCTTCCTCAAATCAATGGATGAAAGTGTGTGGCAAGCCACAGTAATTGAATGGAAACCTCCTATCACGGAAGTAACTGGTGTTGATGGTTCAAAATCTATGAAAATTACACCATATTACCAATGGACCACACTTCAGAAAAGTGAGAGTAGTGCTAATGCTAAAGCACTAAATGCAATCACTTGCGCACTATCACCGGATGAGTTCAAAAGAATCATATCCTGTGATACTGCAAAGCAAGCTTGGGATATTTTAGAAATGACACACGAAGGTACATCAATTGTCAAGAAATCTAAAGTCCAACTCCTCACAACTAAATTTGAAGAAATTCATATGGAGGAAAATGAAATGTTTATGGACTTTTACACTAGATTGAATGACATTGTGAACTCAATGTGGGGTCTGGGCGATAAGATCCCTGAAAGTAAAGTATGTGCAAAAATACTACGCTCTCTTCCTGAACGGTTCAATTCAAAGGTAACCGCAATCCAGGAACTTCGTGATACGGATAATATGAAGGTAGAGGAATTAGTTGGTTCTTTACAAACCTATGAATTAAGTTTTAAAGCTCCTAAAGGTAAGTCTATTGCTTTGAAGTCATCTAAAAGTATTATTCAAGAAAAGTCTGAAGATGATATGGCCCTTTTGGCGAAAAAGTTTTATAAGATTTTCAAAAGTAAGAAAAGAGTCGATTTTCAAAAGGGAAATGAAAAGAAACGTTCCAAACCTAAGTCTAAAACTTGGAAATCATTGAAAGATAGTCAATGCTACAACTGTCAAGAATATGGGCATTTAGCAAACAAATGTCCTAAAAAGGACAGATTCAAAAAGAAGGGTATGTTGGCTACTTGGGATGAATCGTCTGATTCTGAAGCCTCTTCTGAGTCAGAAAATTCAGAAACCGAGTCGGGCAATGAACTTAAGGCCCTTATGACTCTAGCCAAGTTTACTTTTTCCGATCACGATGATTCAACAAGTGAAGAAAATTTGGATAGTGATCATGAATATGATGAAGATCTTCAAGATGCTTACAATGCCTTATATAAGGAAAGTTGTAAAATTGCTGTCAAACTTAAACTTCAAAAAGAAAAGTTTTATAAACTTAAAGAATGTTTTGAAACTCTTATTTTAGAAAAATCTCAAATTTCAGATAGTTTTGAAAAGTCTAAGTGTGACCTAGAATTCAAAACCTCCCTAATTGAAAATTTGAAATCTGAAAATGAGAAACTTAAAAATGAAGTATCTTCTCTGTTGAGTTTGAAGGACACATGGAGATATGCCCAAGGTGATCCAAAATTAGAAAAATTGTTATCCGGATCAAGAAAATGTGGCGATCGATCCGGGTTGGGTTATGATAAAAACAAATCTCCAAAACAGAAGAATACTTCTTCCAATTTTGTGAAAGGAGAGACTTCTAACTCAAAAGGAAAAGATACTAGTCAAGTTTTTTTTAAAAATACAAAAACTTTTCATAAACCCAAAAGCAGCTATGTAAATTTCAAAAATCAGATTCGAAACCCACTAGCTGAAAAAATTATTGATTTACTGAAGGAGCTATTAAAATCTAATTCTGTAGGTCACTCCTACAACTATAAACATAAGAAGACCAATTATTCTCCTAAACCTAAAACTGTACTGAAATGGGTTCCTAAAGCTGTCTGTTTGGTTGCTCACACTGCTTTCAAAGCTACAAGCCATTCGAAATGGTACCTAGACAGTGGATGCTCCAGACATATGACAGGCGACAAAGCACTATTCACCGATCTTAAAGATATGACTGATGGGTCAGTCACATTTGGTGATGGTAGCAACTGCAAGATAATTGGCAAAGGTACGGTCCAACTCTATAACCTTCCCTTATTTAAAAATGTTTTATATGTTGAGGGTTTAAAACACAACCTGTTGAGCATATCTCAAATATGCGATAACAACCATAATGTTAAATTTTCTAATCAAGGTTGTGAAATAATAAATGAAAAGGGTTCTGTAATATTAACTGGTCGCAGAACTTCTGAGAACTGCTATATAGTAAGCGATAGTAGCTCATCTAAACAAACGTGTTACATGGTCCATACCGATGAGACAGAATTATGGCATAAACGCCTCGGACATGTACACTATCGAAATTTATACAGATTGAGCAAAGGTGAACTAATTAGAGGTCTACCTAAGATGCAAAAAGTAGACAAGATTTGTGGTGAATGCCAGTATGGTAAACAAACTAGGAGCTCTCACAAAAAGGTGAACTCCAATACCACCACAAGACCACTCGAGCTTCTCCACATGGATCTTATAGGACCAACAAGAACGGAAAGTCGAGGTGGCAAAAAATACATCTTAGTTATTGTAGATGATTATACAAGATTCACTTGGGTTTCATTCTTGAGAGACAAATCAGAAACCCTTGATGAAGTGAAAAAGATTATAAAACGGATTCAAACTGAAAAAAGTTCTCAAGTCAACAAGATCCGTAGTGATCATGGATCCGAATTCGAAAATAGCAGTTTTGAGAAATTCTGTAGCGATCAGGGAATATCGCATGAATTCTCTGCACCTAAAACTCCTCAACAAAATGGAATTGTCGAGAGAAAGAATAGAGTGCTTCAAGAAATGGGAAATGTTATGTTAAATAGCATGAAGCTCCCTAGGAATTTATGGGCTGAAGCAGTAAATACAGCCTGCTACATTATTAACCGTGTTTATATTTGTAAATCTAATAATAAAACGGCTTATGAAATGTGGTTTGAGAAAAAGCCTTCTGTCAAATATTTTCGAGTTTTTGGCAGTAAGTGTTATATTTTGCGTGATCGTGAAAATTTGGGAAAATTCGACACTAAAAGTGATGAAGGGATCTTTTTAGGGTATTCTTTAAACAGTCGTGCATATCGTGTTCTGAACAACAGGACCGGTGTGATTCAAGAGTCAATAAATGTTGTGATTGACGATTTTTTGAATACACCTGTTCCTAGTTCTGATAATGATGAAGTGCTTATACTTGAAAATCAAGAAACTTCACCAAGTGAACCTAATTCTGAATTTAGGACTGTTAAAGATCATCCAACTTCTCAAATACTTGGAAACCCTCTCACTGGTGTGCGCACTCGTAGACAATTAGAGGACATATGTAATTACGTATGCTTTACATCCCAGATTGAACCGGTTAACGTAAAAGAAGCACTTTCAGATGAAAACTGGATTCTTGCGATGCAAGAAGAGCTTAATCAGTTTGTCAGAAATGATGTTTGGTATCTTGTTCCTAGACCTAAAGATAAACATATTATTGGAACAAAATGGATTTTCAAAAACAAATCTGATGAACTTGGAAATATTATTCGAAATAAAGCAAGACTAGTTGTACAGGGATATACACAAATTGAAGGTATTGACTATAATGAGACATTTGCCCCTGTAGCTCGTCTTGAATCAATCAGACTTTTTATCTCCATTGCATGTTTTAGAAAGATTAAAATTTATCAAATGGATGTAAAGAGTGCCTTTCTGAATGGTGATTTACATGAAGAGGTATATGTTGAACAACCAACAGGGTTTGAAGATCCTAAATTTACTGATCATGTGTATCGTCTTAAGAAGGCTCTCTATGGTCTGAAACAAGCTCCCAGAGCATGGTACGAAAAACTGACTAAGTTTTTACTAAGTCATAATTTTCAAATGGGATGTGTTGATAAGACACTCTTTGTTAAGAAGTATAACGATGATATTTTAATGGTTCAAATATATGTTGACGATATTATTTATGGATCAACCTGTACTAATATGACTGTTGAGTTTGCAGATTTGATGAAGTCTAAATTCGAAATGAGCATGGTTGGTGAATTAAACTATTTTCTAGGGTTGCAAGTAAAACAACAACCTAATGGAATTTTTATCTCTCAAACCAAATATGCTCAGGGCTTAATCAAGAAATTTGGATTTGAGAAAGGTAAAAACTTTGATACTCCTATGAGTACAACTTTGAGACTCTCAAAAGACTCTGCAGGTAATGATGTGGATCCTAAATTGTATCGTAGTTTGATTGGTAGTTTACTTTATCTGACTGCTAGTAGACCAGATATAGCCTTGAGTGTTGGTATTTGTGCTCGTTATCAATCAAATCCTAAAGAATCTCACTTAACTGCTGTTAAGCGGATTATGCGATATGTCGCAAGTTCTACTAAACTTGGTCTCTGGTATCCACATGAAACTAATGTTCAATTAGCCGGGTATGCAGATGCTGACTGGGCTGAAAACATTGATGATAGGAAATCAACCAGTGGTGGTTGTTTCTACATTGGAAATTGTCTTGTTTCTTGGTTTAGTAAGAAGCAAAGTTCTATATCGCTATCAACAGCTGAGGCTGAATACATTGCTGCTGGAAATGCATGTACTCAACTTGTTTGGATGAAACGAATGTTGAGCGATTATGGAATTAATCTGGATTCTATGATTTTATTTTGCGATAATTCCAGCGCAATAAATATCTCTAAAAATCCAGTTCAGCATTCACGTACTAAGCATATTGATATTAGATTTCATTACATTCGTGAATTAGTGGAAGAAAAGGTAATTTGTTTGGATTACATTCCAACCGAGACTCAACTTGCTGACATTTTCACTAAACCGCTCGACAAAAGCAGGTTTAATAAATTAAAGTTTGATCTCGGTATGAGCAATTTAAATTGAATTTGCATGATTTAGTGTATCATAATGTACATAAATTTGATGATTTAATTTGAAATTTATTTAAAAAAAAAATAATAAAATTTTGAGTCGTACTCGACCAGTCGTGAGTGTACACGACCGGTCGTACTACGACCGGTCGAACACGTACACGACCGGTCGTGAAACTCGGGTTTTCACTTTAATTTGGGGATTTTGACTCATCTTCCTCATTTCTCTTTTCCCACCAACGGCTCTAGCTACGACCGGTCGAACCCACCTTCCTAGTTCTTCAAGGTTAGTGGTTCCTTTGCATTTTTACTATAGATTCTTGATATTAGTGTCTCAAATCACTCTCTTGTTGAATCTATTGGGTCGTTCATTGCAAGATTGGGGTTTTATCTTGAAAAATCTGATCTATTAAAACCTCATTTTTTCTATCTTGCATCTTGTGGTTTCATTGAAATCCTCCATTAAAAATGGATGCTAGAGGTAAAAAGAAAACTACTAGAGGTCCATCTTCTTCTAGATCAACTTCTATTGTACAACGTCATCTTCGGTCTCCCGAAAATGATCCTCCGAATGTTCGGGATTTACGTATGCGAAATATTATTGTTGAGCGTCCTGTGAATGTAAATCACATTGCTTCATATGGTATTCCTACTCTGTTGGAATCTGTGGGATGGGATAACATCTTGCATTGGGGTGGACCTGCATACCAGTCCATTGCCCAATCCATGTTTGCATGTATCTGTGATTTTTCTATTGATAATTTAATTTTTAAAGTTGATACTCAAGAAGGTTTGTTTGTAGTGGATCGGCATTTGATTGCTGATATTATGGAAATACCTGTCAATGATGAGAGCATTCCAATTGGTATTTTACATGACAGTCTCTCTGAATCTGAACGTAGAATGCTTACTAGAGATCTATGTAACTTGGATGTTCATTGGACTCATAAAGGTCATGCACTTCCCTCAAGATTTTTGTTACCCAGACACAGAGTACTACATAGGATTTTCATCTCTAATCTTTATCCACGTGCTGGTAATAAAACCGAACTCACTGCTTTTATGGTTCGTGTTTTGCATTCTGTCATCTCTGGTGCAAAAATATGTTTACCTTCCTTAATTTGTCATTCCATTATTCTGTCTCGTCAACATCCTGGACATAGTGATATACCCTTTGGTTATTTGTTGACTATGCTAGCAAATCATATGCTCATTGCTATGCCTACTAGAGAAAAACCCATCCATCATCTCCCCTTCAATAATTCCAATCTTAACAAGATGACTTTAGAATTTACTGATGGTCAAGTGGATGCTGGTGGCGTTGGTGCTGAAGCAAGAGATGCTGGTCAAGCTAGTGATCCTACTGAAGACGTGAATATGGATGATTTGTTTGAAGAACTTGAGTCAGACTCGGCTGATGATCCTGATTTTCAGCCCTCTGATTTTGATGAGAGATTGAATTCCCTTCAAGAGCAAGTGGCTCAAATTCGTGTTACCCAAGATACGCAATTCTCTTATCTACGCAAATATATGAGGCGTATTGCTAAGGGTTTACACAAAATTGATCCTTCTAATCCTGCTCCATCCTCTGGTTCTGACTGAATGTTTTACTAAGTCTGTAATATTTGTTTTTAACTTTACATACTCACTGACTTTTTGAATTATGCACTAAAGTTTTCTTGAATCTATACTTTAACTGCTATATTCATTTTGATTGCTGCCCTTGTTCCTTTGTCATTTTGTGACAAAAAGGGGGAGAAGTTTTGGGAGTTCCTATTATCTATTACTCAGGGGGAGTTAAACAACTTCTCAGGGGTACCTATTACTCTGGGGTAGGGGGAGTTAAACAACTTCTCAGGGGTACCTATTACTCTGGGGTAGTTATGTGAGAATGAAATATTTGACTTGCTTCTCTATATGAACTTGTGGTGTGTATGCTTCTCTATTGTTCAACTTATTGTGAATATGTTGTGAGTAATATGTTGTGAGTACTTCATTTTAATTTGAAGTATTATTATTATTTGGATGTTTTGTCACAAATTTGCCAAAGGGGGAGATTGTAAGTGTTATGGTCTCATGCTCCTTTGGTTGTCAAATTTGTGTGCCAAAAACATCTATCGGTGTTCTGTACTTGTATGATCATTTATTGGAATTCAAGACACCTCAAAAAAGCTACATGTTGAAGCCTCAAAAAAGCTACATGTTGAAGCCTCAAAATACTACATGATGAAGCCTCAAGAAGCTACAATGTTGAAGTTCAAATCTGAAGAAACAACGTATGAAGTAGTTCTATGTTGATCAAGATCTCAAGCCTGACAAGCCTGATATAATTCAATTTATCTACATTCGTTGAAAGGTTGAAGTTCAATGTCCATACGACATGGTTCAGGTTTGAATGACCTTAGGTTGACCCTTTAAGTAGGTCACTTTGGATACATTATTCAAATATTTAAAATACACAAGGTTGGTCTATTCTACGACCAGTCCTAGCTCTTGTTCGACCAGTCCTAACATTGGTTCGACTAGTCCAAGAAATTCCACGACCAGTCCTAAGAAGTTGAAGATTTTTCAAAATTTTTGGTACGCCCACGACCAGTCCTGGAGGTCCTTCGACCGGTCGTAGGTGTGGCTTCGACTCGTCCACGACCAGTCGTGGAGCTACGACTTAAAGTCCAGCGACGAAATCACTGGTCCTACGACCAGTCGTAGATATCTACGACCAGTCGTAGGTGACCCACGACCAGTCGTAGGGTACTCACGACCAGTCGTAGAACGGCTTTCAAAGATCGCGCTTATTTTTTCAAAAATCTGTTAGAGCTACGACCAGTCGTAGGTTTCTAAGACCAGTCGTAGGAGCGATTTCTGCTTCTATAAATTGAACACGAAATTCAGAGTTTTCAGAACTTCCACTCTCATTCAATTCAAGAATTTTCAAGTGATCACTCTGAGATAAGTTTGTGTTTATTTTAAGCTAGATTGTGCTTATTTAATATTCCTTTTTGCTAGCTTATTTAATTTGATTTTGTTTCTATATTCCAATCATATTTAAAAAGAGGAATTATCTTATTCCTTCTTCTTGGAATCAAAATCAAATTTAGCTACGCCCAACGAGTTAAATCTAAAATCAATTAGAACTTAGAACCTTATGAATGTGAGTATTGGAAATTGAACTTTGACATTCAAATCATCTACTCCGATTGGTTCTACCGGGCTGCTACGAAAAAGGAGAAATCCAGGTATTTTACAATTCTGTAAAATTCATTTGCTTTTGGTTTTGTTTGAGGTTGAGCCAGAAAAATCTCATTGTATTGGTTGTCTGAGGAAAACCAGAAAACTCAGAAAAGAGGGGTTTTTGGATTGTGTAAGCCCAAGTGAAAAAGACACAATTGTAAAGGTTTTTGGTGAACCTGTGAAAACCTATTTGTTAGTGAACGCTAATATCCCCTGTGTGAGGATATTAGGAGTGGAGTAGCTTTTTGTGTGGCTGTTGGAAAACAGTTGGTGTACACACAAGCGAACCACTATAACTCTTTGACTTGTGGTTTGAATGCTTGCTTAATTTTCATATCTTTTATCATTTGATCTTGTGGAATGTACAAGGGGATGTGAATGTTGTAATTATTTACATTTCAAGCAAGTGTGGGGATTGTTGTAATAATTTAGATCTTACTTCTTCATTTAAATTCAATTCCTTGCTATTTCATTTACTTATATTAATATTGAGTTCTTGATCCAAAAGAGGTTCTAGAAATAAGGTTGTCCTACCATAAGCCCTTGTTGATTATGGTGTAAGGTTGTCCTTAGAACTGAATTTGAATCAATCTCTCGATATCTATTTATCAAGGTGATTTAAATTTAGCTTTGTGAATTGATTCAAGTTGTAAGGTTGTTGGTTTATTTTATTTCCGCTGAATTTTATTTTAATTTGGCATAGTCCTATTCACCCCCCCCTCTAGGACATATAGCTTGGCCTTTTCATTGGTTATGAAAGGGTTCCAACAAAAAGGTAGGTATTGACTTCACTGAAATATTTTCACCAGTGGTGAAAATGTCTACGATTGGTATGGTCTTGAGTATAGTGGCTACAGAGGACTTACATCTAGAGCAGCTAGAAGTTAAGACAACCTTTCTTCATGGGGACCTTAAAGAAGAGATATACATGCACCAGCCGACAAGATACGTGACACCAGGAAAGGAGAACATGGTGTGTAGATTGAAGAAGAGTCTATATGGCCTAAAGCAAGCCCCGAGGCAGTGGTACAAGAAGTTCGACAGTTTCATATCGGGAAACGGTTATAGGAGATGTCATGTAGACCACTATTGCTATTTGAAGAAGTTTGATATGTAGTACATTATTCTTCTTCTAGACGTTGATGATATGCTTATGGTTGGATCAAGCATGGAGGACATCTCAGATCTCAAACGAAAACTGTCTAGAGAATTTGCCATGAAGGATTTAAGAGCTGCAAAATAAATCCTAGGCATGAGGATAAAGTATGATAGGGAAAACATGAAACTAGTTTTGTCACAAGCAGAGTACATAGCCAAGGTACACTACAAAAAAAATGACCAAAGGCTACGGACAATGGTCGGTTTCAGCTGCGGATAATAACCATAGCTAAAGTACTACGGTTTTAATCTGTAGCTAAAAGCTTCTAAACCATAATACACTATATCTAAAGTTAACTTCCCATATGGAGCTCCGTGGATCTCACCACAATATGTGTGTCTTATCTAAGCCATCCATTTATTTTATGGCTCATTTTAGTGCATGAGACCAAAGAAAAAGGCAGATTGAAGACTTAACTGGACAACATCGTATGAAACAGTGAGGATTAACTGCCTACCATTTATATCTGATGTGGTCCACTTGGGCTTTCGATCTATCTCATTTTTGGATACTTATATTTGAACAAACCTTTTAAAGGAATGGATGGAGCGGATGAACCACGTGCATCACGGTGGGCCCCTCGGTGCCCCTGATGGGGATAGTCCGTCTCTAGGTTCGTACGAGCGCGAACCGCTCCTAAAAAATTGCCCCGCTCACGCCCATTTCATTTTCCCTCTCTCTCTCTCTGTTTCACTCCACCGCCTTCCCTCTCCCTCTCACTCCACCCCCTACCCACTCTCTCTCCATCTCTCATCTTCCAGCAACTCTCTCTCTCTCTCTCTTTCTCTCTCTCTCTCTCTCTCTCTCTCTCTCTCTTTGTGCAGGATTACCTCAAAACCATTATTCCTTTGCAGTTCATCGCCGAGGGAGGCTCGATTCTCATCGTCAGAAATCCATGTAAGGAAAACCCTAACCTTGCATCTAATGCATCACCCACCTCCAGGGTAATTTTCCTCTCTTCTTCAGTTCTAACATTTCAATTTTTTTTTCAGTTTAGTCCTGAAACAATATTCCCCATTGACTCCAATCTCTCTCTCTCTCTCTCTCTCTCTCTCTCTCTCTCTCTCTCTCTCTCTGTGTGTGTTTGTTTTTTTTAGAAATGTATGCATGCGTGAAGGCGGGGCATTTTTACGGCACCTTCTTTGTCTATATATTTTTTTAATTTTTGGTAATGTGGATTTTCAATGAATGAATGGGGTTTGGGTCTGTTTAGATGCTTGGAATCGCCATACATTCAGATCATCTCAAGTCTAGGTGATCATCTCATTTTTGGGCTCGAGATGCTCCAGATGCACAGGGTAACGTGGTTAACAGACTTGATTTCTAGTTTACAATTACATATGGAAATGGTCTTCTAATGACTTAACTTTGTGCTTTGTATAATAGATTTGAAGGACAATATCTTAAGAGTAGGGGAAAGGAAGATTTCAATGCCATTTTTGCAAGGTTTACAACTTCAAGAGGGGTATTTTGTGTGGATGTTGCTGATATTTATAATACAATCTCCCTCCTGTATTTCATGCATGCTAACTATTTGATAAAATGGCTTAACAAGGAGTGTTTTGTGTGGATGTAGTTGATACTTATAATACAATCTCCCTCTTGTATTTCATGCATGCTAATTGTTTGATGAAATGGCTCAAGAAGGAATGAGAAGCTAGCACTACTATCATTAGGCTATGATCCGACTAATCCTTGATCTTGGGCGTGTGGAGAAAAGTTTATCAAGATTGAGCAGGTTTCAATTTTTATAGTGATGCCTCTTATAATAGCTATTTCTTTCTTTGTATTTTGAAACACTTCTTACTAAGACGGTGATGACACCTGTAACTTGATTGGACTGGCACTATGTGTCTCAACCTTAAGATCATGGGTCGGATCCTAGCTTATCTACTGAAGCACATGATTGCACAAATTTGGTAAAGAAAACTGATGAGCGATTGTGTCTTTGATTTTTTTTAAATGATTGGCTCTCTCCGTCGTACTTTTGCCTATATTTACATCACTAAATCCATAAGGGCTCTTTCATTTACCATAGACCTTTAGAACCTCGTTGCCATATTTTGAAACCTCCCAAGTAGAGAAGGCATCTTGCACTTTTTCCTTGGTGACTAATGAATAAGCTATGCACCAACATTCGGTATGCAAGTACTCTGGCATATATAAATGTATATATGGTTTTCTGTTCCATGATTTTCATCTTTGATATCCTGTTTATAGTTGGCCCCATGGCCAAATATCCAAGTCACTATAACAAAATGGAACATTGCTGCTGCATTTTTCCAATAGCCAACATCTAACGCCGGTTGTGGTTTCCACTTGTGGCAAATCAGAACATGAGCTTACTCTACATGTCATCAGTCATCAGACAGACGATCATATAACTCCTCTTGATTTGTTTTGAATCTCATAAAAGATTATTGATTTTTCAAGCTACTTCTGGCTTACAGATTCGTTAGGTGCCTTCTGGTTGGTAACAGATTTTGCAATTTCTCATTTGGTAGAACTGATTGTTTGAATATCTTGTTTACATACCAAGATTTCTCATTTTTCTGTTCCCCATTGTTTTTTGTGATTTTCACTTTGTACCTTCTTCTTTGAATTCTTTTATAATAGTTAGCATGTTGGCAAATAGTTCTTTGTGGCATTGACAATCGAATTCCGCTCAGTTCTAGATATAAGCCATTATATTGAATGGACAGTCAAATTTTGGTGTAAATTTTTTTATAAGTTGATTTTTTCTTTCCTTTTTTTTTTTCTTAGGTGCGTGTTTACAAAGAGCCATCACTCACAATTCCTGAAACTCTGGGAATTGTGCAGCATGGGATTTTGTACAATAGAAGGCAGAAGGCAGGTCTTGACTAAGGTGAGTAGCATGGTTTCACTTTCATATCCTTGACAAGTTTTTTCTCAACACCACTTGATAGTTTCATCCTCTTGAGTACTTGTCATGGCCTCTAGTGACTATTGTAGAACTAAAGAAAGGTGTTCACCTAAAAAAATGGTTCTTATTAACCAATTTTATAAGACAAATATTGACTCGGCTAAGTTTTTATCACTCGGTGGATTGGCCAAGTCAATGCAAAACTTGCCCGATTTTTGTATAGGACTGATGCATGGTATGAATCAGCGGAGTGGTTGCAGGTTTACATATCTGGGGCTAGTGCTTTTTCAGGATGAGGAGTGGCTCGAGCTGTTAGTGAGGTTGTAGTTGGCAAGCCGGTCAAGTGAGATCTTACACATTTCATTCCATGTTAGCCTTTGGTGGTCCCTATTGTGCTGATAAGCTTTTAAATATCATCGTGGAGTGTTGTACATTTTTCACCCATAGAAAGTAGTGTGGGCAATCTGTTTCAAAACTTTCAGATTGGAGTTATAGGAAACCTTCTTCTAACCAGGTGGTGGTCCTGCTTCCTAGCTGTTTGTACTTGCTATAATTTTGAAATGGATGCTTGCCCACCTCTATACATGAATATGCACTGATTCCTGTCATATTTTGTGCAACCATATTTCATATATTTTCTCCAGGTGGAAATTAATTTAGATGGTTCTCTTGAAAGCACCTTTATTTCTTTCTTTGTTTTATAGTGCATCTTAGAGACATTTGTATCAGACTGAATTGATGGAAGGATTGAATGTCATTAAAACATCTCAATAGGCCTTGCACGTCAATTTGTATGTTTAGCTTATCCTAGGGATATTTGCATCAGACTATGAATCGAATTGGCAAAATTTAATCAAGTGGAAACAAGTACATGTTTGGGAGATTTGATTTGTGGTTCTCATTTCCATTCGTGGCTTGGTTTTATTTTCACTTCTCATTGGGTAATATGCAGGTTAGTACTAATTCTCATTTCCATCTGTGGCTTGTCTTTATTTTCAATTCTCCTTGGAATTACTATCTGTGGAGAACTTTGGATTTGGCACACACATATGGTAAATGAGTGCAATCATGGAAATTTGGGTGAGGATATTCCTTTCCTTTCTTGCTTTGCATATTTAAGCTTAAAGCCCTATCATGCTGGATATTATGTTGTTGGTTCTATTTTATATTTGAATGTTGTTTATTTATTTATTTTTCTCTTCTTTGTTGTAGAGTATTCTTCAGTAAATTGGATGCTTGATAATAGGAATCCATCACCCATGCGGGACAGAGTGGTTTTCAATAAAATAACAAAAAAAGTTGGAGGACGGGTCCGTTTTATGGGTTTAGGTTGGGTTTGGCTCCCTATTAAGCTCTAAGGTCTTTTATGGTTGGTTTTCAAGTTTTCTACATTGGATATTTTATATGATTACAGGTCATGTTGTTGATGACATGTTCCATTGGTAAGCAACAATTATGGGACCAGCAAATAGCCCTTTTGCAAGTGCTGTATTTTTGGTAACCATTCACTTCCCACCAGATTACTCCAAGCCACCCAAGGTAAATCTCACATTCTCTTGAGACTGGGCAATAAAATGTCTTTTTAAAGGGCCTGAGTGGGAATGAATAATTTGTGAGTCATAACGAACTGCTTAAGTAATGTTCAGTCCTGTACAGCTGGTGGGCCACACATGTACATTGAGTGTGGGCCATGCATCCGTCATATAATTTTTTATCCATTTCTCTGGCATATTCATGGCTCACGTGATGTGCAGACTGGCCTGATCTCTGGACCAGGGTGTCCAGACAGTAGGGCTTGTGCAGCTTGAAGCTCACACACATGTAGTGAATGATCTGCAAGTTTCATTTGTATGGCTCCAATTAGGTGCCCATCATCTATTTTTTTGGTTTTGTGTGTGGATGTCCCTGCTCTATATGTTTGTGATTTTCTTTGGGTGCCTTGATAAAATATCACTAGGAAATATTGTTAAAAGTTTTTGTCAAAATTTGGAAGTGATCAATGGGTTAGTATCAAGAATGTACATTGAAGTTTTCATCTTAATACAAGCAATTGATGGTGACATGATTCGTGTTCTATAAGTGATCTCTAAAATGTTGTTCAGGACCTGGGAGAGTGAATTTTTTAGTAGTTTCAGCCCATGTATGTACAAAAATCATGAATGCGACTGGTTCGAATAAGTTACAGAACCTTCATATCACTAGAGGATAGTTGCAGAGCCATTGGATATCATAAATATTTCTGGATTACTAGTTTTTCCTATTATTTATTCATGTTCTTGTTTTTCTATTTTTTTTTAGCTCAATTGGTTTTCTTCAAAAATGGTGAAGGGAAAGTGATATGTATCCTTGTCGTGGTGGCGGTATGTTCACTCATTGGTGTTATCTTTTGTGTTACATCTCTCAAGTTAATATGAGGTGTCTCAAATTGATTGTGAAATTCACATGCTAAATCAAATGATCAAGTTTAAAAATTGATATGGTTAGATTGTTCAGTTCATCCTCAAGTGCTCAACTGCAACTAAATATTCTGTTTTCATTCCTGTGTAACTTGGACCTAAACACGTGCATTGGTGCTGGGCTAGACTTGCTACCATGAATTGTTGGATGTTTATTTGGTCTTTGGATGATGCAGATTTTGGGGAGTGGATGATGCAGATGGACTCTATAACTTCATCAAAGTACTGTCTTTCACTATCAGAAGCTTCCATGGTAGATTGAAACGGAAGAACCCTCAGAATAGGTAAAAACAGAACCAAAAAGTTCATAACATCTGCAACATTTGAAATTTTCTACCAACTAAATGACATCTCTCTTAACATTATGGTTATGGGGGGGGGGGGGGGGGGGGGGGGGGGGGTAGTCGCATTGTTCTTATACCGATTTATTTGATTTCTGATTCCTTCTATTGTATTGATTTATTGCTTTAGTCCAATTTATGCCTTGAGATTTGTTTCAAATTAGCTTGTTACATTCAAATTTAGATTTCTGTGGCTCGAAATCAGTTCTAAATGTTCGCTTGCTACATTCTTCAAATTTAGATTTCTTATATTGTTCCTAAAGTATGAATAATGTGTTATTATCTCTGCTTCTATATTTGCAGTGGTATTATGTCCACTCAGTGTGACAGATGGTTGGATGTCTGAATTTACCAACTTGTGTCCAACTTTGAGGGTTCTTAGGTATGTTGGCGATAAGAGACTCCACTACGATATAAGGAGGACAATATATGAGCATGTAAAGCAACAATTGTCATCATCTAATGTAAGTCTGGAACCTTATGTGTCTGTCTTTTCATTGTCAAAATGTGCTCTTATTCATCACTAAACCAACATCGATGTGAATAGGACTGTAGTTCTTCATGCCGGTAACACTTCAATTGATCTTTTTCCCCCCATTGCTGAGCTTAGAATCTTAATTGTTTACCACTGGTAGTATTTTAGAATCTATACAAAGCTTTGTCTACATTCGATAATAGAGAGGAAATAGCCAAATGTTTTTTTTTTTTTTTTCGATCTTCTATTTGATATTCATAATGAAGAAGTGGTCCTCAAATTGCAGTTACATTCATCTCCAACTTGAAAAAATTCAATTCGTACCCAAGTTAATAAGCATAATGAAGTGCTAGCAATTTGCCATTTCCATTTTACTGAATCTATAGTTATTTGAATATAGTTCAATAGTGCATCAAAGACATCTCAAATCTTTCACTCTCTAGCTTTTCATTGAAGCCCCTCCCGGTGTCCTTACTGGTAAAATATGCTTTACCATTTGACGTGTTGTTGACAACTTATGACATAGCATTGTTGGATCAAGATTTTCTTTGTCAAATTCCGTGGCACTATGCAATAATTGATGAAGCTCAACGGCTTAAAAACCCTTCCAGTGTGTATACTCAGATTAGTTAATCTTTTTATAAGTTTGATGCATTCATAGACTTAAAATAATTAGCTCATGTAATTTATGTGGCAGTTACTTTGCTATTGATGCTTTGCAGGTTTTATACAATGTACTTGAGCAACATTTTCTCATGCCGATACGGTTATTGATGACAGGAACTCCTATCCAAAATAACCTTTCTGAGCTTTGGGCTTTGATGCATTTTTGCATGCTGTCAATCATTGGGACATTAGAACAGTTTATTTTCACATTCAAGGAAGCTGGAATTTCTTCAGCAGGTACTATTATTACCCTGCACTGATCATGGCTCTGTTCTAGCATTGACAGTTATGGATTCCTTCTTTCATGCGTGTTTGATGCACTGTTGGATTGAATTACACTTAGTGGCCCACCATAGTGATAATACTTTCTTCTGTGTGTGTTTTAATGCATTCTTCAATTGAATTACAATTAGTGGCCTGCCATTGTGATAATAACTAATTCCTTGCTTCCTGCATTAGCATTCATAACAAAGGTTTCAGCTCCAAATTGCAACTAAGCTTTCTAGTTGGACATGAAATGAAAACAACCACAATTTGGGGCTACTTCATCCTTATGAATGCTAAGAAACATCTCTAACTTTTTTATCATTTCCATTTGATCAAATGATACAAGTTGGACAGGAAATGAAAGCAACCACAATTTGGGGCTACTTCATCCTCATGAATGCTAAGAAACATCTCTAACTTTTTTGTCATTTCCATTTGATCAAATGATACGGTTGCAATTTAGTTTTTTGGTGTATCTAAAAGCAGCCTTAGCATTTTAATTAACTAGGCTCCAAATTTCACCTTCCATTGGGAGACCCATTAGATCCATGTTAGAACTCTATAAGGTGGGCCTTATTGATCAAATGACTGTTGAATGAATGAATGAATGATTATGCAGGTAGAAATTGAATAAATGCATGATTATAATTTTTTTAATGTAGGCAATAGCTACGGGTATTGACCGTAACTGTTATTAAATTCGGTATATTGCTACGGATCCAACACTACTTTTAGCTACCAATAATATCCGTAGCTGTAGATGCTTTTGACTACAGAAATATTTGCTACGGATTATATCCGTAGCTATTTTAAGATATTGTTACGGATTAAATCCGTAGCCATAGGTTTTAAACCTATTGGCTCGGCACCTACGATGACGGTCATGCTACGGATTTAATCCGTAGCCATATGTCTATGGCTACAGATTAAATCCGTAGCCTTTGCCCATTTTTCTGATAGTGGTACTTGATCGATTCAGTATGGGAGGTCCTAAGTCGGTTAGCACTCCATTAGCCAACCACTTCAAGATTTCTAAGGGGCAAGGTGCAAAGACGCAGGAGGAACGAGACTACATGGATAAAGTCCCATACGCGTCAGCTATTGGGAGTCTCATGTATGTTATGGTGAGCAAGAGGCTAGACATTGCTCAAGCAGTGGGAGTTGTTAGCAAGTTCATGAAAAACCCCGGGAAGGAACATTGGGAAGCTGTGAAGTGGATCCTTAGATACCTGGAAGGTACTGTGGATGTAGGGCTGTGTTATGGCAAATCGAAAATCAAGTTACAAGGCTACGTAGATTCAGATTTGGCAGGAGATAGCGACAGTAGAAGAAGAACTACAGGCTATGTCTTTACTCTGGGTAGTGCTGCAGTCAGTTGGGTCTCTCAGTTACAGAAGATAGTATCTATCAGTACAACGGAAGCAGAATATGTTGCAGCTACAGAAGCGTGCAAGGACATGGTGTGGATGCAAGGTTTCATGGAAGAGTTGGGTAAGAAGCAAGCAGATTGTAAGTTGTACAGTGACAGTCAGAGTGCAATACACTTGGCCAAGAATTTAGTCTTTCATTCAAGGACCAAGCATATTGACATCAGTATCACTTCATACATTCGTTACTGGAAGATGGATCGATTGCTCTAAAGAAGATTCATACAAGTGAGAATCCTGCGGATATGCTGACCAAGGCGGTCACACGGGAGAAGCTGAAGCTCTGTTCAGCTTTAATTGGTCTTCAAGCTTGAAGACGGGGAGGTGGTACACTCCGGATGTAGAAGACGAAAGTTTATGGTGATGTGTCTCTAAGTGGGAGATTGTTGAGATGTGGAGCCACATGTGGACAGGACTACTCGACCGGTCGAGTGATCCACTTGACCAGTCGAGGGCTGGCTCGACTCAAACTCCAGTGAGCATTGCTCGACTGGTTGAGGCCCATGCTTAACCAGTTGAGGGTCCGCTCGACCAGTCGAGGTTACACAGATTCGTTTTGTAGATTTGATACAGACTGTAGAAATTTGAGTCGGTTTCGCAAGGGTGAGAAAGGGAAGTTGCCTAAACTATAAATAGGGGTCCCTAGGGCTTTTTTAGGGTTATGGGAGTTATTCTAAAGTGTGGGCAAAGGGTTTTCTTTATACATATAAAGGGAAAAGGTTAGTATATTGCTTGTAATCTCGTTTTCTTCATATGAAAGTTTGCACCCGTGGTTTTTTCTACCCTTGTTAGGGTTTTTTCACGTATATCTTGTCTTGTGGTTTGGTTTGGAATGCTTTAATTCTTCTTCTAGATTATATTTCTTTCTGTTTACCGTTTGTGGGTGAGACCAGAGATTGGATCTCGGTTCACTAGCGTTGTTGGCGTGCTGCGCAACAGTTCCATCAACACGGTTGTTTCATTTTAAGATCTGATTAGTGAACAACATGGATTAACACAGTTGTTTCCATTTCGTATAGGTCCCAATGAAAAACTAGGTTGTATCAGGCTATATTGGTTGTACGAGCATATTCGTGTTGTTATAGGCCGATACAGCTATGAAGGCCCATATTTGAATTTTCTTTTCTAAATTTTCTCTCATTTTTCTTCTTTTTTCATTTCAACCATAGAGGAAGATTAGAAAGTCATTGTAGATTTAGGCTTATTTTTAGGGTCAAAACAAAAGATTTGAGTGGGATTCAAAGAATCCAAGCAAAATGAACCATTTTGGAAAAAGGAGAGCTTGAAGTGTTAACTGGAACTTATCATCAATCTAGACTCTCTGATCATGGGTCATTGCCCAAAATGAGAACATCTAGTGCAATTGCTACCAGGCAGGGTTTTGTAGCTCATCCAAGATACACATGGCATAAATGTGTCAAATCCTTCTGGACCAAATGGGTGAACATGAATGTTTATTGTATCGATGTTGGGTGAACATGAATGTTTATTTCTCATGCTGAATTTGGTCTCTTATTCAATTTATTGTATCGGTGTTGGGTGAACATGATTGTTTCAGGGGAGTGAAACTGTTGTGGTGAATTGTGGTTTTTACAATTAAAATTGAGGTTTTAAGATATCTGATGAAGGTGAGACCTAGTGACAATTAAACTCTCTTTGCAATTTTGTGTTTCACATCCAACTTGAAACTATGGGAATTGTTGTTTGGGTAAGCCTCACGCCATTTCCTCTTTACTATTTTTTTTTAAAAGGAAAGATGAGCCATTGGCCCATCAAATATCATATAAGAAGAAAAACCATACACCCTAAGGTTTCAGGCAGGTAGCTACACTTAGTTGACTGCCTATCATATGTTATACAAAAGAGTATTTTCTTTGCCTAATAGAACCAAGGCCCGCTTTATCTAAAAGAAAGCGACCTTTAATCAGCCAAGGAAGGCGGGAGACATTGCGAAAGGACATATGAGACTGGGACGAGCTACCCTCTTTTGTTAATCCGTCCGTTGGCCCGTTTGCTTCCCTAGGAATGAGGGAGAAACTAAAATTACCCCTCCTGCTGAGAGTATGGATTCTAGCCACCCAATACCTCCATTTCTAGGAGACAGAAGAGAGACTGTTCAAACAATCAACAACCCATTTTGAATCAGATTCAATGATAACCTTATCGAGGCCTAATGTGATACACAACTTCAGCCCGTCATACACTGCTCGAATCTCTGCCGAATTGTTGGTAGCATTTTCGTAGCCACAATAAAAGGCAAAACGGAGGTTGGCATGGTCGTCTCTACAGATTCCACCTCCCCCTACTAATCCAGGATTTGACAAAGTGGAGCCATCAACATTGAGTTTAAACCACCCGCTAGGGGGCCGGATCCACTTGACCACTTCCACGAATGAGGGAGGAGAAGGGGAAGGGGCGCTCCTGCGGCCAGGGGCAGCATGAGGGAAGGAAGAAAAGGCTCAAGAATTGGACGAAAGAGGGAAGAGTTTAGCAGACCACCACTGAATTTCCTTTTCACTTCCTCCACTGATACATTCATGCCGTTGAAACGGGCTAGGTTTCTGCATTTCCATATTTCCCATAGGGCCATAGTCGAAATCAAACGAAGGCGGATAGGGACTCGCCGAGAGGGGAGAGCTCTAAACCACCAACACATAAGCCTACCGAGGATGGAATGGCGGGCGGGGAGAGATATACCGAAAGACGAAGCAAGCCACTCCCAAATCTTGGAAGCCAGATTCCCTGAAAGAAACAAGTGGTCCAGTGATTCCAAGCTGGGGGAAGAGTGAGAATCATCTCCATAGCAGACACATTTCGACACCAGCTGGATCCCCTCCCTCTTGATACATTCATCAACTGGGAGAGCCTGCTGAAGAAGCTTCCAAATGAAGAGAGAGATTCTTGGGGAAATTTTTGGGTGCCACACTCGCCTGGCCCAAACTTGCTTCATCCCCTGGAGCCGGAACTGGTCCCAAGATGATTTAACAGAGAAATTGCCGGCTGCGTTCATCGGCCAGATTGGGATGTCTTGTGAGTTTGAAGTGCAGAAGCCCCCACGACTTATGTGGTCCGAGATGGCGACAGGCAGAGCCATGGGAGGAGATGGCAACAACCCGTCACTACCAATAAAATCTGAAACACGCAAGGATCTGTGAACCACAGGAATTTGGATAGCAGGGTTTAAGTCCAAGCAACCCAGACCAATCCAATTGGAGCTCCACATATTGATGTCACCCCGACCCACCGCCCATTGGGTAGAGGAGTCCAACACATGGAAAAGGCGCACCATGCACTTGCAGATAAGCGAAGCCCCAGCAGGAGCTGAGAGAGGTGGCCGTGCAGCACGTTGAAAATTGTACTTTGAAGACATAAAATCAGCCCAAAGATTGCCACCACCTCCAAACCCGATTGCCCACACCATTTTTAGCTGGAAAGCCACACCACCTCCTTAAGTTTCCTAATCCCAAGACCACCCTCCTCTTTTGGAAGCGAGATTGCATCCCAATTTTTCCAGTGAATTTTTTTCTGCCTTCACTCCATCCCCAGAAGAAATTAGCCATAGAAGAGGCCACCCCAGCTAATACTTTCTTGGGGAGAATTGCTGCCGCCAGGGAGTGAATGGGGATACTACACAGAACCGAGGAGATGAGAGTTAAACGACCAGCTTGGGAGATGATTTTTGCTTTCCAACCCTGAATTCTAGAGGAGATTTTATCTAGTAATGGCCCAAATAGGCTGCTTCTGATCCTTCCTTGAGCGATGGGGATGCCCAAGTAGACGAGTCCCGCGATTGATCTCCTGAGACTAAGGGATCGCTCTAAGCAGCAGACCCTAGATGGAGACAGCTTAGGAGAGCAGAAGAAAATGCTTTTCCTCAGGTTTATCTTCTGCCCCGAGACGGTCTGAAACTCAACGAGGAAAGAGCGAATTGCCCGGATGGAAGTACTAGAGCCATTCAAAAAAAGCAAAGTATCATCGGCATAGAGCAGGTGGGAGACCTGTAAACAGCCCTGCTTTAGCTTATATGGGATGCAGAAACCTCTGTCAATCAGCCTGGCGAAGCCACAATTGAGGACTTCAGCCGTAAGAATAAAAAGAGAAGGAGAGATCAGATCCCCTTGCCGCAGCCTGCGGGACGATTGGAAAAAACCGCAGCTTTCCCCATTAATAAATTGAGTTGTTAGCAATTTTGTGAATAGGATTCTTATTAAACAATCGTGTGAATTATTTTTAAATGACTATCAGGTGTAAGATTTTTTTTAAAAAAATTAATAATAATAATCTGACAATATTTTTTTTATTCACAGATATTTTAGCGACGGACCAAATCCATCGCTAATTTTTGAACAAGTTGAAAATCAATGATGGATTTGAGGTCCGTTGCTCTCCTCATATTAGTGACAGACCTTATCCATCGCCAATATTTTTAATGATGAATAATTCGGTTGGGTTTTTTTCGAATTTTGGTGACAGATTTTTTATTTTTGCAACGGATCTTATCCATCGGAAATCTGCAACGGACCTTATCCATCGCAAATTAACGACGGATTTTATCCGGTGAAAGAAAAAAATGACCCAGTAAAGAGCCATGGACCAACCAACGGACGAAATCCGTAGTTAAAAAAAAAAAAAAAGACTCAGTAAACAGCCACAGACCAAGCGGCGGACAAAATCCGTCATTTATTTGGTTTTACAACGGATTTGGTCCGTTGCAAATTCGTGATTTTGGTGAAGTGGCTTTTAATGCAGAATTCGATTCAATTGGAATGGAGAGAATGAAAATTTTAATGACTTTTCCCATTACTAATAATGAGGAAGTATCCCTCGTTTTGTTGTTACGCTTCTTTGAACTCAACTTGTAGGTATTGTAATTTTAATTTAGAGCCCAACTCTTCAGCGTGAATGTTAAGGGAGAAAACTTCAAGTTGGTTTTTTAGTCTATTGCAATTCAATTTGATATGCATCTAATCAAAATTTCTGGTATTGACTAATTTTTTGAAATGCTGCCTGATGTGATTTGCATTTTTTTACCGCTGATGAAGTATTACTAATTGAGAAAGAGCCACCAGACTCTGTGACCCTTGAAGGAATCAAGGTTCCTCTGTATGGTGCAGGAGCCAGCCTAGTAGTAACCAACAGTGCTGGCGGCAAAGTCCATTGAGGATTGAGTTTGAGATCCGCTCACGATATGGAGGAGAGGTAGTGGGAAAGTTGGTGAGAACAAAGCATTGCAGGTACTACTCTTGTGCTATTGTCATGGACTTTACTAAAACTAAACCGATGAAAATCTTAGAGAAATCTTGTACATATGATTCTCAGACATTTGGTTAGGCAGAAATGCGGCCAGATTTGATAACTCCAGATTTTCAGCGTCTCAGACGATCCTCAAAATCTTCAACTGGCTGAACGAGATAGGGAAGCTACTCCCAGGTTCTGTTGATATCTCCTCGAAAGAACTCCAGATCATGCAAGCGCTGGGCATTAATAGCCGATCTTCCCTTCTTAGCGCTACGACTCAGGTTATCAAATGGGCAAAACCGAGCAGGGACTGGATTAAGATTGATGTTGACGGCTCAGCTAGGGGCAACCCAGGAGCTAGAGGAGGGGGTGATGTTTGTAGGGACCACTTTGAAATCTGATCTTTTCTTTTCACAAAAAGTATGGCACCGTCTCGAACAACATTGCTGAGGTGCAATTGATGGTTGATGGGCTCCGCATCTGTGCTGATATGGGACTCAGGAATGTTATTGCAGAAATTGACTCCCATATCATTTTTCAAGTTGTCTCTGCTCCTTCTCCCTCTTGCGGCTGGAACCTGTGTATCATCTTGGCACTATTCTTCAGCTCGCTCAGTCCCTCAACATCCGATTTTCTCACACTTATCGTAAAGACAACTCGGTGGCGGACGGTTTAGCTAAGATCACCAGTGGTGGAGCTATGGACAAAACCTTCTTCTCCTGTTGTTCGCTTCCTCATGTCGTCGGGGCTCCCTACTGCTAGACAAAGCGAATGTGGGGCAGCTAAGGATAGGGAAATCGAGAATGGGTGTGGGTTAGCCTTGCCGGCAATGTCTGTCAGAAGATCGCACCAGGCAACGCCCCTGTCCAGGCCCTGCTGTCTGTTTTTTTAATGGTCTTTGGCCAATTCTTCTGACATTGTTGTCATGAGCGATTTTCTGCCCCGCTACAACTAGTTCTACTGGCTATTAGAGCCTCCCTCATCGGGAGTTCTGCTAGGTCAGGTTCTTGCTGGTTGAGAGTCTGATTTGCTACTGACAGCTTTGCTCCTCGACCTGACTAATAGCAGGAGCAGCAGGTGTTGTCGTGGTATATGATAGGTGTGATTGCAAGGGCAGCAGGTGCTGTCTTGGCTCATGATAGGTCCGTAGTTGGAGCTGCTATTAGATTCCCGGGGAGGAGATGGCTGCTGGTGGTTCCTCTATTTTTCAACAGGGCCGTCTCCTTTTAGGCTGGTTGTAGCTACTCTGGGAAGGGTTGGCTCTCATCACTACAAGAAAAGGGGGTTTTAGCCTCGGTTCAAAACTGTGGCTAAAAAGGTTAAGAACTAAGGCTAAAGCCTTTAGCCTCAGTTTTGCCTCAGTTATTCAAACCGAGGTTGAAACCCCCGTGGCTAAAGGCTTTAGCCTCAGTTTTAGTAACTGAGGCTAAAATGACTTTTATAGCCTCAGTTCTTCAAGTGAGGCTACAAACCTTTTTAGCTTCAATTTTCTCAAAATGAGGCTAAATCAAAATTTTAGCCTCCATTGTTTTCAACTGAGACTAAATCCAAATTTTAGCCTCAATTGCCTCCAACCGAAGCTAAATCTATTTTTAACCTCGGTTCTCAACAACCGAGGCTAAAGCCTTTAGCCATGAGAATTTCAGCCTTGTTCATCAACAACCGAGGCTAAATTCAAGCCTCAGTTACAAATTGAGGCTAAAAATGTTTTTTTATTTTTTTAAATATTTATTTAAACTACTAATCCATTCATTCAATCCACTCATGAAACAATCAATCATGAAAGCCACAATACCAACAAAACAGTTAACAACAGTCTATTTAAAGTTTAACTCAATCAAACTGTTACACAACATTAGGTTCCACAAATAATACAAAGTCATGGTCACTCCCGTAGTTACCGGTGCCGTCGGTGCTTAATGCGGTGGACCTCATCAGGTCCATGTTGCAGACTCTCAGCCTGTAGAAATTGATAAAAACCAAGATGAGGTAGGAGAAATAAACTTATGCATTGTAACATGAGACTTTTATCCTATGAAAGACAATGCATCATAAGATATTCATTCTTCAAAAGCAATTGATATGACCTTCTTTTTCTGATCCAAGCTATGCTTTTCACAATAAGCCTTGTGCTGAAAAAACTTGCCTCCACCAGTCTTCACATCAATGTGCAGGCCAACACGTTTAGCACAAGTAGGATGAAATGCAGTTTGATAGTCATCATGATTTTATTTTATTTTTTGTTAATAATGCAATAGAGAAACATACCAGCTTGTTCGATCTGTGGCATTTAGATGCAAGTAAATGAAACCCAAGATCGCCACAACAAGGATAGGAAAGGAGTATACAGCGAAATTAAGGCCTTACAAATCAGAGAAATATTGATAATTAGGAGGATTAATAAAGGAGAATCTCAAAGTGTTGCTGCAATTCCATTCAAAGAAGGAATGTGAAAGAAGAAGTAACTATAGTGAGAATTTAAGTACCGGAGTCTCAAACTGGTGGGATTCACAGTTCATGAGGTAAATTACCAAATTCAATCACTTGAATCAAATTGTTTCATAATCATACCTTGTTAACACTACAGAAGTTACATCATGGTCATTTGAGAACACCCTTCTGAATCATATAGCCCCATAAATCAGAATGTCCACTTTCTCAGGCAATTCAACATCCTCAACTTTACCTTTGATCACTCGTAATATAAAGAACAAAAACCCTCACAAAAATGAGAACAATGTAGGAACAAGGTGAGTTCAGCAAAGAACTCAAAAAAGTCAAGTATTAAGTTTAAACTGTAAAATAAAATCGCTGCAAAATAAAATATTCTTATAAAAGAAATAACAGATCTGAATGCAATGTAGTTTCCACGAGTACAAATTAGCCATGCAACCAATATAAATATACAATTTTGTGTTGAGTGAAAGTAGAGAAAGAAGGGATTTTGTAGTTCTTACCATTTGGGTAATCCTCTTATAGCACCAGTGCCCGTGGACGACAAGTAGTCGCTCCAGAAACTGGAACTGAGCAATAGAGAAGTCACTAGGTGGTTGTTCTTGGCATCGCCTGTTTTTGAAACCATCATCAAGACAAGAACTTTAGTTGCAGTTTCGCAAAAAGCAGGAGTAGGGAATCACCTGTTTTTGAAAAATAAGAAGTTGAAAAGAATCAGGAATTGTGCTTTGTTTCCCATGTGTGTGGAATTGTACTGTGTGTGAGCATGCACACACTAGTAAATGGTTTGATATGACTTGCATGGAATTTGTCGATAATGAAAATGGG
The DNA here is from genome assembly GCA_021015155.1 of Magnolia officinalis. NCBI lineage: Eukaryota > Viridiplantae > Streptophyta > Magnoliopsida > Magnoliales > Magnoliaceae > Magnolia > Magnolia officinalis. The sequence goes on along the minus strand of JAJHSJ010000004.1, from coordinate 36,853,836 downwards.
ACACTCCAAAAATCAAACCCATCCAACCATACTCATTGATAATAACGATAAAAGTTGAAAAAAGTGAAAATTTTGGCATGTTCTTATTTCAACAAATAAATGTCCAACAATCAAAGACTAATCTGAATTTGGGACTGTGATTTAGCAACTATTTGTTTCATAATCTAACTAGTTTAATTTGAGTTAGTACAAACTTATCTTTTCCAGGGCATTGAATTACTCAGCTCTACTTTAAGTATATTGTGGGAAGTTTCTCCTTTTTGGTATTCTAAAACTTTAAAACATCAACATTATCTATAGCAAAATGACTAGATCCTTGATGGCTCTTCTTCATATTCTTCTTCAGATGAGCTTTCAGACCCAAAGGAGTCTTGGCAAGCTGAGGAAGGGTTTCAGGGTACTCTTTTGACATCAGACATCTCTCTTTGTTTCCCTTTTTGTTTATGGTAGAAAGCAGGCTTGTAGTCTAAAACTGTTTCGTTGATAAAAAGTTTTCTTTGATCTTATGTTGGGTATTTTAATTTGCTGTTGCAAGTCTAGTCAGCTAACTGAGAGGGGTAGAAAGATATGTGTAAGTCTAGTCAGCTAATTTGTTGTTGCAAGTCTAGTCAGCTAACTGCGAGGGGTAGGAAGATATGTGTAAGTAGTTACTCTTACGAACTACCCTCAATTTGATGGGTACCATGCACCATATCATGTTACTTGTGTAATATTGAAGAGAGTCCATACTATGAAAGAATTTCCTTAACATCCATTTAGATGAAGATGTTTCAGCTCTGTTTTCTCGTCTACAGTTCTATATTTTTATGTTTTTTCCCTGTCATTTAGATGAATGAAAACATACAACTCTGTGTTCTTTGTGGTGGATGGTAAGTTCCCTCACATCCCTAGCAATGTGTTTATGTGTCCAATGTGTACGACATGAAAACCATCCCAAAGGTAGGCCCATGATGACGATTGCCATGTGCAAAAATCAGACTGGTTGGATACTTAAGCGGGCACCCAGTATGAAAACAATGAATAATTCAAATCAGGCTTAAAGAATGTCTGGATCAATGTAGACATGTGGTCTGCCTGATGATTGGACCATCCTATTTCTCAACCAGACAATCTTCAGCTGGCATGCACCTTTGGGAAGGGTTTGGATGGACAAAAGAAAGTAAGATATGAGAAAGGTGCTTCGGCATTTGAGAGCCCAAAATAATCATAGAAACCTATGAGTCCCAATTTGCCCACAAGTTTAGGCTGAGTTTGGATGTACAGAAAAGGTCAGGAGGAAAGAATGTATTTTTACAGGTCAGAACTGACATGTAGCAGAATTTACTTGTCATGGTACAGACAGAAATGTGGGCAATGTATAATGTGGTTCCTAAAATTCTGCCACCAGAATGCGCATTGGAATGGATAACCATCCGTAACCCATCAAAATATGCATTTCTGTTGAATTTTGGCATCACCCAGATGCACTCTTAGTTCACAAATGAAGTCATCACCTTGCTTTGAAAATTAAATCACAGACCATTTTAGAGTTATTAGAAGCCCTAATGAGTTTTCCTTTTTTAACTTGTCCACGAGTTCAGTTCTTTGTATTTTGCACATCTTGCTATTTTTAAGAAACAGAAATCCTAGAAACCAATGAGATTCCAGTACTCATGGTCTGTAATCAGGAAAGTGTAGCACTGACTATCAGAGGCATAGTTAGATCATCTATGATTTTGAAGATTGTTGCTAATATATTACAACAAGTATAGAATCTGATGATTGATACATAATATATTAGCCAACACGCAAAATATATGGTACCACTGAATTGGGATACCAGGTATCCTTGTAGTTTATGTTGTTCTTCCACTTCCCACATGGATTAAGTTGTGAATTGGCAACAGTTTAGATAGCAGGGGAGCATGAGCAGAGATAATTTCTAACAGGAGATCAGAGTCACGTGTACTACTAGTAGATAAGAAGCAATTGAAGGTTCCTAAGAATCTGTGTTTTATTGCAGGTTCATGTATTTCAAATCACCAAAAGAAACAGAAAATCCAATGAAATCTCAAAATGTATTTCAAATACATGATATTACATAAATCAAAGATAAATCTCTAAAATCTAAATACAAAAACCTAAATTACAACTTAAATCAGCAAGAATCGAAACAAAATCCAATGAAATCTCTAAGAATAAAGAGACATAAGTTGGATCAAGATCAAAACAGATCAAGCACCAGAAATCAAGAAAAAATTACAAAAACCAAACCCTAAGTGGAACTTTTTGGAGAAATGAGAGGAGGAAGCTCACCTGATTGAAAGTTAAAACCCTTCCTCTGTCCTCAAATAATGCCAACTGTAAATCTGAGTAACTTCTTCAAATGAATAATCAAACTGAGAAAAAAAAAATCGAAAAGGAAGTCAATATGCATCATCAACTCAAAACAAAAATAAAAAAGCAAAGCTCCAAACAATGAGATCTGAAAGGAAAACAGATCTATCAGTAAGAATCGGATCAAAATCCAACGAAATCTCTCAGAATCGAGAGACATAGGTTAGATTCTTATTAAAATAGATTAAGCACTAAAAATTGAGAAAAAATAAAACCATAAGTGGAAAAAAATTGGAAAAAAGCTCACTGTCTTTTAAGGATCTGATGATCAGAGAGAGAGAGAGAGAGAGAGAGAGAGAGAGAGAGAGAGAGAGAGAGAGAGAGAGAGAGAGAGAGAGAGACGGTAGATCTGACGAAGACGAGAAAAATATTGGAGAAGACGGAGAGAAGAGCTAGGGTTCGGTTCGGTGAGGAGCTGATATCGGTGTATATGCCCCTTGTTTATCTAGCCTGCATGGAAATCGGCAATGGAGGAGCAGATTTCGCAGCAGAGAACAAGGTTTTGCTCTCAGATCGAACACCAAACCCTAATCGCTGATATTGCAATGTAGAAACTACTCAAATTCAGCAAATGAGCTAGAAACAACAGGATTTTCCACTTCCTAAGCAAGATTTCAGTGAAATCAGCAAAAAAAAAAAAAAAAAAAAAAAAACTCCTCAGATCGAACCAAAAAACGTGGAAATTGGATTTTGAACGGCTAAATGGGGAAAACGCACGAAAATGAGAGATTTCTGCCCAGATTTCTGATTTTCGAGAGGATTTCAATTGAGAAATCAGTAGAAAAAAAGAGAGAATGAGTACCTGAAATCGGCGAAGAGATTGCTGGTGTGGAGGAGAAAATTTCCTTTGAGCTGAGGGATTTTGAGAGAGAGCTCTGTTGAGAGAGAGGGATTTTGAGAATTTCCTTTTATAGCGCCACACACTAATTACTTATTAGGCTTCTGAAAACTGGATTAGGCCGGCTCTCCGGTTGAGTCGGGCCTGTTCGAGATCCAAGCTTTCCATCTGGACGGCGTGGAAGGACCGACCAACTTTATTTCTAGCCGTCCATTTCGATACTAAAATCTATCAACCATTCTTGAGAAATGCTATAGCTACTCGCCATATACCCGCATCTTATTCCTCCACTTCCTGCACATGCCAACCTCACATCTGCGTGAAACATCAAGGCCGTATATCACGTGGGCCCCTCCATGTATGTTCCTTGGCCCCAGAGTTAGGCAGGTCTAGTAATCATGTATGAGATAAATGTATGCTAAATCTGGACCGTTGGTAGTATTTTCTATATAATCCATTTTAACTGTTGGTTGTGGCTCACCTGTGATTGAGCTCGTCCGATTCAACGACAGATTTTTAGTCGATATATCTGAGCTGGTGCATGCATAATAAGAACTCAATAGTATATATATATATATATATATATATATATATATATATTGTTTCTACATTGTGATTTTTGGAACATGGCTCATTCATTATTTGATCATGAAATGGGTGGTTTCAATTTGATCAGACGGAGCGATGTCCAGACGGAACATGGCCCATTCATCAAAAATTAGACATTTCACCTCGTTCCTATGCAACTGAGGTTAAAATGTAGACTTTTGGCCTCGGTTCCTATGCAACTAAGGTTAAAAATTAGACCTTTCACCTCGGTTGGTTAAAAAGTAGACCTTTTGCCTCGTTTCCTATGCAACTGAGGCTAAAAAGTAGACCTTTCGCCTCGGTTCCTATGCAACTGAGGCTAAAATGTAGACTTTTTGCCTCGGTTCGTATGTAACTGAGGCTAAAAAGTAGACATTTCGCCTCGGTTCCTATGTAACTGCGGCTAAAAAGTAGACTTTTCGCCTCGGTTCCTATGCAACTGAGGCTAGAATGTAGACCTTTTGCCTCGGTTCCTGTGCAACTGAGGCTAAAAAGTAGACCTTTCGCCTCGGTTCCTATGCAACTGAGGTTAAAAAGTAGACCTTTCGCCTCGGTTCCTTTGCAACTGAGGCTAAAAAGTAGACCTTTTGCCTTGGTTCCTATGCAACTAAGGCTAAAAAGTAGACCTTCCGCCTCGGTTCCTATGCAACTGAGGCTAAAAAGTAGACCTTTCGCCTCGGTTCCTATGCAACTGAGGCTAAAAAGTAGACTTTTCGCCTCGGTTCCTATGCAACTGAGGCTAACATGTAGACTTTTCACCTTGTTTCCTATGTAACTGAGGCTAAAAGGTAGACTTTTCGCCTCGGTTCCTATGCAACTGAGGCCAAAAGGTAGACTTTTCGCCTTGGTTCCTATGCGACTGAGGCAAAAGATGAACTTTTGGCCTCAGTTCCTTAGCAACCGAGGCTAAAAGACACATTTAGCCTCCATTTTTTCAACTGAGGCTAAAAAACTGTGGCTAAAGGCTTATTTTCTTGTAGTGATCTTCCTCTCGTCTAGTTTCTACAGCAAGCCTAAAAGTCGGTCACTCCTGCTTCTCCCCTTGTTAGTTACTCTTGTGGTGTAGCCTATTTCTTGTCTTGGTATATGATAGGTGTGGTCCAATTTTTTTTTGTTCGGACCTCCCGAATGGCTGTAAATCTTGTCAATTCAATAAAATGCTGGTGGGATATGCCCACCTTTTTTATTATTTTTTTTTAAAGAAATTTCTTCGGGGCAACAAAAGTTTTGGATTTAAAATTAAAAAAAAAAAAAAAAAGCCCCTGGGTTTGATCGGATGTTGATCTGCATCTCATGCCTGAGATCACATATTCAATCCTAGCTTAGCTACTCAATAAAAAGGTTTTTTTTTTTTTTTTTTTTTTTTTTTTTTTTTTTTTTTAAAAAAGGAAAAAGAAGAAGAAAAAAAGCATTTCCTATATTTTTTTGATATTCAATTTGCATATTTGGAGCGATAAAGCTACAAATAATGTTTATTTATATTGGGGTGGAAAATCTCCTGGTCTTGTAATTTTTAGCCCATGTTGAGTATATCTTTGTTGTTTGATTCTTGACGGGCTTCTTTACTCATATCTTAAGCTTGTTGTCTTTATTTATTTAATTTAATTCTATTTAGGATTGTTAAAATTGAGTTTGATATGGCAAACTGCATCTTTGTAAATTTTATTCAGGGGTAGCCCTCCATATCTGTGATTGCATTACATATAAGTGCAGTGTATCTTCATTTCTTTAGTAAATGTGCGGCCCACCTTTGTTTTAAGGGAGTGACCATTCTAGTCTTTGAAATTGTTTTCCACTAACCCTATATAAAATTTGGAGTTGGACCTGACCTTCTTTTTTTTTTTTTTTTTTTTTTTTTTTAACTTTGCACCTTTGTTGTGACATTTGTGAGTTATCACAGGATGGTAAAGACTTGCATGTATAAGAGGGAAATCATGCATGACCTAAATTTATAGGAATTTTAGAACCAATAATTTGTATTATTATTATTTTTTTTTAATGAGAAACGCCGATGGCTTTTAACCGGTGGCGTTGGTCAGATCACCCGTCGGCAAATAGGGCATCAGCATAGCTCGCCGACAGTTTAATGTAACCATCAGCATTGCCTTGTTTTTTAGTGATGTGTTGGTGTTGTGAGCAGATACATGTCAAACCCCAGAAAGCAACATTACAAAGCGGTGAAATGGTTACTTCAATATATACGAGGTACGATGGCTACGTCTTGTGTTTTGGAGATTCAGAGGAGAGACTCGTAGGATATGTTGATTCGGATTATGCAGGGAATGCGGACAATAAAAGTCTACTTCTAGTTACTTGTTTATGCTAGCGAGTGGAGCTTTTAGTTGGATCTCTAAGCTTCAGTCTATTGTTACACTTTCCACTGCTGAAGCTAAATATATGGTAATGATGGAGGCATTTAAGGAAGTTATTTGGTTGAAAGGGATGATAAATGAGTTTAGGCTTTAGTGAGATGTCTTGCCTATGCATTGTGATAGTGGGAGCATGATTAATTTGAGAAATAACTTGGTATATCACTCTTGGAGTAACACATTGATATTCGTCATCGCTTTATCTGACAGATGCTAGAAGAATGAGATGTTACTATTAAGAAGATTCATACCAATGAGAATTCGTCAGACATGATTACAAAGGTCGTTCATATAGAGAAGTTCAACTTTTTCTCAACTTCTCTAGACTTGGCAAAAAAACAAATAGAGATGGATTGTGCACAAAGCAATAACGGTGATGCTTAGAAGAAGTTTGACAAGGAAATGAAGTAATTTTGCTATCAAGGTAGAAATTATTAAAATTGTGACACCAAATCACTATGAGCTTATTCACTTTTATGATCCCATATGACCCATGTTTCACATGCTAACAAGGCCAAAGTGTTAGTCGACCCTTGGATGGGTATTTTTGACATTTCCCTCTTGAAATGGTGGCTTTTAGGGTTAGAAATATTAGGGCTAGGCGAGAGTTAGGATTTTATTTTGAGAGCCTCAGAGAGAGAGAGAGAGAGAGAGAGAGAGAGAGAGAGAGAGAGAGAGAGAGAGAGAGAGAGAGAGAGAGATTTGGGTTTTTACTGTAAGTTCTCTTTATCCCTGTAATCTTCTCTGAATAGTAGATTGATCGTCACTTTGTGCCGTGATTTTTTCCCAAAAGTATTTTCCATGTAAAAATCATGCTTTCTCTATGGTTACTTGGATTTTTGATTTTCTCTTATTTGTTTCAATCCAGATTAAGGTGCTTCTGTAGGGCCAATTATCCAACACACATGAAGTTATCTGGTGGCTTCAAAAAAAAATCATCAATCCCAAATACTAGAGGGCTCCTATTTTTACACATACACACACCTTGACCTCAGTGTTGAAACTCACTGGGTATACCACTTAGCCATGAGCTTGACTATAAGGAATTGGAGGAGAAGTTTTGTGTTATATACGGTGATCCTTCTGGTATCTAAAGTTGATTCGTAACTTCCTATTTGTGAAAAAGGAGATCCTTATGCATATAGATACAAATGGTCCAATGGGAGCAAGAATTTTTAGGAACATTTGGAGCATTTTGTTTCTGCACAGAAGCACTGTTTTGTCCCAAATGCTAGTGGACTCCCTTGGCGATGTTATGTGGGGCTACTAGTATGCCCCATTAAAAAGATGGAATCGTAGCCTGATTGGTTTAGATGAGTCTCCTTAAGTTGATTGGGCATATTAAAACGTCATGATGGTAAAAAAAATATCCTACCATGCTATCTTGTGATCGAACTTCCTCTTCTAAACAATCCTTTTTTCCATTTTGGCGTTTTGGGCATCAAAAGGATTGTATGGTGTGGTGTTTTTTTTTTTTTTTTTAATAAATAAAAGAGATATTCATTCCATGAGAAAATATACAACCGATTTACATTCGGGTCACCCCAAGAGAAAAATCCAAGGGGGACCTATCATAAACGAAATGCATGGAAAGAGAATCTCAAACTACCGAGGAGGTCCTAATGGAACCCAGCCTGACTTTATCTAGAAAAAGAAGCCAAGCCCCCTAATATGGGAGGGCAGGAGGGGAGGGAGACCGATGAGGGCATTTTCTTGATGAGAGCTACCTTGGCGGGCCATTCCGTCTGTCGAGACATTCCCCTCTCCTAATATGAGAGAACTTAAAACAGCCCCTGGATTTCATCGAGTTAATCCTGGTCAGCCAGTAATTCCAGGGCTAGGCGGGAGAGGAGCCATTCAGCCGGTCCGCTACAAGCTTGGAGTAAGATTCAATGACCACCTTAGTCAGCCCCTGGTTCAGGCAATGCTGCATCCCATCATGGACTGCTCTTAGCTCTGCCTCAATATTCGACCTCACCCCGTAACCCTCGAAAAAGGTGAAGATGAAGTCTCCATGGTCGTCCCTACAGACCCCGCCACCTCCATTCCAGCCCGGGTGGCGGATGGTGGAGCCGTCAACATTCAGCTTAGCCCAGCCAGAATCAGGCCTAACCCACATGACTAAGCACATAGGCTCCCTGGGGTGAGTTGGAGATTCGATGCCCAGCTCCCTAAGGGAACGGCGAACAGAGAAAGGGATGCGGCTGGAAGAAATGGGCCCATGTATCAGCGAGGAGAGGTCCCACTTAATCCTGGAGATCGTAGCGGAAGCAGAAATGGGTTTATCATCAAACTTTGCAACGTTTCTGGACTTCTAGATTTCCCAGCAAATAATCCCTGGGAGCAGCCCTGCAAGAGTTGAGAGACTATTCCTTGGACTAACCGAGGACCAGCAGTGCGTCAGCCTGCTATGAATGGACTGAGAATTGGAAGGAGGAAGGCCATAGCAAACTCCAAAAAAAACTCTAGACTGATGCCATCAGCTTGTTGGACAGGAAAAGGTGAGAAAGAGTCTCTTCAGATGGATGGTACATTCCACCTTCATTGCAGCAGATGCACCTGGAAGGGAGATAGATGCTGACGCAGGGGAGGACATGAGGTCGAGCACCGTCTTCCTCAAGAGGATAACTATTCCGAATCCACGGAACTTCTCTGGACTCCTCACAAAGACTTTCTCGAATCCACGAGAAAAGAGAGCAGAAAATAGAAATAAATTCTAATAAATTCGAAATAGATTAATGAATGCATAAAAATGAGTTCACAACCCTTTAAACAAGGGTACTAAGCAATGGGAAAGAAATCATAATCAAACTACAACTAAAACTCCTAGAATTCGCGACTTACTATAAATAGTAAACTTACTATTTATAGACGGTCATGATGTCTACTAGTGTGCAAGGTTTTCGGCCAAAAATAGTAAGTGTCCTATTTGGCTTCACCAAACCGTTCCCCTGATTATTCTAAGCTCTTTTCACGTTGGGCGCAACTCCTAAAGCCCGACGGATGAAGAGTTATAGTCAAACTAAAACTTACTATTTATAGTAAAAACGAAATTGAAACAGGAGAAATGACTGTCGAATCAGGGGTTTCTCGCAATTCCGAGCGTCGCAACCTGGCGTAGCAGGGTTGATTGGCTAAAGTAGCTCGTTCTACCCCAAAATCATATATTTTACGTCAGCTAACTCATCCCGGATTGCGAGATACGCCTGATTTAAGGTCTGATAGTCTAGATCACTTCTGTCGCCGACCGGGCCTTTTCTGATCCATCTTTGCCATGTAATTGTCCGCGACCCGCTCTACATCAGATGCCATGGGATCTGATTGCGCTGTACGTCCACCGAGACAGCGTTCGACCGAAGCCTCCACAAGAATAGTGATATCTTCAGCAGAACTTTCGGATGCCATTCCCACTTGGACCAGGGGCTACTCTGGCTACCCACACGGTGTTGGTGTTGAGATTCTCGCAGCTAGTGCATGTTATAAAGATCCATTTGTTGAGGCATTGTATACTGAAAGATAGCTGCATCGGCGACCTTCTGCACAAGTTTAGCACACCGGTGGGTATGAACTATCTCAAAGGTAGGGACCACGTACATGTCTCAACCCAGCAACTATTTCAAATTATCATTAATTGTGTTATTGTTGCCATCACAGATCTTCATTCCAGGTGTGGGGTTCCTTTAATCGGTTACATTATATTCGAATATTTTCCATTTCCATTGCTGTAGTTACAACACCCCATGAGTCCACGGAAGAGATGGTCAGACGATCATGCCTATCCAAGTACTGATCACCATTAATATTGTAGATGAGCCACCGCATCATAATCACTCTAAAAGGATGATATAACCATTAATTTGTTAAATGTGAACCACACTAGTATCTCCTTTCAATGGTCCATTTTGTCTATAAATATCAACAATCAAAATTTATTTATTGTACAGCTTTAGTTATGGATTCTGAACCATACTAGTATCTCCTTCAATGGTCCATTTTGTCTACAAATATCAACAGTCGAAATCTGTATGCTTACACGAAAAAGGGTCACTATGTCATTCCCTCTGAAAAATCAATAATTCAAATTTACTAAGACATCTTCCAGTGCTTCACTCCCTTCTCTGTTGGGTCAACTCAATGCCATTGAATCGACGGTCTAGATTATACATAGTAGGTATCTGCGTGGACGCGCATCACTTCCATCCAACGCTCCGCAAGGGCCCATATGAGTCCATGAATATTCAAGTTTGTGCGCAAAACTATCCAATTTTCATGAACCCGATAGATGAGGAAGAGTACAAGGGCCACCGTCGATGCCCCAACTGTGATCACGAAGAGCCCCCGGAAGCTACTTGGTGTGAGGCTACCGTTCTCACCGTTGGATCCTGAACTAGGACACTTGGAAGAGGCCAGCAAGCTATCTTCAAGTTTGCCTATTAGGCCACTTTCCCGCACTTTCAGGATCGCTTCTGAGACGTCGATTGCAAGAGGCGAACCCTTTGGAAACACCTGAGACACGTCCATGGACTAATTGTTCCGTGCTAATCAAAGTAAGCAATTCAACAATCGTTTTCCATCAAATATTTATGTTATATACAGACACCTTGTGTATAAGGGTGTGTTTTGTTGCACCAAATATCATTTTTTTTTTCACCAAATATCATTTAATTTCATCATAATACTTGAAAAAAATAAATAAATAAATAAAAATTCATGATATTTGATAGGCCATCTCCACGCACAAGCATGTGGATTCAATTCTAGCGATTCAAATTGTTCAAATCAGCGGCCATATCACCGGTAGGACATTAGCTTTAAAAAAAATAAAAAATAAAAAATGGCATGTAGACTGCTTTAGATTGGTCAAGAAAGTCAAGGACAAGGGTTCCCATTATGGCCGGTTAATTGAATGGATAAGATCATTTAGTCAGCATAGTGTTGTGTCCATGCCCATCTAAGATGTTCTCCCAGGAGTTGATCTGATGGGTCCCCTACATGGATGGACCATACCGCTGTTGCAAGATCCTCACCATCCAATCTTTGGCCTAAATCAGCAAATTTGGACTATTGTTGTTCTTCTTAACCGCAATTTGCAAGCCACTGATCAAAGGTTCTCGATGGGGAGATTTTCGTAGCATGGTCCATCCATGGTAGGACCACCATATCAAGGGTCATGATCGCTGAGACGTGGCCGAGGATCGCTATAAATTCCTGATGACCAAGATGCCCTTGACATGTTAATGTACATTCTATAAAGGGCCACAATCTCATCTGTGTGACATTGCTAATCAGATGGCCCATTGTGGATGGGCCAAGGCTGAAAATTACACTGATTCGATGATCCTAACCATCAGTGGCCTGGAAAAGGACGGCTAGTATAAAACAGGCAATGGCCCACATTCAGTCGGTAAAAGATCTACTTATAATCAATTGCTTAGGAATGTAGGATCAGTGCAATTTCAACATTAATTTAGAAGTTCTTGAGGCCATCCAAAATGGTAACCCTCAGCCTCCTTCCCTGTACAGTGAGCAGGTGTCGGCCCACCTACGATGATCGAAACGATTCATCCAATGGCTGCCTACCTACGATGATCGAAACTGTTCATCCAATGGCCCCCTTTATGGATTTTCCATGGTGCCAAAACTCTACCAATCAACAATTGTGCCTTTCTGCTTAAAGAAGGGATTGGCTACTAGGTGTGTGATTCTGCTCCATGATCGTTCCACGGCCAGTCACCAGGATGAATGGTTCGGATCAGAGAGAGGGTAGGCTCCATGTCCATTGGAGATCATGTAGACTACAATTTCGGGTGGTCTAAGCTACATCCATCACATACACATTTTCATGTACTTACAAAGCCGAAGCCCCCCACCTCCAATGTGGGGCCCACTGTGGCGTAGCCCTTGCAATTAGTGGCCAGAAATAACTTCACGTAAGGGGCCTCCAGGAAAACGGCTGCTACCTCTCCAGTCTTGAGTGCCATTGGGTATTTTTTCTCCCCATTGTCGTATTTCCTTATGTACTTGGTCTCGAACCCCAGAACTTCCAGGTATTTGACCACGAAAGAATCACTATCACAGCCAACCATCGATCTGGAGCTGATCAAGGACTCCACGGTGATGGGCTGCGGTTTGAGCCGTTGGACGGTAAGCATGGATGTTAGGCTAGCCGTGTAACTCGACGTCAATATGAGTGCGACGAAGAGCCACACCACTGTAGCCATTCGAGCCAGATTGTGGTGGAGTTCCCCACCTGCAAAATGGGCAACTTCTTGAGATGGATTTCTGACCATCGAATCAATTTTCCTGTGATAAATGTAGGCTCTTGCCTACTTATATTTTATCCATCCATTTGCCAGCTACAAAATGGATGAACCAGGTTGTTTGATCTGGGTAGTTTTGGATCATGGCCCATCCACTCCGGATGGTATACGTATTTGTGAAACCACAGCGTTCAAATATTAGGCCCCAGTTTGTATGAACAATGACCCAAAAATTGCATCATGCACTCAATGTAGCAGTTCAAATGTTTCAGTGAAAATTGCCAGTGTCCTAAATTCAATATCGAGTAAAATCATAAGGTTAAGATAGAAGTCTGATTAATCAGAACGTCTATCTAGGGGCCAACTATTTGAACGGCCTAGATTATCATGAATGGGTTACCACCATCCAATAAATGGTGCAAAAATGTGCATGGCCCAATGAGCAATGTTTCATACCATGCCTGGAAAAGAGGGTGGTGAAGGAGAACCAAATGGAAGAAACAACTTGATACCATAACGAACCCGTCCTGAAAAATTCGTTGCCGCTGTTACGTTCGATCAAGCAGACCACCACTCCATTATAGATGTTCACTGCTACTGCTAGAACCCACAATCTCAGCGTGAATGGCTTCATGAAAATCCAAGCCCTTGATTCCTCTGGTTCCTCAAGGACCAAAATTTTGACCCCTGATTCTGCATATGGATGAGTGAATTCAGCATACTTACAACGGTGGGCCATGATCGCTGTATCCCCAACTACTGCATCAAAGGTCTTCTCAATAACAAACATGTCTTAGTATTCAGATAAGAAGAAACTGTTAGGAAGCTCAAAACAACCCATTCACATAGTTTTAAAACTCCAAGAGCTCAACTCAACTCTGACTAGTCGACTCGACTCGAACAGATTATTTGATCATGACTCATGGAAAAATCGAATTTGAACAGATTTCATCATGACTCATGGAAAACTCGAATTCATCATGGTGTTGTTAAGACTCGAAAAAAACATGAGTTGGACAATAGTCGACTAAAAAAGATTTGGAGCAGTTCGACGAAACTTGACTCAACTCACCAAGACTATTTAAAATTTTGAGCTTCTAAAATATGACCCATGAAATATACAGGTTGTGAGTTTGAGTTGCGAAATATCACCATCATCATATCTAAGGTTTGTACAACTAATTAGGGTCGGCTATATGAATCCTGTCCTACCAGTCTACTCTATCATGAGCCTTTTGAAATGCCAGATTGTTTAGATTCATGATGTAAGTTACAACATTAGTTTGACAACAGCTGCCAACTTGATGTAACCCTCATTCATTATCTGAGTTTGGGACTGGCAATAAAAGCACAAAACTGCAACAGACGTAATGTAACAGTCTGTTACATAGGTTGATTACAAGTAAAGCACCATCAATAATCTCTTGCATAGGTTGATTACAGTCGGAGAATTTTATAGTTGAAAAGTATCCATAATCACTAAAACTAGTACCTACTTCGGCAGGAGATTTTATTGTGCAATGGGAATGTAGAGAAGAACTTTGATACTATGATTGACTGTGGTGCTTGACACAAGGGTTCTACGAAATTGAGCATGCAGCATACAGGTTATTCAAATTAAAATGTCCAAATGGTGGGCCTCGCTTTATATGGATCATAAACCAAAAGTTGAGATAATTTAGCTTTTTATTAACTAGTTGATTGGTAGACATTTGTCGGATGGTTGAGATGAAAGATATCCAATTGTCTGGATTTAGCAAATAAGCATCTAGAGTTTAAGATTCTCCAACCAATCCGACTTTGGGATAACCTATCTATATATATAGCTGATCACACAATTCGAACAATTTAATTGAGTTGATTTATACATGTAAAGCATTTCTTGTCGTTTTCTTTATACAAGAAAGTCAGGTTTAGAGGGGGTGAGGAACCTGTGCTTGCTTGAACAGTTGAATTTTCTTCTAAGAATTCATCTATATATATATATATATATATATATATATATATATATATATTATATATATATATAATTTTGATACAACGTAGACGCATTCGGGTAGGGCTCCAATAGACGAAAAAGCAGGGGCACACCTTTTTTGTTTGTTTGTTTTGTTTGTTTGATTTTTTAACAGCAGGGCCTACCTATCATTACGTTTCACCGAACTTAATACTCAAGCTTGTTGGGTCAACTCAGAGATGTGGACAAGTATTTACTTAAGTCGATATTTAATAATTCAACTATTTATATTTAGAAAAATAAAATGTTTAAAATATCAATAATGTATAAGAGCCCAAATATGGGCTAAAAAGATTTGTGTAGCTGACCCTAGTTAGTTAGGATAAGGATTCCATGATGACGATGATGATGATATTTGAAATATATATAATTGCTACATGATTTCAGCTTCTTCTTTGTTGTTTAGACATGTCCTCTTTGTTATATTTGATGTCTTAAATCTAATTAGATTTTGTGCAGATTTTTTCGCAAAAACTGCGGAAGTGTGGGATTTGTTTCCGATTTTGTTTAGAATTCCTTCATATTTTGTTGGGATTCTTTCTACAACTATATATATATTATATATATATATATATATAATATATATATATATATATATATATATATATATATATATATATATATATATTATATATGAGTGTAAACGGGATTGGGAGGCATTCTAAGGGGTTCTAAGGATTCTTAAAGGGTTCTGGGGTTTCTAAAAGGGTGGAGCAAGGGAGAGATTTGAGGATTACTCAAGTCTGGTAAGTCCTTTCTCCTTGTAATTTCTACTTTCATAATGAAGATTTGTTGCTTTGTGCCGTAGTTTTTTTCCCAAAGGATTTTCCATGTTAAATCTTTGTGTTCTCTTGTGTTTGCTTGGTGCTCTTGGATTGCTATCCTGGATCCATATCTATGTGATTCCGCAGCACAATCCCCAACACTCCTCTCTTAAAGAAGTCGTGAGATTAAAAACTTGCTCATTGCCTTAATCAACTCGATGCGAGCTTAAGAACTCAATTGATACGTACAGTTTTTGGGCAAAAAAAAAAAATGTGAGTTTTAGAGCTGTGTTCCATTTTATTTTCTTTTGTTCATTTTCTTAACACATGTTATTTGTAAGAGGGCATACCTAAATCCACCCCAAAAAAAAAAAAAAAAAAAAAAGGGCGTACCTAAGTCCACCAACATCATATTTAGAATCCTCATGTATTAAGTGCAGGTTATTAACCTTATGCAATCAATATAATCAATTTGATTAACATAAAATAACATGAAAAAATCTTTAAAAATGAGAACAGTTTTTGTATCATAGTGTGGGGCTGATTTCTGCTCAAGATGATCCCTTATGGTCAGTCCAATGTATTGGAGGGGTTGGATGTCACATGAATATGATAGAATGGAATTTATTCTCTAGGTAGGTTGTAACCTATTATTGATTTTAACCGTTTATTCATTCACACAACTACAACTACGTCCACAATGTGAATTACACCTATAACTACGTCTCGTGCTATAGTGGTTTTTGAGCTGTGGGGGCTCTCAGGCCCCTTATCATTTGTACCTGCTTACAAGACTGCTATCATCCAGTCTATTCCTCCCAAAAAATAAAAAAGTTGTGTGCAGCTCCTCTTTGAGGCTGCTGGATCTCTTCTCTTTCTTGGGTAGCTGAGTTGTGGCTGCTTCGTGCTGAGGGTCAAATATTGCATATTAGACCCCAGTTATTACTTGATTTTATGTACGTGATAATGCTTAATGTCCTATTTTAATCGTGTTTTTATTACAAGATGAATTCAAAGAGCTTGGACTGAAAAGGGTATTAAAAGCCTGGATTTAACGATCAAAAATCACTGAGGTAAGGGACGGACCCCAGGGTACCGAAAGCGAAGAATTTACTTGCCAAATATCCAAGAAAATCAAGCCACTCACGATAAACGGGCCTGAAAATCGTCCAGAATACAAGATCATAGGATTCCCACCATCTGTTCGACTCGAAACTTTATATCTGGCTTGAGGGCCACAAATTAACAGTACACGTCGAAATTCAGCCCTTGGATATTTGTGTAAGTAGGCCCCACCTATTTTTTGAATAAAACATCTAAACAGTGCCCTTCTCGCACAAAACGCCCAGCGGACGCACCCGAGTCGATTGGATTTTGATAGTGGGCCCCATCCATCATTCCATTGGATGATCTGACCCGTTCAGTAGACTCAGGGGGTGGAGATGAACCCAGCCATGCTTTTCTTTTATTCTCATGCACGTATATGCACGTGGATCGTCAGAAAATGCAGGATGGATGGCGAATTGATTTTATACAGTGGACCGCACTAAAACTTGACTAAAACCACTCCTTCCCGACTGGTTTTTCGTCAGGACTTCAATGGACGGGGTGGATTCCATCGAAAATATCACTGTAGGTCCCACCAAGAGCTCAGCGTAGCCCTCGTGCGTATGCAAAGTCGGTTTGTTCAACTCTAAACTGACATTGCTCCCTGTTGCTATAAAAGGAGACGTGAGAGAGAGCTTTGGAATGATATCTTAGACATGGGCAGCCGTGGAGGCAATTCAAGGACGTGAAGGGAGAGGGTGGACGGCCAGCAGCTGCGAGTTTTTTTTTGTTCTTTCTCCTTGTTTTTCTTTTTCGTTCCTTTATTGTTTTCTAAGAGATTTTTAGCATAATTATGCCTATGATTGGCTAAACCTCTTAGCTAGGGCTAAGAGGTGAAGCTTGTAGCATGATGGGTGAGTTTTTATGGCTTTGATTCATGCGATGAGCTCTCTTTGATACTAGTTTGATTATAAGATATATTTTTAGTTTTTAATAGTTTATTGTGACTCAAATTACAGTATATCTGTAATAGCTTTGAGTATGTTCTTTTCATTATAAGATTGTGAATCTAGGAGGCCTTGTTGTTCATCATCGTCTCCTGGGCATGGTTGGATGATGGAATCCTTTCTAACGTTCACAACACTCTTAGATTGGTAGTGGATTGGTGAAATTCTATTGTTTATTTTGTCTCATGGGCATGGTTTTGTGATGGAATCAATTCTAATTCTCATACCTATCTGCTATTGAAAACTAGATCAAAGGAAGTTCATATTTGGTTTTTAATGAATTATCTTCCAATTGGATGAAGATGGGACTCTGATTTCAGTTGTGTTCTTGAATCAAGCATAGATCTCCTTGATCTCTACAAGTGGATCCTTGGTACCCTAGTTTCTCACCTTTGAATTTTACATGTTTTAATATAATATTTCACTATTATTCCCTTAAAAATTCCTGATTTAAATTACATCTTCACCTAGTTCTAGTTCGAGTTACTTTTAGATTACGTACAAGGTTCAGTCCATGTGGATTCAACTTTGGTCTTACCGAGATTATTACTACATCACAACCCTATACAAGGGGTGGTGAACAAGTTTTTGGCGCCGTTGTCGAGGATTGACAGTTACATTTTTATGAGATTAACTAGTTTTAGAATTAGGTTAAGATTAAGATTTTTTTTCTAGTTTCAATTCTAGTTTTAGGTTTTTCTGTTTGATTTTTAAAAACTAACCTAACTTTCCTGTTTTATAGGTTCTTGCCATAGACTTTCTAAATTGGTAATCTCTTTTTAATTTTTCTATTTTTCTATTTTTAGAATTAGGGTTTTATTTTGTATTTTTAGAAACTACCATTTTTTAGAAATTAGCTTACTTCTCTAACTTGTTTTAGAAACTTTCTAATTCTAGGTTTAGAACCTTCCTGATTAATTTTTAGAAACTAGGTTAGTTTTTTTTTTATTTTTTATTTTTTTTATTTTTT